>JAUJPP010000003.1:13196101-13845476 GCA_030562195.1 Nipponacmea schrenckii | reverse complement strand
AGTCATTTACACATTGTTGAAAAGTTGCTAATTTCCTGCTTATGTCATTTCCTCCGACAGAGAGCACAATGTTTTTGATAGACGTAGCTTCACCAAGTAATTGTAATAATCTCGGTTTAAGTTCGCTAATTGTCGATCCACTGTTGGTATCGATGACACATAATTGTCCTAAGTTGTCTGATAGTCGTAACGAAGAAAGGGACTTCACGAGAGAACTTCCAATGACTAAGGTTTCGGCACACGCGATGGATCTTTGAATGGGCCGAGTTGTAAAATCATGAGTTTTCTTAATGGCTTTAGTTGACTTCTTAAGGTTTTGCTTCTTTATAAGTTCATTAACTTTATCAAAATTTATAGGTTGAGTAGGTTTAACAGTGGGAACTGGCACTGGTATCGGACCTGAGACCGCAGATAGTTTCTTGGTTAAGTCATTGATTTGATCCGAGAGTCGCAAAATTTCAATTGACATCTTTTCTATGGCGGCTTCGCACTTTGATTTTTCAGTTGAAGTACAGAAAGGAAAATCAGTTTGTACACTTACACTGGTATTTAGTTCACAAGTTTGAGTTCCGACAGTAGAAAACTTTTGGCTTACACTGGGCACAGAAATCTTGTCCAGATTGTCACTTATTTCAGGATTAGATGGAATAAACTTAGAAAACACAATCTCGATCCATCTGGAACAGTCTGTACCCTGAACATGGAGTTTATTTTTCTTGTTGTAAAATGTTAACGTAGTACTTAATTGATTAGAAGGAGACAAGGACGAATCAAAAGTTTTGAAAATTTGGCCAATTTGGTAATTTATTTCTACAAGTGGTTTGTTCAATATTTTTTTTTTTACATGGGCTATTGTTTATCCGCAAGTTCAAAACTAAGAGATTTCATGTCGTTTGAATTTTTTTCTAATGCCAGGCTATATGAAATGAACTAAATCAGAAAAGTAATAAGCGCAGTTGATGTTTATTAATCCGTCTTCAATGATAATTTTGAGGAGATAGGCTCAGTTCAGAAAAAAAAAAACATAGGCCTAATAAAACCAGCTTTTTAAATGTTGAATTGTTTGCCGCGTGGGCTTCTATAGGCCTACAAGGTGTTTTATCAACTTACTGTAGTTGAAACTTGATGAAAATGAAATGTCCTACTATTCTGCACTAGTTTGGGCTAACTGTGCACGGGCAAATACCTTTCAGTGTGCATTTAGGGAAATTTTGCCAGGGTAGGGAATCTTTAAAGAAAAAAAATAGGAACACAGATATCTTTGACGTGAGGTTCATAAATATGACGTCGTTAGGCTCTGACGTCATTTTCGTACCACAAAATTCGAAAGGAGTCGTGTGCACCCAAGCAGACTACAGCAGTAGGAATAAAAAGAAGGTGAGAATTGTTTTTCTTTATTGTTTTTCAAAGTGACCTTGGTTAAGGATTAGGGTTAGTTAGGGCTAAGGTTTGGTAGGGTTAAAATGCAGTGGAATTGGAACTAACAATGTTTTAAAAGAAATTTGGGGTCTCTAACCGTGGAAGATACCCTGCCCCTGGTACAGCTTAGCTTAGTAGATCTATACATGTAATTAATAAAGTAAGGATTCAAATTCGGTAGTATGAATGTGTGGCCCAGAAACATTCTTATCTTTTGTCTCTAGAGCTTCAAGACTTAAACACGAATACGGTACCGTACTAAGAGGATTTCAATGTTCTCTTTGACATTATGTATTCTGAATTTTACTTTTACTTTTAGGGATGTAGGTGATGCGGTATTGCTGTCAGAGCTGTTGAAAGAAAAGACTGCTTTTTTATTAGCACTACGATAAAGGTATGTGTTTATATTGACAAAACAAAACTACCAGTGGCGTAATAAATACAGGCATATACAGGCCCTATTACATTGCCTGGTCAACCATGTGCATAGATATCGAGGGCTACTGAATACATTTACACTCGGCTTCACCCTTGTCGTCCACTTTTATATTTATGAATTGATAACTGGGACGTTTTTATGTGGGTTGATTTCTAGATATTGATAAATTATATGCGTATTAATTATTTTCAGAAGCCTCCTAAAATCAAATATCCAGTCATCATACATAATGGTAACCAATTTGACCAAGGAACTCCTGAGAACCGCTTGTTTGCAGAGCCATTATTGGATTTCAGCCATGCTGTCGAGTGCCTCTTAGCTACATAATATGTATCCAAAATGAGTTATCCTAAAAATCGGACATGACACTTCAATTTGACCAATGTGCCTTTTGAATTTAGTTGATCTTGACTTATATATTTTTGGCTATTTATTATTGATATACATGTATGTTCTGATAATTCTTGATTAAAATTCTGTTTTTCAGACTTTACCGCTTAATTGTTCATATTTTTTCAGTGTACGGAATAATATTCAAGTTTCTCAAGTATCATGACGCGAAATGAGTCAGTGTATACTCACGCGGCGAGTCAAATGACTCACTATGAGTATATTACGTGAGTCAAATTAGGCATCGGCAGGGACTCGTTTTTCTGAGTCAACTGACTCATCTGGACAAGTGAAATGACTCATTATGAGTGTATTATTACTCATTACGTGAGTCAAATTAGGCATCGCTAAAGGATTATTTTTACAAAAATTGTATAGTTTTCCATTTTTCGATGTACATTTTTGAATTATTGAAAGTGCTGAGTTCTAGAACCTTTATTTCATTTATATATTTACAAAAATCTGATATACTTGGTTTATAACATGAAAGTTTACATTTGAAAATATAAAATTTTGTCGCATATATTAAATGGTTAGCAAGGATCCATTGTGTGTTGCTTTTAAAGTTCAATTTGTCAACAATTCTAAAATGAATAATTTCTGAAGATAATTTGATATTAAGTTCACTTTTGTATAAAATTTCATTTAGTTTACTTAATACACATTGAATATATGGACAGAGGAAAAAAAGATGTTCAATAGTTTCAGGACAGGAGTTGCAAAATGTACAAAGTGAACATTCTGTCAGCTTACATTTTAACAGTTTTTCATTTGTGTAAATTATTCTATGTAGGTATTTATACTGAAAATTTCTAAGTTTTGAATTGGGACAGACTGAAAAAATCATTGTAAATATCTCTTTCGCGTATTCGTAATCTATTTTTTGTTCCATAAGATCTTCCCATTTGACAATAGACTTTGGTTTTATGTATTCACGTTTTATTAAGTTGTTATAGACATCCTTAGGTTTAATTTTTTCTAAAGTTTTATTATATATTTTATTTATCAAATTATCAATATCGTTTATTATATTTTGAAATTCGACAGGTTGTAGTAAATTTCTATTATCTTTAGTAGTTTTAAAATTATACTCTTGAGGTTTTGAATGATCAGGTTTTCGGACAAGGTGAATTTTTCATTGATTGTATCTGTATTTTTTACATAGATTATACCTTTACGTAATAAGTTAATATTATAAGTGCTTTTACTATTGAATAAGACATGTTTGTTAGTCCATATTATTTGGTTCTGAAGGTTTCTATAATTATCAATATTCCTAGTATATATAAAATTCCAGTCTTCAAATAATTTGTTATAGAAGGGAATATTAATTTTTATATTTTTGCCATAGTTACAGGCAAAGAGAAGTTGACTTCCGTACTGTTTAAGTATAAATTTGAAAGTTATGAAACAATTTGATGAATTATCATATAAAAGTTTTTTTACCCAGAAAATGCTTTGACATCTTAAAAATAGGTTAAAATCAATCATGTTTAAACCACCATTTTTTATTTCTTGGTTTAAAACCTTCCTTTTGATTTTATCTGGACCTTGCCATATAAATTTATAAACCTTTTCATTAAAACTAGTGATTATTTTATCCGGAACATATAGTGATTTTGATGGGTACAGGATTTTTGGTAGTATTAAGGATTTTATAACTTGAATTTTTCCTATAATAGTAAGGTTTCTTGCATTCCATTTTGAAATTAATGTATCAATGTCTTTTAATTTACTTTCAAAATTCAAATTTATAAATTCAGTCTTATTTAGTGTAAAATATATCCCTAAGATTTTTATTGGTGCAGTATTAACTTTTAATTTTAACAATTTCATACATGTTTCGAATTCTTCTTTTGGTAAGTTAAGGTTTATTGCATCAGTTTTAGAAATGTTAATACTTAATCCTGATACTTTTTCAAATAATTCTAACAATTCAAAAAGGTGCCTAGCATATTTATATTCCTTTAAAAAACACGTTAAATCATCAGCAAATGATATACATTTTAATTGTTCATTATCAAAGAAGATGCCTGTTATTTTATGATTGTTTCTTATATTATGGAGGAGTAATTCTATTACAAAATTGAACAGATTCGCACTCATAGCGTCACCCTGTCTTACACCTTTAGATATGCTGAAATATCTAGTAGTGATTCCATTGTTCATTACAGCACAAGTTATATTTTTATAAAGGGTTTTTATCCAACGTATAAAATTTCTACGAAAACCGAATAATACAAGAATTTTATACATACAGTCATGATTAATACTATCAAAAGCTTTCCTAAAATCGATTGCTAAGAGGAAACCTACTATCTTCTTATTATTGGCAAGATCTATACAGTCATTTATGCACAATTTACTAACACAACTTAATGACAAAATATGTTAAGGAAATCTGTAGAAGGAATCTGTAGAATGATCTAAAAGCAAACAGTCATCACTTCTGCTATATAAATTTTGCCGTAAGGTCTACACTCTTTGTCATGTATTTAATTTGATCGAACATAAATGTTAAATATTCTGTCACTAACTCGTGGACTAGGACTAAACTAGGACTTTACTCTTTTATATATATATTTATCTTATTTATGTATATATTACTGTTATTTATGTATATATTAATAATAAAAATGATAATAATAATAGTAATACTTAATTTGACAGGAAAACCAGTTTGCCAGAGGCAAATCTTCCCTGGTATATTCCTAAACTACACAATATACAAAAATGATAAAAAAAATAGAATTATAAAAAAATACGCACACAATGAAATACAAATTCAAAAATTATGAAGTACACATACAAAAATTATAAAATACACATACAATTTTATACAAATTATTTATATACAAGACAATGGTTACTCTTATATATGTATATATTAGCGCTTATTCCCGGCTTCACCCGGGGTTATTTACCAGTCACTTGAATGTCTTGACAAAACCACACACATATACACACAAAAAGCTCAATAGTTTGGAAGGCTGATTGATATTGGTTATACAGCTACAGCATGATGACTGTTCTTTTACAGAACACTTCCTTTTATATATAGTACGAGGAAATAAGCAAAAAAACATAACCCATTTCAATCAATGGTAATTGATTAAAAGAAATATCGTGGGCATGAAATATTTTTAATTCAATGCATGAGTAGTAACTACTCGAGAAGTGAAAAAACATTCAGTACTTGAAAGTTAAATATATCGGCGCCGAATAGTTGAGAGGCATTCTATTGGTTTAAATTGTAGACATGGTTATCCAAAAACAATTTGTCATCGGCTTTCACGTACATAACCCATTTCAATCAATTGTAATTGATTAAAAGAAATATCGTGGGCATGAAATATTTTTAATTCAATGCATGAGTAGTTGTAGTGAAAAAACATTCAGTACTTAACAGTTAAAAATATCGGCGCCGAATATTTGAGAGGCATTCTATTGGTTTAAATTGTAGACATGGTTATCCAAAAACACTTTGTCATCGGCCTTCACGTACTTGATAACCGTTGGTAAATGATAGCCAAAGTAAATAAAAGAAAATTATGCCGTTTCACTCGACAGTCTTCAGTGTGTTAATGCGTAAACAAAGACACGGGTGCACATCTTTGCATTTCCATGAATATGCATCCAGTCTCGCCGTCTCTCAGTTATGGTCACTCCCTTATATTTTAATGTTCTTCACATTTCTGGAAGGCTTGTTTACTGTGTTTGCATGCTTGTTGATTTCAACATTTTGGACAAAGTAAACAACGAATCCCAAAACAAAGACTCAGGTGCACATCCTTGCATATACAGGATTGTGCATGCACAGCATCTCCTTTCTGCCTGCCTCCATCTTTGAGCTGTGGCGACCATACACACACACATATACACAGACACTACCTTTTATATATTATTATAGATTATTCTTAGATGATTAGAAAATGACGAGGAGAAGCGAAACTACTACGAAACAGACTGTTGAAAAAACTTAATGTTTATGTGAAATTGTTCATTTTCTAATCATCTATAAAGCTCCGTGGATGTGCACGTAGAGCCCTCTGGAAGATTATCCTGGATTTATTTCATATTTCATATAATTATATATTATTCTAATGTATATATTACTCATATATGTATATTACTCTTATGTAGATGATTAGAAAACGAACAATTTCACATAAACATTAAGTTTTCTCAACAGTCTGTTTCGTAGTAGATTTGCTACCACTCGTCAGGAGAACAAGACGGTTTGGTTTGAAATATTGCTATGCATGCACGTGGGCACAATAACTACACAAGGTGAATTAGACGTCATTTTGTAGGAGAAATTTGCGTGAATGGCGACACGTGCTGATTAGCTCCGAACGCTTGTTTAAGGTTGATTTTTCAGGGTGACAAATGATGAAAAACTTTTCCAGGGTACAAAGGTTACATCTTTTTAATATATTTGAGTATGATGATGAGCGTCCTAGAATTTTCCACTTTATCTTATAGTCTTCGTTGTATTTGTTCAAAGTCCAAATGAATTTACTGAGTTCGGTGCTGTTTTTTATACGCCCACATATAATGTGGACGTATATTGCGGTTGACCGTCCGTCCGTCCACAATTGATTGTGGCCACAATAGAGACCACAGTTTTCATCGGATTACAAGTGAGAATTCGTCAAATTCAGCTTGTGGGCGCGATACAGGCCACAATTTTTGTCCAATCTTTTCGAAACTTGGTATGTGTCTCTATCATCATAAAATCTTGGTTCCTTTCGAAAATCAGCTTTCTGACTTTTACGGTTGGTGAGTTATGCCCCCTTTCTTAGTGAGAATTTGTCAAATTCAGCTTGTAGGGTGGGCGCGATACAGGCCACAATTTTTGTTCAATCTTTTCGAAACTTGGTATGTGTCTCTATCATCATAAAATCTTGGTTCCTTTCGAAAATCAGCTTCCTGACTTTCTTAGTGAGAATTTGTCAAATTCAGCTTGTAGGTGTGATACAGGCTACAATGTTTATCCAAACATTTTTATATGCCCACATATATTGTGGACGTATATTGCGGTTGACCCTGTCTGTCCGAATCTCGGTTCCTTTCGAAAATCAGCTTTCTGCCTTTAACGGTTGGTGAGTTATGCCCCCTTTCTTAGTGAGAATTCGTCAAATTCAGCTTGTGGGTGTGATACAGGCTACAATGTTTATCCAAACATTTTTATATGCCCACATATAATTCTGACTTTTACGGTTGGTGAGTTATTCCCCCTTTCTGATTGCTGTTGGTGGGCGTATAGCCTTGTGGGCGTCCGCTCGTTAATCTCTCATCTCGAAAAGATTGGCGATGGTTAGCGTATCACGATTAAAATTCAGTATCTGTTAGTCCGACGTAGGTTTCTTGTTTATTATTTGCACTGACTGTGGCCTGGTAAACAATGCTGCGGGCCCGACATTCACCATTTAGTGGACAGTCTTATGTATGTATATATTACTATTTTATATGTATATTAGTCTTATATATGTATATATAACTCTTATGTATGTATATATATATAAAATATATGAGCTACTGATACACTTCGGAATCTTTTTAAAGAAGCATTCTGTTTTCTCATTTTATTTTTATTTTGTACACTCTTCACCAACATTTATCGAAATGTGTCCACCGATAATTTTTAAGTGTCAAGACTAGTATTAAAGGTTACGTAAATATTATCTAAACATTTTTTATTTAGTTATTTGTTATTTATAAAAGTCATATTGTAGAGATATGTGCCTGTTACGTAATCTAGAGGTTTCAACTTAATTAATATGGTTAATTAACAATTCATTTTTAATTAAGCCCTTTAAAACGAATTCATTTTGATCATGAATGTTAATAGAATATTTTAGAAATTTTTAAAATTTACTATGTGTTGGAAAGGAAACTTTGCATACTGCCCCTTTAATCATTGATGTGTTCACCTACTATTGTTAGTCAAGGAAGTAATAGAGACAGTCTATTTCCGATATATTATGAAAGTATCCAAATTATTTAGGCCGTATGTAGATAGTTTATAACAAACTTCGGGAATCCATGTTGAATATATGAGTAGTAGTAAATGACAAGGTATCTATAATCAAAACTCTTTAAAAGAGAATAAGATTATAAGATGTATGTTTAGTATATCTTGAAGACAAGTGAAAGTAATATTAAATACAATATTCTATTGGAATATATCTATATTTTCTCTTGTCACCTGCTACTTCAACGGTTATTTACAAAAATTAGGTCCATAAACTGGTCTATAAAAATACCATTAAAATCCATTATACTTACATTAAATTTCAGTAACTATACACATTTACATTGGAGACAAAGTATAAGGTCTTCTTTTAGGTAAGCACAACACCTTTTTTGAACAAGGCTGAACTCTAATTATAATAGTTGTCTTTATGCAAATGTACGTGCTATTATGAAATATTCAGTCTCATGAGAATCTACACAATATTTCTATATATTTAGGAAACATGCCAAATCTTATAGGATACAGTTAAACGAGGAATTGTGCAGATTTCGTATTTTGATTAATATAAATTAATGACTATTTATGTTATAAAAGTTATTAATAATAATTAGTGTCATTATAATACCGCTCAAATCATTAATTTTAAAGTTATCACCTGTTCCAACTATTAAAGTTGATTGATGATGTTATACTGTTATTGTTAGTAATATTAATAAAACCTATTCAATACCACATTATCAACAGATATATGCCATGTTATGTAAGTTATTGGCTTTAGTTTACCAGGTGGTGTTCGTTAACCCGAAATAGGTTAGGATAGTACCCTTGAATTTTTGTAATCTGGTTGCCCCTTTTCAGTAAAGCAGAATAGTGGGGCTGACATGGAAAGGGTGTTTCATGTTGTTGATTTGCACGAGGAAAAGAAAAATAGTATTGAACTAGAATTGCTTACAATTATGAACGTATTTCGAGAGCCTTAAAATATTATGTAGGCTAAATTTGCAATGATCTAAATCTAGACAATCTATTGAATATCATTTGACCTACTTTTCAAAGTCATAAAATAATTAGGTCACACCTCCCGTAACGGTTAAAGATGGCGAAAATATTAAATTATCAATTTTTGCTGTATTTAAGTACACTTATCTCTATGAATTTTTAAAGCAAGCCAAATTAAAAAAAACCTACTCGTAGACAATATATTGAATATTATTTGACCTAATTTTCAAAGTCATGGATTAAGTGGGTGACATTTTCCGTAGCCGTTAAAGTGACCTAATTTTGAAAAAATCGAAATTTGAATAATTCGAAAAAAATACGAAATTTAAAAATCGATCTCGAAGAAAAGGTAGATAATGACCCAATGTATCTATGTGCTAAATTTCATCGAAATCGGTCCATCACTAGTGTCTGAATTTCGGCTTTAAGAATTGTAACGAAAATTCAAAATGGCGACCGATATGGCAGCTTGACCTAATTATTTAGATCAAATCGATTACTATTGACAAGATATTTATAAAACAGTTTTCACTTTTCACCTAGCTGTTATAGACCGGAAGTTACGTAATTACGTCATTCAAGGCTAAACCGAAAGTCGAATTTTTTTTTTCAAATTTTTTCAAAAATTATAATCATATCGCCTATAATCTGGTAAAGTTTCAAAATTTTACCATTTATATTAAACGAGAAATCACGGAAGAACATTCTTTGAATATCATCTTGTTTCAGGTTCTGCTTTTTACGAAAGTCGGGTCGGGTTATTCCGATTTCCGACTTTAATTTTTCTCTTCATTTCCGACTTCGGATTTCAAAGTCTTTTATGCTTCTGATTTCAAAGCTCTTTTTTCTTGTTATTACTTCCGATTTTATCTTCGATGGCTGAGCGGATCTTGCCACAGTTAATGACATTAAATAGTTTATTTGAACATAGCCTAAGTATATTTGAATATATATTATACACATTGGTATAAGGACAATGGAATCTCTTTATTAGAACACACTTTGGATAACATGAATAAATGGATATGTTCATAATGATAGGAATACAAAAAGGATGCCCTACACGAAAAAGCAAATAAGAAATTGTCCGACACACGGAATGAAATAATGATGCTCTTGCAAATTATCTATATCCCTTCCCGTTCTTAATACTCAAATCATTTCATGCTGCCAAAAAAAAAGTGACTGGTGCAAAAAAAATTAGGTGATAATTCCAAACAAACAATACCTAATATAAAGTTAAACAAATTATTCAAACTTCAAATAAAGGTTAATCTGATTTAAAATGCAACAAGCTTCTTTTAAGAAATTGCACAATCAACCGATACAAAGATCTAGCATGACAGTGTTGTGATCGCAAGGTTTGAGCCTCTTGCACTCAATCAGAATGTGTTTCATCATAAGTTTTTTGGATGTTTATTTTTATTTTTTATTTACTGATGAATAGAGCTCTTATTAGCCAAGTTCAAAATTTCAAAATATATGTTCATTCTCAGACCTATTATCCCTTTAAGTACGTTTTTATATTTCTATATCGCTCTACAGTTTAGGTAGTGAGCACTATTTTGACAGTGATTCTTTTTCATATTTAATTAACATAACATTTATACGTTCTATGAATCTACAGTATTTCTAAATACACACTATACACAGATTTATTAAATTGACATATATAGGTCAGTTATCAAACATAAGAAACCACTATTGCGATATTTCTACATCCTATTGAAATATCTATCCATCATAATGTGAAATGAAGATAAACGGAAAATTGATTTGTACTTAAAGGGTTCTTAACACGTATCTTAATGTGACCTTGGATGTATGCAATGTGTTTAGTCATTTTCATTTTGTTCCAAGACTTTAAGGCATTTAGTGTAGCTTTAATTAATCAGGATAAAACAATAAAATATATAATTACAAATTTTATATGTATAATAAGGCAAAATAGTAACATTGTGATTATCTATGTAATTATCGGTATTTGACATTGTTACCATAGTTTACCAGACCCTAGGTATATCATATATTTAATGTTTGTTTAAATTCTAACAAGGTTTTGCCTTTAAGATATTTAGAAGTTAGTATTTGTTTTGAATGTGGTGCTAACTGATCAATCATTTTGTTTTCAGATTGAAGTTGGAAGTTCATTAAGTATAATGACAGATATAGAACCTCCTGACCTTCTTGGATTCTCTTCAACTCGAATTCAACGAGCTAATCGTATCAATAATATAGAACAATCTAGATTAAAGGGCCGATTACAATTGCTGGAGAAGGAAAAGATTCACAAAATTCGCGTCACAAACCAAGATATTAGATTGATATCATTAACGTTAGAATACATACAGTCCAGTAGCGGTAAGAGTTCAGAAGGTCGAGGACCAGAAGTACCCATCGAAAAAAAGAAAATAGACCAAGGTCCGTGTTTTCTCTATGGTGAACGCATCCTTAGTCGTAAAGTGAGACGATTTCAACGACCACAGTCTGCTTTTGATCACACGACAAGCCACATCGATAGTGAAACATCATCTTCAGCTTCAGTTCCATTACGACCTCAAAGTAGTCCTGCCAAACGCAAACCTATCATATCGTGGGCTGCTTCTAGTTCTAATACTGAAACGGCTAGTACGGTTTCAGATGATGGATCTGAGCCAGAGTCAGTTCGATCAGCTTGGGAGGATGATACTTCTGATGTTACTAAACGAATCTTACAAATTCAAGAAGGAAAGGTTGAATATAAAGTCGCTTTACATGACCGACAAATAGGACATTTACGTGGACAAAGAGAAATGGGAAAGGCCAAGGTGATTTCATTACAAGAATCTTTAGAAACTGATTTTGCTCTCCAAGTAGATTCAATATCTAAAAAGACTAGGGATTCAAGTTTAAGGAAAAATGCCCAGCTGTCGGAAATTTTGAACCAAAGACGCCCAACATTAAGTGCATCCACATGGGGACGTCATCTGTCTACAGGTGGTCCGACACCAATGACTTATGATATTCGTAGTCAAAACATCCGTGCAGAAAAATTAAAATTGAATAATAAACGTCAATCGGCTATTCAGAAGAAACTCAATATATTTAGACATAAATATCCGGCTTAATATTCTGTACAACAAGATCGGATCTTTATCGTAACATTGCACGTACATTTACATTCCTTTTTAACTTTCGAAGTTTCGCCAAGTCTGCTGTGATATGCCCGAGAAAAAAATAATTAAAGAACCCGAAAAGCAAAAATATCTATATCCACATTATGGTGTATTTTTTTACTTGTATATCTCTTTTAGTCTATTGATATTTTATTATTGAGATATATAGTGCTTGACGTGTTTGTTCCAAAAGTACATTCTATGTTATTTTAGCCAATTCAAACGGCGATAATTATTAACAGTCTACAGTTTAATACATGTTAAACTTTAAATACATGTTAAACTTTAAATGCATTTTCGTTACAGATGTAATCATACGCTAGTCTAGCGAGAATCGGTATTATTGATACAAAAAAAAAAATTCGCACAAATATCTTGAAATTTTTTAAGTGTTGACAAAAAGCCTTTAAGTTTCTATTTCATTATAAATTATTCAAAACTTTCAATGTTTCTCACGATATAAACTTTATAATTCTAGTGTTTACGTCTGTCCTAACACTGTAGTGATAATAGTGATAAGAATAGAATTTTCGTCTGTAACTTTCTAGAACATTTCAGAGAGAACGAATACAAAGGTCTCGAGTAACGGTTATCACTTAATAAAATTGAACACGTCAAGCTTGAATTATTCATCACTGATCATCACTTAACTCTAGTCCATTGGTCTACAGTGTATGTCTGTATATTTATCTGAGCATTACGATATACGTACTTAACCAAGAGTGTCTAACTATAGGTAACTCATGCGCCTACAAACACTATCTATCGAGTTATCACTCTATTTCTAAAAGTGAATATTAACATGCTAAGGTGAATTCTAACATTTCTTGGATCTAGTCAAAGACATAAGAAACTAAAAATTAATACAACTCAATAGAAAGTTAACAAAAACAAGCGTTAGGATCATTTACACTTTAGGTAGCTTTTATTTTAATCATTCCCAAATGGACCAGAGTTAAGAATAGGTCCACCATGCTGCCTAGCGTGTGTAAAAGGCGACTGGATTTGGGATAATATTTTGCAGTGATGCGCGACCCGTGTCGATTTTGAATAGACTCCTGGTGGTTGAGGGTAATATACTTCCTAAAACATCACTTTGGGCCAGGGGATTTCTAGACGGGTGACCATTGTAGCTCATCGACTCGGAAGCAGCGGGTCGGGGCAATGGAGTAAAAATAAAATTAAAGATCGGTATTTATGTTTTCCATCCAGAAATCTCATTCCTTTTTTTTACCCCCAGGGCACTGGCGCTCGATTCCCACTTCGAGCACGCGCGGATGTCGTGGTCCTGGTGCTCGGGAGCTGATCCCCCTACATTTTTTCATGGCTACCCAAATTAAAAAAAAAAAAAAATACAACGAGCGTAAACGCCGGTTTCTTGTCATAGACAGTTCTAACCTTGAGAAATCTTTGTCTCCCTTTGCCATTGCTTAAGGTTTAACTGGTCATGCCTTACGTAGTGGGTCTTCGTTGGTTGAATGCTCTCGCAGAATCCACCCATAGCTCATATTAAAATTCTCTTTACTATACCAATTAAAGTAACGCCTCATTTCTCATTGAACTCTTCTAAAGAGTCATTCGACATATCAACCTCAATGGATGTTCAGCTGAGGAATTAAGGAGGAATTAAAAGGTATTGGCGTCAAGAACGTTGATAGAATATCTATCCTTCGTGACGGCCATTTACTAGTAATTACTACTTTATTTTTTAATTCAACCAACCGCATTTACCATCTGAATCCAAACCCTCTCAGGTGTTACAATTGTCTACGCTTCGGGCATGCAACTCGAACGTGTAAGAGTTCCATTCGATGTGCGCGTTGTGGATAGTCTGGGCATGACAGCAAGGATGGAACTGAAGCACCTTGTTATTTTAACTGCGAAGAAAAACATCCTACATTTTCCAAAGACTGTCCCAAGTGGCAAATTTAAAAAAAAATAATAAGTGCAAATTGAAAACTATCGTATCCACTCCTTCCGACAAAAATTTAGCTTATGTCAAATTTGTAGAATGCCAAATCGAAATTACTTGGCCGAAGCGAGTACCATCTCCGTCTTTAGACTTACTACCATCTCCTTTTAAGGCACCTGCATTTACAACATCAGCTACTTAGTTATCTCAGATTGAGAAGTCAAGGACTGATGACTGTAGGTCATCCATACAACTTTAGTACGTTCTACCAAAAGGGACTGGTACAGTCTTTCGAAAAATTACCGGCAAAACATTGTATCCTCCTGTGAAAAGGAGGTAGCGATCAATTTAATTTTGACATATCTGATGGTATAGATTGACAATTGGATGACCTTGTTTCCCAGACTCCACCTCCTTACATTTTGCTGGGAGATTTCCATGGTCATCACTTTTTCCGGTGTAGTCCTGATGATAATAGTAGAGGAAAAGTAATATGTGACTTTATATATGAAATCTTTTTATCTTTAATGACAAATCGCCGATGCATTTCTGGTCAAGAATCAAGGCTTTTTCTCATGTCCACGATGATCTCTTCCACAGTGATCATTATCCCCAAACCTAAAGAATAATGGTCTTTCACCAGTAGACCAAAGCTAAAGCTAATTGGCCCCTCTTTGAGCCGCTTTGCGTTTCTTTTTTATCTGTTTGCAGGCGATTCGTAAAACCTCGGAAACTCTCAAACGATTAAAAAAATGGGACAGGATCCATAGGATCAATTGTAAAGTGGATACAATAACTGTGAATCATTTACATGTAGATGGGTCAGCTCTCACAACACTTCCAGATATTGCAAATTCTTTGGGTAGTACCTTTTCATTTAATTCCTCCTTAAAGTTTTCCTCTGGGGCCTTCAGGAAAGTTTGTCTCCGAAATGAGAGGATCAACTTAATTTTACATAAAAATATGAAGAGTACTATAATGAAGAGTTTGCCATCTCTGAATTAAAAGTATCTTTGAAACAGGTCCATTAATCTGTGTGAAGCTGTATCTATATTTAAATCTAAAATGAAAACTTGGTCATTCAGTCACTATCATTAATTCACCAATTGAGAATACCGCCATGCGCCTTAAGAAATTCTAAGAGGATTGAATTGTTGCGCAATATAAATATCGTTATTATTATTATTATGACACAGCTACTAGGTCTGATGATATTCATTATCATATCCTTAAACATCTTCCTTTATTAAAAAAAAATTTAAAAAGCTTCTACTTATATTTAACCAGATTATTTATATTTAACGATATGGTTCCACAGGGTAGCATATTGTCCGTTTCCCTGTTTTCCATCAATACAAGATCAATTCCACCACTGTCTTAAACGAGTTGGGGTGGCTCTCTGTATGTTGATGACTTTCAGATTCGACGATCGACCGTCAGTTGCAGGTTTGCTTAAACAACCTTCTTTAAACGAAGAGGTTTTTACCTTAACCCAGTGCTACGCTTGGACAATGCTGTCTTTCCTGTTGTGCATTAACAGAAAT
Organism: Nipponacmea schrenckii; assembly: GCA_030562195.1. Lineage (NCBI taxonomy): Eukaryota > Metazoa > Mollusca > Gastropoda > Lottiidae > Nipponacmea > Nipponacmea schrenckii. Next base: position 13,829,638 of record JAUJPP010000003.1, on the reverse strand, counting down.
TTCTTGACCACACATTAAAATCCTTAAAACAAAATGTCTGAAAGCCCTCAGCATACTGATATGGGAGTCTCCTCTGATTATATCGAGCTTTGGTTCGATCCAGACTCGATTATGGGTGTCAGGTGTATGGTTCAGCTCGTCCTTCCTATCTCAAAGAGCTTGATACCGTACACCACTAAGGTCACAGAAAGAGTTTAGATGCATTTTGGACACCACCAGTTGAAAGTCTGTACGTTGAGGCTAATGAGCACTCATTGTACGACAGACGTAATAGACTTTTTCTGCCTCGGCCATTCATCATTGCCACGTCATACTGCTTGCCACGCCTCATTTAGACCTTACTTTAAACATCTGTACGAGGCAAAGTCTCGTGCCTTTTAATCTTTTCAACTCCTCGTGTCTGTGGGTATCAGCCATGACAGCATTGCGGACTTCATCATGACCAAAACTCCACGTCAATTGCTCCTTTTCAGACTTTAGTCTGTCTAGCAACAGAAGTTACAGACCAGTTCTGTGGTCTTCAAGTCGAAATTTGGGAAATGTGTACCTTTTTAAACAATGTTTCACTTCTGGATTGTTAAAGTGGCTTCTTGATTATTCTAGAAGTATAAGTTTTATATAAATAGGCTAGTAGCTAAAGCCTCTGGGGATTCAATTAAAGTGCTTACTGAATGATTAGTGTATAATACCTTGTGCTTAATATATTGTTTTTTCATTGTTCATTCACTATTGGATTAAATAAATCTACAGTTACTTTTTGATCTGTGTGTCTCTATTCTACGAGTTTCGAGAAAGAAATACAACAGAAATTTGGCGTCGCCGATAGGATATCTACATAAGGATTACTATTGCGGATTACTACTAGGATTTATCTAATCATTTTCCGGAAAACGGTTGTTAATGACAGGAAGTTTAAACAGAATCTATAGATTTGATTAGACTTCTTTCTGAACAAATAAATGTTCAAAGAGAGCAAATGGAGATTCAAGCCAGACAAGAAAGAGAGTAAATGGAGATTCAAGCCAATCAACAAAGAGAGCAAATGGAGATTCAAGCCGGACAACATAGAGAATAAATGGACATAAAATTAGTTTCAAAATCTAACGGTGAGACAACTTCCTCTTTTACAACTCTTACAACATCTGTGCCACCATTTGTTTCTTTTGATCCAACAACTGAATTTTGGCCAGATTATTATTATCGATTCTGCACTTTTCTGGCAGCAAATGCAGTACCCGAATGTCGAACTGCACAAGTTTTTTTGACAAACCAAACTACGACAGTCTACAAACAACTTTCTACCTTGGTTACTAAAATGGATCCACCTAAAGACATTCACACATTGAAAATGGATGAACTTGAGGACTTTATGAAAGAACAGTTTGATCCAAAACGTTTCATTGTGCGTGAGCGATTCAAATTCTGGAGTGATATGCAACGAAAATTCAAGAATTGGCAGCTCGTATACGTCAAGACGCAGCTACATGTGATTTCCCATCTATAACGAATTCTCAGGACGAAGCACTACGACAACGATTCATATGTTCTGTTAACAATGAAGCGGTTCTTAAAGCACTCTTCAAAATAGGCGACGATCAACTAGGTTTTGCCAAGGCAGTCTAAGTCGCCGTCGAGACCGAAGATGCAGCAAAGGTTGCCAAGGAAACCGTACATGCTTCCAAACCAAAACCAGTGAACAAAGTTTAGCAGAACAACAAAATAAATCAACATAAAGGCCATCAACAACCTAAACCCACACACCAGGAGGTCAAATGCTACCGATGTGGAAAAGGTCATAAAGCCCCAGACTGTCCTTACAAAGACTCTAAATGTCACTTTTGTGAGAGAAAGGAAACCTTGAAGCTGTTTGCAAGAAGAAACAACAGCTATCGAAACACACAGAAGCTTCAGTGAAGAAAATAAGTAAATCTGAGCTAATTAAAGCGATTCCAAGGTGGATATACCAATCACAATTAAAGACCATGAGTTTACCATGGAACTAGACACGGCAACTTCGGGAAATTTTGTCTCGTTGCCAATCTGGAAACAACTTGGAAAACCAAAACTAGCAGAGGTCTCACTTAAATATGAATCTGCCGGTCAACACAACATACCAGTTTTGGGAACCTTCAACGCCCAAACAGTAGATCCAAAAACTGGAAATGAAAGCTCATTGTTACAAAGATCCCCGATCTAAACTTACTGGGACGTAATGCTATCCACGCACTGGGAATTTCAGTGGACAATGTTACAAATTTCCAGATCTATTTAAAGATGAATTGAGATGCCTAAAAGATTTTGAACTAGATGTAAAGTTCAAATCTGATGCGAAACCGGTTTTTCACAAGGCACGACCGGTTCCTTTTGCTTTCGAGATGACCTAGCGAAAGGTTACGAGGAAGGTATCGCCAAAGGAACCGGTTTTTCACAAGGCATGACCGGTTCCTTTTGCTCTTCGAGATGACCTAGCGAAAGGTTACGAAGAAGGTATCGCCAAAGGAGTCTGGAAGCTAGTCCAGTTTAACAGTTATGGACCACCAGTGGTACCAATAAGGAAAACAAGTTCTACAGGTACTTCAAAACCTAAGCTTTGAATTTGTGGTGACTACTGTTTGGTGTTAATGATCAGTTAGAAGATCATCGTCACCCAATGCCACTCCAAGAGGAATTAATGCAGAAACTAGGAGGTGGAGCTGGATATACCAAGATTGACCTTGCTGATGCCTACAACCAAATCATGTTGACTCCTGAGAGCCAAAAAAAGGCTGGCCCTCAGCACTCACCGTGGAGTACAACTTCAACAGCGACTACCATTTGGATTCATGTCAGCACTTGGTATTTTCAAGAAATCATGGAAAATCTTACCAAAGATCTACCTGAAGTTTTCCAAGATGATATGCTTGTCAGTGGATATAAGGCCAAAGACTCTACTAAAATGTCTAAATGACAATGGTCTTAGATGTCGTCGTGACAAATGCAAATTTGCTCAACCACCTGTCAAAGGTCGAGGCAGTAATTAATATGCCACCTCCTACAGATGTGTCAACTTTGAATCATTGGAGCAGTTTTGTTTCATCGCTGTCCAGACGAAAGCGAGCGCGCAATCGCCAATATGTCGAAGACGCTTACATCTGCAGAGCGGAACTACAACCAAATTCACAAAGAAGCCCTGACTATCATATTCGGCTTAAGGAAATGCTATCAATTTCTTTATGGAAGAAAATTTACACTGGTAACAGATCACAAGCCATTGACAGATCTATTTGGACCAAAGAAGGGAACACCACTCCTTGCATCTAACAGACTAGCCCGATGGGCCCTATGGTTAACAATTCGACTACAAAATCGAATAACGGAAAACCTCCGATCATGGAAATGCACTTAGTCGCTTGCCAAGTTGAAGTGATTCTGATTTCTACAGGGAGGAAGGTGGTGAAGATATGGATATGGTTTCTCAGCCTTCAAGTCGAACCTGTGGAATCCAACATCCTTCGACATGAGTCCAGGAAGGATCCAGTAATAGCTTCAGTGATGCGTTATGTACGTGAAGGATGGCCACCGAAGCACACTGAGAAAAATGAGAACATTGAAAAGTTCAGAAAGCTATCAGACTCACTCATGGATGCTTTCTACACGGTGCAAGAACTGTAATTCCAGAAAGCTTGCAACCAAAGATCCTTGAACTACTACATTTAGGACACTTTGGCATGGAACGGATGAAACAATTAGCAAGAACTGCAGTCTATTGGCCTGGCATCGATGCCGCTTTTGCAATGACAAGTCGTCATTGTGATGTGGCCAGCACCAAAATAAACCACCAAAGCCTCCGATACACCCGTGGATGCTTCCAGAAAAGCCTTGGAGTAGATTGCACGTGGATCATGCTATTAACTTCATGGGTAAAGATTGGTTGATGATTACAGATGCCTATTCAAAGTATCCTTGCATTCATTCTACTACATCTACATCACCTAGAGCAACCCTAGATTTGCTAGAAGAAGATTTCGCTTCATCCACATACGTCATGCCTGATAATGCGACTACCTTTACTTCAGAATAATTTCAGAGTTGGTGCAAAGAACGGGTATTACCCACTTGTCCGGAGCACCTTATCATTCAGCTACAAACGGAGCAGCTGAACGCTTGGTACAAACATTCAAGCAAGCAATGAGAAAGTCATCTCAACCACCTAAAAGAGGACTTCAAGAGTTTCTGATGCAGTACCGGAGAACACCAACATCAACTGGCTTGTCTTTGAGTGAACTCTTGATGTCTAGACGGATACGGACTCGAATAGATACCCTATTGCCCTTGCCTGCACACATAGCTCAGGGCAAACAGACCAAGAGCGCATTAAAATATGAGAAACGCCAAGAATCCACAGGAGTATCCAAGGTCAGAAAATAGTATTAAACTGGAGACCCTGTATATCCGCTGTATTTTGGACCTCACCGTGACAAGCATCCTCGATGGGTTCCTTGTATTATAAAGAAAGCTCTTGGTACCTGCTGTTTCAATGTTAAGGTCGTACCTCATGGTCCAGTTTGGAGAATACACTGGGAACAGCTGCAACCCCGATACGCAACTGAGGAGGACAACGAACCTGGAGAGGAACCAGACACTCATTCTGAGTTTGTGACAGAAACTTCAGCTGAAGTACAATGCATGCCTCAAGGTGAAACGCAACCATATCAACCTAAGTCGAAGAAACCAATTTCGGAATATAGACCCGATAACCCAAGACGATCCCAGCGAAAGCGCAAACCAAAAGTGAAGATTTGTTGCTGACGTTTATAACATCAGTTTTGGTGGGGAGATGTTATGGTATTGACCCAGATTATTCTAGAACTTAAGAGATTATCTTTCCAGAAGTTACTAAAGGTTTCTCAACTAATATTATGATGCAATATGACCTGTGAAAACAGTGCGCAACAATGCTTCACTTCTGGATTGTTAAAGAGGCTTCTTGATTGTTCTAAAAGTATACGTTTTATATAAATAGGCTAGTAGCTAAGGCCTCGGGGGATTCAATTAAAGTGCTTACTTACTGAATGTATGATTTGTGTATTATACCTTGTACTTAATATATTGTTTTTTTGTTGTACATTCACTATTGGATTAAATAAATTTACAGTTACTTTTTGATCCGTCTGTCTCTATTCTACGAGTTTCGAGAAATAAATACAACAAGACTCATTAATTTTAACCTTTTACTTTTTTTGTGTTTAAACATGCATACATACATATTTTTATACGCCCACATGAAATGGGGGGCGTATATTGTCGTCACCCACATCCGTCCGTCCGTCCGTCCGTCCGTCGGTCCGTCCGTCCGTCCGTCCGTCCGTCCACAATTGCTCGTAAACACTCTACACGGTGTAATTCTTGACGGATTTAGATGAAACTTAATATGAGTGTTTATGATCACGCAAGGATGAACCCTATTGAAAATCAGCGAAATCGGAAAAAAATTAGTATGAGTTCGTGCCCTTGTTCTTGAATGGCTCGTAAACACTCTACAACGTGCAATTCTTGACCGATTTTGATGAAACTTGGTGTGAGAGTATGTTATAACTCAAGGATAAACCCTATCGAAAATCAGCGAAATCGAAAAACATTTAGTATGAGTTATTGCCCTTGTTCTTGAAAACGCGTTCAATTTTAGCTTGTAAACATTCTTGAGAGAACAATTTTTAATGAATTTTAATGAAACTTGGCCTGAGTATTTGTTATCACCCAAGGATGAAGCCTATTGAAAACCAGTCAAATCGAAAAAAAATTAATATCAGTTATTGCCCTTGTTTTTGAAAACGCGTTCAATTTTTAGCTTGTAAACACTCTACAAAGCACAGTTATTGACCGATTTTGGCGAAACTTGCTGAAATTGTTTAATATCACCCAAGAATGAACCCTTTTGAAAATAGCACATATCGAAATATATTTAATAGGAATTATTGCCTTTGTTCTATAAAATGTGTTGGATTTTTGCCTTGTAAACACTCTACAAGTCACAATTCTTGAGCGATTTTGACATAACTTGGCATGAGTATTTGTAATCACCTAAGGATGAACCCTATTGAAATTCAGTTAAATCAAAAAATATTTAGTATCAGTTATTGCCCTTGTGTTTGAAAACGCGTTCAATTTTAGCTTGTAAGCACTCTAGAAAGAACAATTCTTAATGGATTTTGATAAAACTTGGCTTGAGTATTTGTTTTTACCCAAGGATGAACCTTATTGAAAATCAAATAAATCGAAATATATTTAGTGTCAGTTATTGCCCTTGTGTTTGAAAACAGGTTTAACTTTTTAATAAATACTCTAGAAGGTACAATTCATGACCAATGTTGACAAAACTCACTGAAATTGTTGGATATCGCAAGGGATGAGCCTAATTGAAAATTAAAATTATCAAAATATATCTAATATGAATTATTGCCCTTGTTCTTTTAAACGCGTTCGATTTTTGTCTCGTAAACATTTTGTTGTCTCCCAAGGATGAACTCTATTGAAAATCGAAAAATATATAGTACAAGTTATTGCCCTTGTTTTTGAAAACGCGTTCAATTTAACTCGTAAACACTCTAGAAAGAACAATTTTGAATGGATTTTGATGAAGCTTGGCTTTAGTATTTGTTTTCTCACAAGGATAAACCCTATTGAAAATCAGATAAATCGAAAAATATTTAGTGTCAGTTATTGGGCCTGTTTTCAAAATCGCTTTCAACTTTTGGCTTGTGAACACTCTAAACATTCATTTTTGACAAAACTCGCTGAAATTGTTTAATATCAACCAAGAATGAGCCTTATTAAGAATTAAAAATATCAAAATATTATTAAGGGTGAACCCTATTGCAAATCATAAAAATACCGAAAAATATTTAATGAGTTGAGTTAGGTTAATGAAACTAGAGACCCTAGAAAAAAATATATGGTGGAAGGTTGAATATTTCATTCCTCTTTTGTAACCTTACTGAAAAGTTTTTATTTGAAATAAATGCTGCCAGTGGGCGTATATTACATTGCCTGGCAAGCTATCTTTATAATCATGTGTAATCACGAAACAGAATTTTACAAATTTAAAACTCTTTTCGTACGAAAAGATAATTTATTCGTATGATATTTTTAAATACAATGTGATGTGAATAAAGGGTTTCATAAAGCGTTGTACATGTTAGTAAATATTTAAATAAGCACGTCAAAAATATTTAGGTAATTTGAATGCATAGAATTCTAGTGAATGTTTTGATGTTAACAGGATCAGGCCCAACCAAAGATAAATTCAAGGGAGACAATACAAACGTATATTTTCAATTATTAAAAAAAGATGGGGACAAATGACAAGAAAGATACAACTTTGAGTGTCAATTGAAAATAAATATTTATATGAATAACTAGTTCAACTACATCTGCTCCAAACATGCCAAATGAACTGTTTAGTTAAACCAACTAAATAATCATCTATTAATCTTGAAATGTTTTAAATTGAATAGAATTGGCATTATTGAGTTTATGATGACTAGAATTTCGAATGATCTAGAATGTGAAGTAGAACAGATGAAACTCTGTGCTTTCATGTTAGCGAGTCATTATATGAAAACATTGTTGTAGATCAATTTCAATAGAGGTGATTCGACCTTCAATCAGATAATTGATTTCAGTTTGAAAGCCAGAATATTCGAATGTCCATAAACAACCAATAGCGTACGTATATCCAGTTCTTATTGCTTAATCGGCCTGGGTATTTCAGTAGTTCGACATGCTAATCTCAATGAACACCTAGGAATTCACCAACTAAATATTAAATTACATATCCTAAGATTATTTATTTTTGTAAATATAACTTACAATATAGTCACCCCCCCCCCCTCCTATGAAATCAGATTTGATAGTAGATATTGTATAGATAGGGCCTATCACTACTAGTTTTACAATTAGTAGTGAATGAAAAAACGTAATACACAATCCAGCTACTTGTACATTACGATATAGTCATTTACTAATGACTGATAAGGTACAATTATTACATAACCTGATATCAATATCTTAGATATATATAGATATAAGAAATATAGATTCTACGTCACATCAATTATGGATCTCATAGATTGGGCGAATAAATTAACTTGCCTGGTATTATTTTTTTTTTTTGTATTTTTTCGTAGTTAGTAAATAATTGGGCATTATTGAAATTTCACTTGTTTAATCAAATTTCTTTCAAAATAGTCAGGAAAGTTGACGTGCCTATGGAAGCCGTATCGAAGCCGACTGCGGCCAAATCTACTCTGGATTCTCGCATGTGACAGTTAACTAAAACAACTTTAATGTTGTTGGAGTGAAAGCAAGGTTCATTAGGTTTATCTATACGGTTCAATCTTTCGATATTTGTACTTCAATTCCTGACTAATCAGTTAATCCAATTATAGACCAGTTCGTCTGTCCACTCAGTGGCTATAATATAAAATACTGTCATAATTTTATTTCAAGGATGCAATTCACAATTCTCAATTCTCGAATGTGACTTTATGACAGATATTTATCTGCCTTAATAGCAACACATTGTAATTGTCTAGTACATAATACCATATAGCTATTGTCACGGTATTGAACGATAATAGATGAGGAAGGACCTAAGGGATAAAAAGGTCTCTCTGCACAATCATTGGACGGAAATATACAGTTATAGTAATGTAGATGTAATAAATTGGGGGTGTACGGGCTTCATTAACAAATTAAAATATACTACGAAGAATTTTCTTCCAATTGCCAGTAAGTACTAATGTAAATTACTCATTGTACAGGGAGTAAGTCTCGTTTAGTGCACTTCATAACACCATACAAAAAATAGTCCGATTTTCTAAAGTATGTACAAAATCAGTACAAACTCACATTTTAATGAAAAGGGTATTTCCATTCAATTTAATTAAAATCTAGGTCTCGGTTATTTGTTTTTTGTTCGTTTTTTTTTCAGAAGATCACATCGTTTGCAAGATCTGACGAAATGTTTATTTTATCTCATGTTTCAATATGATGAACTGCACAATGAAGAAATTCAATGAATTTTAAGTTTTTTGGGGGATATAGGCCTACGTATAACCCGACAATACACATTAAATGGTCATAGACTTCGAACTGGATCACGATGTTCTATGACATTATCATTTTAACAAGACTTGCGTATTGCCGTGTTCCTTAATAAATTGCATTATATAGCGTACTTGATCACTTAAACATCAAATATTATTGTCGATATATGTGATAACCCGCCATGGTCTATATAGAAACTATTCAGAAATTATCCTGTTACGTTATCGGGTCTCGAGAGTTCTTGCTTTTGGGAATTAAAAATAACACACAATCAAGATAATTTCGATAGTTTGCAAGGTGCCAAGTTATCAAAGTTCATCTAATTAATTCCTGCAATAAAAGCTTTAACAGGTTGAAGAGCCGTTAGGGAAAGAGTTAATGTATGAATCGTGTCGCTTTGAAGTACATGCTTCAAAATAGAATATATTTAAATGCTATTGGCAGTTTATGTTCCTCATTACTGTCGTCTAAAAACATAAAATGCGGGCAATTCAGTGCCGTTACGCAAAAAACCTAACTTGAAGTTGGTTTCTATCCTATCTGGTTATTCATATATATTCGATAGCTGAACAACTAGATAATTTCGATTAAATTAGGGACTTGTTAGACAAACTAGTATTTTACTTAATCATTGCGACATCTTTACTTTCGATTAATATAAGTATTAGCAGTCCAATTATTGATTATATATATATATCATATATATGAATAAATAAGTAACCCGATTTAACCCTAAACAATCAGAAAACCTTATATTAATCAAATTTTGTTTGTACAGCGATATCTAACAAATAAGAAATCAATACAATCTATAACAAAGAATAACAACCAGTGGCTCTGCATTAAAAATAGTTCTCAATCTCTGCTCTCTGCTAATATCTTTGAGGAATTAGTACCATTGCGTTATTACGGATTTACTCTGTATATTGAAACAGCTAATATTTTTCAACTCGAAAACAAATTGACTTCGGAGTAAATTGTAGGTATGGTACAGACAATTACCCTTCGATATCTGATTACCGAGAAGGTAGTAATATGATTTTCTACTAAAACGCTATCGTGATGAACCAGACTAATTTCCAGCTTTATCATAAATCAATACAAATTATATTTTAAAGTAAATTCCTTTTGACATTGAGATAGATTTAGACTTTCTTCTTATCGATTCTATAGACTTTCACGCAATCAATTATACAGGTACAAAGGCACGTTGACAAACGTAAATTAAAAAGTAACGCTTTGGAAGATGAAAGGTTTAATTATGACGAAAGATTGGCTCCTCTTTTTGAAATGTTATTTGTGTGACGTGACTGTTTAGACGACTCAACTCAGATAATTCATTGAATTATTAATATGTCAAACATTTCATTTATTACAATATTTTCGTTATTTGGATAAGACTTTCTTCTATTTTTGTGGAAGGTCCGTTGGCCAGTGGTCTAGACGGTTGACATGTATTGCTGGCGCATAGGTGCCTGACTCTGAGATCGCTGGTTCGAAACCCGTTCGGGTCTCAGCCAATTTTCAGCACTAGAATCTGTGCTATACAGTGTTATCCCAATAACGAAAATATTGTTGCAACCACTTTCTAAATGACATTAAAATCATTTCATTTATTAGTTCAGATATAACATCGATCATACAACAGACAGGAGTGTATTGTAGATATGTGGATATTTCAATATCTATTGTTACTTAAAATTTTTAAACCATCCTTAAGTCTTTATATCCTCTAAACTGCGCTGCACGATAGGAGTGTTTCGTTGTGTTTTTTGGTCAGTATTAATCGACAAAAAATATCTCCAAGATATTTCAAAATGGCACATCATGCAGCGACAAGACATCGACAATGCTTCGATTCTTCATTCAAAACGAAATGCAACAGTCTATCCTAACTGAACTCAGAAAGAAGTGTAGTAATTTCTTGGGGTTTGCTTGTGGCCGCGAGCTTATTGAGCAAATCACTTGTTAGTATTGTTAGTATTATAAAACAAAAAAAGAATTAAACTTATTAAGCGTGATAAAATTTCATAACATACTAAATACACCTCCTGATGATATATAAAATAATAAGACCAATGTTTTTCTGTGGATTTACCTGCTAATCATTGTAATTTTAAAGAGGGAAGGTGTCTTGAATTGATAACAAAAAATATTAATTATTTTTTTAAAAGACTATCAGAATCGTGGAAATTACCCATTTAGACAAGTTACAACTTCTTAGATTTTTAATTCAATTTCACTGTATGGCATAAAAGCAATGTCGTTATTCAAAGATGCTTGTTTCTTCTTATTTATCACTTCGTTCAGTTGCAGGAAAGATGTATGTCTTCATTTTGAAAAAAAAAGCTTGTATATAATTAAAGAACATTCTTGTCTGCCGAAACACGTCCATGTTCCTTTTATAAGCCATAAATACATATAAAAATATGACAGAAAAGTCATAAATAAAACAGATATTTAAGAATTATGTTGCTCCATTAAATTGGAGATTAAAATAATAAACTGTTTTCTAACTCTCTAATCTCATCTTACATAAATCATATTTCATATATTCCAGTCAAGAAGAGATTTAACTCTGATGTTTTAAAGCTATGTGAAATCGATAGTAGAAAATGAATAGTTTCAATAGGCTTGCTGAAGAATTTCAGTGTCGCGTTTTCTGTTATCAGGTGAAAACCCTCTAAGCAAAGATAACAATTGTTCTTAAAAGGCATGGCGGCTGAAATTGTTATTTTTACGTAATTAGTTCATAACATAGATAATATATCTTATTTGACATTCTTGATTATTTTCTATTTATTACTGATCTGACATTATGGTTCTAATTAGGTAGATGTCTTCTAATTTCTCGGTTCCATCTTGTGCCTGAGCACTTGGGTGAATCAAACCCATCTTTCCCCGAAACCTAATGTTCTTTATGTATTGTTTCTTCTGTGAGTTTAGTCGTTTGAACTGAATTGGTTGTAGAAAAGACTTATGTTGCTTATAAGATTGGTGAAATTAAATTACTGTGGAGTCGAATACTTAAAAGTCATTTTAAATAAGCATATAATAGTCCAGTCTGATATGAACTCTATGGCTGTGACGTGACCTCGGGATTTACTCTAAAGTAATAAGTAAATGTGTCAGGTTGTTTTAAAGTACGGGTGGACGAGGGCTAAAAAAAAATCCGTATTATTTTGGAATCTGATTTTGTGACAATTCTCTAAAGTCTCTTTAATTTCTTCTAACTTAACCAAATTTATATTTGATCAACAGTACTGTTTGACTTGTACCAACGACCAGCAAAGAGTAAATCTGGAATAATCAATTTTAAATCATACAAAAAATCAATATTCTTCTGATGGAAATTGTGAAATAAAGGCTTGAGCGCCTCCGCACCAGATGCAGATAAAAATTATTTTATGGTGTGTCGGCTACCATGTATATATATATATATATACCTCAGGCGCAATGAGTCTGCATTGGCAACTTCGTGAGACTTTGCAAGGATTGAACACCTTACCTCGTACATTGTTTTATTAATGAATATGAGAGGATAAAAAAAAAACATTTAAGGCCTTTATTTACTTCGGATCGACACTGTTTCTAGAAACAGGACTTTGTTCATTATTTTTTGCACATGGTTTTGTGCAGAACATTCTTTGGAGAGTTTTTCTGATTTCCTTATTCAAAAGCACATAAATAACAAAATTAAACCCTGAATTACACATACCAATTAAAGCCAGGATATCCAGTACTTTGTCACTGATATGGTATTTTTCCCGTAATATTGAACTAATAACCCATGGACACCAACATATAAAAAATAAACAGTATACTAACAAAAACATCCTCATGATTTTTAGATAGTTCGAAAATGGAGTCAATGCTGGTCTCCGTTTTTTCATATCCAATCTCAAGGGTAAATTTAACATTTTTCTCAACTTTCTCTGTTGATCAACTGCAGTTTTTAATATATAACTATGTAATCCTAAACACAACGCTAATGGCACGAAAAAGGCGATTCCTTTCCCATAATAATGAAATTCTTTCGGTATAACACCATACGTGCACTCAGTGGTTGCATCAGCATACAATATCATTGGACTAAATCCATAAACCATTGCTAATATCCATGATATAGTGATTGATAATTTTGTTGATCTAGCAGTCACGAATCGGGCGTACTCGTATGGATGGCAGATGTAGAGAAATCTGTCGAACGTAAGCAGAAACATACACAATACAGATTCATATACAGTAATATATAATCCCACATACACTGATAAACATAAATAAACATTCTTTTCTAGTCTTAATGAGGTTAATCTTAATAAAAACTCATAAAATAATATAATACCAGAGAGAAAATCTGCTACAGCCAAACATACCACATACATATTAGGAATTCGTCGTAATGCAGGTGTCCTCCATACCGCTATTATAGTTAAAGCATTCCCAGAACAGATAAATATAGCTTGGATTAAATCAACAATTCCAATCACGATATTATATGTTGAAATTTCGGAATCATTTATAATTCTGGCATTGGAATAATTGTCCTTTTCCATGAAACCATCGTAAACAAAATGAGGCATCTTCACGTTTTTATAATTAACTATTGTAACACTAACTATTACCACACGTAACCAAAGTAAATACTCGCTAATTTCTTGTAGGTATCTACATTATATTGATATGGCAGTAACACTGATAAAATTACCAATATTCTCAATTCACCAACATTACACTTGACTTCTAATCCAATCACTACAAACAAACCTAGCAAAACTCCATACATTTTCACATTATAACTCAGTTAATATTTACTGACATACTAATTTTACTGTTCCTCATCAGCGGCTGCCTGGAAGACGAACACTAATCAATTGTTATATCACGGAATTCTATGCTGTACAATAATGATCAATTTGTATCTATACAGAAACTGCTTCAGACTCCCAATAGATTTATAATTTTACTGGCAAACTTTGACATGTACAAGTTGAATCATAGTGTACATAGAAATTTATCGTGTGTTAGAAGGGCCACCATAAATCTCAAGTTATCATTAATTTTATAAATCAGTTTATTTATAAATCATTGTCAATTGAGAGTTCGCTTTTGTTTGAGTTTTAAAGGTCAATTTGGGTGATTTTTTACATTAGGCTAGCGTTAAAACAATATTCACTATTCAGCATGTTAAAGAATCTGAATTACCCATGTAGGGGGTGTTTGAGACCAAAGGGAAACATTCCAGAGATCGCATTGGTCTCTTCTGGGCATTATAAATTATAGATATAATACAGACAATATAAAAGGTTCACCTGGTACCATAGGGATAATAAGGTGGTGGACAATCTTGACTTTTTATACGTCCACATTGTAATGTGGTCGTATATTGTCGTCACCACCGTCCGTCTGTCGGTACGTCCGAAATTTTTTTTGAATTATTGTACTTGACTTAGTCAAAATGCGTCAAAATTTGCTTGTGAACGCGAAAGAGACTACAGTTTTCAATGGATTTGAATGACATTAAGTGTGATCATTTATATTGATGAGATGATGGATTTTTCGGTAAACGGTTTTTGAGTTATTGTCCTTGACTTAGTCAAAACGCCTCGAAATAGACTTGTGAATGCGATAGACAATACAGTTTGCATTTGATTTCAATGAAATTTTGTATGATCATTGAAGTTGATGAGAACTTGGTCAAGTTCGAAATTGACGATTTTCGATAAATTGATTTTGAGTGATTGCAATTGACTTGACTTCGCGTCGAAATTGGCTTGTGATTGCAATAGACAATACAGTTTTCATCTGATTTGAATGAAATTTGGTGTGATCATTTACATTAGATCTTGGACAGGTTAAATTGACGATTTTTTGATGAACTATATTTGAGTTATTGCCCTTGACTTAGTGAAAACACAACACAACAAAATTAGCTAGTGAACGCAACTAGGTTTCATCTTATTTGAATAAAATTTGGTGTGAACATTTATATTGGTGAACTTGGATTAGGCCCAAATAATGTTAGAGTTTATGCCTGTGTTAATACTGAAAGTATATATCCAAGTGGGCGCTAAAAGCAACCGCTTGTTCTTTCTGTTAACAGAGACCCGAATCTACAGCCGATGTCACAAAACAGTGCTCCCGATATTGTTCGTACGCCCTTTGAGATACTCTCCCAAGTTTCGGAACTTAAAATCTTAATATTACATAGGATATGATAATACATAGGAGCTTCGGATCCATGCTCCTACATTCTCTTATAGTAGGCTACATGATGATGTAATGCTTGGCAGTTAATAACGTCTTAATCTACTTCAAAATTTATTAAAAGTTGGTTTTGGGTTTTATAAGTACGGAAGCGTATTAGGGCCATTCATTTTTATTTTCAAGTTAGTATCTTGAATTTTCAAGTTAGTAACATGAATTTTCAAGTTAGTATCTTAAATTTTCAAGTTAATAACTCAATCTTTCAAGTAAGTAACTTGAATTTTCAAGTTAGTATCTTGAATTTTCAAGTAAGTAACTTGAATTTTCAAGATAATATCTTGAATTTTCAAGTAAGAAACTTGAATTTTCAAGTTAGTATCTTGAATTTTCAAGGTAATAACTTGAATTTTCAAATAAGTAACTTGAATTTTCAAGTTGGTAACTTGAATTTTCAAGATAGTGTCATACTATATTCCAACTAGCATACCTCCTATCATACCATACCAACCCATTACAACATACCATCTTTACACATCACAACTAGCATACCTCCTATCATACCATACCCAGCCTTAACAACTGGCCTATCATACAATCTACCAGTTACACTAACCATATCTCCAATCATACCATACCCACCCATTCAAACTAGAACACCTCCCATCATACCAAACCCACCCATTACAGCTAGCTTACCTCCTATAATACCATACCTACCCATTACAACTGGCCTATCGTATAATCTGCCAATTCCACTAAGCATACCTCCCATCACACCATACCCACCCATTCCAACTAGCATACCTCCTATCATACCATAAGCACCCATTCCAACTAGCATACCTTCCATTATACAATCTACCAATTCTACTAAGCATACATTGTGTCACACAATACCCACCCATTTCCAACTGGCCTATCATACAATCTACCAATTCTACTAAGCATACCTCCCATCATACCATACCCACCCATTCCAACTGGCCTATCATACAATCTACGAATTCCACTAACCATATGTCCCATCATACTATATCTACCCATTCCAACTAGCATACCAATCATACCATACCCATCCATTCAAACTGGCATATCATACAATCTTCCAATTCAACAAAGCATACCTCCCATCACATTTTACCCACCAATTCCAACTAGCCTATCATAAAATCTATCAATTCCATTGAACATACCTCCCATCATACAATACCCACCCATTCCAACTAGCATACCTTCCATCATACTATACCCACTCATTACAACTAGCATACCTCCCATCACACCATACCCATTCCAACGGGACTATCGTACAATCTACCAATTCCACTAAGCATACCTCCCATCACACCATACCGACCCATTCCAACTAGCATACCTCCCATCATACCATACGCACCCATTCCAACTAGCATACCTCCCATCATACAATCTACCAATTCTACTAAGCATACCTCCCATCACACCATACCCACCCATTTCCAACTGGCCTATCATACAATCTATCAATTCTACTTAGCATACCTCCGATCAAACCATACCCACCCATTCCAACTGGCCTTTCATACAATCTAGCAATTCCACTAACCATATCTCCCATCATACTACACCTACCTATTCCAACTAGCATACCAATCATACCATACCCATCCATTCAAACTGGCATATCATACAATCTTCCAATTCCACTCAGCATACCTCCCATCACACAATATCCACCCATTCCAACTGGCCTATCATACAATAATGTGAATATCGTGATACAAGAATGAAATTTGGTGTAAATGTTACTTCATCAGTGCCTATTCAAATCGGATTCAATTCTGAAAACCTGTGAAAGCTGTGTTTTAGATAATTTAAAGTTCCTAAAGTACCATGAGACAATACATTAATAATGATGAAATCTAACATCGGGTTCAAAAATGGCAGTCAAAATGGTGAAAATGTATATATTACCCTTACCATTGACTTAACAAGAGTTATCACTTATTTCGTCTGATATAATCAAAAGAAAATTTTGATAAAAAGTAACATACAGTCCCTGAAACATGATGTAATAGGTAGATAAAGTATGATTGGAGGTGCTTAGTGAAATTGGTAGATATGGTATGATGGGAGGTATGTTGGGCTGAATGGGTAGATACGATATGAGTTGAACTATGCTGAGTGGAATGGGTTACCGTAGTTTCAATATGATGGAAGGTATACTCGTTGTAATGGGCGGATATGGTATGATAGGAGGCATGCCAGCTGTAATGGGTGGCTATGGTATGATGGGAGGTATGCTAGTTGTAATGGGTGGGTGTGGTATGATAGGAGGTATGCCAGTTGTAATGGGTGGGTATAGTATGATGGGAGGCATGTCAGTTGTAATGGGTGGGTATGGTATGATGGGAGGCATGCCAGTTATAATGGGTGGGTCCATGGTATGATGGGAGGTATGGTCAGTTGTAATGGGTAAGTATGGTATGATGGGGGTATGCTAGTTGTAATGGTTGGGTATTGTCTGATTATAGGTATGCTTAGTGGAATGAGTAGATACAATATGATGGGAGGTATACTCCTTGTAATGGGTGGTTATAGTATGATGGGAGGTATTGCCAGTTTTAATGGGTGGTTATAGTATGATGGGAGGTATGCTAGTTGTAATAGGTGGTTATAATATGGTGGGAGGTATGCCAGTTGTAATGGGTGGTTATAGTATGATGGGAGGTATGCCAGTTGTAATGGGTGGTTATAATATGATGGGAGTTATGCCAGTTGTAATGGGTGGTTATAGTATGATGGGAGGTATGCTAGTTGTAATGGGTGGTTATAATATGATGGGAGGTATGCCAGTTGTAATGGGTGGGTATAGAATGATGGGGGTATGCTTGTTGGAATGGGTGGGTATAGTATGGTGGAAGGTGTTCTAGTTATCATGGGTGGGTATAGTATGATGGGAGGTATGCTTGTTGGAATGGGTGGTTAGAGTATGATGGGAGGTATGCCAGTTGTAATGGGTGGTTATAATATGATGGGAGGTATGCCAGTTGTAATGGGTGGTTATAGTATGATGGGAGGTAAGCTAGTTGTAATGGGTGGTTATAATATGATGGTATGCCAAGTGTAATGGGTGGGTATAGTATGATGGGGTATGCTTGTTGGAATGGGTGGGTATAGTATGGTGGAAGGTGTTCTAGTTATCATGGGTGGGTATAGTATGATGGGAGGTATGCTTGTTGGAAAGGGTGGGTATATTATGATGGAAGGTATGCCAGTTATCATGGGTGGGTATAGTATGATGGGAGGTATGGTTAGTGGAATTTGTAGACTGTATGCTAGACTAGTTGGAATGGGTGAGCATGGTGTGATGGGAGGTATGGTTAGTGGAATTTGTATGATAGGAGGTATGCTAGTTGGAATGGGTGTGTATGGTGTGATGGGAGGTATGCTAGTTGGAATGGGTTCGTATGGTATGAAAGGAGGTATGCTAGTTGGAATGGGTGTGTATGGTGTGATGGGAGGTATGGTTAGTGGAATTTGTAGATTGTATGATAGGCTAGTTGGAATGGGTGAGCATGGTGTGATGGGAGGTATGGTTTGTGGAATTGGTAGAATGTATGAAAGGAGGTATGCTAGTTGGAATGGGTGTGTATGGTGTGATAGGAGGTATGGTTAGTGGAATTTGTAGATTGTATGATAGGCTAGTTGGAATGGGTGAGCATGGTGTGATGGGAGGTATGGTTTGTAGAATTGGTAGATTGTATGATAGGAGGTATGCTAGTTGGAGTGGGTGAGCATGGTGTGATGGGTGGTATGGTAAGTGGAATTGGTAGATTATATGATAGGAGGTATGCTAGTTGGAATGGGTGGGTATAATGTGATGGGAGGTATGCTTAGTGGAATTGCTAGATTGTATGATAGGTCCGTTGGAATGGGTATGGTGTGATGGGAGGTATTCTAGTTGTAATGAGAGGGTATATTATGATGGGAGGTATGCTAATTGTAATGAGTGGGTATAGTATGATGGGAGGTATTCTAGTTGTAGTGAGTGGGTATGGTATGATGGGGGTATGCTAGTTGTAATGAGTGGGTATGGTATGATGGAAGGTGTGCCAGTTATCATGGGTGGGTATAGGATGATGGGAGGTATGGTTAGTGGAATTTGTAGATTGTATGACAGGCCCGTTGGAATGGGTATGGTGTAATGGGAGGTATGCTAGTTGTGATGACTGGGTATAGTATGATGGGAGGTATTCTAGTTGTAATGAGTGGGTATGGTGTGATGGGACGTATGCTAGTTGTAATGGGTGTAATAGTTGAGTGGGTATAGTATAGTTAGTAGCTTGGAAATTTAAAAAAAAAATTGAATGGCCCTAATACGCTTCCGTATATAAGAAATACTCTCTTATAGAAACACATTAAAAATAGTTCAACAGTAACAGTTGATGTAAAACTCAAAGTTCAAATTGTCCATGAGGCCTCTCTTTGATAATATAATACCAGGCTGGGAACTTATGTTATTTGACATTGAAGAAGTGTTGTTTAACAATGGATCTATAGAGGAATAAAATACAGTCTAGATGACTTTGCGTGACAAAAAAGTGAAGTCTCAGACTCGAACATTGAGTAATGTAAAAAACGCATTTCCGGTCCACAGTATGTTAGAATGTTTCATGTTGAATTATGTGATTATATTCTGAGACATCCTATGTCACAGTGACCAATGAATTGGTAGATCTTTCCTGTTGATGATTTATTTGTATCGTAAATAGATTCAATTAGAGATCCAGATTCTATTTTTTTTTTTTTTAGATATGACTACTTGAAAAATAAACTTAGGAATTTATACTCGTATTACCAAGTTTGAGACTTTAAATTATATGCCAATTCTTAGAGATTGTATTCATTTAAAACCTGTATATATAGAGTTTTGTTCCTTTTGGACTGACCGACAAGTAGGCTTTTTGTCCACCAGAAATGTGCGCGTTTAAAATTTGAGGTAGCCTATAATGTTATTGATTTCAAAAGAAGAAAGGTAATTATGTTCACAATAAGTACATTGATCGAGAAAGCTATAATGGTCTATACTTCATTTGAGTTCTTTACATCATCATAAAGCAGTCTGGAAAGCCGAACACTGGGAATTGGTGTTTTCAGATAATGAAAATAATGTACAAATGATTGTAAGTAAAATATGTTTTGGGCTTGGTCAACATGGATTTTAACGTTTTAAAGGGATAATAGGTCTTAGAATGAACATAAAATTGAAAATTTTTAAACTTGGCTAATAAGAGCTCTATTCATCGGTAAATATGCCTGCTGCCATAAATAACATAAAAAAATATCAAAGAATCTAAGCAACTATACACAAAGATGCATGTGATTATTGAAAAACGATTATTATATTGATTAAGCGTTTTTAAAAAATGACTTAGTTTTGTATTTGAGATTTTAAGGTTTCTATTACTTTATGACACCGAGTAAGTTCACTGATTAATATATACTTATATTGACCATTCTTGAGAACTAAAATTGTATGTTCATGCTAAGACGCAGTAGTTTTCTGCACCTAATAAGCCATTTGGCGAACTTATATTATGAACTTGATCACAATCATGTGTCAATCACTGTGACGTGATTTCCCTAGTCCATTTTCTGAAAGCAATGCCATAAACATCCATGTACGTTGGATCAACAGACGGCAGGAGCATATGATTTGCGAAGATATTTGTACATTCGAATGTCTTAACCCAGAGTTTTAAGGGGACGACAGAGACCATAGATTAAATTAAGTCAAGTGAACATTTAGGTCGTTATTCATTTTTAGTTAAACGGTCATTCTGGTTGGTGGTAGTAACTGTTCAGTTAATGTCAGACTCGCGCCAGTCTTCCAAAGCCTAATTCTTCTAATGGAAATGTCTTCATTGCGTACTATCCTCTTTGGTGTTGCTTGTCTTATGAGCCCAATATGAAGTTGAAAATTGAGTTGTAAGAATCAAGATTTCGATATGAAATAAGGCTGAATTAATTATTCTAAATTCATGTAAATAAACTTATTTGATAATATTATAATAACACTTTGTGGCGCGGAAATTGTTCAGAGCATCACTTAATTTTGCCTGGGCTCTATTTATAGTTCTATGATCCGCGGAACAGTGACAAATGTTGAAATTAGGTGAAAACATATTGGTTTAACAATGTACTAGTTTAATTGGATAGAATGCTTTTCAAAAGAAAACAAAATCCACCTGTAAAATTACAGGCTTCTCGACTTCTCGATAAAAAGAAACTCGAGAAACCGGAGATCGTGTAGTTATTCAACTTATATGTTGCAAAAAGCTCTAATTTCAGGAGAAATTCGTTACAGTGCGTATTATAGAAGCATTCTATACATTCGATAGTCCACGATAGCTTCCGTAAAGCTGAATCTGTAATGAATGGTATAATCGTTTCGTCTTCTTTACTTTAGGTAAAGGCAGTGATTTGTCAACTGATAGCATTGCTGCCCAAATATAGTCTATAGTCTCATATCACCTTAACACTAGCAGGACTTTCACTGAAGGGCGTTTTCATTCTACAGCCAATATTCTCTTGTAAATGCTTCGGGCAATTTTTTTAAAGGGAGATCACTCACATTACAAAAATGGCTGCTTAATTTGAGAATTGAATCGAAATTTAGGAAAATACATCTATCATGGAGTTGCAAGATATCAGATATCCCCACGAAGAATATATTGAGACAGTAAGGAAATCGAATCTTTTTTTATTTCATTTCTAAATCAAATTATCTATCACAGTGATAGGATTCTGTGTGATATCCGATCTATCATGACGAGATGATTGTTAATTTGAACTGAACATGTTATTGTTATTTACTACTCCACAGGAAATGTTTTGCAGGGAGTGGGCTGCTAGTTCATTTTCAAAGTCTAAGTTTCAATGAACTGAATTGTAAAATGTTGTCTACCACATTAATCTGATTACAGTGAAGGTGATAACAATAGATGTATATTTCCGTATTTTTTGTAAGCTTGTTTGCTTATTATTGATGAGTGCAAACATTAGCAATCAAATCATTAGCCGCGTTTAGACAGCCACAATTTACCCGGGCCTGGTCCGTCGGCACCGTGCCAGTTTCAAGTGGGCCGAGTCCCGCAAAAAGAGGTAGACTCTGTCCGGACCGAGTACGGCACGGCAAAATATTAGTGCTGTGTAAACGCGTCACTGGGCCGGGCCAATTTAGCCCACTTAGCCGAGGGCTTGTGCGCATGTGCAATAATGACCTTGACCATGTTACTTTATTCGCGGGAACAACAAACTAGGTAGGCTAGCCTAAACTTTGACAAAAAAGAAACAAATTACTGTTAAAATGTGTGCCCAACGGGAGCAACATGGATCGATGTACTAGCCTACAGTAATAGTACCTACCTTTCTTGCAAGATAGATACATGTAATATCGTAATAAACAACATTGTTTGCAAAAGTTTTCGTCGCTGATGTGCACACAAACATGCACTTTCATTGCTGTGTGTCTCAAAAACAAAATTGGACATTCTTAAAGTTTGTTTGCGCTTTAAACGTGACAAATTCGACACAAACTTCAAAATTATAGCTTTGTTTATAGCGGGCGCCATTTTGTATGTTTTTGTTTTTGTATGTTTTTTTCGCCTCCTCTGACTGGAGAGCAGGACTACTTTTCATTTTGGCCCAGTGAAAACAGTGCTGTATAAACGGTACAGGCCAACCGGGCCGAGGCCAGAACGAGTATGGTTCACTTCAAGTGGGCCAGTTTTTATGGCTGTCTAAACGCGGCTATTGGTTAATCGTTTATCATATTTTACAAGTAGATTTTGTCAATAGTTGATAAAGATTCACATGAATAATGAAGTATTGTCATTTTGATGTGAAAAAATAATTTCACTGGTAATTACAAGGAATTCTGATGTTTTCTAATGTTTTTAAATTTTTTTGATGTTCCCTATTCATTATTGATATATTTCAGGCATCTGGTAATAAAGTAAGTCGTCAATCAGTTTTGTGTGGTAGTCAAAATATTATTATTAATGGAAAGGTTAGTTTGATATTATAAATGTTTTATCTACTGTTATGACATGTAACCCTTCAAAGCAGCACCATCAAATAGGAGTTCTGATAGAAGAACATGCAATGACTTAATTTCCTTTTAAAAACCAGGACAACCAGCAGAAAAGTTTTTTTTCAGCTGTCTTTATTACTTTTCAGTGTTTAGAATTCAAAACTTAGTTTGCATATAACTTTGGATTGTTATTTCTCCTCAGATTTTATTTCAAAAACATTTCCCCTGGCATGTCATCATAACTTACTGTATTCTAGAATTTTTATACTAGTACTTGCCCTTATTATATGACATGTGAACCAGAGGTTCTTAACCAGGCTTGAAAAATACCTGCTAGAAAGATAGTTGTCAGATGATCGATGTAAAAAATTATACGGATGTCCATAATTAGACTCTTATCAGATTAACTAAATCACATATTTTGACAACCAAAACCTGTTTAGTCTATCACCTATATCGTTCAGTGAAGCTTAATCCTCAAAATAGGGGATTAAAAATAAGAGCAAACTAATGATCAATATTTTTTGATGTATTTTCAGTCTATTATTATGAAAGATTGTATGATAAGAGGAGATCTAGCTAATGTCAGAATCGGCAGAAATTGTGTAGTGAGTCAAGGGGCTATAATAAGACCAGCATTTAAGAAATTTAGTCGAGGGTAAATTTTATTATTACAAATACTTACTATGTTATGATTAGTTTATTGTATTAGATAATTAAATAAGATTATTATGTAAAATAATTTGATATTCTAAATGGAGCGATCAGGATGATTGGTTGAACGTGGACAATTGTTTAACACTGTTACCAACTAACAGCATTTATTAGAGTCTGATATAATGGTCTATGTTAATAACATCAAATATTGCAGTTAGCTATTTAAAGTTAATCTTTGTAGTTTGAATTCTTCTACCACCCAATAGATTATAGTAATTTCTTCAAGGAGATACTTTGAACAACAGTCAACTTTAGGCTTTACATGATGTCAAATCTCAAGGCTGAAAAGAGAAAATCTTTCTCCACTATAACACAGAGAATCTAGATCCATGTCAATCAGTAGATTAGTGTAGTATGACATACATTTGTTTATATTGTTTTCAGGGTGGCATTCTTTCCTTTACATATTGGTGATAATGTTTTTATTGGTGAAGATTCAGTTGTCAATGCTGCACAAGTTGGTTCATTTGTTCACATTGGTAAAAACTGTGTCATAGTACGTTACTTTCTAATACTTGAATGGAAATTGCATAAAGAGTAAAGACAGATGTTTTGTAATCTTACCATAGAATTGATAAAAAATTATTAATTCAAACTTGACACTATTTGGCAGAAGGGCTGAGAATAAATGGCAAAGTATATTGAGACAAAATATGATTACAGAGTGTATAATGTTTGATAAAAAGAATTATCACTTGCTCAAATGTATGCCCTTCTTTGCATGACTGAATCACGATTTTGTGCTTCTCTCTGGTCTTTGGTCAGAAGTGTTTATTTGAATGTTTAAAGAAGGGGAGTAACACTGCTCAATGTTTTAGTCATATCAGACAACAACTAAATTCTATAACATGGAGTAAATCAATATGATACTTCTAGACCAAATTGAACTGTATTTCTGTGGATATTTTAGGGTAGAAGATCGGTATTAAAAGATTGTTGTGCTATAGGTGATAATACTGTTTTACCTCCAGAAACTGTTGTTCCACCATTTACTTATTTTTCTGGATCACCAGGTAAGTTCATATATTGATACCAATTTTCTAGGTCAGATAACATTATAAATACATAATATAAAGAGTTATGAAAGTAAGTGAAATTGTTATTTTGAATTATAAGACTTGTGTTTAATGGAATGAAAAGCAGAAATTTTAATTGTTTTATTTCATGCTAGATATCACTGAACATTTAGTGCCTTTGGTCAGTTTGAAAATCCATGATTTTCAATGTGGTACTGTATGATGCATATTACTGATATTGGTATAGACAAATATTTCTAAAATACATACACCACTTTGATAATCCAGTCCATAACGTTTTCATTACCAAAATATACAGAATCAAACTGAAGTTCATATTATTATCATTATAGGTCATTTTACAGCAGAATTACCAGAATCTACTCAAGAATTAATGATCAATGTTACTGTAGGCTTCTACCAACATTTTAAATCTACTGGTAAACCTAAAGGACGATGATAACTAGGCTTATGGCACAATCTTATTTATTTTACATTTAAACATTATGTACTATGTGCAATACTCTCTGGACGATTTGGGTTCTCTCTTTCATTTTTCATAATAATGTCAGCTTATGGTATTTTGTGTAAGATTTGCGAACATTCTAACTGGAAATGAATTTTCAGAATTAATTACTGCAAGAGTTGCTTCCCATTGTATTTAAATGAGGGTTGTTTACATTATCATGCTGCAGCAACAATATTAATGGGTTCCAGGGGTTTATAGTCATACACAAGAGATTATGATGCTTCAGTGTATACCAGGTGATAATTGATAAAGGTGATAATTGATAACGTATATTTCAGACACATGTTGTATCTATTACCACTAATGTGGTAAATTGATAGATCCCTAGGTGTACATATATACTGTAGATCTCTTTTAATATTGATTTGTTTAGTTCATGCTTCATAAATGGTTAAATTGAAAATTATGATTTTTATTTATAACCCTGCAATTGATTTTATATGACAGGAGTCGAGTTGTAATTTCCCAAACATTTGGTGGTCCGAAACTTGCTGGCTCTATTCCCAGGACTGATAAGAGATATGGCTGTGTAAGAGTCCGAGCACCGAAAGATTTTCCGAACATCCGCGGGTAAGCAGCAAAAGATTTTCCGCACCTCCTCAACTTCGATATATAAGGAAAGTTTAAGTTTTTTTTCAAGAATTTCAACCACTCAGCAGCCATCTCAATTTGCGTGCGCATGAGAAAATTCCGACGTTAAACGGTCACGTGGTAGAAACAAACGAACAATCATCATGTACTTTCAGTTTAAGACCCAGCAGTAGCGTCGGAATTTTGGATGCGCGCGGAATTTGAAATGGCGACTGATCGATTGGAATTCTTGAAAAAAAAACATTTGCGTGACACGAGTGGTATGACTAAACTACAAAACATCCATTCAAAATAAATCGAGGTTTGGTGGATTCTGACTCTCCCCAAGCCATATCTGTCCAAATAGCTATCAGAGGCTGGAAATAAGAGTCAGCAAGTTTCAGACTAATCCAATGGAAGAAAATAAATTCAGTCTCAACAGAAGTCTTTATTAACCTATCAGCATGCTTCTTTAGAACTGAAATCACACTTAGAGGCTGAAACCTATAATTGTCTTGATTTTTCAAATGTGGTGTACTGGAGTAAAAGATTTTCATTTTTATTTTTAAACCACAGAATTGAACGATTTGATTTATATGGTACCCTACTTGATTCTCCTTGGTGTACAGGCTTGGGTGGGATGGAACAAATACTTCATTCAGAGGATGGAATATGCGTCTGGAACTGTTGGTTATTTTCTTCTTTTCTGATATAAAATTAGATAAAATCTGCCAATGTTTAGTCGTTTAATATCTATGCACTTGTGACTAACGTTTATAGCAAGTTTTATGGGTGATTATTAGGATTTCGAAGATTTCAAACCATACCTCGCGTTCCACTATTTCATGTTTGCAGATATATTTTATTATTGACTATAAACCATAGCGACTGGAAATGCCCAAAGTTTTGTGTATCAAATATGCTGGTGTAATCGAAGATTTTTACTTTAGATTATAACTTTAGTAAAAGCTATTTTATTCATATATATATTGCCAGTTGCTTAGTTTTTAATAATTTTATAATTTGGTGCTTTATTTACCTTGGGATGGGGGGTTGTGGACATTATCTAGTTCGTATAGTAGTTGAGCCACTGAGCAACCCTGATGAACATTTAACGACGAATGTGGATAACCTGCAGCCTACAATGTACAGGGTTTTTCATTATAAACTATCACTTTTTCTGGTGACCTAAGGTGTACCAAAGGACATGCTCTGTAACACCCCCCCCCCCTCCGCTCCCCCTTTTCCAACCCACTCCAAAATGTCTAAGATTATGTTGTTTATCTGCTGTCGAGTCTATTATAGATGGATATAAATCAATGAGGTCAACTTCGCTTACAAACATCAGTTTATGTAGAATACTCAGTGTGATAATACAGAAGAATTTATGACAAGTTTATAGTGAAATTTCTCAATCAAGTGAAAGACTTCCGGTATCAGACATAATAACCAAACAGTGAATTGTATACATACGATCAAATGAAGCATATAGACAGAATCTTATAGCAAGTCGACAAATTGCTATGTTTTATTTTCACTCTTGATGCAATATGTGTGTTTAAACATTGAACAAATACAAAATTATTTATATACATATATATGGAGATACTGTACATGATACATCTTTCATTTGATTTTCAAAATTACAGTTGTGCTCAACGATATTTCTACTAAAAGATATATGATGATATGATACCATTGTATGAATAAAATTTTTACAGCAAAGCAAACATTTCTTTAAAACAACTTTGCGATGATTTTAATCAATGATTTCAGTGTGTTTAAAGTCAATAGTTATGAATATAGTAACACAATGTACGATTGTTGTCAATATGTGAACCAAATCTGAAGATTCAATAACTTTCTATAAGTTGTCATCCTATTTCGGATAGAATTATATGTAATACAAAACAGACGAAAAAAATAAGATACATGGGAATAGATCTTGTACTAAACGTCTTCTGTCCTAACTTTAAAATGAAATAAGAACAACTTCACGTGTATGTATATTGGGCACATGTTAAAATACAACATTTTGTTTATTTGCCCTACGACCGGCAGCTTTCATTACTCGACAAGTATTCTTTGATGGCACGACATACTCCAACTCTGGTCAAGTTTTCTACAAGCTCTAAATGAAGCTACAACAAGTGATCAATTTACATATATAAAGGGTAGAAAATCTCTTAAAATTGACTATATGATTTCGGTCGTATAAAGTAGCCGAAGATAATCTGAAAACCTTTGTATGAAGTAAATGTGAAGAAACATAACACATAACATTCAATATGCGAACAGACATAGGTGTATACATCCTGCACATCAAAAATCTAGGGACAGTTCTTAAACCATTTTAACTTAATAAATTACATTTAATATCTGATTAACTTAACAGATCACAAACTATAATCTTAATTTGAGAACGAACAAGGAAATATCATCTTTACTTAAATTTGAGATGATATATACATTTATTAAGAATACATGTTCTGTTAACAGACACTGGTCCTTACTAACTGCACTTACTAATACATACAATTTGAAAAGATAGCTTGCCAGGCAAGGTAACATACGCCCACTGGCAGCATTGAATTTGAAAAATAAATACAGCAATGACTCAGAAACATTCACTAAATGGATATTGAAGTCAAGGGCAAAAACTCAAAAACACCAAGTTTCATCAAAATCCATTGAAAATTGTAGCTTCTATTGAACCACAAAAAAATTTTGACACAATCTTACTAAATCAAGGGCAATAACTAAAAAACTGTTCATCGAAAAATCATCAAATTCGAACTTGAATGTGTTTTATCAATTCCAATGCTCACACCAAGTTTCATTTAAATCCATTGAAAATTGTAGCTTCTATTTTGTCTACAACAAATATAGAGGCAGGGGCAATAACTCCAAAACTGTTTATCGCAAAATCGTCCAAATCGAACTTGACCGCCCTCTTATCAATTCCAATGCTCATATCAAGTTTCATTAAAATCCATAGATATTTGTATTTTCTATAGTGTCTACAGAAAATGAATTTTTATGCAATTTTACTTAGTCAAGGGCAATTACTCATAAACTATTCATCAAAAAATCGTCAAATTTGAATTTCTTTTAAAAACTGTAGCCTATATCGTGGATATAACCCAAATTTGACGCGTTTTTACGAAGTCAAGGGCAATAACTCAAAATCTGTTCATTCGATAATTTCCATTTTGGAACTTGACCGAGATATCATCAATATATACATGTATACCAAGTTTCATTAAGATCGGATAAAAACTGTAGCCTTTATCATGGATACAACCCTAATTTGACGCATTTTTACTAAGTCAAGGCAATAACTCAAAATCCGTTCATGCAATGATTTCCATTTTTGAACTTGACAGAGATATCATCTATATATACATGTATACCAAGTTTTCAATGTATTAAGATCAGTTAAAAACTGTAGCCTCTATTGTGGATACTACCCAAATTTGACGCGTTTGTACTAAGTCAAGTGCAATAACTCAAAAAACGTGCATGCAATAATTTCCATTTTTGAACTTGACAGAGATATCATCTATATATACATGTATACCAAGTTTCATTAAGATCAGTTAAAAACTGTAGCCTCTATTGTGGATACAACCCAAATTTGACGCGTTTTTACTAAGTCAAGTGCAATAACTCAAAAAACGTGCATGCAATAATTTCCATTTTCGAACTTGACTGAGATATCATCAATATATACATGTATACCAAGTTTCATTAAGATCGGATAAAAACTGTAGCCTCTATTGTGGATACAACCCAAATTTGACGCGTTTTTACTAAGTCAAGTGCAATAACTCAAAAACCGTTCATGCGATAATTTCCATTTTCGAACTTGACCGAGATATCATCAATATATACATGTATACCAAGTTTCATTAAGATCGGATAAAAACTGTAGCTTCTATCGTGAATACAACCCAAATTTGACGCGTTTTTACTAAGTCAAGGGCAATAACTCAAAATCCGTTCATTCGATAATTTCAATTTTCGAACTTGACCGAGATATCATCAATATATACATGTATACCAAGTTCCATTAAGATCGGATAAAAACTATAGCCTCTATTGTGGATACAACCCAAAATTTGACGCGTTTTTACTTAGTCAAGGGCAATAACTCAAAAACCTTTCATGCGAAAATTTCCATTTTCGAACTTGACCGAGATATAATCAATATATGCATGTATACCAAGTTTCATTAAGATCTGATAAAAACTGTAGCCTCTATCGTGGATACAACAAATGTGGACGGACCGACGGACCGACGAACCGACAGACGACAGACGGACAGGGGCGACGGCAATATACGTCCACATTTCCATGTGGGCGTATAAAAAGGACTGCTTTAAAGGATCTATCGTTTAATTTGGAATAGAATAACCTGAGAATAGACCATAACTGTTAAGGAATTATTAACAAAATATCACCTTAACTTGAGAATTACATTTAGATAACATTAAACACAATATAATCATGAGAATAGAACATCATTTCAATTTCGAAATACTATAAATGAATATTATAAACAATGATGATAAAGGTAGAAATGGCAGTAGTAGTACAAGAGTGCGGTTTTATACCTTAGAAATATATACATGTCAAATTTTATGATAAAATTTACAAATTTAATCTAATAGTCAATAGTGTCTACTCTTTAAAGCTTTAAGCAGGCGAATAAGCTGAAGAGAGATGTTTGCATTTTGCATAGGTTAGTGATTCATATGGAACATGTACATGGCATTTCATTTCCCTATACATGACTTGTTCTTATGATTATAAAATTATCAATGATATATTTACATATTATGTCTGTTTCTCTATAAATTACCTTCATATTTATTTAACGTAATAATAGGTAACAATACCGCCATTGATACTACTATTGTGGTAATATATATAATAAAAAATATCCTATCAAAGATAAGTCCGATAGCTTTCCATTCTTTAGCTAATTTTTCCTTTCTGTCTCTATCTGAAATGCGTTCTCTATAACTTTTTACAAAGTCCATTAGCTCTGTTAAATGATAGTTTATAAGAGCTAATTGACCTGATTGCTCGTCCGTTGGACTTCGTTTTAAATGAATTAATAGATCACCCGATGCTGAATCTTTGTTCCACTTTTGATCTCCGTTAATTCCCAAGAATCTCGTTCCATCAGCCAACAGACGGGCTGTATGGTTGCCACCTTCTAGATAAGGTTGAACCAAATTATCCATACATAATATTTTTGCAAAAAAATGGAAAAGAACCTGAAATGATTAACACAGAATCTTTGTTAGCTTAAGAAAAACATAGAATTATTTCTGGGAAATAAATGAAAATAACAATCGGCTTACAAAACATAAAGCTAAACTCTTTCACTAACAGAGTTCAAATTGATCATTTTAGCGGAAATTACTTCGACCGTTTCGACACTAGCATGGATCATGAGAAATCTTTGGGGACAAAATTATTTGTCTATTGTACAATGTATTTTCATTCTTGATTTAACTACTTTTTCGACTATATCGATGTCTTTCTGGTCATTTCGAACTTGAACTAAAATTGATAAGGAAAATGTTTTGTTTCTGGTTAAAAATGTAGGAAACGATATATCGTGGAGGTTGAGGAAGATAGAAGACGGTGAAATACTGCACTAACCTTTTTTAGGCACATGGGTACGGGCCTCCTGGCACCATAGAATGATAAATTAACAACAAAGGCGTTCAGAAATGATGACAATGTGATCAGTATCATATTAAGGCAATAATACGTGCCTAAAATAGAACAGAAGAATGTTTAAGCAAATGATATATATCTTATCCGAATTTATCTCTTAAGGATCTGATTCAGCTGATATAACGTTTGGATTTCCATAACGTGGATAAGAAGACCAGATACAGTTAAGGTACACGACTATAAGAAAGTTCACCAAAGACGGATTATGACCAGGTATCGCTTTTGCATTTAACGGACGTATAATAGAATACGTTATTTCAATATAAATTTTCTTCCATGCTTTTCAGAAAATTAGATACAACTTACCCAGTAGAGGTACCGAGACCGCCGCCGGTGGTAAATTTGACTCCATTAGTAACAATAGCAAGAAAAATGCCACAAAGATGTTGATACCTGAAAAATATTAGGAACGTAGTCGATGTAAATGCAGACGAGAGAGTAGTAGGATCATTTCAAGATTCAGTAAGTATTATTCAAAAGTTGTGTTGACTGACACAAACCGATACATTAGAATTTGATCATCGCATCATCAAATCTAGATTCTCAATTAGTTTTTCACAGACCATCTTCATAATGTCAAGCTATTTCGAATTTTGTATTTATACTTGGAATAGTCAGTATCCTTGTATCACGCAATGCAATGATTTGATTAGATTGTACACCAGCGAAAACAGCCAATTAAAGCTTTCGACAGAAATTATCCTAATATTATGGTTTTGTATTTATAAACCTTTATCGAGGCATCTGAGTGACCAATTTGCAAGCATATAAGCCAGTCAAATCGTTTCCTTTACAAACCTCTATGATACATGAACGGTGATTATTGCAGTCAAGTTTTAGTATGAAGTTCGTAATAGCTTGACATGGTGAAAATTGTTATAGTTTAGATTATAGGTAGTTTTGAATGGACTTGTGTGGAGTATTACTACTAAATAATCTAATATCATATTAACTATAAATGTTTCATTCGTTGGCTAGATTGCTACTTGTCGACTTACAGCAGTAGATCTTTCTGAAAGCAATATCAATAAAAGGGTTTTGCTGTTCTTTTCTGTATTATAAGTATCAGTAAAATGATACAGAAAATGTGATCGAATATTTTCCACCATAAAAGTCGATCTGATTAAAATGACAATTTTGCATAGAAAAGCAGCAAAGGGTTTGGTTCATAAACTACAAACCACTCAATATGAAATAGAAATTCATCAAAGCCCTAAAATACATGGCCTGAAGCTGGTTAATAACAACTATTTTATAATAGACACAAACTCCATTGTCTTTTATCTTCTTAATAAATCATTTAGTAAGAGTAATCAAATATAGATATTAGAAAAGACAAGGTTATGCTACATTAATCATTTTTACTGACAAAGTCTATTTAATGTGTTGAAAATAGCTGTAAACTTAACAAGACGCGATCGAGACACGCAACATTTTTTACATAAAAATATTAAATTGTCATAACCGATTGAAATTAAATGCCAGTTTCCATTAAGATTGTTAATCTTCTGTTTTGTTCAATCAATATACGATTATCCACAAATAATTCTTCCTCTATTTAAATATACCAGGGTCAGATTGTTTGAACACAAGGTACTAAGGAACGATACTTGTGTATGGTGCATATTTGGGTTATTTGATACTTTGTGCTATGCTTTCTATGACATTTGTAAGTGTACTGCCAGAGTATTAAATTGCCATTTGTGGTGTACTAAAAAATTGCATGGTATTAACGGCGTACCTCTTATTCATCGCATAATCTGTAGTCCTTTTTGTTAGTAAATTAAAACCGCATATGTGCGTGCTATAGGCTGTGTCAGGTACTTGACATGAAGACAAAATTGAAATTTACGTAATACTATGAGCTTTGGCGTACTTAGTGGTACCTCTTTTGTACTGAAAGAATTCTTATCATTGATAATCTGTGGTACATTTTGATATAATGTAAATAAAGAGTTTTACATAAACGAGAAAGAAACAATATTTTTTACGAGGATAACTTCTCAGGTTTATAGGGATCTTTTCTTCAAGCTGATCCTTGTTCAACCTCTTGGTATTGATCTTTCCCGGATTATTCGTGCACATTTACTTTTGGGTCAGCTGGAATAATGTAGAACGATGTCTTGTTTTATTTAACTTGTAGCAAAATATTTTATCGTCAGATTTTCGAAACAGAGTTGCTTTGGTTGATAAAAAAATAAAGATGATTTATTGTAACAGTTCATATATTTATACACCCTAAGATATCAAAGATTCTCAGTTTAAGAGGAATTTTATTCAATTACAACTATCCACCATAAGAAAGGTGTATTTCAATACTACTGGAATTCGGTGAAGAAACCATTTAAACTTTATCTTTGTTTCAATTTCATCAATCTCACTATTACATGTTATCAACATTTAATCTCACGCCTTCCAACTTATAACAGAAATATATTCGATTCATTGATTTTATTTGTGAGAGGAAAAGCTTAATGGCGCCTTTCCCTCCTAATTTCACTGTTTTGTTGTGCTTATGGCATATCAACAACTTCTATTGAAAATGCCGATTAACGACTGTGTTTTGTAACGACTTGAGTTTGGTTTTGTCGATATTACAAGTAATATTTATGATTATGAATAAAACTGTTATTGATTTATTTTAGTATTCCCTTATGTTTGTCTATATAGTGAACGTTTAATACATCCTTTTCTTTAACTTGGCACCAGTAATTATTTTTCACTCTACAATCTTTGTAGAATACTCGCGGGGCATATGAGTGCTTAACGCTTTACTGACAATCACACTATAAAACTGCTATTATGCGAGTTTTAATTTGGAGAAAAGGTGAAAAGCTAATGGTTCTAGGAAACAGACTTCAAAATATCAATATTATATCTAAGATCATAAACTCGTAAAAGTGGCAAATAACGGAATCTACAACCATTCAAAAGATGTGTGACTAAATCCCTAACAGATCATTAATGAAAAGAAAAACCAATTGATGCCCGTATAAAAAGCTGCTAGGTTAGGTAGTGTATTGCAACACCTTCCCTTCCTCAAATTTGTTTTGGGGCAAAACCTGGTATGTTCTTGAGGGCAATAAATAAAATATGAACAGTTCCCCGGAAAGTCAATCCAAAAAAACATTGTGTTCGGGAGCCTATTCAGAGTTTTCAATAACTAAATGTCTTCGGCTTATATGTGTAAATTTAAGTTTTTCTTTTTCATTCTCTGAAGAATTTCACTTTTGATTAGTTTTCTGTTCTTTCACACTGTTTCGGTTTATTTATGGTTTCTAGTCATAACGTAATGTACAGAATCGTTACATTGCCT
Source organism: Nipponacmea schrenckii (assembly GCA_030562195.1). NCBI lineage: Eukaryota > Metazoa > Mollusca > Gastropoda > Lottiidae > Nipponacmea > Nipponacmea schrenckii. The sequence goes on along the minus strand of JAUJPP010000003.1, from coordinate 13,794,365 downwards.
CTACAAAGGATATGAATCAGCCAAACAGTAGTATCTATAGAGAACTAAAATAAAAGAGAAGGGAGAGTTGAACAACCGATGCTTCACACAAAATGATTGAATCGCCTTAAATTAGCACTATTCAAGTGGAAAATTGTTATCTAGTTATACGATGACAGTAGAGTTGAATATCGCCAAGTATAGATGGTAGAGAATCAAATTGATTAACTTTCGACTATATATTTTATATATAATACAACAGTTTTAACCTCATATCAAAATGGTTACAATATTTCAATCTGTAGTATAATAGTGTATGTTGAACAACCCTATAGAAAACACTTGAAATAAAAGACGAGGAGACTGGGCAACACTCTATTCCATAGATACAACTTAAGTACTTTCCTATAGATAAACCACTATGGTACAGATAAATGGTATTCTTATCTCTTACCAAATCTTAAAGGAAAAACACCCGTGTCAGAAATATTTACTTGTAGCACACAGATATACATCTGTCAGAAGTACTCAAAATGTACAAAAATTTCTTCAAAAATACAACTGGGAATTTCGCTTTCTAATGATATATGTATTTTCTGTGATTGGCAGTCTCAACAAGAGACGAGTCGGCATTTTCAAACGCGGATAATTCTCAACACCCATGGATTTGTAGGCTCAAATATCGATGGTAAGCTAAATAATTTCCATTTCTGTGGCTAAGGTACTTACTGATCAACCAGTATACGACAAATCACCCACCATCCTACAGATCAACCAGTATACACCAGGTCAACAACTATCCTACAGACCAATCAGTATACACCAGGCCAACAAATATCCTACAGACAAACCAGTATACATAAGGTCAACAACTATCCTACAGGCCAACCAGTATAAACCAGATCAACAACTATCCTCCAGACCAGCCAGTATACACCAGGTCAACAACTATCTTACAGACCAACCAGTATACTCCAGGTCAACAACTATTCTACAGACAAACCAGTATACACCAGGTCAACAACTATTTTACAGACCAACCAATATACACCAGGTAAACAACTATCCTACAGATCAAACAGTATACATCAGGTCAACATTTTTCCTACAGATCCAACCAGTATACACCAGATCAACAACTATTTTACAGACTGATCAGTTTAAACCAGGTCAACAACTATCCTACAAACCAACCCGTATACATCAGGTCATAAGGTAAGCTAAATAATTTCCATTTCTGTGGCTAAGGTACTTACTGATCAACCAGTATACGACAAATCACCCACCATCCTACAGATCAACCAGTATACACCAGGTCAACAACTATCCTACAGACCAATCAGTATACACCAGGCCAACAAATATCCTACAGACAAACCAGTATACACCAGGTCAACAACTATTCTACAGACAAACCAGTATACATAAGGTCAACAACTATCCTACAGGCCAACCAGTATAAACCAGATCAACAACTATCCTCCAGACCAGCCAGTATACACCAGGTCAACAACTATCTTACAGACCAACCAGTATACTCCAGGTCAACAACTATCCTACAGACAAAACAGTATACACCCGGTCAACAACTATTTTACAGACCAACCAATATACACCAGGTAAACAACTATCCTACAGATCAACCAGTATACATCAGGTCAACACTTTTCCTACAGATCCAACCAGTATACACCAGGTAAACAACTATCCTACAGACTGGTCAGTTTAAACCAGGTCAACAACTATCCTACAAACCAACCCGTATACATCAGGTCAACAACTATCCTACAGACCAACAAGTACACATCAGGTCAACAACAATCCTGCAGGCCAACCAGTATACACCAGGTCAACAACTATCCTACAGTCAAACCAGTATACACCAGAACAACAACTATCCTACAGACCAACCAGTATACATCAAGACAACAACTATCCTACAGACCAACCAGTATACGCCAGATCAACGACTATCTTACAGACTGACCAGTATACTCCAGGTCAACAACTATCCTACAGACCATCCAGTATACGTCAGATCAACAACTATCTTACAGACCAACCAGTATACACCAGGTGAACAACTATCCTACGGACCAACCAATATAGATCATCCACACTTCAAACCATTAGCCACTATACAATCGACCATCCACTATCAAGCAAATCACCATCTATCCTCCAGATCATCAAACATCCAACTTATCACAAAACATGTCCTATAAGTCACTCACTATCTTACAGATCAACCACTATTAAACTGACAATTCACTATCCTTCAGATCACCTACTGTCCTACAAATAAACCACTATCTATGTTGTCACAGACTACTCCACAAACCACCAACTATCCACTAGTTTAACCACTATCTTAGTATTACACACTTTCCTATACAGATCAACAAATATCCATAAAATCCAACCAGTATACACTAGGTCAACAATTATCCTACCGTATACACCAACTATATAACTACATGTATCTAATTCATTATCCACTACCCTGCTCTCCACCTGATCAACCATTATCCATCAGATCACCCACTATCCTACATATGAACCGCAATCCTACATGTTAACCATTATCCAAATTATCACAAATTTATATATCGTTATCATGCATAGCAGTCGCTCACCCACAGATTAATCACTATCGTCCTACAAATCAACCAGTATACAACACATCACTCACTATCATTAAGATCACCTACTATCCTAAAAATAAATTTCTACACCAAAGCTTAACCACTATCAGAAAGATCAACCACTATTCTTATATAATGCATCACCACATATTAACCAGTATTCCATAGACCGAGCACTGCCTTACAAATTGTCCTCTGGATCAACCACTTCTTACAGAACAATCAGTAACCAACAGATCAGCGACTATCTTACAGATCGATTACTTACATGTCAAATACGAATCAACTGCAGATCAATCAATATGTATCCAAACAGGTTATCTACACTTTTTATTCCCAAATTTGATAATACGATTACGTGTAATCTTAAGGCCAATGTACAGGAAGACGTTAAATATCTGGCAACCCTTAATCTGAAGAATTAGCTTTTATAGTTCAATGTGTTTTAAAGTTAAGGATTTCTACATATAAAATTATATTATAACAATGCCATCACGTTTACTGCAGTAACTAGTATGCTCTAAGGAGGGTTCTTTGTCACATAGAGATTATATTTTTGAGAGTAAAATCTACTTTAAAATTCACGCAACCAGTGTACCTTTACAAAAACCTTCTAAAGCGAAATCATTATCAGAAGTTATACTGCATTATATATAGCTATATCTCAACACTAACTACATGTGTTGAAGTTTTAATGCAGTTAAAGAGTTTTTTCTGTTGGTATGTCAGATGGTAATCTGTAGCGATATGCAGTTCACCAGCATGTGTTTCATTTGGCAACCACCAACAATTTTTTCTCATCAATTCGACTATTAATTTGGATACCCTGCTTCAGATCTTGGCATGTTTTCGATTTTCAATTGTACTGGCAGTGTGTCTCAGAACTAAAGACCGAGAGAGTCTGACCATGTTCAACTGCTATAAAAAAAACTAGTGAAGTTACTTCTGTTTCCCAAAATATCTTTCTTTAAGTTTTGTATGTGTAGTCTTAAGACTAATTACACTGAAGGACATAATATACTTGTTACTAGTAATCACGGAAAAACTATTTTGTAAAGGTTACAAAATGATATGTGGTAATTAGTCACTCTTCGATGGTTCTTCTTATTTAACCTATATTCTAAAACCAATCTTTTAGTTACTAATATTGACACTTGTTTTCTTTTTTGTTCATTGACTCTCTGGTATGTGCTGCAGGTGGCTAGACCCTTGAAACAACTACATGTTATCTGAAAGGAAGTCGAGTACAACATGTCCGTTAAAAGATGAAGCTGTTATCCGTATATTTAGAATCAGTTCATCTTATCTCCTTTTCAGAGCTCTACTGCAGGGACATAATAGAATGATATATCAAATTGGCATTTTCCAGGGCAATTTTAAAATCTTAATGACTATTGTTTCTCGTTTTTTGTTATATATCTAGATATACATTTTAACTGATTAGGTGGTATTTTGAAAGTTGTCAACTTACAACGTGTTACTGTAATTACATGGCCATCATAAACTTTTGTGCATTCAGAAAAAATCCATTGCAAAATTGAAAGTTCAATATGGAGACAATATGTTAAAACTGTCATTCTGATAATGATCACAGAAAGCACACTCCTCCTAACATATTATTTGCCTCACGCCTAAAGTGAAGCGAACTAAAATAAATCTCCATTGCTTCATCGAAAGAAAAATTGGGCCGTGGTCATTCTATTTAACAAATAATTCATACTTTATTTTTTATTACATCTACTCTGTTGTCAGACATAAAGGTTTTTGGGAAAAAAAATAATTCAAGTGCATTGAACGATTAGAAATGATTAATGGATAGACCGAATGGTGCCTAAAACGGTTGGTGGTATTAATCGAGGTTAGTTGAAAAGCCCCTATAAAAAAAGAAAGCTAAGTATCGAACACAATTTCTTTACAATATTATTCACTATTCATTTATTATTGATTCTTCCTCTTTAATATTATAAACTCAGATTTGCTTTTCAAATAAAAACTAGTTACATCTTCGCAAGGATCGAACATAGTTCATTCTAATTTCCTACCTCAAAATAAAAAAAAAAAATCGACGTCTGAGAGAAGACGGAATGTCAATTTGTTTTCCCAAATTTGTACCACAACAAAGTAGTTTGTGATATGTTTTTATAGACAAATTATTCTCTAGATTGAAGCTGGTAAATGGGCTATGTTGGTTGGGAAACTGGAACGTTTATAAAATTTGTCTGTAATTTGCTCCGTTTGAAAGAAGGGAAAATCAATGAAAGAGGTTACCTCCAAGAAGTGAATATCTAGAAAAATAGAGGAGTAAAATCTCCTATCTATTGCTACATAATCTATTATTTATAGAACTAGCTTAGTTTATCTGTCTCATAAATTTTTCCTATACTGGCATTTATATTGGTATACTTGAACATTTTAATATTGAATTTTACAACAACTAAGTTGTGTTTTTACAGAACTGTATCAAACTCCGACCTATAAATTGTAGGTCGCAACTTAATTTTGCTCAAATTTATAAAAACTGATAAATGTGTCTCTGAACCTATCTAAAAGTTCTCATAAAAATACACTTAAATTTTTACGCTAAAACCTTTTAAAATGATGACGTGAATTTTACAAAACTACTGCGTTGGTTTAAACAAAATAAACGCCTTATTGTAGATAATATGTCTCCTACACATTCTGTCAACTAAAAATATCGAGTCGTTATGTGAAGCCTAACACGGAGCTGGTTTAAACTGCTCAAATATCATTAACACCGTTTTCAATGAACTCTAATAGAACTAAAAACTAATCTACGTAAGTAATAGTAATCGTATGAGACTGTCGTCGTGTTCAGTAAGAATGAATTTAGTTAGTTAGTTAGTTAGGAAGGGACATTCATACTTACCCAACATTAACTTAGCTGGTGATTCAGGTGGAATCCAAAATAACACTAAGGTGAGTGACGTGAGTAAAACACATGGCAAAATGAGAATATAATTATAAAATGTAGACCGCCGTTGAAACACTAAGGTAAATGTAAGATCAACGAAAGGTTCCGGACAGCATGTATATAACTTAACATTTTTCACTGCTGGTGATTTTAGGATTGTCCAAGAATTACTGGGCACATATTCTGTTGTATCTATTTCAGTCGCATTATTTAATACTTCTAAATCAACCTTAGTACCATCATACGTCCAAGATCCAAATTTTAAATGACACTGCTGAACATCAAATGGGAAGGCGGCAACGTCAATATAACATGAACTTCTATATACAGCTTGGGGCATCCACAAAATCACACCCGTGCTGTCCAAAACACACAGTGCTTCTCGATGTTCCTCTAAACGTGGATCTGCACTGAAATTATAGAAAATACATGCATAAAGGTATTAAATGTTCAAATTCTCACCCTCAATTTTCTAGCCATGAGTCCATACGGTTTCATATTTTGGTCGAGGACAAACCTATTTCACAATTTTACTCAATTTTCATTGACAGTTTTATTTTGCATGAAAACCAATTCCGTACCAACCAATAAAAAGTCTTATAATGCAATTGTCTGTCTGTCCTTAGAACGGAAATCAAAAGAGTAAACGAGAGACACACGTATCTTATTACAATCAATATTAATTCCTCAATTAGACTTTCTCGCTTTTTTAAATTTACAAAGAAAGTTAATTTCGTTTTCTAAAAAATTAGATAGACTACACGAGATTTATTAATCCGAGTCGCAATGTCAAAGAAAATATGGCGCTCTCATACTAACATGGATAACAGGATTTATATTACAGAAAACTACCATTAGATCCAGCGCAGTTCTTCGCAGCATTAAACATTGTCCTCCGTTGATTTTCAATGAAATCATATCAAGAAATCCTGAATTAGAATGGGCGAATTATTATTGATGATTATGATTTGGTGAGGTTACATACTCGTCGTCTAATTTTTATTTTTACGATCCTCAACTACATGAACATATTAAATATACACCCAAATAAGCAGCATAGCAAGTTACAAGAGCAATGCTATATTTAAGATCGATGGTAGCTACCCTATAATAATCTAAATAATAATTTCGTATGGACTAGGTCAGTTTCCAAGCAAGTTGTCTAGGCGTATGAAACTTAATGCGGCGACCGAATGTGCCGTGTTAACAATTCATTGAACAGAAATTGAATATAAAGAACTTGCTAGCCTTTAACCATTCTATGGAAAATATATTCGCTTTTGTCTTGTAACATGCTATAAACTAAGAATGTCTGTTCCTTGCTTAATGTCTAGTAAGAAGATTAGGAATTCTATTTTAACCATTGGTGAATAGTGACCAAGAAAAATGAATGTGATAAACCATCTTGAAACCCAGTCTGATGGATAGATATAGCCCGTTAGACTTTAATTTCCCGAATTAAAATTGGATTTTGTGACCTCTTCTATCTAAGAGAAATATTACTAGATATATTGAAAGGAGGTTATAGTGGAAGAATAGTTTGGTTGACCTGTTTCTTGACTTTCATTCTACAGGATGTTGTCAAAGAGAATAGGAATAATACGAATTTAAGTATTAAACCTTAAAATGACAATCTTTAAATCTAAATAGAATATACATTGTAAATAATAGTAGTTGATATATGATACTTCAGAAAACTGAAATTAATGTAAGAAGTAAACACATTGAAGTTAGTGGACTAATAAAACAAGTATCGATTGAAAATATATTGATCACAATTTTTATTCCCTAAAATAGAGATTGGGAGAAGTTGGCAAGTAAAAAGCTAATTATAGATTTGAAATCTCTTATCGTTTTCAAGACACCCCAGATAGATTGAGTCCAATTTATGTGATTTAAACGCTAAACTAGAAGACCTCGTCCCATTTAACAATAAATCCAGGCGGGTTACTGTCAATGTCGATCTAATTGCAAGACGACTGTTCATATCCGCCTTAGTACTTCTGGTGTGAAATCGTTTTAAAAAAGAAGGTGCGGATAATTGTTCAAGTAACTCTCCTTTTCATTGGAAATAATGTCTCTTATAGAAAAATGTTCAAAAAAGTTCTGAAAATAGATAGAAAGTACTTTACTGTCGTTAATGTCAAAGAATTGAAAAGTAATTTTTGGTTTAACGACTTGGTGCGTCTGAAAGTAATAAAAAAACTTAATGAAGAAGAGTTTTTAAAAGTCACTCAACGGTGGTAGCGGGGAGTACTGTAGTTGTCTTGCAGAAATGTGAGCTTTTATATTAATTTCCATTTCCAATGTTTTTCATAGCTCGTTAAATAAATCTTAACGTGTGTGGTTTAGTAAAATTTCGATCTATGTCATGTACGTTATAGATTATATTACTTAAGTTTGTGTTAAGGTCCCACTACAGCGTCTTTTCCGACACACAAGCCAATTGCAAGAAATATATATAAGAGCCTTACTAGTTGTATAATTTGATATCAGGCGTCCATAATTTTTCCGAAGCAATTCTAACAGAACTTACTCCTCCCCAATCTTTAGGATCCCATCGCAAATATACATCCTCCCAACTCTGAAATATATAAGTAAGGATATTCATTTAGTCGTATAATGTCATTTGTCATTCAGTTATTAGACATTCATTTCGCAAATGCAAACGAAAAGATTCGCAGGCAAAAGTAACACTTAAATTGTAAAAAATTATCAAGGCATTAACCAGCAGAAACCAGTCGACATTGAACTAATCCATTATAGACTATGACGTAATGGGTTCTGAGAAATATTCACTTGCAGAGTTTGTGTTTTCGGTTCCTTGTTTTGATCCATATCTCTCCATCTATTTCATAATGCTGACAGTTAAAATACTGACCGTTCAGGCCTCATTTTATGCTTGTTTATCTTATAAATACTTACATATCTATCCCACACGTTCAACGTTAGGATTTGGTTTTTCTCATCCAAATCCATGATTTGTATAAGCTGCATATTAAAACGTACTTTAACCGTATCATTGTATTGTTTGACAGGGCGACCATATTTCCCCCTCCACTTATAAATACGTAATAGATGTTTTATTAGTCTGTCTTCATGGGATAGCTTTATAGGAGGAAATTCTGAAACAGAAAAGATTATAACTATATATTAAGATGAAATATTAGTCAGATTTCTTTTTACCTTAAATTAAGCTGGGTTAGAATAGATTTGACGAAGATAAGTCCGCTTTTCGTTGAGTGATATGATATTTCTTAAAGGCTACCGTTCGCATTTTCGGGGTTGATTAGGGTCTTGAATATGTAAATAGTCTTCAGTATGATTAATATTTATTCATATTAATGTACACGTATCGCAGAACCTCAAGAAAAGATGATTCGTCATTTTAACTGAGATAATTCTGGACACACATGTATATGAAAGCTCGAATGAGCAGATCTGATATGCTGTGAAACCATAGAGTGGTGAATGGCTCAGTGGTTAGCGAGTTGGACTGTCGTCTGCTAGGCGACTAGGTGCCGTGGGTTCGAATCCCGATCGGTGCGAGGAAATAAAAATTAGGTCTGATTCCTAGGCCCGTGCTTTCCCGGAACTACGAGATAGTAGTTTCCACCCCTCTAACTAAATACATCAATGCCCAATTGTTGAAACTGTACGTGCAAGCTTGAATAATTTTACCACAAATCTTGATTATACCTTAAGAAATTTTTTTATGCAGTTCTTGGGTTTCTAATCTTGTTAGTCTGTTGGTGATTTATGTTAGGACCGATCCACCTCATTGGATTATATAAGCTTACATACGGAAATTGTTAGCTCATTAAAGACGTTTCTTTTACAACATGCAAATCTTATAAGATATTCCACCGATTTTCTCTCGCCATATACTAACCTAAAGTAACGAGTTGGCGATAAAGAGAAAAAGATTCATATCAATATTAATATTGATAACTTTCCATTTACACACATCAACATAAAAAACTTAGAGGAACTCAACGAGAAAATTGGATGTCACACAAATACACGAAAACGTCCAGTAAAAGATTTCATAAGCCCAATTCGATTTCACTCTGCACCTCAGAAATGTAATTATAACGGTTATCAAAAACTAATGTTGAATGTTTAGATGAAAAGCTTTTAGAATTGTTGAATTATTAACGAAACGAATATTTGTGTATTTAACACTAATACAAAATATTCTGTTAACCGTTTCAACTTGACTAATCAAATTAAGAAGGCACGAGTTAAAAAGAATCTTAGAATGAAAAATTAGAGATTGAATATGTTTTACAAACATTACGTTGCTTTCAACTTATTCACATTAAATTATTGGACAAATATCAATTTTGACAGAAAGCAGAATATATATGAAGTAGAAATTGCATTGAGAAGAGAACATTGAGATGAGATTCTCTCAAATAAATCCAAAACTCAACGTAGACGCTAGTATCTACTAGAGGCATCGCGAGGCAACATGTCTCAGCGATTTGAAGGATGTTTCTGATAATAAAATGGAAGTATATAAATCCCAGAGAATACATGTATATGAATTGGCACAATATTAGGATTTTGTACACACAATTAGAGCATAATTAATTAGGTTTAGAATAAATCTGTACTGTGCTGGAACACTTTCCGAACTAGCGCATTAACATGTCAATGAATTTGTTTTAAAAGATAAATTTTTTAACAATATCGCCTTTTGTCTTTTTTTTGTAGGTTTAAATAAATATTCATTCGAAAAATTTTCTCTGAAAGGTTCTTCCTTACATTTACAAAACAGATTCCTTATCAAAGATATTCCACGAATTGCGAGGTTCATAAAGAACTCAAAACGAATCAAATAAACAAAGATTTTCGAAATTTTTCTCCACTCTTGCCCGAACATAATTATATATCTATTCATCTATAAACACTCAATTACACATCATTTCAATGAACAAGAAACAAGGTCATTTATGCAAACACCTGAACTATATAAGTTACTGTCTACAACCAACTTGAGATGATGTTTATCATGTCTGCATAACACTTGTATAAACATTAATTATAAAACTGTAGTTTGGTAGTAGGTGTGAATTCATACAACATACTACCTGGTTTTTCTGACTAAGATTGACATTTTTCAACTTGGCCTAAAACTTGGATATCTTAAAGTTGAGGAAAGTTATTCCTTTAGGACTTCTAGAACTTTGTATTAGACATAAGAAAACAGATCCTCAAAATAGCTATATATCAATGGGCTGGAATTAAATCCCAAACGAACAAGCAAACCCAAGTAAAATATTTCATGAAAATGGTGATGACTTATTTGGGATTTTGTTTTACCGTTTTGTGGCAATCTAGTATAGTTTATTGATATATTTATTACTAGGCTCAAGGCATAGACAGATCCATTCCGGAAAAATTAAACCATTCGTAGACTTGAACCAAGATTTTAAAGTGGTTATGTTAAAATTGGGTATTGGGAAATACTGAACCCTGGCACTCTGATAAATATAGGTGTATAAGACAAACTGAGGTAGTATTAAGGTGATAACTTTAATTCAGATATTATAAGATCAAAATATGTAAAATATATTACTCACTTTTATTCCCTTTTTTTAACCTTTTCCCACCTGCAAGATAAAAGTGGTTTATGAATTCGCATATTATTTGTATCTTTTAAAAATACTTTTATAGTTACGAGAGCATTCAGAGGGGGTAAATTGACGAAAATATGTATTTCCGTTTCCGGCTTCGATTCCGAATTAAGATTTAGTCACTACTACGGGCTGCACATAGAAATCATTCAGAAGCAACAGTTTCGTTTCATGAGGCTACTTTTCCTTTTTTTCACAATCACCATTGTACTATCATGGGTTCATGTTGCGAAATCTAATAACAGTATAAAGGACCAGATGACCAGTACACTTAAGAGAAACTAGTACAAGTTATAAATAATAGTAATATTAATCATATTAATAACTAGACAGCACAATCTGCTATATTTCACTTAAATTCTACTTGTACATCATTACATTATACTAGTATTATTTTCATTTTACCAGACGATTTGATTCCTTGATGTCTGCAATGTCAAATAATACAGAAATATAGCGTAGGTCTGTTAAATCATTTAGTGGAACATGTTGTGAATTCCTACCATATTCCACCTTTTTATAGAATAAAGTGAGAGATAGGAGATGTTACAGACGGAATTAGGATATTATTATAGATCTGGTACAGTCCGATAGAAACATTCGAAGTTAAAACTGCATTGCTTAAAAGGCCTTTCCTTTTAAAAGAAGAATTCAAATAATGCATCATCCATAATCCTCTTTGAGACATGTTGCATTAGCCTCACAGAAAATTTGAAACACATAAATAGCACAGAAGTTATTAGGACACACTTAAGTATATCTTAATCCAATAATATAGTGTATGATGTCCAATGACAAATATATAACCATACTATTTTATATTTTAGTACAGTATAAACTAACAGAAAGATACTCTTAAACCTACCAGGAGTCCTAATAGTTTTAATGTTTAGTATGTCAATCTATGTTCTATTTGTATCCATCAAAACTTAACTATTATCCGTTTTGAAATGTCAGCTAATAACGAACTTGTGCTTGCATACTATATTCACAACAAAGGTGATAGTTATGGTTATTATTGTTTGAACAAAGAGTGGCAATAATTCGTTAGGTTTGTCATGCAGACAATTCAGTCCTGTCTGAAACAAACAAAAGACAATACCCTTGTCTGATTTATCTCACAAAGTGACATTAAATTTGATATTTTGCTTTAACGTGACGTCAAATGGACGATTTCTATCTCAAAAACAACTTTCTATTCCGAATAAATGTCTTTTATATTTATACTTATTTTAATTACGACACAAAATTTTTAAGAATTAAGTATTGTACTAGAAAGAGAACAAGAATACTGACTGTCAGTAGCAATAATGTGTATTTGATTTATTTCAAATTGAGATAAAAAAAGTAATGTGCATTGGCAATTCTAGCGACTTTTTGATTAATGTCAAAGATTCAGTTCAGATTAATGTTATGAAGGCAATAATTGTACATGTGAAAACATGCTGAAATACCATTAGTATATGTAGGCCTATCTTATCATAGTCATAAAATAACACAGGTACTTTGACAAGTTATGTTATTATGTTAATAAATCAGATGAGTTTACCATACAAAAGGATGGTAATGTTGATGACTTAGTCTGCAAACCAATTTTCATAAATACTTACATGTACAAATTACTCTGGGTGGCATATCATTGTTATATTATCTGTTACTGAATTTTGTCTGCATTATTATTCTAAATATAGCTCAAATTCACATTTTATTAACTTTTCTCCCTTCTAAATGTTTGAATGTGGAAAAATTTAACTATGGCAAATGGTTCGCTGCCGTTACCTACAACCTTTGAATGTGGCAATACGACTAGATGAAGATGAATAATAGTGATTGAACAGTTTCCGGATGCGTTAATAGTATCCCTTAACTTTAATTCTCATTAGGATTTAGAATTTTATATGTTAAGTTACTTTAGATAAGGTTTTTTGATATTTTGTCAAAATTATTCCTTGTGATATATCTTAAGCTTTAATTACACTATCTCTCCTGATTTCAAACAAAGTACAGGTAAAATTTACTTCTATTCTGTAAACAGTTATATGCATGTCTGGAATACGAGAATGAGTCAGTTATAAACTGTGAAAGTGAATGTTATTTGAAAGAAGTGAGAACAATGATATTTTCCAGATACCATTAAGCTCATTAATTGTAAGTTGTATTAGAAACAAGAGCTAGTAAGCAGACACAAGAAAGTATTTGATGTTATGGTGAGGTTACAATGCTTTTGGCTAGTTTATCTAGTGATATAAACAAGTCGGTAAAATACATAATATTTAGACAAGAGAACCAAGCCAATATATATATTTATTGTATTGACTCTTGTGTTATGATACAAGGGAATTTACAGATCTCAACAGAACAGATTGTTTTGTCTTACTCTTTATTTATAAAATGTATACAGCACGAATTCTTGGTTGCATGAATGTGAGACTACGTTAACTGATGCATTTTGTCTATTGAGTACCGTTTTTCATTATCTGATGTCAGAGCCTGCATTAAATTACTACCATGAAGATTGTGCCTCGCTAATCTGATTTTTGAAATGTATAAGTTTGCCATATTTAATGCCATTATCCGAAGAGATAGAGATAAAGCATCACAATGTACATTTTCTTGCTTTTTGCTATAAGTTTATGCCAAATCTAAACAAACCATTACGTTTTGACACCAATACCACAGGATAAGATATGTGATTCAATAATATAAACACTGCTAGGGCCTCCTTTAACGCTTTCTTCCCACTTAACAAATTTCCATGGCACTTATATTTTTAATTCAAATTAACTTTGATTTTGAGATTGTTTATTTCAACACTCGAAGGTTATTTTAACACTTAATTTAGATCAAGTAATATTTAGATGGAAAGTACATTACAATCAAAGAATGTAATAGAACAGGAAAAGCTAGTTTATTGAACAGATCCTTTAGAGTGTTTTTGATAATGGAATTTATAAGCAGACAGTGTACTAGCAGTGATATTATTGAAAAGCAATTAACACATTCTACTGTAATGTTCATTTAGAGAAAGTAAACAGTGATAAAAATTAATGATTATGGAATTTGATTTGGTTGCAATGGATGTTATTTGCCTGTTTGTGATTTCGTTTTATAGATTTTAAATGCGTTTGTTGTTTCTCTGACCAAGTTTTTTTTATATTCAGTCGTAATAACTAACTAAAGAACAAAATCATATCACGAATTATTCATTACATGAATAATCAATATAACCTAATGGTATGTTTAACACCTTTTCACCCATCTGAAGTTGTACACCTGCATCCAACAATTGGCCATCAGTTTTACCTGCCACACCTTTCAGAAGCTAAGTTTTTGTTGAATGTCTCTTATCATCTGAGTATAGCCCAGGGCTGTTGAGTTATTTTCTTCCAAACCGAACATTTAACCATTGGCTATACTATTTGTGTTGTCGTCAGTCTTGTACATTTTACTCCATTCAAGAAAATGGCGAATTACGAGGAGGACATGGAGGAAACTGGTGTGGTTGGTGACAATGATCAGAGCAATGTCATGTGCAACTTTTAGTAATAGTTTAAAACAATTTTTTGAAATTGCAGTCTTTTATCTAAGGGGTGGAGACGTTTGTCATGTGTGAACAGAGATAGGTTGGAAAGGTTGAAAACATGTGCCTTTTTAAACTTATTTGCAAATCACCCTAATTTTATAAAAGCGCTCATTTTGCTTTTGTTGAAAATTTATTTACAATAGATAATAATAATTAGATAAGAGTTTTTTTGGTGGTTAAATTCATTAGTTGGATGAGGAACCAAAAAAAAAATTTTCTACGGTAGATTTTATCATACAGGTTGTTGAAATTAAATCTATAGACTGAACTTATTTCATTTTTGTTACCTGCAAAACAATTATTTTTCTTAAAATAGACAATCAAAGTCACCGACATATACATGTGAGTTTATTGTTTAAATGATGCCAGTGAATTTTACAACAGAAACTCTTTCGCTCAATTCCTCGGCTAATGATGCATATTTTTTGTTTGTAGGTGTTTATAAAGCAGAAGGTATAGGATTGATGAATTATCTCATATATCTGGTTCGGGAACTTAATAAATGTAATAAATCGAGTCAGCTCTTAACAATTTTCATCTCTATTTCCCTTCATTTATAACTCGGTACAGAGAACCTTATGTATAATGAATGTTTTGGTCATTGAACTCACTTAGATGAGTATTTATTTCGATAAAAGCACCGTTTTGAGTAGATTTGTTTTTTAAATTACACGCGGGTTCGTACAAACCGACGATTATACATTCCCATCATATCGGAATAACGCCTTATGATTTACACAACCAAGTGTGAAATGAAACTTTTGAAGACAACTCTAAATATAAAACTGATTAAAATGTACGCTGAGAGGGTGATAGGATTAGAAATATGAAGATACGAAGAATATAAATAAGCTGTCAGGTGGATAAGACAGCTGAAATATTAAAGTTGCCGATTCATGATGTTAATTATGACCATTTTAATTGGAATCCTTGCTGCATGCCTTCCTTATTAGCATATAATTAGTAATAATTTACCTTCTTAAGCATCATTGAACTGTTAAACATTCAGAAACCATTCGTATAAAGAAAACACGATATTAACATGTTCGCATCCAAAATCAAAGGTTCACAAAGTGTGTAAAAACAACAGTAAATATGAGTTATGAATTGCTTCTAAATTGATAATTTTTACATGTATAGCTCTTACTATAATAACTAAAATATGCCTAATAAAACATTGATTATAAAAGGTTTTCTTACCTGCAAATACCGTGAAGACCCCGAGCATCAATACTAATGACGTCACTCGCATTGCAACTCCCGGTCACTCCAAACCTTGCTGCAATAAAAAAACAAATTACTTATATGATCCATATGCTATTATAACACTAATGATACTAGAGTAATGAAAGGAAAGCGGTGGAAATAGTTTTGCCATTAATTATTGTCATATTAAGAATAAAACAGAAAAATTGTTCCATTACATTGTGCTATACTGGCATTATAAAAACATGTAGGAATAATTAAAGGCTTTAACTCAAGAACGTATCACAGTAAGTCACCTGTTAGTACTTATTTACCAGAAATACCTATTACTTACACCATTATTGCTAGATAATTTAATGATGACGGTAATCATCATGAAACACTTATTGAAAATATCATTTAACTTATATTCTACCGTTTATAACTGTACAATTGCAGAGCAGGTCCAGTCTGTTTAAAGCTTTACAAAAAGTCTAAACTGAATTTACAGAAATCATAAATTCTTTGCTTTTTGGTGATTGAATAAGAAGCTATACCAGCTGCAATGTAGAGTATTTGACTGGCAATACCTTTAAACGGTAAAATTGATCACATCTTTATTAGCATTCTTGTCTCTATATTTGGAGTGTAAGTGAAATATGTAGAAACAAATTGGACTGTGGAATCAGGTTGATTTGGCGGTGCCAAACATGTCTTTTAATTTAAGGTGCTATTCTTATCACGCGTGATAAATGTTTTCAAAGAGATCGGTGTGGATATAAAGATTGCTTAACTTGTCACAGAAGTCTATTGTTTTAGACAATTGGATTCCGATATTACTGACATACAGATCCTGTTTGTCGACAAACTGCCAACAAACCACAAACCTACAGATATCATGACGTCTCTTTTAATCCAACGTCCGGATAAAAATATTAAGCTTCCTTTTTTTGTATCTTCCATTGTCAGTTGTTGATGTCAGTTCTATCATAATCTTAAAACAGATTAAGCACTCAGCTATATTAAAGGTTTCTAAATATAGCTTTGATAGCCGAGATATTATCTCGGATTCGTCTGTTACCTTCCTGAGGTGAAATTCGACACCTTAAGCTGGAATTTAATACAGTGGTTAATGGCAAAATATTGTATTCGGGGCTCAAACTCTACAAGTATAACTGCAGGCAGCTTATCAGCTGTCATAGCGAACCTAATATAAATTAGTTTAAATTTATATAACCATCATAGTTCCTCCAATCTATAATGAATAATACTGCAAAGCCTACCTTCGCTTATGACAGTCCTTTCTCACTACCCGCCTCTAAAGTAAGAAATATTGCCTCAATTCCTCAAGGATTAGATGTTCAGTACTAACATCTCTGCCTCTAAATGCCACGCGAGTACCGGTTTCTGTCTAAGTTTCAGCAAGGAAGCCATAAGAACCTTTGTAGCAATCTAGGAAATAATGTTCGTATTTTTTAGTGCTTAATGAAGGTGTCCAAAATTTGCCCTTTATAAACATAAGGTCTGTCTACATCTTCAGTGTTTTCAAATGGTTCTGTTATTTACTCTAAGATTTAGATAACGTGTAAACCTGGTAGCTTGTAATTAATGATTAAAATAGGGTGGATCAACACCAAAACGCTTTAAGGATAATCTGCTACTTGTCAAGATTACGTATTACAGAAATAGTGGTATGTTTCTTTATCATATATCAGATACCCTTAAACAGTATAAGATGATCAACTAAAACTGGCATCCGCTAATGATTTCACAAAGAACTACACGAGATCTGGAAATACTATTCTACCAAAATCACCCATTGAAATAATTACCTTTGAACATGTGTGAAAACACAAATGTCAAATGTTATGGGATGTAGAAAATAATTATCTGTGCTGACAAAAGACATTATTACATTAGAGTTTTATTAGATCGTTACAAGTTAATGCTTGAAAAGACAGAAACAGGAGTTTCTATTGGGAGTTAAGCTACTTAACACCTAAATAAAGTCGACGTAAAAGGCCTTTTTTTTCAAACTAAATAAAACATTGGGACATTTTTAATGGATAACATTAAACTAATCTCATTCGTGTACTTGTTTAATTTAATCTATCACTTGCTGATAGTTTTGCTTTCACCTCCTTATTTAGAGCTCGGGCAGATTTTGACACCATAGTCTGTTTAATGTTTTATTTCTGTTCTAAAAGCAATTGTACATGATTTTAATGCAATCGGCTATTCTTTTACTTATGTTAGTAAGATTAAAAAACAAACTTGTCATTATATGAAAAGTGATCGTGAATTCAACGGTAAGTAATTGGTACCAATTATTCAGTATAAAACTGTCTCATCTGTTGTCTATGTACGTACCAACACTTTTCACAATAATTAAAAGAAAATTCAATATTAATTGAAAACCATAAGATGTTAAGTACTGAGATATCATTGGGATAGCGTAAACCAAATATGATTCATTTAAGTTAAAGAAAAGTTATTTCGAATTTTATCTCTGTTGATAATATGATGAACTGCATGCTGTGAGACATGATGGCATACTTTATTACTGTTTATAAACATGAGAGAATTTTAAATGAAGTCAGTAAAAGATCTTTTAAATATCAAAGTCTTTAAACTGCTGATATGATTTAAGAAAACCCTAAGTACTAAATGATGTTGTTGGGGCTTTATCAATTAAAGAGTCACAGATAAAGCATCACTTCTTTCAACAATCTTTTTAAAGGTACTTTAAATACAACACATCAGTTAGAATATTAAACCTGAATCGCTATATGAAATAACCAATGATGTTAAAATAACAAGAACAATATATCAGTCTTGTTTTTTTTACGAAATAAGATGAAAGTTTAATGATAATGCCGTAAATAGTACGCAATTCGGTATATATTATCTTTTGATGTTTTTTAATACAATTTTTTTTAATACACTCTATAGAAGATACCAAATCTTTGATCCTAGTCTAGTTGATGCATTGATGTCTTGATACTATGTTTGAAAGAATAAACATTGTAATGTCGGAGGATTGGAATTGAATTAGTTGAGATATTTGAAATAAATCATAAATCATGATTTAATATTCACCATCAAACACTTGTAAATAAACTCGAAGATAATTATAGTGATTAACACAAATATTAGAGCGGGTATAAAATATGTCGATATGGTCCTACCCTTTCAATATAACGAGGCAATCTGTCGAACAAGTTCAATTGAATAGAGCTAATTTTCTTTCTACCGTTTACAGTATACCAATTTATAGCCTGTAAATAACACATAACGAATCGTACGGGATTGACTTTTGTACAAACGATTCATGATAGTAAAAACATTGATGTGTTTTAATTTATTTTTGTGTTTCCGCATCTTTAAATTCAGCAATCGTTATTTGGTTTAGGCTGGTAAGTAAAAGGCAATGAAAGGTTTGAGAAAATACATGTATATTTATGTTCTTAGTCTTAAAAAGTTCTCTTATTCCCGCCACTATAATGCCACAGCGATTTGAAAACAAATTTACGGACTTCATATTTAACTTTAAAACTAGTATATTCATCTTTCATATTTTACATATTGAAATTCGAAATTTTGTTTATAAAATATATTATTAGGCTATTCATATTTTAACCATAACCTCAATTTAAATCAAATATAATATCATCAATGAACAGAAAACAGTCCTCTTCTTCAGCCTATAATAGAGCAGTTCTAATGCTTACTAATGGACAAAACAAAGTTAACAAGACTCTGTAAACCCTGCTTATAAACATGGATTTAGTTATTTAATAAAAACAATTGATATCATGTGTATCTTAGAAATGAAATGAATTGATGTATTAGTGAAAGTCTAAGGTTATGAATAGCAAGAAATGAACCAGACCATGGCTTTTGTCAAAATATATTAAAGATAAGCCATTTATCGGTCTGCATTTACAATCTAGTTATACACCATTGTTACCCTAGGTCTAATATTGGGACTAATTTTATTGATTTTTATAAAACATCGTGTCAGTTTCATTTCTGTTTCTGACAGTGAAAACTAAGAATATTTTCATTTAAGTAAATAAGTTGGGTATTGTATAATTTTTCACGACAAACCCTGACAAGTTATAAAGAGTTATATTTAGTTACAGTTTCACTGAGACTTATAGCTTCAGGTCAA
The DNA here is from genome assembly GCA_030562195.1 of Nipponacmea schrenckii. NCBI lineage: Eukaryota > Metazoa > Mollusca > Gastropoda > Lottiidae > Nipponacmea > Nipponacmea schrenckii. The sequence goes on along the minus strand of JAUJPP010000003.1, from coordinate 13,774,225 downwards.
CTTCTATTGTTTATTGGAACCAGAAACTCTTGCTATTTGGATCTGGTTATCATAATAAAGGTTTGTCCGACTTGACTCCGTGAAAACCAGATCATAAAATTCTTTCAATCAGAAAACAGACATAGGATTTTCTGGTATGAATAAACAGAACTGAATGAATAGTTAATCTTCTTCCGAAATCGTACACTAAAGCTTAAGGTCGACGTCCTGTACAAGATGCGTAGTGTTATATTGTTTCCTAATACCAGATAATATAAATGTCATTACAAATTAGCGAGAAATTTTAAAATTATATTTCCTTTAAGTGGTAAAATAAATGAATGATTGACAGGTTACATGAAGACATTAAAACATTAGAGACACTAAAATAACTGACATTTCTTAAGCATCTGTTCAAATTATATCATTAAGAAAACTTTTAAGTACTTAATTCGTCGTCGATAGCACTCAAGTGTCTTACGTCTAAACCAGAAAAAAACTGACATAACGTCAATGACTTTACAGATATGCAGCTGGATCATTGCAAATTGGAAACGTGGCATCTTAAAATAAAATAAAAAAAGATAGAAAAGAACTTAATTACAAAACATACCATCCGATGTCCATCCACAAAAACTTGAGCTGAAATTGAAGATAAATCGTTGGAAGCACTATATATATTATTGTATTTAAGGTATAAGAGTGAAAACATATCAATAATAATAGTGGTATTGATGATCTTCTCACTGCCAAATATTACATGTTATATTGATTGTAGGATAGCAATCACAGTTCAACATATAAACATAGTCAACTAGTCTATATAGCAGTCTAACATTATAAATATTCTTCTCATTATACCAGAATCAGTTTTGATTGGAAAATTTATTATTGGAGATTTTATTATATAAAGTACTAAAAGTCAACCAGGGGATTGTTGTCTGAAAAGTCTTTACTTTGAGAATAGTTACTGAACATTATTATAACATTTGATTGGGTACAATAACAAGAACCAATCAGATTACCAACTATTTGTCAGTTACAGTTATCGTGTATTTCACAAAAGATCCACAATCACGTGTTGTTGTTGAAGGAAAACAGATTTATAAAAATAGTATTATGGTATGAATATATATATATATATTTTTAAGATATTGTATGAAATAAGGTTCATTATGTTAACTTTTCTTTTTTCCATTTACGCCTGTCCAGGGATCTTTAACATTTAACGCACGAGGCTAAATTTTATCAAGGGCACACTGTTTCTGTAGCCCACAGCTTATGATATCTTACTTTTCAAATGCCTGTAATACTCATTGTGGTTCAAACACAAACTGATCATTTGAGATTAGTTATTTCGATATTTAATACAAGTTCCCTTACTGGTACTCATTTTTAAAGAAAAAAAAATATAGGGATCTCTAGAACGAAATAAGGAAAACACGTTTGTTTCAAAATACAAATTCATTGCAAATGATGCTAGGAGGGCGTGGTGCTTCAATAGATAACTTTCGTATTCTTTAAGAACATAGTTGTTTTGAACATTTTTTATTGTACGAAATTGTTCTATTGGTAATATAATTAGTAAAATATAAATAACAACCTATCAACATAGAAAGAACACAATATCAAAGTGAATCATGGAGCGAAAGGCATTGTTAATAATTTATCTTCAAACACTACAAAATAATTGAACTAATCAGATTTCACCTTAATATGGGTTCCAGTTTCAAGAATCTGGAAAAACTATTACTATTATTATCCAAAAGGACATTTAGTGCTTGTGGCATCAGAGTATGTACTTCACCTTAGAAAGCCGACGACAACTAAATACCAGTATTCGACACCTTGGGGTCATTTCATCTTGACGTTGACCTGACGGGTCGGAATTTTCCACTACCCGAAAGATTGCAGTTGCCAGCCACATTCACGATTTCATATCGATTTATCCTTATGGATACCTACAGGTGAGCAGATCTTCAAATAGCATCTTAAGGTTATTAAAGAATTGAACTTTGTTTAAGTTTAAGTATCAAGAGAGATAATTTTCCGGGGTTATAGGAGTTATGAGTGTATTATGTATTCTTCTAGATATCTATATTAGTTTAACAAGAAAATTGACTTTGTGGATAAAGGAAATGAGAACTAATGATTTAGATGTAATCATAAAGTTTTCACACGCTACTCACAGATTACTTACTATAATCATTATTAACCCAGGGATAGAACCAGCTCTATATCATAAACACTAATTTTATTAACTACAACCTATGTGACGTAGTAGAATAGGATATGAGATGCTGTTGATTTGAGAAGTGGCCGAAGTGTTAAAATAATGATTACCTAGCACTAAAGACAGGTTGAATCTGGTCTGTATCGGTCAGTTTCAGAACAAATTAACCTTTCATTATTTCCTATTATATCATTCTAGATTTAACTAAAGTAGAATAGTCTCAAGTAAATCGTGATATTTGACTTAGATCTGAAAATATATCAAGACTTAAACTTGAATTAATCTTGTTAATTCTAGACTGACTTATCTTAAGATAACTTCATTCAATTCAAAATGTCCAATAGATATAATAAAACAGAAAATGCGAGTAATAACTTTGAAATAAACCAACTGATATTGGTGGACATTGTTGATCTGTTGAATTCATTAGCAAGGTTATTCCCTATTCTTCTTACATCATGTTACATGTTACTCTGCAATTAGTTGCAAGAATGTTGCCAAAAATTGTTATGTGCCAATACATTAAGAAATAAGAGATAAAAGAAAAAATCATATGAAACAGGGACAGATTTTAGGTCAAAGATTCGTTGAACGAAAAGAGTCAGAAGCATCAACGCAATTTCAGACAGTAGTTATCTTCTAGAAGGTTTTTTTTAATACAGACGTGCCCCATGGGATGTTACAATAACAATTTTCTGGTCTGTTTTAGTCTATAGTTATAATATAATATTATATGAATTTTGAAATAAACTTAAATCTCTACCGTGTATAATAGAAATATCTTGATAAAGATTAATAATATTGTCCATCTAATATAGCCCCTGGAGTATATTTAATTCTCTAATCACTTCCTAACATAGCAGTCAATTTCTCTCTTATTTGATCGTTTATCTCAGAAATATCATTTCCAGTTGTAATGAATGTGTAAAACCACACCTTAACTACTTCAATACATGGTTAAATGAACCCAGGAGAAGCGAACCAACATGTGAACCTCACACCACATAATCCAAATATACATAATTAGAAGTTAGGATGAAAAGTGGAGAATGTTTACTTTTTTCAGTCACGCTATAGGTACAAAAGTTAATATTAGTTTTATGTAAAATAACAGCATGAACCATAATAATTACCTATTTATTTTTTCTTTCTAGAAAATGTGCACAACTATACCTGTTCACTTCATTATCATTGACGTGAGAATGGTCTGGGTTGTTTTTAATTAAAACAAACATAAACTGTATTGAAGCTGGAATCTTTCTATATTTAATACACTAAAGTCTCTTAAAAAAGTGATCCGAGTTGTCTTTAGTTCGAGTTGTCCTTTAGTCTGCTAGATATCTCTACTCCATTTGATATCAGTAAAAATTAAAGAGCTAGGTAGTTAGTTTCAAAATCGAATGTCAATCAACACGATTATAATTTGACTTAGACTGAGTTTTGAAACTATAACTCTACAATGAAAACTATACAAGGCTGTATCAATCTCTCAAATAAAATACGATAACAAGTTGCATGTCATCGATATGGAGGAATGATATGACTATTTTAATTGTTAATTTACTACCTGATCACGAAACACACTTTAATAATTCATATTATCACAATTTTCATATTTCATTTGTTTGAATTATTCAATTTCTTCGTCTGCTTACAAGTTTTAAATGCGTACTTTGTTTCAAGGATTTAAATAGGAAATTAAAACATTGTTATAAATAGAGAATCTCATAAATATTTCATATTTCTATTAGAAATATAAACAAGTGTGTCATTTTGGTTGAGTTAAAAGCACAATCTATATCAAAGAATCGATTATCGAGTGTTAAATATAAATTATCATAGGAAGTTTAAACACAAATTATCTTTGAAAGTTTAAATATAAATTATCTTTAGAATTTTACATATAAATTTTTAATTAAACGCTAAATATGATACAATGACCATGAGTGTATACATTATTAAATTTAAATATTATTCTTCACTAGAAATTACATCCGTGTAAGTGCATGATAATTATCAAGAACAAACCTTCAAACCACAAAACAGAACCCGAAATTCAAAGCAACATGGTAAAACCTAGGCAGCTTATGAACTTATCATTGGGAGTTTAAATTTGAATTAGCCTTTGCTCTTCCAGACGTTTAGACGTGAAGATGTGAAACTGAAATAGTTATGAATTCAAAATATAGTTAAACTGTTGCCACATATTACATTTACACAAACGCGTGTTTTGCTTTGAATTTAGCTCCCTTTTGTCTATATAAATGTATATCCTAATATAATATTAATAATATTCTAATAATAATATTTTCAACTTATGTTTGGTATACCTGCACCTAATACGGATCAAAGGTGAATTTCCTCCACCCATTTCGGCCAAATTAATTTGTTGCGTCCAATATAGTGTCAAACATTTATTTTGGATTTCGGGTTTCGTTTTTGTGGTTCGGATAGTATGTATCCATGCCCTTTGTTCTCTTTTCGTTTGGTGAGCTAATGCAATACTTGCGCTTGTTATAAAGGCTGTGACAGTATGTGTATGATTATTTATGCTCTGTATGATAAAACACTAGAGGTATTTATTGTTGAACAGTAGTAAATTTTAATTTCTAATCAATACATGTGAACATATAAATAATAAGAAAACGTTTATTATCCCTCGACTTAAATCTTTTGTTCGGGTATACCTGTATGTACAGAAACAATATACCGTTCATGTATTTTTAGAAACATTTCAAATCTGAGTGAATAACCAGAGAAAAGACATAAGACAAGTTTCTACAAGATTAACATAGGCCACTGAACATTATTACACCTATCGAAAGAAAGCAAAATTTATGTATACTATATCTATATTTTCTGCTGTTGGTCGACTAAATGGTGTGAATTCTAACCTCGAATCGTTATCTAGTCTAGACTTAAATAGCACCAGAACTTAAAGGAAATTGACCAGGTATAGGTCCCCATAGAAATGGTATTTAGATATTTTAGAACATCTGTATATATATATCACTTATTTTAGCTATAAACACAGATACTACTTCCCCCTCCCGACCAGACCAACCCATCTCCAACCTTTACCAACCCTCCTCTGTTATATTATAATAGAATCTTTATTTGATGAAACCAATATATCTGTTTGAACTCATTTATCCCTTGATTTTTCTAGACATGGTCTATGTCTTTATCTGTAGTATAACAATAATTCGGACCAATTTGTACACCCGACTTCTACATCGCATGGTATCTTTAATATTTGAATCATTACCATTGATTTCTATCTGTCTCTATGCAACAGTTTCTACAAAGAACGAATCAAGTAAAAAGAGAAATTAAAAACCAGGAACATATTCCTACGCAGACAGTAATTAAAACTCCGATGGTTTTCAATTAAACAGCTGAAACTTAGATGATTGTTAGTCTTTAACTCGGTGACAGATTGTGACAGATTCATTAGGTAGTAAGATCACCGTTAAATAACTTAATGACAAATATCAGCTCAGCAAACAGGTTATATTGGTGGAAAGTTATTGTTGACAAAACACACTTTTAATTTTGATGAAAAACTTAATAGATTATTGTATTAAATTCGTAAAACATAAAAATAAATAATGCATGATATGTTATAATCATAAATCTGAATATCCACCCAACGAACAAATATCGAACAAATATCAAAATAGCAGTTAACGTTATGAAAATTGGAAGGTATTGGTGAAGCCAATGTCAATCAATTTTAAAAACTTTGTTCATTAACTGCAAAAGCTTATGTTATAAGGACTCTTAGCAGGCCTATATAGGTCAGGGACAGCTTGGATCAATGAATATGCAATGAGTATTTCCTTGCACAATGCCTTTCTAGGATGGTACCACCAAATTACTCAAGCACTGCTTTAATCTATTACTGTTAATTAAGGTCTGAGTAAGTAAGTTAAGCATAAAGAATTCTATTCCCATCTGTTTCAAACAACGCGTTATATTGTAATGAACTATTGAAAATTCGCTTTGAATCTGGCTGAAATACAAGATAATGTAGTTTAATTTGGTAAGTAATATCAAGTCTAATTCTATCAATAAAAATAGAGTGTGAAATATGAAGAGTATATCTCTGACAGTATTAATAGAGTGGTATGAGTTCAGTATTTTTGCTATAATCCAGACAAGTTGAGTTTGTCTACTATAGGCCTAGAGAACAGCATGGTAGCTGGATAGATTCCTATATTTCACTATGGTATATACTAGGTAAATTGAACTTTTGATTCCTGCTGAAAATAGTCTTAAACTTGTGGTTTCAGTTATCACTAACTGACATTTCGGGTCATTGTTATTAGATTTATTTTGTAGCAGCAATAATCTCTAGGTAAACGCAAACCTTCTCATTTTGTGAATATAAATCATATTATCTTGTCATTTAATCTTAACTTGGTCAAACTTTTAAATTACTCATGTATCGATTACACTTCATTTTACACTTTTTCTGTTTTATAACTAATTTGAATTTTAGAATTACGTGTGATTTTCTCGGCTAGTATTTTATAAGAAACGGTCAGAAGATGGTAGAAAAATGTTATGTTCTACTAATTAACTGAATAGCAAGCAATGTTGTAAGGACCTTTTTATCACTGGAATGTTTAAAAGTACCCAAGATGCCTCTAGGTATCTCATTTATTAGAAAGAATAGAGTCAGTTGGCAATATGAAACCAATCAAGTGTAAAGCTATACTATAAAAAGAAATCCCTAAAGATTAACTACCTACCTTTCATATACGTGCCAATGCAACTTTGTCTCAGTAAATCACTATATGTCATCTTCCAATTAATAACTGGATCGCGATATGTCCAGTTTTACAAGTGTCCACCATTGGTCATTGACTTCAATCATTGGTCACTTGTCATAAATAAACACTGAAGTGGATATAGACACTGGCTCACGAGCCGTTAGAAGACGTAATGCCAAATAGATTCCCGTGTAATCTTTCTGCCTTTTCTTCGATCACACTAGTCTGAACGAGAATTCACCATACCATCTTAACCAGAGCGAACGAAATGCGCAGTCTCTCGACATTCTATCACACTAACAACGCAACGGTAAAGGATTCATTAATATTTGAAGATGCATGAAAGCATGACGTGTTAGAACTACTGTATGTTTTATATTGCTGTCTATTGTAGGATGGGACTCACACAATAGACAGACATATATCTATCGAAATACAATTCCTCTATAAATACCAGTATCATTCCATATACAAATAATATACTTTATCTTATACAATTATTCTTCCCATTCAACTCTAATCCACCTCGAGAATATTTCTACAAACTAATTAATCTATACTATTTCTAGATAACTATATATCCATTTCTCTCTCTATTGAGTTTCTTCAAACTAGAAAATCCATCAAAATAAAGCATTGAAAATACGTTTTACAATTCAGAAATGGAACGTAAATTGGCAGTTAATTTGATAGGAATCAAACGGGATGAAAGTAAAATTACAACCATTTTAACCGGCAGCAAGGAAATAACAAAGTTGCAATGTCAATGGTATGTCAGTTTGACTAATCGCTAATAAAATAGCAATATTAAGAATATAAAAAAGTTCCAAATCAATCATAATAATAACAATAAGTTCAACTTATTAATTATTCTATAGAGAAGTTATTGAGCATGGAAGGAAATTGTCGAGGGGCGACTACAAAATGAACTGTTGCGTGAAGACATGAGTGAAGTAAGTACGAATACGAAGCTAAGGGACTGCCCTGATCTACCACTTTGTTAAATGTAATACAGGTAATTATTTACTTAAAGTTATAAAAACCACTTCTTTTGTCAGGCAAAAATAATCGTAATTAACAAATGAAATGGTATTTGGAAACCAAAACAATTCCCTACTAGTTATTAATTAATTATATTTCTTCATCAAGAACTTTATTAAATTTCACACTCCTTACTCACAATTCGTCTTTGATAACATACTGAGATAGGATAAAGAGTATTAATTCTGGTCATTGTAAGGTAACAACAAAAGCTATGATGATAAATATTTTATAACTTGAAACTTTGATTGTGATCCTATTTATATAACAAAGCTTACCATAACATCTAGGCAAACATTATTTAGAACGTAATAACATTAATATTAATGTTGTTAATTCCAAACTAATACCATGTTGATTATACAGTATTACTAGTAACTCATCCTAAATAAAAAAAACACACACCTATCATTTTTCACGCAAAAACATATTTTTCTGTTATTATACTTTACTACTAAATGGAATGTTGATCTGGACGATCACAAGAAGCAATTTACTATATGCATATTAACGAGCTGACAAAAGAGGATCACCCTTACTTCCCTGACACATGATAGCGTGTATACATGGTGAAAATAGTACGCTACATGTTAACGATCAACAATCAACTTTTCGTTTTAGCACTATTGTGTAATAATATTTTATAAAGGCTTTGTTGGAGGTAATTTTACATGATAAATATAGATACTATTACAATCTAATCACAATACAATTTAAGGAACAGAAATATTTTGAACTCTTACTTATGAGTCAGAGCCAAATGTAACGATCTGGAATAACAGGTGCACATTTTTATTGAAATCAAATATACACTTATATTAAACAATGTAAGCATAAGACTGCCGGGATTTCCATGATTTACTACTAACACCAACTATCAATAATACAAACTGCAATAAAAACAGGTGTTTAGAAAAGTAATAACATGAATATAAACTGCAGATCGTTAACATACGTGCGATACTCGACCCGGATTGAACATAGCAAGAAAATAAACCACGGCTTCCACTTACTTCTTTACCTAACATTTCACTGATAAAATCTCTTTAGATCAAAATGTTAGAAATCACACAAACTTTCCAAAATAAGCAACGAACACACACACATGGTTCCTAAGATGTAGTAATATTTACTCTCAAAGAAAAACATGCATTGTTGATGGTAACTGTTCAAAAATACAAAAAAAAAAACTTTATAAGGCTCAAATAACGTTTAATTATTAGCAAACATTCTTTCGAGTAAGACATAAGAATAATTCTATTTTCACATAGGTTATAAAAACAGAAGTCAATTACTATCTATTTTCGTTCAGATGACATTAATTTGTGATCGTTTCCCAGAAAACTACCCAGAAAGTGACTGATAAATGAATTTAATAGAAATGTGCAGTTTAATTACTTATTGACATTTATGCAATAGATATAATTTCAAAAGCATACGTGGCTCATATGTTAATTTTGACCTTAATACATGTTTAAGTAAATCAACGGTTAATTGGATGTAACAGTAAATAAAACTAGATTTTTGCTCTTCCAGGGACTGCAACATCACAATAACAAGTTACTGAGAAGTTTGTCTTATACCTTGACTGGCAGCCACCCTTTCTGTATTACGAATTTTGTAAACGTAGTGATATGGTTGGTTTGTAGGCAGGTGAATACAGCAAATCAGTGTCTTCGACAGAAACTTAACAATAGGCCATAATGTTTACACTTTGTAGGCTATATCTATTACAAGCATAAACCGAGCTTGACAATGTGACGGTGTAGTACGGTTGCCCACAGTTGCTCACCAAAGAAATGAGAAAGAAGACAATTGCTTTTTGTAAAAAAAAATATATGAATTCTTAAGAAACGAGGAGCTCTTCAAAAGGACTGTACGACTTTAATCTAAAACAGTGAGTAACTACGGGTGGTGATGGTCCTAGGTCCTTCTTCATCCTGTTGCGCGTCCCTGTGTTACTGTAACCATGCAGGTAAGTAGCAACTGCTACGCATGCATATGTCTGGTATATGAATGCAACATTCAAAGCTGAAGTGTACGTTATCCCTACGTTACTTGATTCTACGGCGGTATCCGGCATGTATACCCTCCTTTCTGGTAAGCTTCAGTTTGTGTATGAGAGGATGAAAGTCATCAGGTGTGAAAAGGGCCAGAGATCTTAGAAACTGGTATATGAAAAAACCACAACAATATACTATAAAGTTTTAAGGTGAGTAATAATTCTCTTACTTATTTTTGGTTGACCAACTGTCCACAGAGTATTTATCCATTGGCTACTATCCGTACCTCAGATTGTGGAAAAGGGGTTGTAACTGAATCGAGATTATGAAGATAATTTGAGATATCAGTTTTGATAAATACCTTTAGGTTGAATTCTAAAAGCGATATAATTCAATGCAGCTAGACAAGGCCACAGGTTCAAAAAGACCTTGGTTAATCGAGTAATTTCTTTTCTCATAAAAGACAAGTTTCTTGAAACATTCAGACCTTAATAGAAGTATAAAAAGTCTGTAAATTTGATAGGTTTACCAATATCGTCAGTACACTCCACAAAGTTTGTCTTCATTTCCAATACAACTGAAACAGGTGATGTTGTTTATTATAATGGTAAATCTGTATTGACTGTACATTTGTTCTTGATATCCTGTTTTGTACTGCACAGTGCCAAGGTCAACTCATTTCATACCAACAAAATACTTTATAATCAAATTTATATTCATTTTAATGAAAATACTTCATTTGATAACATATCTTTACTCATAACAGACACTTGTATTGAGCTGGGCATATCTCAACCAGAGAGAAATATGTCAATGAGATCTTCATCAGACAAAGCAAAAGCATAGTAATTTTAAGCAAACTACCAACAATACAAATTACTGAAATGAGAGGTTCTGAGAGACCTGGTGCTAGTAAATCTGCAATCGATACCGGTACTATGACATTCATTCAAATATTAGTCACCAGTTAATATATACCATATCATCTTCATTAAATTGTAGAATTGTTTGATGTTAGTCACCTGTTATACTGAATAATAAACTTTAAGAATATAACAGGTAAAAGGTAGAGAAATAACTCTGAGTAGAAAATTTTATCACGTCAGCTGTTGACATATTGTGATTTAAGACGAGTTTAAATCAGGTATATTTCTATTTTCTTACATCACAGACTGATTTATTTTCACCTCTTCTACAATAACTACTAAACATACTAGCTGTAATAGGCCATGGGTGCAATTCCTAACAGATCGGATTTCTAAGTTTTTCACACTTAGATATTCTAAAGATGCAAAACTGATTAGAAAGTGTAATGCTATATGTTAGTGAGACTTCCAAAATAAACCCCAGGAAAATCTATATAAACAGCTTGAAGAACAAAGCAATTGGTTGTTATGATAAGGTGTTATGTACGTTACTATTTATAAAATAGACTCATTTTCATATATTAATGTCTGTTTTACTTATCAGAATACTAATTATTATGACGTGTTTGAAATACTTCATTCAAAAAGTCATTTTCTTTGAACTTAACGAGGGTGGCATTAAGTACAAATAGTCGGGTGTTCGTTTAAACAACAATCGTTAGGTACAAAAACGCACTTGTAACATTATAATTAAGCCCAGATTTAAAAGAAAAATGGTCGTATCTCTAACTGTATTTGAAAAAGAATGAGGTTCATATTCTCTTAACCAACAAGTGACCTTCTTTTTTCTCAAAAACTAAATCATGATAAATTCAGATTTTATGAAATACTGTAATCTGATTGTTAATAAAAAATCAAATTTAAAAATGAAAGCAAAGGTTGATCGATTGCCGGAACAAGATGATAAATTCAAAGTAAAGTTTTTAGGATAGACACAATATGTATTTGAATCCAATCTCAAAGGAATATTATTAGTATATAATTATTAATTATTGTTGTGTTTCTAGGCCCACTAAGTAGAATACATTTCATCATTCTGTAAATGGAGCCAAGTTTTTTCAAGGTGCATGACCAATGTTCAATCTACATTTCAAGTCAACTTATGTACGAGCCAAGTTTAAACAAAACCAAGATTCTTATAGACTTGCATGAATGCACCAAAGTTTATCACTAAACAAAGCACAAAAGGACTCGTTGATATACATTTTACGTGGCGTTTTATCTGTCTACGTGAGTAATCGGGCCTAATTAATCTAGATCAACATGTTCAGTTTTATGATTTTGCTTATTTTTTAGTTAAACTGTACAACAGCCGTTTTGGAGTAATAATGCAATAACTCTAAAAACTCTCAAACACCATGTATAACTATCATTATCTCAACATTATATTGTCCACGGAATTTAAGACGGACAAAATCCACGCTGAAGCCTATTGGGGTGATATAGTTGACCCTACGACCAAGGTTTATTGATGAAATAACCATGTATCATCGTGGAGTAGCCATACATTCACCTTTGATCCAACATCAATCTAGACCATAGAATTACTGAGGTATAGTTTCCTTACTATGTTCCATTAATACACAAATACAAAATAGATTAAAAATCACCGAGCCATAACTTTCGTTTGCTTTATTTAAATATTTTATGGGCAGTTTGTGTAGGAGAGTTGATGGCTTGCAATTTGATGTTACAAACATTAAATATCAATAACTATCTATTCTCTTTACACAATGTGTTTTCTATGTTAAAACCTTTTACACACCTCATAACACAAAATAACACCCATTTTGTTGGAAGAGACGCAACTTTGAAGGAAAATGATAAATTCTTGACTTGTAAGACACACACATTGATGATATTTGAATTGTTGTAACATATGAAAGAAACATTACAAGTTTCTGCTTACTTAATTAAAACAAGAATAACTCGATAGTAATTTTGCTTCCATCTCTGATATAACCTTACTTTTAGCCTTTCACTCTATTTATCACCTGAAAACGTCAACATATTGAAATTTATAACATTCAATGTACTTTGTAAAAAGTCGTGACCACTTTGGCAGAAAACCATGTCGTAAATTAGCAGCCCTCGAATGTTAAAAGTAATTGCAGATTGGACTTGAGTTTCTGATAAGTAAGACCAGTTTTGTTGTGTATGTTGTGGTAAGTAAGATTGGCGAAATGTAATATTAAGCCCTGTAGAAACGATTGAAGCAAATACTTATACTGAAAAGTCATTCTTTGGTGTTGCAGGTTCTGCGGAATATGAAAATAACATACAATACAAATGGTAACAAAGACTCATAAATCATAAAATATAGTATTCATTATACTGATAGCAATATGATGTTGGCTGAAAGAAAGTTATGAAACATGAACAGAAGAAACGGTTGGTTTCATTACAAACAGTATTGTTTGAAGTGTCAAGGGACAGGAGACAGACAATTGAATAAAATCAAGTCAAGACTTTCACTATTTACTAGAGATAACTATATCCCAAATCAATTTTCAATGTGCACTGTGTCTATATATTACTCTCCAATACAAATAAAAATACAATGTCATTAATTCCCTTCTGTTTTATGTCGTGTTTCACAAACCAAATCAGAGTGGCAAGATAAAACGAAATTGTTTTAGACTTGATGTGATTTCCGAGCACCATACAGAAAATATCAGATTATGGAATAAAATATCGTACGATATACTTAAGTTACAGTATTGGCTTTAGCACAGGCTGATATTGTCGCAAGACATGGTATGACATTTTTTTCTTGGCATGCCTTTTGAAATGGATTAAAGCTAAGAATTTTGAACATTGAAATGAAAAAAGAAAATTATTTATACGCAAAACATGGGTAAAAATGAGATTACACCAAAGTGTAGCGTTACAAGATATTGAACGAAAGCATGGCGTTTTCCTTCAACTTTCGTGGCCAACATTCGGCTGTGTTTATAAGTGATGAATTAAGGTGCATAGATCAAACACACGCCTATTATTTGTTTTAAATTCTTATCCAGACCTGAAAATTGTTACTTGATCTATTCATAATATTTGATCCATTTACAGTACATGTTCATTAAAAGAAAGATTATATCTGTATTAAAGCTCCCAAAACCTAGTATATTAACATGACACAGAATAATACAAGACTATCTAAGCTACCATATAAAACCTGGTTTAAAATAAAACCGTTGTAGAGAAATATTTTCTTAAAGATGTGGATCAGTTGGAACACAAGCCGCAGGAATAATGGTAGAATGATTTACAAGATAAAGAGTATGATTAGATGAAGTAATAAGTCAATAGAAATAACCTAAATATGTCTAAAATAATAATTAATTACACCACATTATTACTTCTAATATAATCTAGTTTAGAATAGCAGGTTATTAGTCTCAAAAAGATGACCAATATTTTAACTAGAAGATCAGTCCAACTTTTATATTCTATATCAAATTATCAGGTGAAATTAATCACTGCTAATCAATAGTAATAATAAAATGGTGGTACAGTACTAACATGGAACCGTATTGTATTTCTTTAATACCATATCTCTTTTTTGAAACGACGTTAGTGTAGCGTTGTTTGGAAACTGAATCAAGAGTTCTCCGGGCAGTAAATAAATAAACAGAATTAACAAAATTTGCAAAATTTCAAAAAAGGTATGCCGAGTTGACATAGCCTTGTGACTAAAATAATGACAAGCCAGCCGAACACCTTCAAGCAAACAATGTTTGCCCTGATATATTTTTATAGATTTTCGTATAATGGTGCTATTTTTTACCCAGGCTTCCAAAGGCCCTGCGATCAATTTAAAGATCTGATAGTCGTGATGTTACAGACTAGGCGTCATTTTAAAAAGCATTTAGAAAAATCCCAGAAAACTTCTTAGTATGAATATATGTTCTCAAAGAGAAGGTATTACAGGCGTTGAAAGGTTGCAAGGTTTAAAATAAAATTGTCACTTATAAGACTATTTTGATATCTGTACACTTATATAATTCAAAAGCAGAAAAACTAAATGTCTATTGCAGTCAAGGCAAAGTTCATAATAGCTTAGATAATCTGAATATAAATAATCTTTCTCGCCTCCCTTTACATGAATTCCTCATAGATGGCACCTTTAATAATTATGGGCTTGTTAAAGGCCATATACCAACGTCATATTACTGTTACCAATGACCGAAATATTTGCAGTTAGAACATAGTTCTCCAATTGTCTTGATATAGAAAAATGAATAATGTTACGTGTCTACACTAAACACGAATGTTAAAAATCGTTTATGTATTTTGCACTTATTAGTTATGTACATATTCATTGCTGAAATATATAAATATGTGGTCCATAAAAAACCGATTTCAACTCTACTAAAGGGAAGTCACTCTTGAATATTCTCCAGACATGACAATATCGCCATGCAATAACCCTCATTTGTCTTAAGATTCGTGTTATTTGCAGTAAACTAGAAGAAAGGTAGGTTTGAGGAGTAATCGAGTTAACTATTCATTAAGTACATCTAACCTAATAAAACAGTCGTATCGTTTGAGTTTGTTTTTTCTCCTGGTATTCACTCTCTCTCTATTCCTATTGATTATCATTCTACTCACTGATCAATTTCCATTTACAAATCAACTCTATCAATCAGATAAAGTGCGAAAATAAATGAGCAAATTTTTTTATATCTTCATTTATTGCGATACATTAATTAACAATACATATTCAATTGAATAAATTAAGATTCGGTTTTATTGTTTTATTTATAACAGCCCATTGATGAAACTAGTAATAGAGTTATTGTTTAGTTTCGATCATATATTTTTTTTAAATACGGAAAATTTTCATTAAATAAACATAGGACGAAAAGTCTAAAAAATAAAATATAAAATACAGTTTTCAACAATGCTACCGTTTTAGTTATGTTCATGGTCGTTACAAAACGTAGAATGGAAATGGAATTCTTACCTTTCAAATTCTCAGCCAATTCGAAATACTAATCCACAATATAACTCCAAAATATTTAAAGTGTGCATAGTTGACTATATATCTTACACAAAGGTATATGTGAAGTCATTGTCGACTGGAAAGATCGTTCAGTTATTAATAGTTCATACTCTTTGACATCAACATTACCTCAATACTCTCAGTAAACTGTATTATATCTTGACGTACAATTGTTGGATCATAATACGCGTAATATATACAGGTATCATGGAAGTCTGTTAACAAAACCGACAATGATAATGGGATTAGTCTTTTGTTACATATAAAATGAATGGAATTTACATTCATAGATGTTACAATCACTTTCTATACTATAGGGGTGATCACTTCAATGCATTTTTCAATATGCTTACTTACATTTTCCTGTTTGTACGTCTGCCCACATCGGTGTGTGTGGTTTCGGTGTTACAAGGATGGTAGTCGTCAACTCTGATTGCTTAAAGTTATTTGAAAGAAAAAAGGTTGTGATTTTATACGCTCTATTATCCATTCTTCTATTAAAATTTAAAACTTTAGACTCGGCATGTTTATATTTAAAGCAATTAATGATTGCTCACAAATACCTAGGCTGAATTATGGTCGGAGATAGATGTTTGTGGTATGTGTGTATACCCAATGGTTTTTTACATGGCTTAGCTATACTAGTTTTGAATTTGGCTTGTCAGATTGTAGGAGCGTTAGTCTTTTAGTCATTCAGTTGAAAATGGTGTGTTGATACATTTTTTATCGTAAATAATGACATATTTTAATTACAATGAGATTAGAAAAGTCATGTTAATCCCCAATGAAAATGAATGAAAGTGATATTTCTAGTTGATTGCAACATGAGGTCATAAAAAATGTTGATATGTTACAATTGCCTGTCAGTGAATCGTTACAACCAAGAGAATATATCGAAACAATTAGTTAATATGTCATAAAATTGAACAATTTCAAAAGCCACTTAAGTATGTTTTATGTCACCTCTTGCCTATACCCAATTGTATGAAGTCCTGATTGAGATTTTTGAACGGCTTGATGAGCTATAACAAGATTTCTGTGTCGAACTGTAGCTGAACTTTAAGTCAATCAGCAATGTCCTTATTCATAAATATAAACCTGCATTTACAGAAACCATTAGCTTCAAGGTTTTTATTACAATAATGATTAGCAACAAATCTTGTGAATTTCATTTATTGAAAGACATGTAAAAAATAATAACCACAGACTCAAGAGAACCCAAACTACTGAGATAAGGCAAAAGGTCCCTCTCCCAGACTGGTCTATTCAACATACATTCCTTTTATTCGTGGATGTATGCAACTGCTCTATTGATCATTTTGTCTTATTTTAAAATATATGAATGGTGCAACTGAAATAGGTCTACCAAAGTACAATCAACGACAAATCGACAGATTAATCATTCAATGTATGCAATAAACTACGGAAGGCTTTGGTTACTGAGGAATTATCAATATAGCCTATATCATCATAATAACACTAACATTTTTTTGCATAACCAATGCTGATCTTTTATAACCAACCAATTTTCTAACGTTCTGATTTCAACCGGTCCGAATATGCTATAACATTTACGCCGTCCAGGGCTATGTTCGATTAGATTCGTATATGTGTACCACTTTTAACAATTGAAGCCCCCATTCGAGGTTGCATTTTCTTTTGTCGCACAATGAAGGTGAAAACATCGTTTTCATAAGCATAAAGACGACATTTGGGAATGAAATGACTGAAGTTTTACGTCCTACTTTTCTGCACCTTATGGGCTAATAAAGACGGGGCGAGATTTAGCATCAATGAATATAGATATTGAATCTGTCAAATAACATTATGAAATGAATTTGGTAGGAGAATTCTATGGTTTAAAGAGTCAATATGGTATTTCACGAATTCTATTTCTTATTGATTTTTGGACTTTATTTATCTGCTCATCGGAGTGAGTTACGATTTTAAATGTTTTGATAAATACTTACAGACATAACTAAGTGCTAAAATAAATTAAATAAATTTTGTTTGGTTTGCACCTGCTGAAATTCAATCAAACAAAATAAACAAATCTTTCAATATTAATTTTAAATGATATACATTTGAATCATTTAAATTACGGTCTTCTTGTTGTGGTGTGGCAACATTAAAATTGTAAGATTGACGTTACATATTTTAGCTGTACTTTGAAATAAATGCAACAGATTGATCTGTGACATTAAGTGTAAGAGTCAGTGGGGTGAATTCAAATAGTCTATATGATGAATAAATAACTAGCTTGCATGCCTGTCCTCAATTTCAGCAGGACTTTTAAGGACTTAAAGAGACGTCTATTTCAATATATAATATGCCAATCCCGCTTGCAAGAGTACTTGTTACCAGACAGTATTTTCAAATTACCAAATCAATGATCTAAATCAGAAAATCAAAATTAATAATGTATATAAGTACTTAAATACACCAACTCTTCATTAGGAATACTTTAAAGAAAATATATATTTTTCAAGTGGCCATTTCAATCATTAGAACAGTGTAGAGCTGTAAAATCTGAACATCGATCAAAAGTAGGACACCATCTGTATGTTTGTTTCACTATGGGATCTGTTTTCAACTAATTGGTATTCTTTATCTTCACTAGCTCAATCTAATCTGATATAAAAGTCAGTCTATTTAGAATCACATTGTTTGCAATATGCAGACTACATTTGAAATGTCCAATCGTCTTAAATCAATTGGACTTTGACCCAGACTTGACAAACGGTTCAAATGGTAAGCTTGATGAAAAATTGTTATGAATCATCAGGTGGTTCTGAGCTGAATGGTAATTAGGTAATTATTATATGATTGTGTGAAGGAGGGCCAGTAAAATCCGCAACCTTAAATTCAGAGTTTTTATCACCAGACATCTACTAAACTCAAAAGGACAAGAGTTTTCAAAATTTCCCTATAAAAGATTAAGATTTTTCTTTTAGGCTTTCCCTTCAATCCTTTTCGTGTCCAAGAAAATAGCTTGACTTGAAAATGCCAGAACAGAAGATTAGGAAGCAAATAGGCGACAATTTGGATATGAAATGAGGCAGTTGGATTTTAATTAAATTATTTAAGTCTCTCGGTAAGCTAATTGTGTTAACGGAATATTACTCTCTCTTGTCAAACACTTGACAAAGTCTCGGAAGAAAGACAATTTCCAAATGTAGCAATGAAGAGTAATAGAGAGACTGACAAAAGCAGTTATACATTATACCTCATATATCCCGTTAAAATAGCTTTCTATTTCACTGAACAGACAACTGAAAGTAGTTTAAAATAGAATTTTGTTATGGATATTGAATTGCTTTCATTATTTAACTTAAGAACTTTATTTTAGAGAAGAAAAAACATTAAAACGTAAAGTATGTTGTAAATAAACAAGTTTAATGTGAGTCAATATAGTGCCAGGAGCCGCCATTGTGTTATAATTAGGTTGAACGTTTTATTTAAATACATTTCACCAAGGCTGACTAATGGTGCACAAATTTCAATCTGATCTCTTTTAAATCTCATAACAAATTTCATCATGCATTACAATGGCTGGTGTAATCACGACATGATCAAATCTAAACCTATATTTATTGATTACATTTTACAATTGCATATTCTTTATACAATCAATATCTGCTCGTTTCAGACTTCCATACAAAGCTTGGTCAATTCAACAAGTATTTAAAATCTCTCACAACTCCCTATTTCGACAAATTTTAAAGGGGCCCAGGCTTTATTTGTTTCGGACAATCATCCGACAGCCGTTAGCTAATCAGAAATAGTCTACAGAGCTCACCTTTGAAATTTGAGCCTTCAAATCCATGTGTATCCATAATTATCCGTGTTTGAAAAATCATAATGACTTAAGAAATTATGAACGTCCCGCCATATTGGAAAACGGTTCGTCTTGATAATCAAAGAGTTATCCTTCCCGTCGTGCAATAGCGGTCATCTATATAAACAGACTACAACGCATTTTTCAATTGCAGACTTTGTCAACAGGACACACAATTTTCAGACTGACTGGAGACCAGCCGCGTACACGAAAACAAATGAAAAGTGAAATTTTTTGTTTGAGGCATATTTCAAGGTATTTTGCGATTTTCTCAGAGCTTGAATATTTCTGAGGACTGGTTAAATGTAGCAAAGGCCCAAAACGACCCCTAAAATCAAGCCTGGGCCCCTTTAAGTTACAGTCACAATAACATCTAACATTTTCACTGTTAAAAGAGTGCCCAACACATAGAGCCGAATATGACGCCCATGGATTTGGAATTTGTAACGCATACTCTAAATAAAAAAATGTTTTACTATCATAATAAAGTTTGCAGAACCGGTTAAATTAATCGTCTTAAAATTAATACTGTCCAAACTATTAATGGTGGTGCTTTAAATTCCAATCATTTTGTAGAAAAACTTTTGGTTTGTTACTTTGAACTTGTTGGGAGAGTTATAGAGCTGTATCTATTACATTCAAAATCATTACCAGAATAATTAGTCAAAATACGTATTACCAATAATATTGATTTTTTTCTTTGTTCAGTCCTCAATGTTTTCTTGATTATTGTTACTTTTAATTCTCAAATGGACAAATGACTATTTTATTCTATGTTTATTCTGGGAATGATTTCTATTTTACGGGTTCACGAAGCGAACTATTGAACTTCCGAGATTAGTTTTTTCTATAAAAGGTGATATTAGTTAAGTAAACTATCAAGGCCAGAATGAACAGTCTGCAATCAAAACTACTTAAAGGGAAAGATTAGCTAGACAATCTCTCAGTCATGTCTTTCAACCCGACCAAATCTTGCGAATAAACCACTACCAAACCAATCATCCGATTGAACAAATGCAATTTCCAACTTCTACGACTGCAAACAACTAGCTAGTTTTCGATAACAGCAATATAAGTGAACGTTAACTGGTCATCTACCAACCACCCAACCAGCCTAAAAAATCTTTTCCTAAACTAGGAAGAAAAGTATGCCGATACTTATATATTTATGTAGAAATATTAATATGTTGTTAATCTGATTGCACGCTGTTTGATTTCAGCCGATTGACTCTTCTCAGCCTGGGTACTTACATACAGGGTAGCTCTTAAATAACGGTTTATGGCAGAAAAATATATGCAGTCATTGTGACAGACCAGATGGTGAGGATAGTAATAAATTTTAATTAGTTTTGTAAACTTAATGTCTAACTGTTATTGTCTGTCCCTGCATTCAATGTCAAATTTCAATTGTTTAGTATCTCTTATGAAAGGGGTCATTTGCGTCAATTCACAGACAATTCAGAGTGCGAACAAGGGAAAGTGCAGAATATAAACCCAAGAGTGAAATAAGGAGGTACTAGTATACGAGCTGTGATGACAGAATGAGGCTAGTGTTTCAGGTAATCGATAGAACAAAACATGATATTTCAATCATATTATATAGATGAGATATTAATATGTAGAGTATTGTATTATGTATTCCTTGATATATACAGAAGAGTTTTAGCAATCTCTGGCTTTGTAAACCTATATTTATCAACGCACGTTGATTTAGTGAAGTGAGCCAGTTGGAACCCTGTCATTACCAAATTTTATAATCTAAATAGCAGATTATTGCACTCTGTCCACTTAGGTTTTTGCACATCATTAAAACAGAGTATATGCACTAATACAATACCAAGTTACAAGCTAATATATTTAGTTGTTTGAACGATACCAATTGTAGCATAATGTACTAAGAGCTATTGTCAGAGCCCTAGACAAAGTGCAAATTATCTGAGGATATTTGAGAATTAGATAAAACGAGATTGGATGTATATGCCTATTCAGTAATCAGCTATCCTAGTGTAGTCCCTGGTTAATTTGTCATGGTTTACCTAGAGCATGATGGCATGTGTATAAACTATAACCACTCCTATGTTTCCATAGCGTGATATGTTATTCAGGTGCGTCCATCCGTGCTTCATTGTTCCTGATATTGCTACCAGACTGTTCATGTATTTAATATTATGAAAGTTTTACATTTTATATGAGCTGTTTAATCTGATAACACCTGTTGTCGACGGGACGTCTTCGTGCTCTCATTTTATAGTGGTTTCCATCCTTGATTGTCTGATTTATTAAGTATGTGATGAATTTTTTACAAGGTAAAACTAAATTAAGACTTTTGATACTGGTTAATAGATTAATTCATCGTGTTCTAATCTCATTTAATTTACGTCTTTCGACTAACTTTAAAAGTTTCATAAGATAAAAAAAAGTAATTTAGTACATGTAGTAAGTATCTAACTGAAGAATTAAAGTGCTACCCGGATGCAAGGATCAACAACCCCATCGTGATAATTATATCTGAAAATAGCTAATACCAGAGGATCTGTGAATATATTGAATAATTAAATAATCCCTACATTCTACGACTAATATAATTTATTGAAAATTAGATCACACAATGTTTTATTGTGTCCGTATATAAGGATTATTCTCGACCGACTCGAATATCCTCATTTCTCATTATGCAAATATACGATTGTCTCCAACTTCACTGTTATCGGAATTACGCATTTTGTTGTATGCAATGGTATATCTCAAAAGTGTAAACTGCTGATATTTATTTATTTTAATCCCAAATCAGATAATTTCGGATTTATTGAACCTTATTTCCCCTTGATTGCAGAAAAGTTTGTTGGAAATCAATTGAGGTACCATGTTATGGTGGTTGTCAACGTTAACGATCTCTCAATAGAATTGAAATCGAGAAGGCTTATGAAGCTGTCCATTGCACACTACATGGTATTGTCTTCCTCAATCAGACCAGGTGCATAAAAGTGAGGCGTAAAACTCCCTTTCATTTTTTCTAAGTATCCCTTTTGTCATATATTTATGTAGCCAACTTACATTTATCTTAAAATATCAGATTTCATTGGAAATCCAAATGCAAAAAATTGATGAAATTTGGAATTTAATCCATTTTAATAAAAAATGGTTTCATGTGGTAAAAATGGATCACCTTGTATGGTTTATTTCTGAAGGATTCTGAAAGAGCTTTTACATTTCTTAACTTTCATGTGCGGGATTTCCGTGATAAGTTATATGTTATTTACCAAAATAAAGTACATGATATACAATATAATATTCTGATTTAAGCGCTCAGTCAGATGATGACATGATATAATAAGACATAATAATTCAGGTAAAAATATGAAGTACATTGATACAAGGTCATCCGATCTTCGTCTTTAATGAATTAATGATCAATGGAACTTCCTAAGTTACATTTTTTTTATCTCCCTTGAATATGATACATCCCATCACAAAATTATCATTTTTAAAAAATAATAATAGGCCTTACCAAGTACCATAGTATTAAAATAATGAAATTCGTTGTGTACTGCTTTATTCTTGGAATTCATCGTCATATACAAATACAAAAAATATACATTCACCAAAATACAGGAATATTTACAGAACTAAACAAACCTTGCATACCTCAGATTAATATACAATTAAAATAATTTGTTAAATTATATACAATGCTTCTATGATAAGCTTCCAACGATCATAATGTTATTTTCTCTTTCCTTACAACTTCGAATCTATTTCGATTTCAGTACACGTATTAATTAGAAGATATTGTGTATTTAGAACTTCAAAGCTACTACAGCCTAAAAGCGGAAATCTTGACACTAACAATATATAGCATTTAGTGTTCTCGAAGGGAATTAGAAAATTTTAAATGAAAACTTGGATATCAAAGGACCATACTACATATTGTGTTATTTCTACTTTGTGTTATTTTTAGGTAACTCAAGCAACGTGCATTCAAAAAAGTAACACTTTTTTTAGTAACAAGTTCATATAGTGACTTTTTTTTATCTTGAAATAAAGAGCAAAAAAAAAAGAGGTTTGGTTTCAAAGTCTATATAGATTTGCCCATAGCAACTGCTAATGCAGTTGTGTTTTGACCATTATCAGATGTTAAAACGGGAATAGTATAGCTTAAAGACCCAACAATGATTATTAAATAAAAAACAAAAAATATTCTATCCAATATCAAAGCTATTGCCTTCCATTCCTTCATTAGCAATTCTTTACGATCGCGTTCGAATAATCTTTTACGATTTTGTTTAATAAAATCTCGTAATTCACATAGTTGCCTGTCAATAGCGAATAATGGACCACCAGTTTTAGCAAGATCCTTTTGAAGATGAACTAACATTTCCGTTGAGGCCATTGGATCCGGGTTCCATTTATCAGCTTGAAGGTCTTGTATACTGCCTCCGGTAGTTATATTCTTAACGGCCTTTATATTCCGTAGTGGACTAACCAAAGAATCCATTAGTAGAATTTTAGCAACGTAATTAAACAGACCCTGAAAAGCACAATATTGTATCCAAACGATGATTTTATAATAAAAATCTAATTACAATCTCACCTGCAGTATTAATCAATAGTGAAACCGAGAGTTGGCCTACCTATATCTCAATAAAATTTCAATACGTGAAATAGTCTATTCAAAACATTGTTCTCAAAATCAATGTCAATGAAGATAGAAATATAATGAATATAACCGAAACAGAAACATCGTTGCATCGTGTCAATATATAAAACGAACAGGGTTGTTAAAACCATGTCTATCAAGGCTTTTTCTCAGCATATGCATTGGAATATCGAGAACGTATACACAATAGTTTTATACAACTGGCCTCCGATCGGCTTTTCTTCCAGGCGGTTAAATCGCAAATGTATTTTCGTCTGTATTTATCAATTTGTTGTTGAGAAATTCTAAGAGATGTATAACTTTTTGAATATTTCAATCAAATGTTGGTCTGATGAACTGGCTAGGGATGAAAATATAAATATAAGTGTGAAGGTTATGTAAACTTGTAATCTACCAGCTATACTTTTTCAGTCAAATTCGTTTCACAATATATTGTTCTACTAACTAGTTCATGGGTTATGGAAACATTTCTTACTCTTTATTTGGTCACTGAAACATTGCAATGAATTTACTTACACTGCGGAATGGTTCTGGAAAGTGGGATCTGGTTGCACCATAATGATTCAAATTCACAACCATAACGTTAAGAAAGGATGACAGGGTTATGATGATCATATTTAAACAATAATATGTGCCTGGAAAATAATATTTTCAGTAGAAGGTCAGTTCTTACTAGATCTATATAACTGATAACAAAAAGTCAAGAACATGAGTTTGGAAGACAGGTAAAAAAAAACCTGGGATTACTCTTAGTTGTGCATTTACAAAGATTAAAAGCAATTTACCAAAAAATACATGAGACATCAATAAATACAAGTAGACATATTAAATAAATCTTGGCTAAAATTACAGTGTCTTATAACATTGTAAAAGCCACATGATTTTGTTCGATTGCTTAAAAGCTAAAGCAGATATTTATTATTTCCAACTACATTAACTGTATAGCTACTTCATAATCAATTTTAAATCTTCATCGATAATTACCCTTTTCGTGAAATTTAAGAACTTTATTGATTATTTAGATTATTATAAAGGCATACTTGATTTAGGTGGAGGTCATGATGACCATATCAGTCGAAAAATATTAAGGTAACATGTTGTAGATATTTCTACATTGAGATAAAGAGACTAACACATATAATTAAAACGTAGGCAAGAAACCATAACAGGCTTTCGAAATTGTTTCCATTTCTATAATTTGACAACACGTGGAAAATCTCTAGAGATTCAAAATAAATAGAACTGTAATAGAGTAACAGACAAGTATTTTATTTTCAGATTAGAAGTTACTTTAAATCCTATGGGATAAAAGAAATAGTCTTAATATGTAAATGGCACTGTAGGGTTATTTATAAACACATTACTGTATAACTGAAGTATCATTCTTTGTCAAGGTGAAATAATATTTTCTCCCTAAATGGCTCAAGCAAAATGTAGTGTAACTGTAAGAAACGTTAAGAAAAACCGCATGTCTTACCTAAAAGAGGCATAGTATCTGTACCGGGTGGTAAGTTCTTCTCTAAAATTTTCAACAAAACGAAAAAAGCAATGAATTCTGTCAACCCTGAAGATATAATAAATACTATTTATTACTACTTGTCCAATATAATCATTAGGATATACTATGCTGTGCTATGTTGATAGATGATAGATTTTTTATAATTTACATAATATTAAAAGTAATGTTAAGGTCGTTTAAAACAAAGGAAAAACATGATCAAACTGGCCATTATGCATGCATACGATCTTCAAGGAAAAATAGAGTTTGCATTTACCATATTATTTGTGAACCACACTGCTGACTGAAAATGTCGTTGATACCCGTGCAAGTGGAAGTGAGACTTTAGCCATACGTCAGATAAAGAATCGAGCGTCTAAAACTGTAACTTTAATGTTCTATCAATTTAGCTCATGTGTGATAAATCAAGACCCCATCCCTTCCTATTGTCGGATTAATAGATTGGATATTTAGACTGCGTCCCTTTATCTTTTAAAAAAAAATAGATAGCGTGGTAATGATGTTCATTAAAGACTGGGAATCAATTGATTCTTTTATAGAGATAATATAAAAGAGATATTAATTACCTAATTGCATTTTAGCTGGTGATTCGGGTGGAATCCAGAATAAGACTAAGGTAATAGATGTTAATAACACACATGGTAAAATTAATATATAATTATATAATGTAGCTCGTCGTTGAAATACTAAAGTATAAGTTATGTCTACAAATGGTGAAGGGCAGCAGGTGTAATATTCGGTATTTTTAACACCAGGTACATCTATGATCTTCCAAGCATTACTCTGGATATATTCTGTTAAATCGATGTAGTTTCTACCTTCATAGAATTCTATATCTAATTCGGCACCGTTATAGGTCCAGGAGCCAAATTTTAACGAACAGTTTTGAACATCAAAAGGAAATTTATAAACATCTATTGAACAAGAACTTCGATAAACAACTTGCGGCATCCATTGTATATCTCCAGTATGATAAAATACACATAGAGGTTTTCTATGCTCTTCTAAACGTAGATCAGCACTGGAAAATAAAAAATCAAATGGAATCAAAGTTTAAGAGAAGAGAATTAGTTTTTGTTAATTTAAGCTTAGATTCTAAATTGTAGCGGTTCTTCTAATATTTGTAAAAATTTTATAGAAAAAGTAAAGTAATGTAATCAAGATCTTACTAATTATATAATTTTATGTCAGGTAACCATATTTTATCATAAGGTATTCTAACTTTCTCGACTCCACCATAATCTTCCCTATCCCAGTGTATATGATCATCCTTCCACCACTGAAATTAGACATAAAACTTTAATTTTACAGGAATCTAAATTACCATCTCACAATGTCTTCAATTGGTTGATTAAATTTGGAGATTTTTCAATGAGATGGATCCAACGAGCTTCTAGAAAACGTTAGTTACAGTTGATTTCTGATTTCTATATTCTCGACCAAGTCATATGTTTTAATAGTGATATAGCTTTACAGGTGTTTTTGTTTTGTGATGATTACCCATTGTTTTATCATTGGCATTGAATCTTGATATAAGATAACAGTTGTTAAATGCCTCTATTCTCTCATTGCATCTGTATAATCAATCGGTTCTTGTTTGCCAAAACTGTAATTTGGATGAAGAGAAACACAATATAAAATTGAGTTTCTCTCTTGACATTAAATGAAGACTACGATTAACCATGGTAACCTGTTTATTAGTACAGTATATAATACAGACACGCATTGTTATTAAGTTCGAATGTCTATTCACCTGAAGACGGAATAGTTTGTTTAATATCATAACAATTTATATCTTCTTTTAAAAAAGCTTATTTTTCCAATAGCAGTATATAAAATAAGAACAGATAAAATGCTATCAGTGAATATTCAGATCTGGACAATTTCTTAATGAAATGGCATGTCAGCATTAACCTCAAGGTAAAAACAAAGTTGGAAATGATGACATTTTAAAGATAGGGAGGTTTATTAATCCATTTGTCAATCTCGTAATAAAGGTAGTCATTTGGAAAACATTATTTTACAATATAGTTTCTGTCTATCATCTTGATGTGTATTTAACAGTTGTAAGGTGTGGAACTAACATTCTTCTTTTGTCTTAGAATAATATTGATCTTATACTGGAAGTGGTTCCTGGTAACGCCAGACATACATCTTTAGACTGATTTCAAAGATTTTGGTGTTTTATTATCCATTTTTATAGTCTTAAGAGTGTCCTTAAGCAGAAGAATCAGCAGAATATGATATGCGCATGACATTCTTAATATGACCATCACCCAAAACTAAATTATGATTTAAGAAATAAAGAAAATAATTAAATAATATAAAATATATGGATGACCGTTTGTTAACCAACAAATGTAAGTCCTCCCATTAAAATAACACTCAATAATATCTGACTAAATAATGTAAATAAGGATCTCCAGTGTTAATTCTATCAGTGGTAGACATCTTAACATTTTATATATTAGTAATATATAGTACTCTGCTTTCAGGTCCCACAAAAATATGTTTCTCGAAATGTTTTTCAATAGGAAGTACTAAAAAGGCACAAAAATCGCACAGATCATAAATAACACTTTTACTTTCATTTTCTATTCTATAACTATAGTCTTTTCTATATATCGTTTCCATAATTGAAACTTGTCATTTTAACTTTTAAACGCGGATTATTCTGGTCAAAAATAGATTTGAAAATTCAAACTTCGACTATGAACACTGTGAACTTTATTTCTGATAAGCATAGATTAAAATTTCCAATTTCTTGTATTAGTTAAAGGCTGCTCAATCAAATGGCGAACCGATTCTTTTTAATTTGAATTATTATTCCTGGTCTCAATGATGAACTGTATTTACAGTGGAATTCTGATATGAACCTTTCAGATTCCAGATTTTCTTTTATTTGTTCTAAATTATTTATGTGACTAAATGTCAAATGTGAATGTGGCAGAAAATTGCATATTCATTAAATCATCAAATAAGTCCAATATGAAGCGAGCTTTAAAAACATTTGACAATCTGTCAATTTTTTTATGAAATACCAATTGATAATAATCTTGATCATAAATACAGCTTATAATATCATACTTAGTCTGATTTAAACCTTCAGATAATATTACAGTTAAGCTGAATTTACGACTTATATTCCCTAATGATGTATCAACGTAACCGAATCACTGTCAAAAAAACAGTATAAAAATTTTGTAAATGTATATACATATTGAAATATTGTATACATTATCTAATTTATCATTTCCATTCTTTTATAATAACTCACATTGCATTTTGCATGCACAAATAATTTTGATTGATAGACTGAATGTGTGATGCCGTATTGATGAACCCATTGTTAAACGAAGATTACATGTGTTTAATTTTCATTAAAATCCTCACTCAATGTCTGAATCGTCAACATAGTTTGTATTATCACTAATCAGACTAATTAATAAGCTATATTTTTTCTTGTAAATTAAGAGGCTAATAAGTGTAATGTGTGTTATTTTCATAAAGTAGTATCTGCTATGTTTTTTCAGTAACAATTTACCGTTAGGAATAGTTAGGAATCCAAATGTTCATTAAAATTTATATTTAATTAGAAATTGGTGAATAATTCAGGGTTACTTCGCACATCAACTTTATGTAATTTTGAGGCTAAAAGTAGTGGCGTTTGAGAAGTCCAATATTCAATAATTGTTGTGAGGCTTCGGACGAGTTTTGGGTAAGCCTACTGTAGTCGTTATGTCGTGATGTTTATTTTTTCACATAAATGTAGCAAATGTTTCGCCTTTGTATTAGTAAAATATTGAATATTATTATATTATTTATTACAGCCAAGGTCTGTGTCTGAGATTAATGTATAGTGTATGAATGGAAGTAATGGAAAGTAAGAATATTGGTAAGGCAATTAGCAAGATCATGTCTTAAAATCACTCGGTAATATCTCGCCTTCCTCAATAAACCATGATTATTAAGGAAGATAACTTTATAAAGGTTAGGAAGGATGGTATAGAGACTCAGCAAGGAATAATTTTACTCACGTATTGATCCCAAATATTTAAGCTCAAAACTTGATTTTTTTCATCAAGGTCCATGATCTGTGTCAACTGGATACTAAAATATACTGTGAGTGTGTCATTATATTTCTTCACTGGTCGGCCATATTTTCCTCTTCTTTCATACGCATGGATTATCTTTTTTACCAGTTTATCTTCATCTGAGAGTGAATCTACGGTTCCTTTCAAGGCGGCTATAATAAAAAAAAAATCGTGTTCAAGTCTACTGAAAAGGAATAAAACTAAGAAAAACTACCAATGTTACAATGTATGGTTATTGGAAGAAGATAATGATTATTTGCGTTAATAGTTCCAAATTTCTTTCAGCAATGGCTAATTTTCTTTTGTCGATACCGCCTAATTTAATCTATTGTTCGTACGTTTACCCAGCTTTTTATTAAAACTAATAAAACACACAGAACATGGCAACCAATTTTTTAGTTAATACCCGATATAGATCAACTAACATGTTCTGTTTCAATCTTTCTTTAGTTTCTATCGCTGAAAATAACTCTTCAGAGAATGGTTGTAACCTTTTAAAGAATCATTAAACAATAAATCACGTCCCTACACGAATTGGTCCTGAAAGTTCAGTTCGTCTAATCCAACTAAGATGGATGGTTTTGACCATTTTGTCTTATTACAAGAATGACCGTTGAGTAACCTTAATATTGATACTTTCGGTATTTATATTAAACATAATTATTCCTGGTGTCTTTTATTATAAAATATAAATATATTTCTTTTTCCTTTTTTTCTAATTTGGAAAATTATAGAATAATGAATTATTGTGAAAACAGGATTACACAGTATAATAAAGGGTTAAGATCAGTTTTACGAAAACAGAATC
The DNA here is from genome assembly GCA_030562195.1 of Nipponacmea schrenckii. Classification (NCBI taxonomy): domain Eukaryota; kingdom Metazoa; phylum Mollusca; class Gastropoda; family Lottiidae; genus Nipponacmea; species Nipponacmea schrenckii. The sequence continues at coordinate 13,743,344 of JAUJPP010000003.1, read as the reverse complement.
ATCGATCATTGCATCAGAAACCAGGTTAACCAACTACACCATTTAAATGTGAACATCATGATAGTATGTTGAAGTCAGAAGATAGACAGACCAATTAATCAAACTCAACTTCTCAATTTGTCACAGTCATCTCATTCCTTTTCTATCTACTTATTCCGGCTATTGGTAGATAACCTAGCTTCTTACCGCGTTTAAGCCCCGTTTAATTAATTTTATTCATCCGTGCTGTTAACTTCCTCCACTCGAGTTAAAAATAGCTTCAAGATATCGATAGAAATAAAGAGAATCTGAAAGCTATTGTATCCAGTGTCGAGTAACAGAACTGTCAGATTACATGTCGATGTTGGTTTTTTTCTCATCCAGAACCAGACAAATTAAAAGTTCAACACAAGTATTCACGACAAGAATAAAATATAAGAGGGCATCATTTCCTCATTACTTTAGACTTAAATACTTATTTATTCCTTACCCACATATTTTACCACCTGCGCATTATCACTATACATTGTTTTTTTCGTTCTTTGGAAGTAACTTTACCTCACCATCAGCCTTTCAGACTCATTTAGTTAACAGAACAAGTTGGTTCGTAGATCAGGTATCCTCGTGTATATTAAATTGATTTCCTTAATGCGGAAATGTGAGAAAATTTTCATCGAAGAATATTTGGGTTATCAAACTGCATTCACATTCTTATTACACTTATCCAGCTGAAGCGAGTATCGACTACCGATCTGTTAAAGACTATTTCTGCTATGGAGGAATACATTTCACTTGCATTGTGTATCGCTACAGCTTGTTATATTCGTCAAATCAGATTATATCTAAACCAGTGGATCAATGTTGCAATAAAATTTATTATTGAATTTAATCTTGAAGGTCAGAGATACAATAAATTAACAAATAACTGACACTTTAATACATGTCCCATACAAATTATAAATCATCATAGTTTTTTTTACATTTATTATCATGTAATTGACTTGTATGTGTCCACATTTATTGTTAACCGATAATGAGAATTTAGACTTGTTCCTATTAGTGAACCTATTGTACAAGAAAAGTAACACTTATCAACTAGCACCCTCGTTTATCTTCTTTCAGAAGCTGACAATTAAAACAAGCCTAGGCATATTTTAACAATTATGATAAAGCTTATAGTATGATAGGGAAATAAAAACGGTTCTCCGCGTTCTTTAAATTTAAATTGTATTTTATAGCAGATAATCCTCTGGTACCGTACAAATTATAGTCATTGAGTTTTATGTGCATTTTTAACACGAAAACAATTGTGTGAGAGAAATCCTGGATTCAAAACATTAAGTTTCCACAATCGTGTACCAAATGAAGTACTTTAAACTAAATAACTTGTAGTTGTTATGCCATGAACATTTGCGAATTTGCACAGATACAGTTCACTGTATTCACATTACTCTGAATGTCAAAATTATTGTGACATTCAAAGTAATCTCAGAGCGACATTTAATTTGTTAGCAGGCAGTCTGTTTAAGACATATTTGAGGCTGGATATTTTTTAAAGAATACCTTTGAGTTTTTAAAGTCTGAAAAAGAAACACGTGGACAAAATTATGGAGACCTTTACAAGTTAAACTTGACAATAAACGGCTGTTATTATCTCTAATGATACATTTTCGTCAATTTTATAAGTTGTAGGTTGCGGTATATATAGAAATATTTATGTAAAGCTCACTTGTGACAGTAATTCTACAATATAAAGACCTTTCTTTTGACCAGTATTCTATTGTGCTTGATTCTACAAATAGGTAAAATATTTAACTATTTGCTCTGTGCTGTAAAGTTCAACCCTTTTGGAATTGTTCTTTAATTATCAATACGAAGTCAATTTTGTGTCTTATTTTAATTTTATAAGGATAGAAATAAATGTGCAAAAGTCATTCATTTATTGTATACACAGACTTATTATTTTTGTAAACTGAGCTAAAGTAATGTAATGCATTGAACATCATTCATTATGATGTAAATTTCAACTTTATGACTTGCTGCGCATTATATGTAATGTTTTTGAGTGTATTGGTGTACATATAATTATGAAATAATAAATTATTTTATTTAAATAGAACTTTCTGCTTTGCACAGATGTTGGTCAAGTCGCAATTGGATATCGGGATCTAAAACTTGTTGGCGTTTTGCAGAGGTTTATGACTGTGCATAAGTAGACACATTAATGATGCCGTTGGATTCCAATTGTAACATTATCAAAATAATGCAGAAGAACGGTTTTAAAAATTAAACCATTCCCTATAGATTACGTAATACGAAATGGTCGCATATTCAGAATGTGATTAACAAACTTTTTTAGTAAAATACAAAAGTGATGTATTATCGAATCTGTTGCGTGGAACTGTCGAACTTTTAACTAGCTTTATTTTTGAGTGTCATATAAAGACAGTTATAGTACGTTTAAATTTAAGACCCGAAATCTTAAATATGGCAAAGCGAACGAACTGAAGTTTCTAATCCATGTCTAGGATAAATAACGTGAAATCACACGGACTACGGACTACAACTTGAAAGGCATTCTTGGAAAGAGTTAACATTTAGACTAGTCTTGGTGTGTATCACAGTACATAACAATTCTGAATACTGTCTATTATAGAGGTGTGGATTTTATTACTAACTGTTTTACTCCACTAGCTGAAGATGTCTGTGGAATCGAGGAAATAAGGTTTATCGAGAGGATGATGCAGTATGGCCATTCAGTGTATGAAGACGCTTACGGATGCTGGTAAGTATGTGTTAAAAGAAAGGTAATATGATTATTGGGTCGACAAATGTTTTACGTTTACACTCTATTACCAAGACAAATAATATGAGCCCTCTACCATTAATGGGTAAATAAGTTTCTCTGTGTTTATTTTATAGATGGACAAGTGGTAGAAAAGGAAGATAAACCTTACAACGTAATTTGAGAATTATTTCAGTTTTGAAATGGTGTTTACTATCTTAGTACAATTAGCATAATAACATGAATAAATACCGTTATATGGGTTGTTAAGAAATGAAATTTTCCCAACGAGTGAATTTCAAGTTTGCCCAATATGATTCCAAAAAACTGATTTTTCAAATATCTACATACCGGTACGTACCAACAAGTTTCTCTCTTAAATCATGGTACCTTAGAGCAATATAGACATCTAACGAACGATTGCTCCATCTTCTAAAAGACTGACCCTGAGAAGAATGTTCAATCTAGAATAATTAATTAGAACAGATGGGTTTCTAATTAATCTGCTAGTTTCTGTTACATCTGGTTTATAATAACTAATGTATGAGGATAAGACTTGATCTACGGGGTGTGAATAAATCTCGAGGTTAAGATCAACTATATTATTTTACTGTTGAAGCGGTAAATAATAATTAATTATATTCTATTACTTAACTTCACTGCTATTATATTTCAGTTCAGTAAATTCCTCACGAGTCATTCAGCCTATATCTAAATTGATACAAGAAGTGTCAGAATCAGATTCAGCTTAATCTTTACCATGGCAATACTATTGATATGTCTGTATGCTTGTCTCTTTATTCAGGTCTAAGCAAAGAATTAGCAAACTTTTTTGCACCCATTTGTATGTGTTCATTCAGTTGGATCGACAAAAGGTTCATAGACACTTTAAGCCACTTTAAAAATCCTCCCCAAAACAGCGGATCATACTACTGACCTATCCGAGCTCTGTTCAGATTTGACGCCAAAGTTTGATGTGAATTATTGACGACTTGTCAGATTTAGTAGTCGTGAAATAAGATACAAGATATTTATATTGATGTGATCACTACTTTTTAAATACATATTCAATATGACAAGTCAGTGTATTTTCCAAATCATTAAATTATATTTTTACTTGTACGTATCTAGGCCACAGTTATATTTAAATTATAATTCTACCTATCTCTAGTGAGTAATGAGCACCATCTACTATACCTATTTTGACTGACAATTCTGTTCAATTGGTTTTCAAAAAGCAACCAATACATATGTTGCATTTCTTGAATTGAAAGACTCATAGATAGATCATTAAATTGCTTGAGTCTTAAGTTTGACCACATCAGAAATATTGAATCTGATATCAAATCTGTTTCTATGAGGTACACTATTATTCATCCAAAGTACATTACCAAAAAAGAAATTGAAAGGCCTTTGAATGATTATAATGTTATTATATGCCAACTTATTCAAAAATCTTTTGATACTTTAAATGCAGTTTCTTTACATTGTAATAACGCTAGTTTAAAAATCCATTTATAAAGTAATATGCGGGTATAATTCAAATTGAATAATAAAGTACTTTCTGCCTGGAGATGATCAACAAATACCCTCCACGGCGTTTTTTATTGATAACAAAAGAGTTATATCATGCAACTTAGAAACCAATTACAATATTCTGAATAACTATAAATTATTGAAGGGTTAGTATTTAGAAATGTTTATTAATTACATGTTATATCTTCTACGTTTCCTGTTCGTTGTTTATAAAAATTATCATAGTTCCTTCTGTCATATTTAATGAATACTATTAGGGGGCTAATAAGTGGAAATATAGGATCAGAAAAGATAGATGCATTATTTAATGCAACTAGGATTAAAGTCATACGCCGAACCATTATATATGTGAAAATAACAAAACTTATAATAGAATCTTCAGTACAAACAGACTGGATATTAGGGCATTACCATAAGCTAAACTATTAAATTTAAATCTGCGAAATGACCATTAAAATTACCCTTCCCTTATTTTTCTACGATAAAAAGAAACCGCAAATATCAAAATTATGTACATGGTACTTACCATTGATAAAATAACCCGATGTTACTAGGGTTAAGAACTGTAAAAAGAACACCGCCATACTTTAGACTGTAGAAGATGACATGTCTGTAATAAAGAATAGACAAAAATCACTTGAATAATTTTTTCTATAACAAAACACATTATACAAGTCGATATTTTATATCTTACATACATGGTATTCAACTCTATTGTGAAAATCTTAATACCTATTACTTCTTCAATCTGACTTGGCCCAAATACATGTACATACTCACATACATTGCATTGAATACAGCAACACTAACAATGACTTATACTACATGAATTGCACGTGAAAATAATACACTTGTGTCATATTATAACAATAGTATGAAGTGTTTTCTATTGTTAGTGCAAATCAAAATATAAAATAAATGTCAAAGCAGGGTTCACCTTTTTAAGTGTGCTGTGTCTAGATCTTTATTTAGGTTATTCACCATAAACATTTGTGCAAATTTTATGAGTAAAATGACTTGAATAAAAATTACAACCGGAAGTAGTTTTCACACTCAAAGCATGTATTAACCGGTTGTCTAGTGAGACTCTGGTACAAACACTTGCTGACAGGCGGTTATAGATGTTAGTATGAACACGTTATATGAGATATAGGGCATAACAAAAATGCAAAATATAAATTATTATTATTAATCCATACCTTCAAAATGAAATAATAACATGTAGCAATCATGTCATATTTATTGTAATGTTGGCATTAGGGTCACCATTTACAGTGTAATTCAAAGGAATTAGTGTATTTCTACCGATACTTTGAAACACATAATAGTAAATCTGAGATATTTATTACAGTGCTTGTTGTTAACCCGGGATTTATTAATAATTTTATTATACCAGTAGTTAATCTTAGATTTAATTAAACCTGAAGTAATTAAATGAGATTAATTACCAGTCAATGATATAAACATGGTTATTATATTGATATATGGATATTGAATTATTACTTACCTGGTTACACTTAACTTGTTTTAAACTGTAAACCATATAATAAATAGATCTACAGTTTAAAATTACCTTTCAGACTAACCAAGCTCCACCTGATTTTGGCTCAGTGAGATAAAAACATTTACCTACTGTGTTACATCAACAAATTCAGGTTTTCTCGAGTGAATCTAATAAATAAACACTATAGAACAGATGGTGAGAATATTATAGAAATTTACCTTGGTATGTTATAACATTCCATTAGTCGTCGAACTTTAATATCAAACCTCTAGTCTACCTTTAGTTCTATCCTAAATTAGTTCAATTCTTCTTCAAATACTATCAGTAAGTTGGCGTCAAATCAGTGAAAAAAAGATGCGAGTTGAATAGTTGAAAGAACTTACCTATCTACTCGCGAATTCTTTATTCTAACAGTATAAATATTGAATGATAAAACATTGTCCACCAGATGTTATAAGTGTCACTCTTGATCATGCCAATATATCTGCTTAGATTACAGATTCCACATCACCCTACTCTATAGACTTATGAAAACCTTTTAGGTGTGATACGAGCTTTTATTTATGACTTTCTCAGTCTATCATGATTCCAACGTCTTTAGGGAATTGGTTTTTCTTATCTAAGAATTCCAATGATGTGTTTGGTGTTTTATTTTTTATCTCATTAAGTCGCACGACGTAATTCAGATAACTTGTAAAATGCATAATGGAGGTAATTAAATTGGAAGTTATTTTCTAAAAGGTTCGAGGAACTATGTGATAAAAACTAGCCTGGAGTTCTTATTGATTACCAAACTTGTCAAAATACCAATAGACAATTAACTCTGTGAGATGTATGTGTTAAAGAAAGGATGACAAGACAAATTTTCCAACAAATGTTTTTCAAGAAACATAGAGAATATAATGTCAAGTATTTCATGTTTTATTAATAAGTACTAAATTAGATGTAAACTTCTGTGGCAGTACATTAACTCTCACCGGCTTACTTCATTGTTGACAAATTACTTTTCTAAAACTTATCTCTAGGATAACTTTTCCCATAAGACAACAATTAAAAATACTATTCCATCTCTCCGAACAGTGTAATCTATATTACCTTTGTAAACAGTGGTGGCTAATAAATAATAGCTGATCCTGATGATTTTCTACTCACGAATCGATGTCTTTCTAGTGTGTATATTTTTCAAAGATGCATATTGTATAAAAAGCAATCGTTCAGGCGAAGCATGGCTACAGAACGTCTGGAAAATATTCAATACCAATACCTTAAAGAGTGTTGTTGCATTCCATGTCTCTTGGTTACTTTCTGTTTGGTTTGACAATTATTTTGATAATAACATAATACAGTACGCTATGAAATAGGATTCAAATGAAAATGTTGAGTTATACAGTTATATTCTTCATGTGTTGATATAAACAGCCGTTATATTCTGACAGACTATGTTGTCTCTATGGACAATCTGAAGTTGGCTGTACTACAACAATTGGGAACAACATGGCAGATTGTAATCAGTCATTGATTTCGTTCAAAACATACAGATTCTTTCATAGCCAACGATGCGAGGTTTGTGACAAATATTAACCCATAGAATGGAGTTAAAAATACTAAAATTAAAATTCATTCGGATGGAATCGTCAAATTTCTGGATGTGCAACGCACTAAACCTCGACTTATGTTAGAAAGACAATTTGATTGTAGACCTGGATATCGTAACGGTGTAATAAACTTTATTATGTGACAAAACCAAATAACCTGCTAAGCGGTTCAAATAATGCTAAAGAGTCGGTGAATCCAAACATCTTCTGCTTATGAGTACAGACTTCATATCCCAAAAGTAGTTGAAAATATATTACAAATTAGGCTGTCATTTGCATAATCGTTGAATAAAGTGCACGTGCCTTTAGGGTCTTCATATATAAGCAGAATTAGTAATTTAGTTAAACATCTACGAAAATCCGAGGACTTAATCTAAATCAATAGAATCTGAAAATACCTTATACAAGGAAGATTGTTTGGAATTAGCATACAAGTTGAAACAAGATGTTGTTTTATATAATTAGATAACTCATTAAAGTGTTGGTCTGTTTCCAGTTACAAGTAAATTTCACTGTTTATGTTAACTAACGGAAAATAATGGAAGACTTTCAGTCTGTAAAAATCAATTGTAACCAATTTGACCTTCATTATCCCTTGACAAACTTCATCTATTTCAAGACACGACAAAATGAATAATGCCTTAATTTAATTTTAAAAATTATTATAGATTTATCCGCCAGGGAGAATGTCATATTGTTCTTTGCCAGACAGACAAATCTAAATGTCACCTTCAGATAAATATTCGAGCCCTTTCCTTTCAAAAATACGTAGAAATCACCTTTCAAAAGATTTTTCTATTTTTCTTATAGTGGAGATTTTTTCAATCATTTTAGCACTCAATTAAATAGTTGTGTGCTTTGTTTTTCACACACTTTAAATTCTAAATAAACTTGTTATTTATTTCATAATTGAAATATTCTCAATCTTTATGCAATTAAAATAATATTGTTAATCGCTCAATTGTTTAAAGAGAAAACCTGATTAATATATAAAATAACACACTACTATTTCGTTGCTATAAAACATTAAGTTTAATAACCATTTTGCCGAGATGTCTTTGACACATTTCACCACATGAAAAAATTTTCGCGTAAAGCTTTTAGCGCTTTTTCTTTTGAAAATTTATTGATGGCAAAGTTAGGAATTCTAATGTGCGAAACTTGTATAGATATTACTGTAGAATCAAAATACCAGATAGCAGGCGATAAACAAGAATTTCCTATTCGGTAATCTCGAGAGGACAGCTTAAGCTGCTAGTTGTAATGCTGATTTCCTGGGAATCATTTGATAACCCTGATAGAGATCTAAAATAATCATTTGAGTATTATTAATATCAATATACTCTCGGAACCACGAGTTGTTTACTATATTAAAGGGTCCTCAATAATATCGAATCAACAATACAAAGGAGGCTCTTAATTCATCAATGTAAATTGAGACTGACCATAAAACTATCTTAGCTTGTACAAACAGTGCATCTATCGCAAATTACAATTCTGAAAGGAATCTTCTTTGCAGATACATTCATAAATTATGAGAGAGGTATTAAACCTCTATATGTATAGCGTATCAACAAGATTTTGTCGAATTTAGATATAGATTTTAGTTATAATTGATATAATTATTACTTCATCATGTAAATCTTACTGGGTGGCATTTATTGCCTGAATTCTTTATTTTATCCTGGTAAATGAACTTTATACAGATCTGAAGGTTAAGGGTCGTTAAACTTAATCTGCCATCTAACCCTTCAGGTACCAGACCGATATTCCCGCCACTAATTTTATTTCATCGACAGTTTATTTCTCGATCAATTGAATTCAATGAAAACACATATCATTCCGAAATTCTCGAACAGACGCTCGATAAAGTCTGAAATTGTCGTCGTTAATGAAGGTTATGGTCATCTGGCCTATTTAATCATGTTTTGCAGAATATGTCATGGTAAAATCGGAGTAAATAATATTACTTTGCTCGTAGAAAACGTATTGTCAACGAGGTGATGTCATGGGTAGTAAATTAAGCTTCGATGACGAGAATGTCTGTCTGTTATCGATGGGTCAGATGGCAGATTCTTTTCAACGACTCTTGACAATTCAGAATTGAACAAGCTTTTAATCGAATTCAAAGTTGTTTTGTTTTGTTTTATTAAGGCTGCCTTTTGTGGGAATCTAATAAACACTTAGGCCCAATTACTGAACACTTAAATAATATTCACTATGGAAATAAGAATAACACCTTAAATCACTAGAGTGCCTAGCCAGACACCATTGTATACGTAAAATAATAATTAAAATCTGTTGTTTGAAATGGCTTATAGATTAAATCTAAACGACGAGGTTACAGTTAGCACCTTCCGATAAGATGAGAGTCCATCAAATTTAATGCGGCATATTAAAATGATTTAAACATAGAGCAAAATATACAGGTATGATAATTGTGCTGCATAATAATGTGTATTTTGAGAACATATTTAAAACATACATGATAAGAATAATTTCTAGTTTACTGACGTAGGCTAAACATGCGTGTATGTTATGAAGTAACGTAAATCGTTTTAAAATACACTGATTTCAAATAAGTTGAAGGTCAGACTGAAAATAAAGTTTTATTATTGAGATGTCTACTATCTGATATAAACCAGTTATTACATGATAAAGAATATATTTCTTTCTTATTGTATATTGATTGAATAGTGGTATCAAACACGTGCTTCCTTATTATGACTTCATAATAATTATCTAGAGTGTTGTCTATACCACAGATCAACATTTATTACCACAAACTTTACTTCAATATACCACACAATATGAAGTACTGCATGCCAAAAGCACATTAAGTTAAATTCTCGAATGTAAATGGTAAATGAAACTTAGTGCAACACCTTTATGTCAGTACAGTAAGTAACACATACCTATATAACTAGTGACCAACTATAAGTATATAAGTAAAAAGTAACTTACCTGCTTATTTAGTCATCATTTCAACCTGTATTGTAGTTAAGAATAACTAGAAATAGACTTTATCTTCGTCTCAACTGCTTGATTAGACTTTCTCACGCATGCAGCAATCTATTTGATATAACGGTCTAGTAGCACTGACTGTAGTAGAATGATTGGCAGTAAGAATAGAGATGTGAGGCTAAGTGATGCTAGGGTCTCTATCATTCATTGATGATAAAATATCAAGAACACAATATTACACTTTCAACCTAATATATATCATAAATCAATAAACAAACTAATATTATTTATCATATCAAGGATATAGTAATAAAACTATTTGTAATTTTAGGATTGGAGCCATATTTTCCTTTAAACTATTGATCGATTTTCGGATATTGTTCATTTTCTCAACTAGACATGGTAACAATTATTTCACCGTTTGTTAAGTTTTTCTCTCTGGGATTGTCACCCTCACTTACTTTGATTTATATGAATCCATTATTAATTGAAGGCGACAAAATCAAACTCGCCCAATTTGTCACATAATCGAAGTATTCCATTAGTGGAAGGTTATTGAGAAAACAGTCTTTAACAGATCACATAGTATTCAGTAACCTTACATTTATTTCAGTGCAATAAATAGAAATGGTTATGTATCAACTATTAAGGGAAATAGGAAACAAAAACCAACATAATGAATAATAGGTTATAGGTTCAAATTGATGGTTGGTCGAGATTTCGATGATAGTCGATATCACGAGAGAATGCCACATTGCCTACATATCATATTAATGGACTAAAACTAACCGTCAACCAACGCCATCCCGACATGGTACACAAGGTATACAAATACTTTTTTAAGGATATGAAGAGAGGGGGCAGTTGGAATATTGTATGATTTTTCGATATATGTATGGGTTAATTTCCCTGGACGTTGCCTATATACATGTGTATGAACGCGGCAGGCTATATTTTTTTTTATCCAATTTAAAACTTTGACAAAGACAAAATAAAAATGGGTGTTTACGCGATTAAGGAAATAATTTGATTAAAGGGATGATAGCCGTTAGAAGAAACATAAATTTTTAATGTCACTCAACCTTGACAAATAACAGTATATATCGATCAGTGGTCTTACCTGGCGTCATCATATACATCAAAATCATTCTATAATTCGATAAATCCACAAAATCAAGTAGAATGGAATCGTCGCTTGTTCACTTTTTTGAAAAAATCCGAATATAGTTTTATTCTCGCTTTTTGAAAATTCATCAAGTGTGGGATGCATAATTATTTAACCAATAGTCAATATTAAACACAAATATTAGACGTATAGGGCGAGTGTATTCTAGCGGCTATTATCCCTTTAAAATATGGTAAGCATATTTATTTAGTTGGAATGAGTTACGAATTGACTTATCATAAGAAATATTGACCAGTGAATGAGATAGATTTTACAGATCTTATCTGACCTATGCAAAATGGGCAGTTTTACCTTGGATGTCGTTGTTAATATCTCACATATCTTCCTTTTTTGCCAGCTTAAACAAATAAATAACAAAGTGCACCGAGATAGAACATAAGAAAGTTTTGGTGTATTTCAGCAGTGTTTAACATAAAGCAAATTTATTCTACATGCAAAATAATATTGTTTGTATTTTAAAGTCAACCCATGCCAACGTTCTTTATTTATACTGCCGAATACAAACCACCATAAAACGAGGGTGAAAGCAAATTTGCTGGTAAGGATAGGTTTTGTCTTTGTTAGAGATGAATACAGAATTCTGGTGTATTTCTACGGTTATCTAAGGAATATCTCATATAATTCTATTGAATGCGAACCTGTGTATGTAGACATCGCCAATATTATTTAAAAAGTGTTTTGTTATATCCCTTATAATCTTGTTGGATAAGAACTTTATTGCATCAAACAGGTGAATTGATGGATGAACTCTATTTACAATCTAATCAGCAAGCATCAATCCTAGACCTAGCGTGCATCGTATGTGAAACATCTATTAATAAATAACGAACTACCACACTCAGTCTTTTGAAAAGATCTCATGTTGGTAAAATAGAAATAGAATTTCTATACCATTGAATATAAAAGTCAATTAGACATTCCAACTTCATAAATTATTTTCAAGCCACATTTCTTTAGTGCGTATCAAAAGCTATAACTTTTAATCACCAACTGCTTTCAAGAAGATAAAAGCTGGGATGTTTTATTTATGGTACCCCATCATTGTATTTATTTTATGGTCTTACACCCTCTAATATAAAAAGTTAATAAGGCAGATCGCTCTTCAAGTTGAACTGATTGCGTGGTTTGAAACCGACTGATTTTAACGATAGGTCATAAATCTGTGCTTGAGGTATCCATTTCTATCATACCATATATTCTCGTATAGATAATCGGATTTCATGGACCAACTTTAACCCAAATTTCGATTATTGCCATTGGACCCCTTTATTGATTTTTGCCTGGCTACTTCTTTCCAGACTATATCTTTGTTACAGAAGTCGTCAATCATCCATAATATCATTACAGTTTACATGATGGAACATTACCAATTGTGTTTATTATGTGGCAGGCCATTGTCAAAAGAGCATACGTGGTTAATAAAACTAATATTACTGCCTATATGACATTAACGACAAGAACACGACTGATTTTACAATGATAACAACTAAGCAACTGAGAAATCTATGTACAAAAAGAGATGTAGGATAAAGTTAGGGTCGTATTAGCAACCACATTTTTAAATACACGAGAACATCATACTGGAGAATTTAGAAATGAAGGCTCAAAAACATTCAAATTACTAAACAATTATAAGACCTACCATGCTTTCACTTTCAGCATAAAAAGGCAACCTATTCAAATTTTAACCATAAGGTATTTGCATAATGACCAAATAAGCGAATACGACCATAGAAGTAGCACTTATATTCAAAGGGAGACAACAAGCGCTGTTAATAATTCAGACCATTTATGGACACACACGTGAAATTCATTTTCCAAATCCTTCCAGGTTACATCACGAAATTCAACTTTATTGAAAACTTTCCAATATGTCACAATGGAGTCTGTCAAATATTCTGTACAAAAATACATCATATCATGACCATGAAAATCTCGAGTCAAAATGAGAGTAGATCACTACATTGCCTGTCACTGCCTACAAAAAACGACAATTTCTACTACAACATGGACAAAATTCTTATACGATCATTTGCATAAGATTCTGAGACCTCACTCCAGTACTTCAAATAATATATGTTTCCATGTAACATCACGAAATTCAGCTTCCTATAACATTTTCCAGAACAACTTACGTCACATGCAAGCTTGAACAATACTTGGACAAACACTTTATAGTGACAATTTTTTGAATACTTGAATGGCGATTTGCACTACTCCTAAATGTGTAGCCCATGATAAGAAATACATATCAATCATGTTTTTGGTTATGATAATATTGGTTAGGCTTCGCTATTTGTCACGTGAGGATATGCCGTATTCAACAATGACACTATCTAAGATTTGGGTAAATTTCAACAGTGTATTAGTATAAATACAATTTCCTTAGTTTTTCAGTTTACAAATAATGTTTGTGCACACTTTTACCAGTGTATATGCAGATATTTTCTGAGTAATTTTTCCATTTAGCCTATATTGGTTACCCAGGAGTCGGCCATTTTGTTTTTTAAAAAAAGGTTAAAGTTTATTACTCATTTCTGCAGTCAATTCATTCATATTCATATTATTGAAGATTCCCACAAACCTATGGAGTTTCAGTTTTACATTGGTTATAGTTTAAACCCCCTTTTCGGGTAAGGTTTATTGACCATATGTCTTTATATTTATATATCACTACTTATTTAATTTATCCAATTAGCAAAAGTATAATTAATTTAGTACTGCTCTACTGTGCTCTTTTCCCGTATTTATTGTATAATTCATACAGCTTGTAAGTTTTATGTCTGATATAATGTTACTAAAATTTCTTTTCACTTTTTACATCCAGGTTATTCGTTATATCATAATTTCTTTATTTTTTGACTCATTGGTACCATGCTTTTATGATCTTCTTTTTAGTGGTCCTTATTTATATTGGGTCTATCTGTCTGGGGCTTAAAAGCCCTACAAGTGTTATCATTAAATAATTCTGTGAAAATCTAATTATTTATATTATGTTTCTGTCTTGATATTGGCCTACCAGGTAATTATTTTCATCTTATTTTGATGTAAGAACTCATTTCACCTAAGGACTCAGTCCACCAATTCATTTGCCATCTGTTTCAATGTTAAATCAATTACTTTTTCCAGAAATCTCGTTGAAAATTTTCCTGTACGTCACATGAAAGCCTGGCCAATACTTGGTTTCTGTACAAAATTTCAATATAGCATGACCATGAAAATTTTGAACTAAACAAAATGAAAGTAAACCACTTCATTTTATCAACATCGGCTTGACTGTCACTGCACACAAAACCACTAATCCTCCGCCAATTAAATTTCTCATTATCTCAGAAATTCTGAAAGAAAATGCAATTTCAGACATCAAATTTCAAATCTAGACAAAAAAATATTCAAAAATGGGCATGCACAAAACCCCAAAAGGAAGGAAGAAAGAGGATTTCTAATACAATCATTAGCATAAAATGTTTTTGTAGTCCATTTCGCTCGACTTGAATTCTACAGTTTAACACGAGTTACGTACCTTAGACCACGAGCAGTATATGGACTTATGCAACCAATTAATTTGCCATCTATTTCCATATCAAATCACGTGATTCAAACTCTTGCCAGAAATCTGTTTGAAAACTTTTCCAGTTTTTAAACAAAAATTTGATATACCATGATCATGAAAAGTGCTAATTCATTTTTGTACCTCTTGATTTTAATAGTTTATCCAGTTAAAGAGACCAGGTCATGTTAAGGAGATTATTCTGAATACTCACACCGAATTTCATCGCAATCGGACCATTTAAATCGATCTACTTTAAATCGATATTTTTGTTCGAAAAAATATGGCACTTAATAAATAATGTTCTTATGTTGAAAAGAATATCGCGCCATATAGTCTCTGCGTTAGAATTCTACCGCTATCGGAAGTAATGATTAGAATTTTTTTTGATTTTTCAGCAATGTGACCTACAGTCATTGACGATTTCTCACAATACTCAAAAAAAAAAAACACCTATCCCCTATTTCAGATCCCTACCCTACCGGTATAATACTGAAGTATAGACTACATGACTTATTGACAGTGTGGGTGAGTGAGGCGACCCATTTTATTTGTGAGTCATCGTCACATCAATAAGAAATTAAATAGTTAAATTCCAGCACGTTACATAGAGAAACACAGAAATTGCTAAGATCCATGGCATTAAAGTTAGAAAGTAATGATGCCTGTCGGCATGTCTTGAAGATGTATGAATTTTTTGCGATGTTTAATGCGTTTGGTTGTTTGACACATCAAATTTGTATGCAACATTAAGGCCTGTGTTTTTTTTTTTTTGAAATATTTATTCATATAGAAAATCATTATATAACTATTATCTTGTTATGGGTGAATACGCATACGATTAAATATATCAAATGTTGCAGTTTAACGGTTAGAACATTCCTCAAATTCCTCAAGACAAAAGGTTGATTATTTGGAAGCTATTTTCGTATTAGAAATAAGACTGTTTTAAACAATAGAATTAGCTAGTAAAAAGCTTTATGACGTCATAGACGATTTTTAATATTCTGGATAACGTCGCGAAGACAAACAGAAGCAATTTAACAGCGCTCAACAATTTTTAGCAATTTTCGAAATTGTTTTCACATTTATTCAAGAGAATTGTCAAATTTTCGTAGAGAACTGTTTGAGAAGTTTACCAAGGTAAACGAGTTTTTACTTATACAGATACAGGATGCCGAACGGATGTTGGTGTTGTATTCAAGGAAGTGTAGACATTATCGACACATCAAAACCTTGTGTAAAGAATAGTTGCAATGAACTAACTGGTAGTAATGAAAGGGTCACTGAAATAACTGAGATTGCGGAACAGAGTTCAGAATTTAACGATTCAAAACAGGCTCCAATTACAGAACAAACTATAGACAATATAGGGAGTTCAGAACGAAGCTCAGAACGAAGAATAGAATATACCGAGTGTTCAGAACGTATATCTGGTAAGTACATAGGACATACAGTAGAGGAACCAACTTATATCATCGTCAATGGTATCCATATTCCAAAATTAAACTTATCATGGTTATATGAAGAAGAGAGGCAACTAGAAGAAAGAAACTGGCGTAAGGATGCAGTAATACTATCTCAACAACAGAAAGAACGTCGCCTTGCTTGCTGTGGAGAAGAAAAGAACCGGAAATATGTTTCCCAATTTAAGATGAAAAGTATGGATAGAGCCTTACAAGAACGGAATGAAGTAATTCGAATGGTTGGTTCGTGTGAAACAAGGGGTTCGGATTCAACTACAACAGGAAGCTACGAAGACACCAAAATAGACATTGCTAAGTCTAAGATGTCTTCTGAAATCGAGAAGCGATGGAAAAAATTGGAAAAGCTCGAACCAGCTAAAACGTCAGAGTTAAAGGATTATGTAGCAAAACATGGATTCAAGGGTAAAACTTTGGATCTTGAGGCAGAAGAGAGAAGAGAAGAAGAAAATGCGCAAATTAAAGAATTTCTTTCTAAATATGCAGTAAAGCAAGGATTAATGTTACAAATAAACAAATCGGAACCCAGAAACTTAAAGTTGAAGCATAAAGCAACGATGACAAGTTCAAAATGGGAGGAACGTGCAATAAGGGGAAGTAGTGGAGGGAGGGGAGACAATAACAGAAAGAAAGAAAGTATACGTGAAGGAGAAGGCGCAATTTTACACGAAAGTACACACAGGAATGAAGGTATTAAAAAGAAGGAAAGTACAAGGGGTGGAGAAGACACAAGTTGGCACGAAAGTTCACACAGGAATGAAAGTATTAAAAAGAAAGAAAGTACACGTGGTGGAGAAGACGCAATTTGGCACAAAAGTACAGACAGGAACGAAAGTATTAAAGAGAAAGAAAGTACACGTGGAGGAGAAGACACAAGTTGGCACGAAAGTACACACAGGAATGAAAGTATTAAAAAGAAAGAAAGTACACGTGGAGGAGAAGACACAAGTTGGCACGAAAGTACACACAGGAATGAAAGTATTAAAAAGAAAGAAAGTACACGTGGTGGAGAAGACGCAATTTGGCACAAAAGTACAGACAGGAACGAAAGTATTAAAGAGAAAGAAAGTACGCGTGGAGGAGAAGACACAAGTTGGCACGAAAGTACACACAGGAACGAAAGTATTAAAAAGAAAGAAAGTACGCGTGGAGGAGAAGACACAAGTTGGCACGAAAGTTCTCACAGGAATGAAAGTATTAAAAAGAAAGAAAGTACGCGTGGAGGAGAAGACACAAGTTGGCACGAAAGTACACACAGGAACGAAAGTATTAAAAAGAAAGAAAGTAAGCGTGGAGGAGAAGACACAAGTTGGCACGAAAGTTCTCACAGGAATGAAAGTATTATAAAGAAAGAAAGTTCACGTGGAGGAGAAGACACAAGTTGGCACGAAAGTACACACAGGAATGAAAGTGTTAAAAAGAAAGAAAGTACGCGTGGGGGAGAAGACACAAGTTGGCACGAAAGTACACACAGGAACGAAAGTATTAAAAAGAAAGAAAGTGCGCGTGGAGGAGAAGACACAAGTTGGCACGAAAGTTCTCACAGGAATGAAAGTATTAAAAAGAAAGAAAGTTCACGTGGAGGAGAAGACACAAGTTGGCACGAAAGTTCACACAGGAATGAAAGTATTAAAAAGAAAGAAAGTACACGTGGTGGAGAAGACGCAAGTTGGCACAAAAGTACAGACAAGAACGAAAGTATTAAAGAGAAAGAAAGTACACGTGGAGGAGAAGACACAAGTTGGCACGAAAGTACACACAGGGATCAAAGTATTAAAAAGAACGAAAGTACGCGCGTAGGAGAAGATACAAATTGGCACGAAAGTACACACAGGAATGAAAGTATTAAAAAGAAAGAAAGTACACGCGTAGGAGAAGATACAAATTGGCACGAAAGTACACACAGGAATGAAGATATTAAAAAGAAAGAAAGTACACGTGGATCAGAAAACATAAGTTGGCACGAAAGAACACACAGAAATGAAAGTATTAAAATGAAAGAAAGTGCGCGTGGAGGAGAAGACTCAAGTTGGCACGAAAGTACACACATGAATGAAAGTATTAGAAGGAAAGAAAGTACACGTGTAGGAGAAGAAACAGGTTGGCACGAAAGTTCACACAGGTATGAAAGTATTAAAAAGAAAGAAAGTACACGTGGAGGAGAAGACACAAGTTGGCACGAAAGTACATACAGGAATGAAAGTATAAAAAAGAAAGAAAGTACGCGTGGAGGAGAAGACAAAAGTTGGCACGAAAGTATACACATGTATGAAAGTATTAGAAGGAAAGAAAGTACAAGAAGGGGGGATGATACAAATTGTTGCGAAAGTACACGAAAACAAGCAAAAGTCGAACAGACTACAGAAAAGGAATGGGGTACGAGAAAGAAAGATGATGTAATAAACAATGAAAGTACAAAAAGAAAAGAAAGTACAAAAAGAAAAGAAAGTACAAAAAGGGAAGATAGTGTAACAAGAGAAGAAAGTACAAGAGGTTTATTTGGAGCTAGGCCCGATGATATTTTACAACCAAACTCAAAAGATAAAAAAGAAGACAATGAGCATGTTAGATTAAAGGTACACGAAGCATTGTTAAGGACGGAAACACCATTGCGTCCACAATTCATCATCGAAGAAAACACAAATAACAGACAAATTAATGGAAGTGTTCATGAAGAAATAAAGTATACGGAGACTTACTGGGAAAGAGTAAAAAGAAGTGTTGAAAGTCGAGGAGAGGTTGATATGGATGCTCGCATAGAAAAGGTTAAGCAAAGGTGTACAGGGCTGTTAAACACTATCGCTGTCAGTACATTAGAAGAAGCTAGACAAGAAAAGAGGGACATAATACATTCAACATACAGTAGACGTCAAAACACAAACAGCTTCATGGAAAGTCAGACAAAAAATGGCATAATAGAAAATATTTTACAGAAGTATTTGAAGAATGACACAAGGGAAATATATCAGCCAATAGAAAACAAAAGACTAAAAGAAGATACGGACACCGCGGGTGGATGGGAAAGACAGTTGTACAAGAGTCCAAGACAGAACACTGTAATAGAAGAAATTTTGAAAAAATATTTGAAGAATGGCACCACAGAACCATATCAGCCTAACAGGTACATAAATCCTCAACTCATGGAATCAACACAGAAATCACTGACTTGTCAGAGATTATCTACTTTTAAATCTCCAAAAGACAAATATGTCAAATATGAGACTGCCAAAATTGAAGACCATAAGACACGAATGTTACCTCCATCTCCAAAGAATAAACACTCCTATAACAACAAACCTAAAACCTCAGTCATGTCGCCAAAAAGTCTGTTTCCCCAAATGATGCAGCGGCAACTTGCATCAAGGTCTGCAAAGAATATCAAAATGAAGAGAAGGAGAGCGCAAAAGATCAGTCCTCAAACAGAAAAGGGTGATCTGCTAAAAGCTGTTCATAAACCTAGAAATTATGTTTCATGCTTCTCAATGGATTATTCTATTCCAATCGTAAGTGATACGGTCGACGAACAGATCTGTGGAACACAAAGATCTGAATCTAAAAACGAGAGCGACCAGAATGATGAAAGTTACAATAACAATGTCATACGAGAACTTAAAATAGAAAACACAAAAATAAGGATTACAGTTCAAAAGGCTAATTACTCCATATTCCTGGCTAGCTCAGTTTCAAAAGATCTCCACAAGAACTTCGATACTAATAAATATGAAGATGTAAAGATCCTGGAAAAACAAGGTAAAGCCTGGAAACTTGAAAGAGAAGGGGATGCTAAGAGACTTGAAATAGAAGGTGATGATAAAGAGAGTATTGGTAATAACAGCTCAAGTGAGGTGTCTCAGGGAACTAAGGAAAAGAAGAAAGGCTTCAAAAAAAAAATTAAAGCATTTAAAGAATACATGTACGTCACACTCACGAAAAATCAACTGAACGCAAAAGTAGGCGCATGTAACTACGACACAGGACAGTATAAAATGGTGGCTAAGAAAGACAAGAAAGGAAAGAATTTCAGCAAATAAAAATTGATTGCGTACAGAAAAAGTATGTAAAAATCATTTGTATGGTTTTGTTTACATTTCAATTGTAATATACTACAATAGCATTTCAAATGTTTTATATTATATTAAATGGAAGTATCGCTGTATCATACTATTATTCGATTTCCTATTTATCATGGAAGCTATGTATCTTTGTAATATTCCCTTAATGATATTTAGCATGATAATATTCCAATTGCTTTTTATCAGCAAATGAAATGAAGTGAATGGAGTTTTACGTCCCACTCTTCTGCACCTTATGGGCTGATATGGGCATATGGGCATATATATGACCATTCTTATTTTTTATTGGTATTTTATTTTCCAAATATGTATATGACAATATTTATATATTTTTTTTATAATTTTTTTTTAGATAATTAATTTAGATAATAAAGACCAGAAAAAAATATTCTACAGAGGATAGCTGTCTTTAAACCTAAATTAAACCAATATAATCCTCAAAAACTCCACAGAAACTTGTGGTCCTACCAGAGAATTTTCATAAATTTAACCAAATGTCTTAATTGAGAAAACATATAGTTTATGAAATAATTTGATCAACTCGTTATAAATAAAATTCATCCAAAGATATCTGTTCTATATCACATCGTTCTACTTAAAGAACAAAAATCGAGATAAGATTTGGAGAATTATAAGGGATAATTTAATATCCGCATGAATGTCAAAATATGGGTTTTCAATGTTGTATTGTCATGAGATATTTATGAGACCATTGGTGAGCGCATAAAACATCTGATATGCTATATTTGGTCTTTTTCACTCTTTGGTGCAATAATAAAAAAAAATCCTTATGGTACATGGGTCAGAATTGGGTCCAATGTACAACCATTCAGCCCATGTTTCAACAAACAATTTGTTTAAAAATACACATGTGCATATTCTGTTCCGGCTTTAAAGTACATGACCGCAAAAGAAATATACAGTATTTCAATGTACATTTTTTTTAAAAACACACAAGTACATGAGCATGTATGGACAAATTAATTTCCTGCGATCATGTACATGACCACAAAAGACATAATATATACAATATTTCAAAGTACAATTTGTTTGAAAATACACAAGTACATTTGCTCCTGTGATACATTACCGCAAAAGGAATAGACGAGCACAAGTGCATGAAACGAACAGTCATCAAAATATACATGCAAAAAGACAAAGAAACAAAACAAATGCCGTTCGACAGCGTAAAAGTGCGGATCAAAATCTCTTACGTTCAAATAACCAGTTTAGTAATAAGGATATTAACAGTCACATTTAAATAATATTCTGTAATTAAGATTTATTTCGTTATATATAAATGCAATACCATTACCGTGTTTGTAATCTGTTGAAGTATATTATTGAAGCCTTTTTGTGTAATCTTGTTTCTCTTTCAATGATAGAGCATTTACACGGTGGAATATTTAAATATTGTGTTGTCTAATGATTCCTGTTCAGCTGACAATACTTTAATGTCGATCGTCATTTTCGTCGTCCATAAAACTAAAATCACCAACACAGAAATGAGACCAATCAAACAGTTAAATTATTATTCCAGATCTTGCACTGTTATCATTTCAAACCCTAGGCGCCCGTGGTTTTCTTTTTAATATATCGAATCTTAATAGGTTTGTATTAAAGAAATCCTCAGCGCTCGGGACTGTAAATACATGTAATAACCTTAAAAGTGGTCGTAGGAATCATTATGATTCACAGCTGGCCAAAAAAAGTACCTTGATAAAAACACGCACATATATTGGTTTGTGGCAGATTCTAAAACTTATAAATTCGATGACAAATGTGTATCTACCAGGTTGGAAACTATGCATAGAGAAAAAGTGCTATGATGTGAGGCTTAT
This sequence comes from Nipponacmea schrenckii, assembly GCA_030562195.1. Taxonomy (NCBI): domain Eukaryota; kingdom Metazoa; phylum Mollusca; class Gastropoda; family Lottiidae; genus Nipponacmea; species Nipponacmea schrenckii. The sequence goes on along the minus strand of JAUJPP010000003.1, from coordinate 13,720,847 downwards.
AAATGAGGAATTCTACCTTCGTATTTTTCAATTCGGTACCTCCAGCAAGGGATTGAGGTCAGGTGATGGATGGAAAAACGAAACGTCATTTTGATTAACCCAACTTGCACGTTAAAGATGCAAAGGCAGTCGAAATGAATTGTGTCGTGTTACCATCATGGAAATAGTATTTCGAAACAAAACAAATGAAAATAATATCAAGTCTTACTAAAATAACAAATATCATATTACAAATACTTGTTTAATACATGTACTTTATAAATTATCCGAGGAACTGGAAACAGAGCTGATAGATCTGAAAGCAAGTTATCACAGAACGCTTCAGTCCCGTCGCATCACCAGTGAAGACATTCAATGGAAAGTTATTGCTAATCAGGGATGAATATATTTGTTTATGTTGTTCAACACTTTCAATAGAATTTGTTATAAGTTTCATTTTATCTGTAGAATGAACTAGTGTTTTGAGAAAAGAAATATTGACATATAGAATTACAACCATTATTCTGATGACAGTTCTACAGTAAAAACATCACGCAAAAAACAATCCATATGGGATTTAGGTTAATAAAGATAATAACACACAAAATACTTAATTATTATTATTAATAAAGTAATTAGATATGTGTATTCATCAACTAATTACATATTAATTAGAGTATGAAATTTCACTCATCACTATTGTTTAGTGAAATTGCAAAGCTTTAATATTCTTATACAAATAATTGTTGCCGTGCATTGCCGCCGCATTTGTTTTAAGGAACTTGCCATGGATACGTAGATACTTGAATGTAGTCAACGTTGGTGCGGTTTATTGTATTGTTATTTCCCTTGATATAATGACATTTTCTCAAAAAGTGTTCTACTTAGTTGGATTGCACCAAAGAAGCTAAGATTGTTATTTGTACTATAATGTATATGACACCATACTTAAATTGTTTTAATGAAAAAAAAGTTACAAACTAAAATTTAAATTAGATATGATTAAGTCATCCTCTTTTGGGTTTGGCTGCCCAAATTTTCCCTTATCCTGAAACGGTTTTGCCGTGTTTGGGCCCCCCTTTGTTTTAAGGAATTGCCATGGAACGAGATACTTGATGTAGAACGTTGGGGGTTTTTGGGTAGAATAATTCCTTGATAAAACAAAAAAGTTGTTCTACTTAGTTGGATTGCATCAAAAAATGCTAAATTGTTTTTTAAAAGGGGGTATATATTTCCTTACTGTTTTTAATTTTCTGCTATGAAAGGGAACTAAATCATTTTATAAGGAACCGTGCGTGCTTCAAAGAATCACAAGAACGAATTGCCTGTTGTCTTTATGATTTGTCATAAAAATAATCAAGTCTATAAGTGGACACAGTGATAAATTAGTTGAAAGTATGGACCATACCATGGGGAGATTAATACTTTCCTATTGTTAATGTTATACTCCCTTATGACCATCATGGGAAAGGTCGACCAATTTAAGCACGTTGTAATTTTCTTACTATTCTTATCTGTACATCTCTAATATCCGAGTCACTTTAGGTTCTATCCAATTCTCATGATTCACCATGTTAACCGCTAGAAGTAATTTGTTACCATTCTTTAATAAATACTATGATTTTATCTCAGCTCTGTTGAAATCAAGATTACTGTATGTCATTCACAAAGTTAAACCGATAGAGGGTTGAAAAAAAGGATTGTTGTTCAAATTACCATCCGTCCAATAAAAGGACATAGCATAGCCTACTGTAGGTCACCAAACGAAGGAAGAAGCAATCCCCGGAATATCTGAAACAGTGGCAAAACGCATTTATTCGCCAGGGTACCTTTGTGTCTGTATTTTACAACAACGTGTTTTCTGTGTGCAGCAGTTTTGATTTTGCACGATACAGTGGTGTTTTAGAATCCATTCCTTCACTATGTAGAAACGCCAAATTCTGGTTAAGGTTTAATAAATACGCTCAATGTGCGTTTACTCAGCCAACTTTATCATAAGTATATTCTTCCAAGTTGGAAACAAATTAAAAGATATTTGGATTCTGGATGAACGAGGTAGCTGGCTGGAGGTTGAAACAGGTCGAGCAACATGTTAAGACAACCGCTTTCAGAATTGGTTCATTACTTTAGATAGAATGACTTTTTATATAGCTTTATAATATATATCTTCGTCTTCACTATTTGAAGTAAAGCATTACCTCTGAGAAACCAGTCAAACATGCATGAGATTATAATGAACGTTCGAGCTATTTTAAGATGATGTCGCCCAGTGTTATAGTGAATTAGATCTGAAAAGCACTGATTTCTTCACCACTGTGATTACTAGCTACCAATATGAACTAAAGTGAATTTGTTGGTAATGAAAGTTGTAAGTTCGGTCATATCTTGCTATTCAGTATCTTGTCAAGTAATCTATAATTAACAACTCCAGTCATTTCTTATTCCATTATTATTTATACAGATTTCTCATTAAGATTTGAAGGCGATGTTGTTAAGAGTGAAATTAGTTTTTGAATGTGAATGTGAGTTATCAACTTTAAGTAAATATAGCTAAATCGTTCTGATAGTAAATTTTAGATTTATTAATTTGATGTCCACATGACTTTTGCCTTGTATTATAAAATTTGTGTGTTTGTGTAAAATGTTTACCAAGGACGTTGATCAAATTAAACCCCTGCGTAAACTGCATAAGAAATTGCAATTTAAGTGGCAAATTAAATGCTTTGCTTTTCTTTTAATTCATATATTGACGAATAAACATGAAATTAACTTGACTTGATCTTTTATTCGCCTTCAAATAATTTTGAAGAATAAGTAAATTTATTTTACAAATTGTTGCCGTTTTCCGTGTTTTATATGTTGTTATTGCTTCTTAATTTGTCTGATTGTTTTTCGGGAGATATAGTAATGAGATAACGTGAAGAAGATGGTTCTTAAATGAACTAATTGTTAAAAACAAGATAATGTTGTTATCAACAGTATCTAGTTTGTAACAAATACTAAATTTGATTTTGAAGAAAAACCTCTGGCATGTGTGTGATAAAGTTTAGCTGTCGAGGCTACATCATAAACAATATCTCTGACTTTTTTATCATAAGCATAATACTCTCTTCACTTACTTTATTCTTAATTCATATGAAAATTATATGTTGTCCATTGCGATTGAATGATTTGAACTGAGGTCTTGCTATCCTTCCTCAAACTCTTTACAAGGTCGAACAACACAGCGTTTTTTTTTAATAAATCATTTATTAAACGAATTTTGTACAAGACGTGAATAAAATCTGAAACTTTACGTGGAATATAATAACTGCTATTAAGATACACTAAATCTAAAATACTCAGTGAAGTAAACCTTACCTATTGCAAGCAAAGCATTGAATATTTGCTGAACATAAGGTCTTCGGCGTTGTGCGTGTTAAGCTTACTGTCCGTTCTAATGGAAGAAGGATCAAAGTTATTGTTCTATTTCATACCACTAACAACATTTAGAGAATAAAGGGGGGAAATTGTAGCAAAATGACGGGGAACGAGTCTGAGATGTCTCTTAAAATTCATCAAACTTAAATAGAATTCAGTTTCAGTATACAAGAAACATAGCATGAAAGTACTGAATCATTATTTTAACAGTTACCATTCAAAAATGTTTCTCAATGACGGCTGTATAACAAAAGAGTTTGAAGGAATTCCTAATTGCCAAATCTTCTCAGTGCTGTAGTGTCGTTTTTCACACCCACCGTCTCGTGCGACAATGCAATTTCAGATACAATAGCTATAGTGAAGAGATAAGAATGCTATGTAAGTTAACACAATGATAGGTGTAGAAAGTGGACGGTTGTAACAAGAAAATCATAGAAGAAAAAACAAAAAATTGTGGTTTTGTTTCCTTTGAAAACAGTTTGAAATCGTCACTTTTGAAGATGTATCGATTTGAAGTATTAGTACCTAAGTCTGAATAAAATGAATTAATTATTAAGAATAATATACACATGCAACCTAAACATTGAATAATAATGTCATAAGGTTGTTCAGGAGTTGTACACGTTTAGTGTCCGACTTGTGTCGTCTTATATAATATGAATTAAGATAAAAACACATCAAATTACACAACTATATAAATATTTCACTTCTATAAGAAATATATTACATGCTAGTAGATACAAATCTTGTTCAAACAGTGCATATTGCAAGGTTGGCTGTTTAAGGAACCGATAATAATAGCCCTACACACATCTTGATCTAAATCCATTCGTTGTAGCGAAATTCTTTCCTTTGAAATTCTTTCTTTGTAAAGGATTTGAGTATGCAAAGAACCAGAATTGATTCGTGTTCAGATGTGGTTGGTCTGTATATGTCATCATGCGACTTTATAACCACAAAATCTTCATTTAATCTGACCTCACTCCACCACTCTCATACTGTATACTATCATTTTGTAAAACTTGGGTAAAAGGAAGGCTATGAACTGTAATTGGTTACATATAAAGTTATATAAATATATAGGTATATACACTATTTAGTATAATAAATGTGACATTTTATCATACTGATCACAACCGTCTTCAAAATACTCTTATCATCAGTTCACACCAACCTCAGTGTAATACTTATTACAATATGTCATTCCATAACATTAATTCTCCTGCACTAGTGTTGTTTCAAATATCGTGAACGCCGAGGCAAACATGGCAATTAAATACAAGAAAAAGAAAAGTCGATCAAGAACTAAGGCTACATTTTTCCATTCTCTAGCAGCCTTTTCTTTCCCTTCTCTCTCGCCTGCTTTGTCTACAATCACTTTTAAATATTGTTTTATATCCTTTATCTCCTTTTCTAAGTTAGTAATAGCATTAGGTAATGAATTATAATGGCGTTCAAAGGGATTATCTGGGTCATTCAATAACGGTGTTCCATTGGATAACATACGCCACGAATCTTCTGTTTGCATTTCATACACACCAACACGGTCATATTTAAATTCCGAGTGTTTTCCCTTATCTTTATTGTTATACGTTACTGGAACCCCTCTAGTTTGAGTTGCTTGTGGAGCTTCACAAGGTTGTGCCTCTACTAGATGCTTTCTCATACAAAACACTCGAGCAAAAAATTCAATCATAACCTGTAAGGAAACAAAAACTGGTAAGAATTTCCACGGACAAAAATATATATGTGTATAATCTTTGGATAATATGGTATCTATATTAATGCTTTATAATGTATCTAAGGTGGTGTATACGAGATTCCGTAATTCACTGGAACAGATATTTAGATATTGCAGGGATTTTCAACCTTGTTTTGTCTATTATCCCCTTGAAGGACACTTTATCGATTGGTCGAGATCTTTATTATCATTGAACATGATTTTATTTTGATTTCAAATTAAAAAGGTACTTACAAGTTTAAAAATTTTCGGAACCTTCGTTCTGTAGCCACGGAAATAAAGGTTGACAACAACCACTGATAATAAGGTAGACAATGTGATCAGTATCATGTTCAAACAGTAATATGCACCTTAAATAAAAACACATTTCTTTTAATAAATATAATTATATGCAGTAATTTGAACTATATATACAACTTTGACATTTAATACAAGTTAGAAATAAGAAAGAACGTTAAAACTTAATATCATAGAATCTCAGTTGAAATTGACATAAATAGAATATAATGGCTGTTTGTACAAGAATCTTTGAAGAAATGAAGGTAATTTTTACCAATTAAGGGTATAGAAGAGGCGGCTGGTGGAGTCGATTCGGCGAGAAGTAGTAATAAGACGAAAAACGCTACGAAAATATTCATACCTAAAATAAAGAATTTATAGACATTTTGTGAACAATAAAAAAGAAAATTGGACTCTTATTTTTTGATTAGGTAATAAAAGTCTGGTGCCTGTCTGGTGATCATATTTAAGTTATAGTGATAAAATAATTTCATACAAAGACACGAATCTTTGATAGAAACATGTATACTTATTTTTTATTAAAAAAATCTAATTTAAACTAAATGTACTCACCAAGCTGCATTTTGGCAGGTGATTCTGGTGGAAGCCAAAAGAGGACAAGTGTTAAAGAGGATAACAAGAGGCAAGGCAATATCAGTATATAACTATAAAAGGCAACTTTACGTTTGATTTTTAACGTAAAAGTAACATCAACATATGGTTCCGGACAACATGGATAATATTTGACATTTTTGATAGCACTGGACTCTTTAATCTCCCATTCATTACTTGGCATGTAATCTGTCATCTCAAAGCCACTGACGTTATATAGTAATTGTAAATCTAATTTAGAACCATCATATGTCCAGGAGCCAAATTTCATGGTACATGTTTGGACATCAAATGGGAAATGTCTAATGTCTATAGAGCAAGAGCTTTTAAAGACAGCTTGTGGTATCCAGACAACACTACCATCACTTGATAATACTGCCAGAGCATCTCTCTTTTCTTCTAGACGTGTATCAGCACTGTAAAAATAAATTTGAATATGGAATTAGTACTGTCAATCAGATACATCCATTTTTATCTATAAATAAAGCTAGATAAGTTTTTTGCAAAAAAATATAAACAGAAAAGAACAACAAGTTACTAGTTACTTAAACCTTGCTGGAACAGTGATGGATATATTGAGATATTAAAAACTTTCGTTGCCTTTTATAACGTTTTATATTTGCGTTCACGTGTGCCTTACCTACATTTCAACCGAAGTATAATATTGGAAATCTTAAAAAAGAAAGGTTTGAGACATTATACTTGTACATTTCGTTTGACTTCAGAAAATTTGAAAACACTTGATAATTGAAGCGACAAAAACATACTTGAGAAAATTAACCAGTTCTGCAATCATAGTTAGGTCTATCAACTACACTTATAGTAATTCTGATCTTTTTTAGACTTTGATAGCCTCCTTCAGTTATTCGTCAGACAAAAACTGATTGGCTTTGAGATACGGTTGTTTTCTTCAATCATGATAAAATAGACTAGTTTACATAATACTAACTTAGCTGACTGGTAATTTCAAATTGCCTTGTCTAGTCGTATGACCAATCGGATTTTTGTCATGTTCACCTATTGTCACAGGATTATCCTTTAGACAAAATCAAATTAGTTCCCGACTTAAACAAGATGAACTGACATTCAACAGGACCTCTTTTCTCAGAATACCAAATTGTTTTGTGACAGGATTTCGACATAGTGATCGATTCTGACACCTAATTGGTTAATAAAACGAGACCACGAGGTTGGAACTTCTTGCGCAAGCCTTTATTTTTGCTAATCTAATTCTTGCAAGAAGAATTTGGCATTAAAAAAAAATGTTCAAAGTATTTTCTTACTATTTCTTCCATACACCTTTATGAATCACGGGCAACGGAAATGGCTCTTAAAATACTTACTAATTATAAAGTTTAATATCTGGCATCCAAATATCACTGGTTGGTACACGAATTGTATGAATACCACTATAATTACTAGCTTCCCATTTCAGATACATATCATTCCAATTCTAAAATCAAAGTAAACTTAATTAAGCTATTCGTCTTATCAACGCATAAAATGAGTTTGTTACCAATTCGTTCAATTAATAGTACTAGTGAAGAATTTATGTAGTTGGCACAACATGAAATTATTATCATCAAAGATAAGTTTGACATTCAATTTTATCATTGATATGCATCACACATTTTCAATTTTTTATTAAAGGGATACTGGATCTTAGAAGGAACATAAAATTGAAGTTCTCAAAAATGGTCAACATGAGTATATATTCATCAGTGAACATACCTGGTGTCATAAAGTAACAGAATCCCTGTAAAGTCTGAAAAACTCACAAAATTAAGTAATTATTGAAAAACGCTTAATCAATTTATTAAGCGTTTTTTAATAATCAATTGCATTTTTATGATTACTCAGTAATAAGTTATTTTTATTTATCGGATTATAAAAGGATTCTGTTAATGTTATTTCTTACAGCAGGCATATCTATGATGATTATATGCTCTTATGTCAAAGTTTGAAATTTTAAAATTGTATTTTCATTCTAAGACCAGTATACCTTTAAAGAAACTTACGTATAGAAAATGTCAATGAAAATGTAATATAATGACAATTATCTTAACAAACATATTAGTATGTCATTTATCTATTCAATTTTATTCATCATTAAAATTAGTCGGTGCGGTGCGACCTGTCATTTATCTAAAAGAATATATCAAATATTTTAAACATTATAATCAAGGTACGGTACATCATTAATCTAAAAGAACATATCAATTATTTCAAACATTATACATTTAAATCTCCGTACATTTCATTGTTCATTTCATTTCTTGCCCAGGTGAAACTTGTTTTATTGATGTAATACATTTCTTTAATAGAAATATAATTATACATAAAGACTATTGCCATACGTTCTAATGCAAAACAAGTCGGTAGTCCACTCTTTAATAATTCAAAAATTATTGTATAGATACACTTTTATTGTATAGTATGATTTGGGTATCTGTTATTGGCAGTCGAGATAATGTCAGAGAAGGTATCCGTGGCTTTCAAATGGTCCCTAAATCTGAAATCTCAAATAATGTTCTATGTCGTTTTTATTCTTCCGATTAATGAAATCGGTAAGCAGAGATCTCTGATTAAGGCTAGAGACACAAACAACTTCCTATTGGGTAAAGTTACTGCCCATGTTATTACAACAATATTTTCGTTATTGGGATAACACTTTCTTGCCCATGTTATTGAATTAAAATTCGTTTAAAAAATTATATAATGGTTTCTCAATAAGTTCACGAGGAAAACACGTAAAGGTAAGATTTATTGTCACCAGACATTCTCATGGCATTCTTTTAAAGATTTTTTTACAAGACATTATAACACCCAGACATTCATTTCTTCCAATCGAAGAAGTCGACGCTAGCAATAAGAATAAAACATTTTTGTATCGCCAGTTATTGAGACTTTTCACCATGAAAAAAGCCCAATTTGGCATTACGTTTGTCATCTATACAAAGCTACACTAATTGTATAACTGTGATTTTTGCAAGAATCTCGATCATGTGAATGAGAAAATCACATGATTGGGGTCACGTTGCGAAAGTCACCTTTTGTTGTAATATTTTGATCTTCTAATTTATGTAGCTTTGTTAATCTAGTAATACTAAAATACATATACCATAATTATATACCTTGAAAAAAGAGTTTGTCCTAGCTTTTTTATGATTTCTATTTATATTTGTAAAATTTATATGTTTATAAAACCTTATAATCTTCTTATGGTTAAGACTTTAGATAGACAAACTTTCTATCATACATTCCAAACTTATATATCCATTCTGCATTATCTTCGTAATACCATGAATAGAACAAGTTATATAGTAAGCTTTAACTCACTATTTTCCCTTTTTTAGTGTAATGTTTATTAGTGAAAATTATTAAGCTTCATTTAAAGGTAGAGAATACGCTAAATAACGGAACACACTAAAATGACATACAACTTCTGGTTTTTGTCAATATACTCTGTCAGATAAAGTATATCTGTAATGCTGGTGACTCCATTTTCCAACTCAATTGTCATCTCATAATCTGTAATAAATTTATGATATATATCATACTTACGTAGGTGGCCCAAACATTAGTAGATAAAACTTGATTTTTCTCATCCAGATCTAAAATTTGTATAAGACTCAGACCATAACTAACAACTAATGTATCGTCTTGTTGAGCTACAGGGCGACCCATTTTCCCTCTTTCAGCATATTCTTCTAGAAGTGTCCTGATAAGCATTTTCTCACTGGACATGTTAACTGTACCTGGAATGAAAATTAATTCTCAAAAGACAAAACCCTAGGCAATGAAGAATGTTCTTAAAAGGATTTTGTAATTGTAAGTAAAAGTAACCTAAACATATAGTATTTAATTTGTTTGTTGATTTGTTTCGTCGTACAAAGCGTTGATTTACCAAAGGTTATGATGAACCTATATGAAATGTTTAAATTTAACGGAAATATGCTTATACTCAAGAGAAATTTCATTTTTGGAACATTGTCATAAATCGCAATAATCTCTCTTTAGTGGACTCGACCAGAAAGGTAGAATCAATGTGATTGTGTCTGATTGAGGATATTACCACCATTTTCTATAGTTTAATCCTCATTTCATAATTTAACTCTAAAGTTGGCGGTAAAATTGTCTGAAAGCTATGGTTATAAATCTAATAGTATGACATTTGAAATACGAGACTTATAAGAATCATGTATTGCTCGACTCTGATCTGTCATTTTATTTTTTTGTCATACAGACAATAGATTAGATCTTAATATTTTAAATTTGTATGACTTCTATAAATACAACCAAATGAGTTTCCTTGGAAATCTCGTTCAAGTCATGAAAATGACTGATCAAATTTGTTGAGAAGTTCCTTAACAGTTTTTCTACGATTAATATTTGTGAAATAAATCTCTGGAAAAGGGGAAATACTTTTTAGTTTGCGTGAAAATTTGTTTGAATGAACAAATATCTTTCCGAATGCGATTTTATTCTTTAACATCACAATATGAATACAGTTTGATTGAAAATCTGTTTTTATTGTCCGAGTATTGTAATGACAAAAGGAAATCACGATTCCAATATTGTGTGCTAAATTAAACTTCAACACAATTGTAAAATATCACTTGATGTGAATTTTCAACAATCTCCTTGTTGAATCAAGATATGATTAGTTTGATTTCTGATTTGTAATATGTTGGCAATTCTGTTCTTGGCCGTAGGCGTCACAAGATCTATTGAATTCCTTTTAAAGAAAGGTATAGCCGATCTGCGAAAAAGGAAAATTCGTCTTGTCAACATTATTTAACTATTACGTAGTATTATATCCATTTCTAGATGTGAGTTGAGACATGTAGGTTTAGACATGTTTGTTGAATTGAGAAAATTGCACCAAATTTCATTAAAATTGTAGGTCACATGATTTAACTCTGTTCAAAAACCTACATACCAAGTTGGCTAAGAATTAAATGAGCTATTGTATTTTAATTATTGAGAATCACCAGGGGTACACGAATAACAGGTTTGAAATTTACTTCATTCAGAAATTGTGAACGGATTGACGTTTGGGTGAGCATAGGTGCCGAAAGAGCTCTGGGCGTATAAAAATGATGAGCATTTTGCAAAAAAAATGTTTCCTTGTCCAAAGTGCAAGCATTGCATGTTACTACTGTCCCTCCTCGACTCCCGTCATTATTCATAGAAACCCTATTAAAATACAAGTTGGTACTGATCATTCATATATAGGCCCAGCTTGAGGTTGAATTTAAATAATATATCGGGCAATAACTTATTTGAAAATTGTTATCAATGCTAATACTTGATCACACCAAGTTTCATCAAAATCCATCGAAAATTGCAGCTTCTATTGCATCCACAATAAAATTTTGACGTGATTTTACTAAGTCAAGGGCAATAACTCAAACACTGTTCATCGAAGAATATTCAAATTCAAACTTGAACGCCATCTTACCAATTCCAATACTCATACCAAGTGTTATCAAAATCCATTGAAAATTGTTGCTTCTATTGCATCCACATTAAAATTTTGACGCGATTTTACTAAGTCAAGGGCAATAACTCAAACACTGTTCATCGAGAAATCGTCAAATTCAAACTATAACGCCATATTATCAGTTCCAATACTCATACCAATTGTTATCAAAATCCATTGAAAATTGTCGCTTCTATTGCATCCACAATAAAATTTTGACGCGATTTTACTAAGTCAAGGGCAATTACTCCAAGATCATTCATTGAAAAATCGCCAAATTTAAACTTGACTACCGTATCATCAATTCCAATACTCAAAACGAATTTCATCAAAATCCATTGAAAATTGTTGCTTCTATTGCACCCACAATCAAATTTTGACATGCTTTACCCCGTTAAGGGCAATAACTACAAAGCCGTTCATCGAAAAATCTTTAATTTCAAACTTGACCGCCGTACTATCAATTCCAATGCTCACACCATGTTCATCAAAATCCATTGAAAATTGTAGCTTCTTTTGTGTCTACAACAAATATAGAGTCAGGTGTAATAACACAAAAACCATTCATCAAAAAATCATCAAAATCGAACTTGACCGCCGACTCATCAATTTCAAAGCTTAGTCATCAACAAAGTTTCATTAAAATCCATTGAAAATTGTAGCCGACGGACAGGGGCGACGACAATCATACGTTCACATATTCATGAGGGCGTATAAAAAGTATAGTACGAGTACGTGCAATATCAACCCTCTTATCATATTAGAGTAAAATGTTGAACTATCAAAATATCCCTTCGTATCTATTCTTCTCATCAAACCTTCAAAAGGAATAAAAACATTTCAAATTGATTAACTAGTCTCAAACTTTTATACAAATAAAGTGAACATTTTGACAGACATGTAACTTAACTGAAGTCATTGTTTAAAATTTGTCATATCCCGTTAATTGTTTATCATAGGCTGTAAACTTTTGTAAAGTAAAAAAAATTGCCGTGTAGAACACAGGAAGTCTTCAAATAGTTCAATTGAATAAAGTTTAAAGGTACTGCAGTTGGGCATTATATTTTAAAACCAATATCATAATGTATACATTTTATCTCTGAATAACACTCTCGGTTGGGTAGAACCCGCAGTATCTCGATACTTCTGACCAAGGATAACCCCGATTTCTGAATCTCAAGTTGAAATGTTGACTTAAAACTTTCAATTCAAATCATTCGGAATTGAAAAACCCGTATTTCATGAACATAGTGAAACACTCGTATTGAAATATTCCTCGGGATATTTGAGAGATCCATACAAATTTGCACACGATCAGCACAATTTCCATTGACCATGCGAATGACCTGGATAATGATTACTGAATCATCTTGTTATATTTGTAGCTAACAAATTATTATCTTATTATTTATGATAAGATGAACCACAGGAAGTTTTGTTGATTTTGGTTTTCAGGTCACTGATTTTCTCTTTCCAACAACATAAGCAACCAAATACAGTTTGTTTTTAGGCAAGTAATTTTCAGATTCACAAGTTGATCATTGAGAACGACAGTTGTGATTTATCACAATGCAAGTCTTTACGGTTATAAAACCTCGAAAAGCAATATTTGTTCACGTTGTCAGGCAATTACCCGGTAATGACAATCTTTCAAGAAACTCTCCTTTTAACAAAAAATATTGTTGAAAAGTATGCAAAGAGCAACAAGCGAGTAATTCAAGAAAACACTTTGGCTATCCGTCAGAATGTCTTACGCATGCAATGTACAATATAATATGTTGAGCAAAGTGTCTTCTCAATAGTGCATGTTTTTCTGTGAAGGACATATTGTATGAAGCCAACTTGGCTTCCGTGCAATCGTGTGTGTCCTATATAAAAAAAAATTATCAGTCGATTCCTACATTTGAAAAGAAAAGTTTCGATTAACATTTTACTGGCAATAAAATAAAACGAACCTTTCCACTGGAACAAAAGTATTCAATTCAATTGATTTTATTTAATTAAATGGGCAACGAAGGGTAACAGAAGTGAGTTATAATCTAAGGACAGAATTCAAGCAGACGTTATAAAATTCTCCCAATATTTGATTTTCTCCGCATTTTTATCAAGATTTATAGTTTTCATTGGTTAAATATTGAAAAATAAATAAAAAGTTGTCTCGGTATTTTAGAAAATAGTTTGATATTGATTCATGTCTTTCGCGATTCCGAAAGCCACTTTGTAAGAATTATTTCCGACTTTGATGCATATTAGTATGAGAGTGCGTTATAATCAAATAGAGCTGTTATCTGATAGTACACAAATAGTATTTTATCTCAATCAGAATTCTCTCTTCAGTTTTCCAGATCAATGCACGTTTTAACTCTCAATAGTAATACAGATGCTAATAAGTCTTGAAGTTTAGCAAACAAAATGTTAATCTTAGGTCAAGAATCATTGATGAGTTTAAGTGATCTTCAAAACTGACATGGTCCAGATCAATTAATCAATCATATAAATGCATTTCTCATCGATCAGTATTCTCATTAAAACTTATAACTAGGAAAATGGAATTAATAGAATGTGACGGTGTGAAAACTAAATATTTGATGACGGAAACGTATTTGAAGCATAAAACAATTATTAAAAGATATTTTTACTGCAAGATATATTTCCTTATGGAATATTTATAAAGAGACAACAGATTTACCAGAACAGCACCAACCAGACCACTGATATCAATAGATATAACATCTATAGCCAGACATTGACATCACTAGCCATAACCACTTCAACATGGTCATTGGCATCACTAGAACAATTGGCAATTAATATCAAAACAATTGGCGCTATCACAAGACCAACTACAAATTGGTAATTGGCATCCATTAGCAGAACAAATACATCATTGACATCGGTATCCATTACCAGAACAACTACAACTTGGTCATTAGCAAAAGAAAACTACAACTTGGTCATTCGCATCCATTACCAGAACAACTACAACTTGATCATTGGCATCCATTACTAGACAACTCAAGCACAACTTGGTCATTGACATCCATTGTAGAACAAATACAACATTGCCATCGGTTTCCATTACCAACAGCCAGGTTATTGACATCCTTCACCGTCACATGCAACCTGGCATAATTAACAAGAACAACTGCTACCAAGACATCGATATCAAACACCATTACAACTACAACACGATCATTGACATAATTATCCAAAAAAACTACAACCAGGCCCTGGCCATTATTTACCAGAATAAATCCAACCATGGCTTTGCCGTTATTACTCCTTCCGAGTCATTAACATCGTTCACCTGAACTACAACTAGATCATTGACAATATCAACTGAACAACTACAGCAAGTCATTTATTCACTAGAATGACTTTCAATGTCATTGAATTATTCACCGGAATATCTTCAACCATGTCATTAACATCATTCACCAGAACAACTACATCTACGTTAGTATTAATAGTATAAATAGATTAACAGCACCCCCCTCCCGGTACCCGGGCTACTTTAATTGTATGTAGACTATTACAATTAAGTCCCACCCCCCCCCCCCCCAACTGAAAAACTATAACCATGTTATGTAAACAACCATACCGAGTGATGGAACAACTAGAACAACTTCAACCAGGCCATTGATTAACCTGGACATTAACATTAGTAACCAGAGCAACTACAACTTGGTCATTGGCATCCATTACCAGAACAACTACAACTTTGTCATTGGCATCCATTGCCAGAGCAACTACAACTTTGTCATTGATATCCATGACCAGAAAAGCTACAACCTGCAAGTTTCCAGAATAACTTCAACCAGATTACTGACATAAATTATTACCAGGTAAATGACAATAACTATTGCTGCAAGTACAGTTGCAATTAGGGCATTGGCATCATTACCAAAGCAACTGCATTCAGGCCATTGAAACTGCTTTCATTGAAGTAAATTCCTTTATTTTTAGTATGAATGCATTGCAGAAACTATTCTCTGAATTTCATTTTCAACAATTGCTATTTATAACATTTTAAACATGTATTGAAGAGCTCCATTTTTTGCTTCACGAAATGTGGATTTAAATCATTTGAACCTTATGGCTATCTAATTTGTTTTCTTTTAACAGACAGCCATATGGTTCTATGTCTGGGAATATACTTCCTGTAAAATCACATAAAGACACATAGAAGTTTTGGACGATTAATTATTGGATAATTAGGGATAAAATAGCCATAAGAATTCAAACTTATCAAAGTCTTCACTATGGTATAGACTTTTATCAAAGGTCTTAGATATACAGTATCATAATCATAATCAAGTAATACTTAGTTCTGTGAATAACCAAAATCAAAACTAGTGCAGGTTAGAAAAATTCTAGATATATCTTTGTTCACTAAAGCCCCGTGTAATTAATAATTTGGTGGTACATGTATTAGTTTAACTGCTTTGAAGTAAAAAAAAAGTCATATATAACCGATTCAATGCTACCGTTAACATGCTTATAACATTTCTACGCGAGGTCACTGAACGCTATCCTTTGTAATTACGATGCTCTATTATTAACTAAGGTAAGGAATATCTGATGACTATCGTTGAATTTGGTTTTATATTTTTTGTTACTTAGAACTTGCCATCAATAAATTAAATTACAGGATTGATTTTAGCCAAATAAATAGTTCCAGTTTCAAATGTCAATTTACATGCATCATTATGTACTGTTTTATCATTTTTTTTTTTTTTTGCCTTTTGGAACAAAATTGATTTTGTGGAAACTAAGTGGTAAATATTCACATCTCAATCTGTGGTCTAATACACAAATCTTATAAATATATATTTAAAAAAATATTGCTTAATAAAAATTCATAGAATTTATATTGATTATGAAAAATATATTTATACTTTTAGAATCGTGGTAACATAAAATTGAAATGTTTATCAAATTAATCATTTTGAATGAGTACTGACTAAAATGTAGTTACAAATTGTTATAGCCTATTGTAATTACTAATTCAGTTATTAATTAGTCATCCTGAAATTTTACTTGATTACTTAACAATAATATGTTATAAAATTAGTGTTTAACTAGACTTGCTGCAAATTCAATGATTTCTTTCAATCTGATTGTTCATATGTCATAATATTACCACAGGAAAAAAAAGACGACAAAATAAAAATTGATTAATATTTCTATAAACCTGTCGGATTATCTAATTAAAGCTATCAATTGGCAATATTATTTCATTTCGTTCATAATTTAGTTTTGATTCGGCTAAAATCTGATGGTATTCGACGGTATGGTCGACAGATGATAGATTATCCAGAAAGTGCAGATAGTGAAATTTTTCAGGAGCATTAAATTGCTAAGAAAACTATTTACAATATAACTTTATATGCCAATCAAATTTCGTTCACGTCTTCTGTTGTAATTCATAATAAATGTCGCATTTCTAAATTGCCTTACCAACGCAAGTTTTTTTTTTTTCTAATTTCAATTCTATCGCTAATTGAGCTTCTCATTGGCATAGTTTTACTAATCTTTTATTTCTGTCATTGTGCTTAGGTGCTATGAGAATGACTAACATGACATTTTAAAGAAGACGTTTTGTTTTTTACCATCCTTTGTTTTAGTTGAATTATTATTTTTTCCAACCACTGAGACATTTTAAGCCACCAACGTCAGAGTTAAAATTGTCTTATTCTAAAAGCTTCTGAAGAAAATAAAGACAATATAATTATATCAGCTTAAGATAAAAGTTAACTGGATTATGATACGTTAAATATCAAAGTTTACATAATTAATACTTTGTTTCAATTACTTTAATGTGTCTTGTTTTCTTAGAAAATTGATATGGGCACCTTTTTCTAGTACTTGTGAACATTTTTTGTTCCCTAAATTTCATTTGCATTCAAATTATGTCCTTGAGACAAATGCATTCAGCAGTTACTTTTTTAAATTTAATATTTTGACTCAATTATATGTGAAGGTATTTCGTCAAGGTATTTGGACATGAGCTCATTTTTAAATGACTAAATATCATGCTCGGATCAGAAGCATTGTTTATATGGATAACATTGCACATTTAGTTAAAGAGGTTTGAAGTACATATCCAATGATTATAACAGGAATGTCTTAAAGAATAATTACAGTTGAAATAAATGACCTAGCAGATTCATTTTAGTTATAATTAATCTACAGATGTGACATGCATATTAATGAAATTTGTAAATAATGGTTTAAGATAGGGGCATGAATTAATCAGTAAATCACAGCAATTTAGAATAATCAATTACAGTGAACACAAAATTTAATTAGAAATTCATTTTAACCTGATAAAAATCTTCCAAAATCTACATTATACATTCTTATATGTGTACGTATAAACGTAATGTCACAAATAAAAAAAAGGACCATAGCAAGTCCTTTCTGCGTCCGTAGCAAATCCTCAAGCCTGCTTACATGTGTCCCCCTAAAAACTACTACTACCCTATACCTCCATAATAACAACGTGTGGACAGCTACAGACAGCCAATTAGGTGCCAAAATTGGAGAATCCACTTTATGACGCCATTACTTAAAGGCACTTTCCTCTCTTCCTCACCCCAAAAAATCACGGTTTCCCCTTATACGTTGAAGGTTTTTGTGGAATCATCCGACAAACACATCATAATCAACTTTTATAGGTAGTGTTACCGCAGCTTAATTTTAAAGGAAATACATTGAATGTTATTCTGATACCTGAGATTAATCTCATTGTTACGATACAAATTTCTAAACATTTAGCTTTATATATTTTCTCAGAGATTGGGGAGATTCTATATGGCAATTTTCGGCTGAAATTGATTAACCAGAACCTGAGGATTTTAATGAACCACATTTTAACGAATTTCATGTTAACTATTGACAAGTCTGCTTAGGTCTATTACCCACAGACAATAACGAAAACCTTGATCGAGTTAATCCATACCCAACCAACCTTAACCAATTTTTCTTGTACTTGAAACAGGCGATATTCCCATCACGAAATGGGATATTTCACAAAGACGGGTGATTCTTAATTAACTATTCAATACCTCCATTTGTGCGTTTGTTATAGCCTATGCACTTGTGGGTATCACATGGTTCTGACCTGATATAACTGGCGGACTAAGTGTAATATCGTACGACCTTGATATATCTAGATGGTGTTATTACCAACAGGAAACAAGAATCCTAATATCTGAGTATTTATCAGTACATACAAGGCTTCCTAACCAAACATCTGCAGTTTCTTCAGTTAATAAAAAGTATCCTTATCTGAAAACCAGATCCATAACGAGCCTAAAAGCTATAAAGTAATTTTGGTATATATTTATCATTCAAAAATGATACCAATACTACATATCGGATTGCATAATAATTGCAATTTTCAGTTAATACTGAAAACAAACTTGAACCATCCGTTTTAGTTTGAAATAATAATGAAATTTGATTTGAAGTGTAAAATGTAAAATTTGAAACCGTTGTCGTGTGTATAGAGCATCGAGAATAAAGTGGGAAGTATGCGAAAAGAAAATGAAAAGTGGGTGGTTTGATGAAGTAATTATTCGATATATATTAACTTCAATACAGGATCCTACTTGTGTCTGTAAGCAATATACAGGTTAAAAGTAAGGTTCCGACAAACAAACATTGTATTTAGATCAATTTGATTGTATTCATAATCCTGATTTTATACAAAGAAACAGAAACAATACAAGAACTAGCATTTTTATGTTGCAATAACAACCAAGGTTCTTACGGATCATACCAACATCTGCTTGTCTGCTCTTTCGAACCTCTAGGCATTGACATTTCCGTACTCATTTCAAATTGTCCTCTCACTATCAGGGAAACAGCTTGAAACCTTATCTCGATTCTAAATTGTTAACGGTGTAAATTCATTGTTTCATTGCCTCATAATAAGACCTATTCATCTGTGCAGAAAACATTGAATAGAATGTAGAAACAAACTGTGCTTTTAGATAAGGCAGTCAGAAACTCAGTATTTTTTTTATAAAAACTAACATGAACAACAATCAGACCAAAACTGAGCAGAAAGATCGACTGAACTTACATTATTATAGAACGTTAATGCTATCTATGTAAACTGAAATTAACGAAACGTGCTCTTATCATAGTTATGCATACTTAATACATTTTTGTAAACTTTGCATGTAATGAATAGAGAGGACAAACAAATTGTGACTTAAGATAAGGCAATAGTCAATCAAGTCAGTATTTGTTATATTCATTAATAATCGGACGAAAACCTCTGTATAACCATCGACCGAAATTTATTATAGAACATGTATTATTTTTATACGTTTTGTTATCTAAAAGGGAATCTGTGTTAACTGAAATATGTTCTACCATCGTTCCATGTACTGGCCTATTATTATATTTTGTACATGGAAGCAGTATGGACTTGTATTTAAAATGAATTAAAGTTCTGACTTATTCAATTTATTCTCATTATATTCAAGTTAGTAAGTAGAAAGGAAATGTAAAATCAATGAAATAAAATAACTTTCTTGTTCTACTTAATCATTTTATTCAAGAGAATCGATCAAATCTTTTCAAATTAACAACAAAAGACAACTTGATTTGGCAATTAAACAACGATAATATCACTTGTAAAGTTTAGAGAAATTGAGAGGTTATAACAAATATCTTATTGGGCTTATCATTATCTTCTACTAGAGATAATTAGAGATAGGAAAATTATCTTCTCTCTTTCCATCAGTTTACATTAGTCAAATTACTCAAAAAATCTTTCCTTTATTCTCCATTGATTGGTTTAAATGTTGACGGTAGTGGATTTAATCTAATCGCTAATTTTACAGATGGAAAGCTGGAAAGTGTCAAGAGATCTTAACTGATAACTTTGCAGTTTTGATTGTATTCGAAGTTCTCACAAAATTCAGTGCAGTCCAATTGATTCCAAAATTTACGTTCAAAAGAGGCCGTTCAAACTTTATCGGAAACCTCTTTTTAGAAAGCTTAGAAACAATTTTTAAAAAGGCAGGGAAAACTTTTAAACCCTTAAAATTTTCTGTAAACCCTCAAAAAGATGTGCAAAAAATAAAATTATTAAGAAGCCTCTAGAATCTCAAAGCTTTATTGCCCTGAATATTTAAATATGTGCAAAATTTTACATTTTCCCAAAAAAGGTTCATTTTGAATCTCAAGAGAACAAAAAATTTGTCTTTTCACGTAAAAGGGGGGTTAGCCCAATTTTAATTTTAAACTTTTCAATCCTTTTCCCAAGAATTTTGGAAGCATTTTGTTCTCATAAACCATAAAACCATTTCCTGATCGCAAAAAAACACAACCTTGTTCCCACGGCCTATTTTAAGAACATTTGTAAACTAATAAAGCCGACCCCAAAAGAAAAAATTTTGGAATCACTGTGAAAGGTATCAGAAATTTTTGGGAGGGATACGAAACAATTACTCTTAAAATTCGCGAAAAGAAGAATTAACTTGTTATGGAAAAATGTTTAAATATTTGCGAATAATCAACACGACGTATCAACAAAGTAAAAAAATATTATGCTTTAGAATCATTTAGAAAGAGCTCATACTTTTTAATTTCTAAATTCTTGATGGATCACTAAAATAAATTACTCTTGAAACTTAAACTTGCATGTAAAATGAAGATGTAATATATATGTGTAAAAATGTTTGAAATATATTAGAAAGTGGGAAAATGGTGGAGTAAAACGTTTTTGGAATAACATTTTTAAAAACGTAAATTATAAAGATGTTTTATGCAATACGATACTCTCAAGGGTTCCGATACAATCCACGATACGAATAATGGAAAGCCATTATGTTATTATAAAAAACAATCTTGACAATATGTGAAGCCAATACATTTCAGCAGCTTTCCTTATGGGAATGGTAGTTATTTTCCAATGAACTTTAAACGAAAAGCTGCATTTTCAGGCGAAGTCTCTGAAAACTTCTTAAATATCCTAGCTTAAAAGATTTTTCTGCTTTAAGATACATGCACAGTCATGTGTCAATAAGACCTATTATCTTGCTGGACATTATTTTTGCAATCAAGTCTTCAGACGTTTCATAACTTCATGACAAAGCCTTTATAATAATAGAAGTCTGGACTGGACACAGATAATTTTGAACATCGATTTTCATTTCGTGGCTAGTTATAATACTAATCAGAAGTGCCTTTATTATCAAATAGGTAACTATCCAAGTATTTCCTATGTTATTTGTCATGTCAAAATAACATGTGTTTTAATCTATATCAAAGAAATATTTCATATTAAAAAAAAAACGATGAAATACATTTATATATATTTTTTAAAAGCCTCGTTTTTACGATGTAAATATAAACTTACCTCTGCTATATTTAACTGAGAAGGCAGTAGACGTCGAAACTAAGATAAATAAAATAATATAAACTTCCATACTAGTGCCTAGTGTTGAACTAGATAGTTGATAGTTGAAGAGAGAATTGTCAGAATGAATATAAGTATAAATACAACAGCTATTGATTCCAATACTCCACCAATGCAAGAAAGCCGACGGTCTTCACCACGCACGTTAAGCTTTGCACAATGTCATGAATATGTAATAGGTAATATTAAAGAGATGTTGTTAATGACTCAATTACGAAAGTATCAGCAACAACTACGGTCTAACACTATAAAATAATAAGCGAATTTTCATTAAATTATGAGCCAGCTGTATATGATAAAACGAATACAATGACATTTTCTATATGGTAAAAATCATCATCAGATAGAAATCTTTTCAAACACAAAAACTACACGCAATAGGCCGCAGTCCAACTGTGTACGTACTGCTATATATATAATTATAGATGAAAGGAAACTAGACTATTCATTAAGCTAATAAGGTTTTTCACACGATACCTTGTCCATCATCAGAGCTTTGGTTATGGCTTAAAGTATTTGTTACGGTTGGATCCAGACACTTATATGATCATGTTCTCAACACAGACCTTCCAAAACTGAACAAATTTAGTTTCTTTGCTTGAAGGAACGACGAGATCTGTCGAGTTACTAAATACTAAACCGACAAACTAGACAACCACTCCATTGTTGTATGTAAAGTGATATCATCACGTTGTCTGGAATATTTGAATAATATAACTTGAAGCACACAAGTTGTTGTGCGTAAATGTAAACGCATATTAATTGTTATACATGTATACTTCTGTGTTGTAGTAAGTGAAAAATAATAATTATCGATGATAATAATTGCCAATAATGATGGTATATTGTTCTTATATAACAAGTACATATCTAAAATTAAAGACGGCTCATATGGTCAAGACAGAGTGGTCTTTCTCATTAATTTTGATACTGCTTTGAAAGTTTCAAATACAAAGGTTTGTCAGCCATTCTCATGTCATTCTTCATGTCGATTTCTCCACAGAGACTGATGCCATCCTATTATAGGAAATACGTTGGAAGCCCAGTGAAAGTTGCCAGTCGTAAAACAACCAAAACGTTTCCTTCAATATTTTTTCATCCTATTTTGCTTTCACAACCAGAAAACCTCCACTAAGATCCTCGGTTGCATAAGATACGTGTCCAGGAAACTTGGAAGAATATCGATAAATTTACTCCTTTCAACGAGGTAAATTAACCATGGAGCTCTGAGTAAACAACCCAAAGAAAAGTCCAAATGTAAAAATTCATTCCATAGGATTTGCCAAATTTATTATCTTTTAAAATGTTTCGTGAGAATGTCAATTTTGTCTGATCATTATAGAAATTTTGAGGTCCATATAGCAATACGTCGTTTTGGAACAGGATCTATTTTTAGTTGTAAATATGGTGACATTAAAGTCAAACTTGTTCGAGGTTTGTAAAGTTTTTCATGCCCTATGACTAACTTAATAATTTGGCTCTTATGCTAACAGTTTAATTGTGAATAAAAAACTGCGAATTAGAAACAGGAATTTTTAGAGACCATTAATTTTAAGGAAATACTTGTCTTTATTATAAGACACTTCGTACACATTATCATAATCTAATTTTGAATATCATGTGAGAGTTAACATTAGGATTAATAGATTTTACATGATTTGAATACCGTATATCTAGGACAAAGTACTTTCAAATGAAGGAATCGGGTGGAATTTATTAAATCGCCTCATGTTCTGTGTTTATCAGAATGATAATAATTTGCAAGTAACATCGGTTAGGATATTTTGCCTAAAGTATTTTGTATCATTTTTGATCAGATAACCTAAGTGAAAAATTTGTGAGATTTTCCAATCTCCTATAGTGTGAATTTTAATTTCATTCTGAAAAGTTAGTTTTATTAAGCATATTGTCACTCAGTAGAGAACCGGTTACTTTCATCATGTATATTAGACCTGCGACAGTTACTTCCTTTGGGATTCTTAATACAAATTTTATACAAGTGCAGCATTCACAATATTAACTCTATAATATGATGATTCTGTTAGTATATATAATACCAGTAAGATTCTCTTTGGACATTTGGGGAAAGTCCATTGATTTTAAGCCATTAGTTTATTGTACTTCATCATTACGGGTGTTCATAATCTAATGTTAGAAAAATTTATTGTCTGGTCCGAGGCGAGAACTATTGGTAATTGAATATTTACAGTATCAGCTATTCCATCACTCTGTCACAGTAAACCCTAATCTAGATCTCAGTGCTTACCTAACCTAGGACATATGGGCAAGTGACGAACTTTGAGCCATAACATCGATGATGATTGTTGTACAAGACACAGTTGTTATCATAAGACTCAGATTAATGTCTAGTTAATAGTGATGAACAGTACTAAACATCTAAATAAAAGTTGTCCAAAATAGAGGTTGTTGACACTATTCATGGAAAGAAAACTGAACGTCATCAATAATATTCGAATAGAACCATAATTTTCGGACTAGCTTCATATGATAGATTACTATTAAAAGATAACGGTCAATTTGTTCTGGAATATAGAAGTATTTGTGGAGTCGTAATGTAATATACTACTTGTTGTAAAGTAATCATTATAGCAGTTTCAGTGTTCGCTTAGTACTGACTTCTGTAATAGATGGTATAAACAATTTATTGCCAAGGAAGGCCATAGAGTTCAGAAAGGTTCAGTTCAGATTACGATCGTTATTTGATTCTTTCAATCAATCGAAATTTAATTTTCATTTTGTGCTGAGAATTACATGTACTGACCTACTTTTAGAATCTGATGTTGAAAAAAAAATCAATTAAATAAAATTTACTTTCTGTTTTATACCTTTTATATCAATAAAAGTCGAAAAGTCGTGCACAATATACAAAATATATTGAAATAAGATCTTAATATAGATTATTACAATTAGACATAATTGCAATATTGTTTGTTGTGTCAGGGGAATGCATAACTCATTACGATTCATTGTTCAAATATATTTACTTAGTCTGACTGTACACAGTTCTTGACAATTTTCATACAATGTCAAATCTAGTACATGTACTATGTTGGTTAATTAGCTCATCGGGTACAGGACTGTGTATGATTCAAATAGTTTCTTATGCCTGGGCTATAAAATATAAAGCAATTACTAGAGACGCGTGGATCTACTTTAAAAGGTTTTTTTTTCTTCTTGGAATTAGGCCTGGTATTGCGTGGGTTAAAGAGGTATCATCTATGCAATGTTTGAAATTATATGTTTACCTAGATGAACTGTCTTTGGGGTTGGTGATGAAAACATCACGCACATGTATTTGAAAGAGCAATGGAATGTATGTCACCGCAACTAAACTTTGCTTTCATTGATTGGGAATATTATTTTACCAAGAACAAAAGTAGGTCTAAGTTAATTTATATACTTTTTGTTGTGTTTGCTGTGGCATAGAATATTAATACGAACTTTGTAATGAATTAGAAATTGTAACCTCGTTTTATAGATTTGAAAAAATTGCTATATATCACAGTCGAGTGGCATCGTTAACTGATAGAATAATTGACATGTATTGAAACTGGCATCAAGATTAAAAGAAGTAAGTTTGGCGTGATGGTCTGTTATTTGACACGTGCTCTTTATTGTCGTTCAAATATCGCGAAACAATAAATGGTTTGCTTTTTGCTTATCATTAGTTGTTAGTGACTCACAGTCATTATCGAGATTTGCCCAATTACACTCAATCCTTGTAGCTTCAAATGCTATTACTCGATACAGTTCTCCTTTATTGGCATGAATTGCTTGCTTTACCTCATTTAATGTGCTAGTTTGAAAGATATTTCCAGCCTTCTTGTGGGAAATAAAAGAGGTTTTGTTCTTCGTGTTGACTATTGTTAAGACGACATGTTTTCAGAACGTGGCTGGAATAAAGAAAGCAATGATTGTCACATAAAGTACACTTTCATTACATTAATCTATTAGCTTGACTTTTTGGTGCTAATTTGAAAAGCTTAACTTGCTACAATACCAACAAACACTAGAGCAGTCGGACATTAAGTCGCTCGTCTTTCCATGATAGGCAATTAAAGACCCATTTCCAGATTTGATTAAAAGAACGATTCTCTGGAGAGACATTTCTTTCTTGTGGTATTTAAGGAAGCGTGGTGATTATTGAAATAGTGAATACGTTCTACTTAACTTGCTGATGACCAATATAATATAGAGACAGACATCACACCTAGATGAGACTAATTAGGAACGGATTCCAAATAATCACACGATTGTTTCTACACTCACCTCAAAATTGCAAGATCAATAAATACAGAGAACTTAGATAAATGACAAGTCTTGGGAAATTTTCTCTAAAAATTGATGGTTATTGTACTCCCAATAGGCGAGAGTATCTTTCACCACTACTTTAAATACGAGCTTAACCCCACATTCTCGTTTTAAAGTTATTCTACCCAAAAGGCCTATCTATCTATGAAGATGCAATGGGCGACAAGGGTTATTGAAATAAAACCTGAAAGTGTTGTCGTGCCTCCTTTCAGATAATGTCTGAAAGCTTGAAGTTACGTTTCATGATATGATGCATTCATTTCTGACTTAGATGATGTACTTGAGGTCTCTAAAAATAAACATTCGACTGTTTTGTTTTCCATTATGTTCATGATTACAGACAATTATCATGCATCAAGATTATATTAAATACAGCAATGTAACTTATTGAACGAAGGCAACCGAGACCCTTGAGCAAGAAGAAACTCAAGGAACAAGATGAGACCTTGAAATATGTGTTTTGAAACTTCTCGTCAATTAAATACAAAAATCAACAATATGCAGCTTGTGATAACAACGACCTCCTCTGCAAAAAAATATGTAAGTTGTTGAGATTATGTTAAGTGTGATTCAGAATTGACTGTTTTCTACAAAACGTTACTCTTAAAGCATTTTTTCTTTGATTCGACACTTCTTATGAAAAGTTAACATAAACCAGGACAATGTATGGAAACTTCATCAATTATTTAATAATTTATGAGTTTTGTCTCAAAAACCATTGTGATTTTCAGTTAGTCTGGTTCAGGTGGGTCAAATGATAACTGAATGATATAAATCTTTTATCTATTTACCATCATCAACTGACTTTCAGAGCATGAAAAGATTAGACAACTGGGATTAAGTAATATCCGTCTCTCTTATAAAACAGTGCAAATATACATGGTATTATCAGCTATTATAATATACACAATATCATAAATACTGGTAGAATGAGACAGGCTTATATCTCGATAATGTCATTCCAAAATGAGATCAAGTCCTCAAGGAATTCTCCAACGCCATAAATGGAAATGGTGCTCTAATAGAAGACAGTGAAGTCTTTGACTTCTTAGATTTATTATTTTAGTTTTAGATCAAAGATAATAACTAGTTCGGCCATTATCTACAACGTTTGTTCTGTGATATTATAAGGAAGTCGAATTAAGAGATTATTATACACCCTGTGGCGATTAATAATTTTATGATGACAGATGACTTTCATATTTCAGACCAGTCATCAGTTGTTTGAAGATAATATTAAAAGTAAATTAACTTAATAGATGGGTATGTCAAGCTCTGTTTCGTGACAAGATTCACCCAGGGACGACGTAATTATAATAGTTTCTCTCATATTAAATGTTTGTGTCAAGATGCCAATGTCTATCCGACCCCATTCACAGAAATTGCAAATCAGAAATAATCGGTGTAGCACTAAGACAGATTCTAACATTTGTTTGAAATGTATCACAAGACGAAAGAAGAATTTAAACGGTCGACAATATCAGAAGTCATCAGATAATGTAATTCCATGACGTGTCAGTTTTAGTGAAAATACCATTATTTAACAACACCAGATAGCTTTTATAACTCCCGAGGATATCTAGTTATGAATAATAATCAGGAAGAAAATCAGTTGTAACACTTTATTCTAGTCCAACTTAACTCAAGTTTTCATGTTCTGTTTTATTGATGGGTGCCAGGGTCTAATCTAGCCAGTAATTACTGCTGTAAACCACCAGGTTCAGGTACGGACAGAATGATTTATGCAAACTTTGAAAGAAATATTTATTATGGCCAAATATCTAAGTGATTTTTTTACATAATGGACAGACCTGAAATGATATATTGGTGTCTTTCAGCATAGCTTGTACAAGGTGTGCTGCTTTAAAATAGGGTGGAGTTAGTACAATTTAGAGAACATCCATTGGTATACATCAGGAAGTCTCCGTGGCTCAGTGATTTTTACGCTTGCTCGCTAACCAGAGGCTCCAGGTTTTAATCCTGGCAAAGGTCGAGACGAACTTTCGGATTTTTTTAGCCCGATTCCCCTTGTCAGTGATGCAGGTCAGAGGGACTGATAAGGAAAAGGCGTCTAGTCGTTCGAGAGGGACCATAAATCGAACCCCGTTTGCTACAGGCTGTGCAAGTTAAAGATCCCTCAGCAGTTGGAAATCGCAAAAAGAGTAGGCTAATGGCGCTTTCCTGGCAAATTCCCCTTGAAAGGTGTTGCCCGTCTTCATTAGCCCATAAATTGCAGAAGAGTAGAACGTAATACTCAATTCATTTTTTTTTTCAATTTAGGACTGTGTTATTGTTAACTCATTAAAGTTAATGAGTTCACGTAGCTTCAAACCTTTTGAATAGAAGGCGAGTTCATGTAGTGCACAATCGAGAACTATCTGGACAGTGACAGTGGCATTTTCTTGATTGATGCCAAAAAAGGACATTTTCCATAATTTCTAGTAGCGTCTAGTGTCGGTTAGCAAATTTAGTATTTATGCTCTCAAAACTTTACCATATAGAAGAATCTAAAATAAGAAATTATAGATTTATACTTTGATCTAAAGAGGGAAGAAAACTGTAGAACATAAACTGCGTCTTATTTTTTTTTCTTATTTCCTGTCCACCATTAGTGTGAAAGGATGTCGGCTACAATACAAAGTGTAAGTATGAATTGATTACGTTTGAGTTTGTCATTGTTACTAAATACTCTGGTAAATATTTGTTTTTCTAATTAAAAAAATATTATTGTTTCATATTAATAGAAAATATTGATAAATGCCTCTTGTGAAACAAAGTACTTGTAGTTTTCATAGGACTACTTATTTTTTATTATCTTTTACTCGTAGACAAAACAGTCCAGTAAATTTTGAAATAAATACCTTCGTTAAAAGAGTTATTTATTGTATTAAGAAGGGGTAAGTGTTATGGGGCCATTTACTAGATAAGAAATGAGTAAAGGCTAAAGTATTACACAGAATGAGAAGAAAGGTCTAATCACCTATCATTTACTAATATTTAAACTTCTAATAGACAGAGGTAATCTATTGAACTATTGACTACTAGTAATAAATAACATTCAATATATAAACTTTCCATACAAATCACTGGTTAATACTGCTTCCAAATGTTAACCACCATCAAATAGAAACTTTCTTTCTTTAGCTTGATAATGCTACAAAATACAGTCGTTAAGGTCGCCCATTATTGGACTCTTCTGAACAACAAGATACGAAATAATTATTTAAGAATATTTTAGACGGCGAAGGTCAGTGCGATATGGAAATATTTCCATAGCAAACAGATTTTCTTAGGAGTGATATACGATGACGTTTACTTTACTTAGTAACCTTGTCAATTAAACCCTGCTCTTTCTTTCTATTGGTAGGTTAATGCTTAAGTACTTGATTCATGATTAGTCTAAATAGTCGGAAGTGCAGGCTTTATTTCTCAATGATAGCTTTAAAAGTGTTAAGAATAAACGTCAACTTCAAACGTAAACTTTCTTTTTATAAACTTAACTGAAATGTTATTTTATGTCGATTTAAAAGTGGTTTTCACTTTTATACAGGTTAGAACTAAATTGAAGACCTTAGGCTAATAAAATGCAGATTGCACGTCCAGTGCAGTCATTTGCTTTAATCATGTGACCTACATTTAAGATAAACTTGCTTAAATATTTCTTTAAATCATGCAATTTACATCTGCATGTTTCAGATCGTGTTAAATAGTAGAAGTAGAGATTGCAATCTGGAAAGCAGTGGTTATAATACATTATTGATTTCCCTTTACAATCAAACTTGTAAATACTTGATAATGTCACCTTATTGTGGAGTTTTAAAAAGTTAAGTCAGCATTTATCAGATTATTATCCATTTTTGTTCTTCGTTGACAGGTTCAGAAACACATTTTCCCCTATTATACAGAAAATTGAAGTCTTTTTAAACTCAACGTGAACCGATCTATCTTAGTAAAATAATGCAATCCCTTGAGAAGACAATCCAAACATAATTTAGTTTCAATGAACATTTTATGTTTCAACTTTGTTTCAATATTTAATATATTTTCTGTGGGTTTGATAAATCACCTGTCACTTTACTTAATATCAACTTAGTGGAATTTTTATATTTTCAAAATATAACACATTTGTATTATAGATTATGACTTAAAATATAAAATCAATATAACTTTTTTCTTTGTTAACTACATACTTATAATCTAATTAGTTAAATATTATTGAAAACAAATGAAAACATCACTCGGATTGGGTCTACGTCATAGAAAGCTGCTGCTTGGTTCCCACTGTCGTACGATCCGTACGAGACTAGGAGACCTTCAGATGGTCAATAGGATCACTTTTACGATATCCGACTTTCATGGACGGCAGATTCCCTAAATTTACAAATCGTAAATAGACTTGATAATCGAAATCAGTTGCGAAACGGATCGCACCGACAGTCTAATCAGATCAGCGCATGTTGGCAGTTGATAATCGAAATCAGTTGCGAAACGGATCGCACCGACAGTCTAATCAGATCAGCGCATGTTGGCAGCATGATGAGATACGATTCGTAAAACAATGCGTTCTGATAGTTGACCTTAAAAACTTTTGAAACATTCAAAAGGCTATTCAATTGCCACGGACGACTCTTTGATAAGATAATCACGTTTATCTTCGATTTAGACCATAAATGAATCGAAACGTGAATCGTGATAGTGGAAACTTACCAATTTGATAATGTACTTTGTTTCTGGAGTTGCTTTAATTATAGACACTTCTCCAGATATATCATATATTCATATATAATTTACCATTGTTTTAACTTCATATTATATTCAACAATTCTGGCGTCCATAATTAGTTTACTAATTTAAGGTGTCCTCGATAAATGCCAGTGTCGTGTAAATCACCATCATTCTTAAGTTATAAGATCACAGAGAGAAGCAATATTAATAGTCATGTAAAATAGTTGCTCAGAAAAGTTTCTTAATGTCTTCAGAAACAGGCATTGGTTAACTTGGTCCTACAGATTACGATTGCTTATTATCCTATTATTTAGTGTTCACTTCTGGTGTCAATTTTAGCGTAGCCATCAACATATTCTTAAACCATTTGCAAGACATTATTCATATTAGTAACGATCAGGGTTCTGCATCTTTTGTAACTAGAAATTTTCTTTTATTGCAAAATCTATGAACCATTATGTTTCAATTATTACTGACTAAATAGACAAAGACTACGTGTTTCAGGTACAACACATGCGTAACTAGTTAACTAGTCATGACGATGTCAAATGAAAACATTGTCATGTTTAGATATCGGTCTGGTAAGAAATCATAAAGACTTTCTACTGTAAACAAAATAACCACTTCTACGTACATACGACCTAATGGAACATAATTGTCTCTTGGTTAACCGATTTATGAGGTAAATTGTATGTCTATTTTGAATGCGTCTCACAAGAATGCTAGAAGAAAAAGTTTCTTTTACGGATAAAATAAAATTATAAGGAAAATTTGCAGTCTCGAGTGTCAGGATAAAACCGTTTCATTACTATTCTAACAAGCCAAGTGAAAACAGTTTAACCAAATGATTGTGGGCGATCAGCTTATCAAATCATCGATTTCTTTACCCGCCTAATAGTGGTTTAATCTGCTAGCCTCAACCTTTCACATGGTTTACTTTAACACTAGACACTGTACTCGTTCTATATTCAATCTCCAGCTTGTTTCATGAAGGTTTCCATATTTCGTATTAAACCGACAGAAATATAAGTGCTTTAAACGTTTAAAAGCTATGTTGGAAGGTCGAATTATAACATGAGTTAAAGTAAATTATATTTTAAAACTGTTTATAGGTCTGGTAATATTAGAGCTCTTTCTATTCTTGATCTTGAACAACATCAAGCGATATATCTGTTAAATCATGCGGCAGGTCACTTTAACATCCTAATTACACTACAGTCTTCAGTAGTTCAACTAGCTCCCGTGGTGTCACACACATAGTAAAATACAATTTGACATTTACTAATTGTACACATCGCACATTCCTCTCTATTTCCCATTAAGGTATGTTTTAAACATCTTATTATTGGAGTCAATCTATTTGACAGTAAAAGGAAACAGTTGACAGAGAATACCAAGTTTTCATCATGACTGCTTACAACATTCGATTAGTATACAGTTTACACAGCTAAATACTTTCCTGTGTGGAAACGGATTACCAGTAATAAGAAATGAAGGTTTTACTGCAGAAAAACTACGAAATGGAGAAGCACATTTTACTGGAATGTGTGCTTAATCTTAAGTCTCATAAGCAGCGTAAAATATAATTGACAAATTAGCCTTTGATGCAATCACAAAAGCTCCAACAATAAGTCAACGGAAGAGACGTTTGCACGATTGGAGATCGTTCTGATTGTAGTTTACCACCCTACCCCCCTTTCAATATTCTACACACCCCAAGTCTGTAACCAGCCTCCATATCTAAGTAGTAGGGGGGGGGGGGCAAAACAAATAACGTTCTCAGGTATTGTAGGTACGTCGTTTGAGCCTATCCTATCTAGCCAGTCAAATACAATACGGTTTGTTCGATATTAGATATAATTCCAGTTGTATTGATGGAACAGACACATTATGTTAAGTGTGGTACATATTGTGAACATCAAAAATACCTTGACATTCGGAAATGACAAATTTGTAACCAAATGTGTAATCTGTGAAATTATTGTTAATTACATTTTTGCTTAGCCTCGTCAGGATAAACAAAGAGAGAAGTTTTATTCACCGTTTCTGCAAAGATTGTGCTCAGAATATATCATAGTCCATTGTCCCGGAACAGCCAGAAACCAACTTGTGTGACACCAGACATGACTTCATTCCGAGAGTGTCCCGATATTGTCACCAGTTATCTAAAATAGGGTGTACCTCTTATACCAATCTTTTTAACAGCTTTTATATCAACAAGTAGCTAGAAGCATAGAGTATGAAAAAGAAAAGGGAAATTACAAATAATTGGCCCACATCGTGTAATTCATTTCGCAATTCACCCACACTAATAATGACAACGTTAATTCTTTCAAAAACTGTTATTATATCAAATTGCCAGTACCTTGGGCAGAGGTATGTGTCATAATCATTGGTTTGTGTTCTATTTTTACCATTGAAAAGGGAGATTTACATCAATTATTAACAAGTGAACAATAGCAATATGATTAATATAATTATTTTTAGGTTCTTGTAATACTACATATTATAGTTTCAGATGGTAGATTCTATCCCTTCTTATCAAGTTCGTTATCCCACATAATCGCCGTAGAAAACCATGTATATCTTATCCTGCAACAGATAGAAGGGAAAGAACTCTTTAAACTCTTAGCCGTTTGGTTCTGTTAATGGTTACACTGACTGGCTCACAGGTTGAAATTTCCATAACGGTAAATTGTTACCAATTATTTGATGGTTAATAGATAAAATATAATAGAATGGTTGTAGATAGTATAGACGCTATTATAACAAAGGGAAGAGTAATCGTTGATTCTCATATTATTTGCCCAACAGATTCTGTTAATGAGGACGGGCAACATGGCTGGCGACCTGTATTCACTCTTTCATTCCAGGTTTTGATTCTTCTTTTTTCTTAAAATAACCAAAGATATAAAGCAAGAAGTGAAATAAGATTATTTTAACCATACATGATGTAAAATGAAAGTCTTCTTCCTTTATTATGATACCATAGATCACAGACATCTGCTCTACAGGGGGGCATCAATCTCATAGTATATCTAATAGATAAGGTTACAACTATGCGGTAATTTCCCTTTACAAAAAAATATTCATCTGGTATCGTCTTGCTCGTTGTTCAATTTGAAAAACATGGCAAAGCCTCGTCACGAACAGATAACTGAAGGCATTAGGAAACGCACAACGCTAACTCTTTTATAAAAGAACAATCAAACATAGGTTTTTGGGGTTTTTTTTTTAATTTTGATATGCGAGTCAAAACTATGAAATAATAAGGAGACACCTCTCTACCTTAAAATTAGCAAGACCAAATCCTAGGAAATAATTGTATGACAGGAACATCTACCGCTTGATAAAATGTCATCATGTCTTGTGACTGTTTTCAGACCCAAGTATACTAAAGTATAGGTCTAGCAAGATGATGTTGTCTGTAATATTATCAAGAAAAGTCCTTGAAAACCTCCCGTCCTTTACTAATTGTCAAGTTAAAACCACCTTTAATAATTAGCCTAGGGAAATGGTGGAACTATGTCTATATAATCTCTGGAAACTGTCTACTGATAACTTGAGTAATGTGACTTGCAGACGAACGGATTGGAACAAAGCTACTTCCTTCCTGGAGATTAAATAAATAATGTTACAAGTCGTCTTCAATCCATATCTAATCATTGAACTGATACTGTAAATATAGTTTTATAAATAGAAACATGCTGATATCTCAGCATTTACAGAACGGATGTTGGCTATTTTCAACGTACTATTAAACAAATTTATTGGTACCGGTTTTCTGGTGTACGTGCTAGGAGGCGTTTTTTTGTAAAATTTCCATGCAAGCTGTATTGATCCGAGCGATACTTAGTGTGAAACTAAAGAATTCAGTCTAATGTGACCAAATTACTGTATGCAATCGATTAAAATGGAAAAGGTGGATTTTAAAAGTTGATCGGTGTCTATCTCACTGTTGTTTATTGTCTATAGAAAAATGTGCTTTCTTATTACTTCATGTCTCTCTAAAGAAATTAACAATGATTTTTCAAAGAAAAGAAAATTCATTTTGATTTAGTATTAGGAAGGCTTAAAGAGACATCTACGTGAGAGCAAGTGTTATATAGAGAAACTGACGTGATAAATCAGCTTTTTCTACAAGGTTTCAGGAAAATAAAGAAAAACCCATTTACTTGAAATATAAAACCTGTAATGGTATTTTTTAAATTGAACAATATGTGTATATATATTTTGAACTGTCGGTAATGCTATTTGAAGTACTAGAAAACCAATCTATAATCTGTTTGCCTGATAACTTTTGACATAAGATCATTCCAACTTCTCGCTTTCCGTACACCAATAGAAAAATCAATAATAACCCATACTTATTTACATCTTATTTTGAGAAAAAAAATAATGCGATCTTATTTCATGTCTATTCCTTATCTTTTATCTGTCTTTATCAGGGTCATATTGTTGTCAACTATGCCGTTTAAACTGGATTACTAAAAGACCATAAAGGGCCGAATTTTTAAAGGCTGATTATCACATTTTACTTTCCATGACGACCAACAGCAACAGACGCGAGCAACAATTTTTAAATAAATGTGGTAAATTTGTATACATTCCTGAATATTTGATTTGACTCGTTGTTAAAAAGGAATGGAATCAAAGTTTGATATTTGCCTTAATGAAAGCGTTTTGAGTACAATAAGTTCAAACTCCTATTGGAGAGCATTAAGTAACTATACGTTGATCTAGAATTTTTAGACAATATTGCTTAATATAACACTCATGGATTTCAAGTGTGATATAATACAAAATTCCCGGGTACGCCACCAGAACCTTAACATATATCAGTGTTAATAATTGTCGAGTACATTGAACTTTTACAGCTTTGACGCTGTATTAGCTGGAGATTGCTGGGGCCATTAGTAATAAAGACCATGATCTAATTGTTATTGAATGTCAAACTGTAATATAAGTAATAGACATGTTAAAGAATACTGTCTAAGCGTGTCAATTTAAAGTGCTACCATCAACATTTGCGTCTACCAAGCAGATTTTTATTTATCAGTGTAGCCATCATTAAACTGTAATAAAAGAATTCTGATATGAATAACAAAAGTATTTTATTACAAC
The DNA here is from genome assembly GCA_030562195.1 of Nipponacmea schrenckii. NCBI lineage: Eukaryota > Metazoa > Mollusca > Gastropoda > Lottiidae > Nipponacmea > Nipponacmea schrenckii. The sequence goes on along the minus strand of JAUJPP010000003.1, from coordinate 13,684,709 downwards.
TGCTTAATGTATGAACAGACGTTGGTTATCTATCATCGCAGGTCAGATCATTTTACAGCATTTCTTAATTTTAAGATTGTTTTAAGATTTAATGATGGACAAAATAGAGAGGTTTTACCATGCCACAAGAAATGTCATATTCATGACAGACACTTTGGTTACAAAACACCAGCGCACCATATTCTGCTTTGATGTTCCATTGGCTGTGTGAAATAGAGGCGCAGAAGTGAAATTTGAGTAAGCAGTTTCTGAAAGTTGTAAGCATTTTTATTTCAGTGTCGGTCCAAATGGTTGCTAGAAAGTGTGGATTTCCATTAAACATACGTTACCGTTTTCTGGTTAGTGAAAATACCACCATAAACAGCAATCAGATTATTTTGGCGAATAAAAAATTAGAATTTACGTCTTCCATCACTATATATCCAGATAATTTAAAATAATAATTAAAAATATATAATCTTCTATTTTGGATAAATAACGTTTGATATTTTAAGACCAGGTTTAAGTACTTTTAAACATAGATATTTGTTTTAGATGAAAACAACTTAAATACTTTATGAGGTTGTTACACGTGTGTTAACTTTGATGTGTTTATGAAAACTGTATGGGTAAAGAAATCATTAATAACATAGCAAGGCCGAATATCATATGAAGTATTTGATATCCATACATAGTCCTCTAGGACACCTTCAAAGAAAACAATTTTTTAGAAAAAATATTAAGGTGTATGCCAGGTGGTCATGTATACTTCATCAAATGGATTCTTTACTCCAAATTGCGTTTAATCTCCGTGGAATACGATTTGTAAATGAGAAACTAAAAAAAAATTCTGGATCTTTTTTAACTTAGAAATATTTGATTTCATTATAGTTCAGACCATATGTTTGTTTTGAACCTGCTTCAACTGCAATCCAATAAAAACACCTAGAAGACTGTCAATTAGAGAACAATTTCGTTGTATAGATTATAATCAGGAATTAGTAAATGTCAGTTTATCTGTTGAAATATGTTAACTATGGTTTATGCTACCGTTTTTATCTTGTCTCGCTGAAGGGTGAAACAAACCTGCCAACAAATCTTCTATTCTAAATGAAACTGTATACAGTCATGTTTTATTCTTACAAGTTCAATCTCATCTTTCAAAACATGACCCCAATACTACAACCAAATGGAACATAGCAACACATTCTAAAAAGCATTAATATCAATTTTAATCTCGACATTGGAGATAATAAATATACTTTATTATCAAGTTATGAATAAATGAATTTTCTCAAAATGTGCAAGATAGTGTTAGGATGGTTTTCTGGCTAAAAGAATGAAACAAAAACCAGGCTTTTAAAGTTCAGCTGCACTACCTTCAGACAATTACAACCATATTAGTTAAAGATATGTACGATTAGGAAAGTGTTGTGCCATTTATGATGAAAACCATCTGATGAAGAGTTTTTTCGGATGATTTATCGCCGATCAAAAATGTTTGAATATCATTAAAACACCAAGATCGATTGAGAAATTAAGTACGACCCCTTATCAAATACATTAAATAATAAATATTCGTATCTAAACTAAATAACATTTCAAATATATTTATCAGCTGTCGGTACTTTCATAGAATTTATATGTTAATGAAGAAAACGCCATAACAAACATGCTTTTCTCTTAAGATCAGAACGATTGAACACATTTTAGCGTTCTAAATCTAAGTAATAATATTGTCATACATTTACAATATTAATGAATCGTTATTTTATTAACAAAACATTCCAAAATTTTATTTTGTGGTTCAGGACAGTTTTAACAGACAACAAGGGCTGTGTGTGTGGTAACTATTCTGTGCGATTTTTAAACTCATAAATAAAATGTTTGCATTAAATATAAACATTACATTGTCTGTAATTGCTGTTAAATGAAAATATCTTGCCAAAATGGGCACATAAAGTGATCACTTATAGTTCCAAATGATAATTTGTTGTTATGTGGCTGTTTATATACGGAGATTTTTTCACAGATTAAGCACCACTTCGTCAAACGTTAATAAAAATGTTGAAAATATTGACTGATATAAGAATGGTATTGAGGGATGTAGACATGTTAGAACTCGCAAATTATACTTATAATACTATATATAAGTATGCTTAGATAGTATCCGGCAAATTTTGATAACTGTTGTTATTAACAGATAAATAATTAGTAGACCTACTTATAAGGATGCCAATGTCTCCATCAAGTCTGCCGTACGTTCCAAATGTAACAGCTTTTGAGTTAACAGAAATAATAAAAGTAACATTTGTTATCTGTATGTTTAAAAGATTTTACGAACAGTGACAATGAAATTTATCGCTTCAGGTTTGTAAGTTACTACATAGAGAAATTAATTACCTTTTCCTGACGGATTGTAACTTTCAGAGAAACCACAGTTGTGTATCCGCGAATTAATTACAGCAAATCTTAAGAGATAGCAATATATTATCTGCTCAGACCCCTCATCCTTTCTCTACGTCTCGATTCTTTGTAGAATAAGATGTGAATGCCTAATAAATAAGGAAAGTATTTAATCGAGGTATGACCTCTGAAACTATACAGATCAAGTACTTTCTAGAAAACACTTTTCACCTGAGGAACAACTGAAGTGTACGAACCACTATTATTTAGCTTGTTAATTGCAGTTAAGAGTCAATGATAACTGTGAAAGAGTTTCTCTAACTTGGAACAACTTTGAAGAGTCAGTGCTCTCCTAATCGCTTGTGCTATCACTCTTTACGGCCGATTAAATGACAAAATGAATATCATTTGAACAAGTTCACTTCCGCAACCTACTAAAGATTCATTTGAAGCATTAAATAGAATAGTCTGACTGTCTATCAAACTCAGAATAGTCTGTATTGTACTTCACGTATTATATTATAGAACGTGGTTCAATTTCCAACTAATCGTTACATTACAACTATTTCAATAAGTTCAAGAACGTTAATATTTCATGAAATTAGTTTGAAATAAAATGTTTTTTGTTTGTATTTGTAGACACTTCATTCTACCTAAATAGCTTTTGATGAAGCGAAAAAAATTACAGAACAGCATGCTTTAATCTGATAAAGTCCTAAACTAAATATTTTCAAATTTCAAAATTTTAATCGTAAAGTTAGCTTGAAAAATTCGTTACCAATAAAGTTTTATTATCATCAATAACTTTGATGAAAGTAGAAGCGCTCTAATTACAGGAAGTATAAACATCCGTTATAGTACCGTAAAGTGATTTTAAAACTTTTTTTTTTCACTTTTCATTAAAAAAATGTTAATAGAAAACAAAGATTTTTGTATTTAAAATGAGTTAATATTATTTCAATAACCTGATATAAGGTAATAAATCTTCTATAATCCAGAAAAAATAATTCGCCTGGAGAAAGTTTAAGAATTCAAGATAAAATCACTATTTAAAGGTAACCTGGCAAGGATCAATCTCAAATTTCATCGACTTTTAGAAATATTGTAAACAAAGTCTCATATAATGAATTGAAGAACAATTTACTTAGCAAGTCGGCTCAAGGCAGATAAAATATCAGGTTAGTTTCAGAAAGTTTTGATTAAATAAGGTAAAGAAAATGTATCAATTAAGTCAGTTTATTCAAGTTTCGTTGATGAATGTTTTAAAGAAGAAATCATATACTTAATTGCATATATAATAATATATTGAAGACGCTGGACGTGGGCTCTAAGTGTTCTTAGATGTGCATCATAGCTATCATGGTTACAAGGTGGTTGATAATAAGTCGTCATAAAAGAGTATTTAGATGCACGTCGTATTAGTTAGCTCATGAAATCTATAATGTATTTATTTATTTGATTAATAGAGAGATTCTGTCATATAGACGCCACTGATATTTTATCAAAGAAACACTGTATTTCTAAATCCGGGTATATATATTGAATATTATATCTATATTTGCAGAACCTAATCATGTTCTGGTTTGGTTCTATTCTTAAATATTTGATGTGATTTGATTTCCTGTGTCTAGGAATATCTGAGTATTGTAGTTGCTAAACATAAGAAATCAAGAATTCTTACAATCTATTTAAACACATGAAGCACCTATAAAATGTAATCTACCTTTTGGCATATACACCCCTTTCAAGTATAACCTATTGCCAGATACACTCCCTTCAAGTTGAACCTATTGCCTCATACATTCTTTACTACTTGATACAGCCTTTACAAGTCTAACCTTTTGTTTAACCTATTGCCTGAATCAGCCTCTGCTGCCTGAAACAGTCTGTAAAAGTTTAACCTTTTGCCTCATACAGCCTCCACAAATTTAACCTATTGGCAGATACACCTCTTTCAAGATTAGCCTTTTGCCAGATAACTCCCTTAATGTTTTACCCATTGACTCATACAGTCTCTTCAAGGTTAACCTATTGGCTCATAAAGCTCCATCAAGTTTAACCTATTGCCTGACAAAACCCTATCAAGTTTAACCTATTGCCTGATACAACCCTATCAAGTTTAACTTTTTGCCTGATACAGCACATTCCAGATTTACTTATTGCCTGAAACAACACAGTCATTAAAACCCTGTGCTTGATCGAGAATCACTGACTGAAACAGAACCTAGTGGTTTCTTCAGATGCCGCTCTTACCACATGCCTGTTTCACAGGTGCACACTAATCTTTTGCATGCTTCCATATCTACAACTTTAACCTTTTTAACACTTGCAACTTATTTACATATTTAACAAGTATATAGTCATATATGTCCATATTATTTCGAGACTGATTCTACTTACAATAACAAATTCAATATCACCGCTTGTGATACATCATGGACAGTAAAAAGAAAGTCAACGTGACAACGGTTTTCATTAAAAGCTGCCGATGCAGCATCTACCAGGCTTCTTCATAACTTATTTTAGGTATCTTTATATTTAATTCAAGTGGTTCATGAACCAAATCTTTTCAGTTGAACATTGACCTAATGGGAAATCAGACTGAAATGAATTTTAGATTCTCTTGTCATTTCAGCCACTTTTAATTATCCAGTCTTTGTGCATTAGTCTACTTTCCTTTTGACAAAATATTTAATTTTGAATTCTTGTTGTATTACTATTTCAAGACTCAAAGTATTGCGGTAGGGACTTACTGACAATAAACAGAAAAAAAGACTATGAAATCAGTTAAAAAAATCTGTCTTTAACTTTTAAGCATGATATAAGTAAAATAAAGTCATGGAGGATAAAGTCCAGATTGGTTAAAAATGGAAGATGAAAAGAAAATCAATCAAACCGACGATGTTAAGTACGAATACTTTAAGTATTCGTAAAAGTGATCTTAGATTGCTGATTTTGGTTAGCGAATCATTCTCGTGTCTTAATACTTTCGGTTATTAACACACCCAATATTGAAATGTAGGTGCTATCCTCTTAGCATATCTACAACTGATAAATGTGAAACCTTTCTGATAATAACATTAAACAGTGCGGATTAAGAACTATCTAAAATATAAACATTTAAACTAAATGGCCCTAACACGAAGTTAAGATAAAAAAAATATCTGCTGGAATCCTCTGAGAGTTGATGGAAAGATTATTACTATAAGATAAAAACCAATAGCCAGAATTCCTGTAGTCCCGATAGACCCCATATTAAAGACGATTTCTTTATTCCAACCACAGTGTTGTTAAACCCGAAGACAATGAAAATGTAAATCTGACATATTCCACAATTATAACATATTACATGTATGTTTAAAATATCAAAGTTTGTAATTTCATCTTATTTAAGAAAATATTCATGTTTAAAAAGTCATGGATAGCATTTATATCTTCTTTGAGGGTTGTGGGATTACTTTTATGTTCATATTAACGTGACATACACATAGTTCTATGCCTAAATAATAATACAGTTTATTCATTTTGTACCAAATTTACGACAGCTGTATCGAGATGAAATGTATGATTCTTTTCGCTTCAGTTGGCATGAATTCTATGAAATAAAAATATATTCTATGTTTACTTTGCTAATAACAGCCTATTCTAATATTATAGACATATATGACAATAAAGAACAATACATTCTCTATTGATATTCAGTTAGAAAAAAAATGAGAGAATAAAGCATGAAAAAGAAAAAAAGAAATGTTTTACAGGTGAAAAAGCCCCTTCAAATCCGGACCTACATGTCCTCATATAGTCGAGGGGTAGGTTTAACTTTGGTATTATACCAAGGAGAAAAATGTATTGTGTTATCAGTTCGAGGGACACAGAAACATTGCAGAATATTCGGTAATGTCCTGATGGACCAATGGATTAATGGTTCAGCTTTGTGAAGATACAGCAACGTTTTAAGTCGGGCCATAAGAGTGCCTATACCACAACCGTATAGTTGTAGAACATCGGGTAGGACAAGATTTGTCGGGCTTACAATTATAATATATTGCTTTAACCATAAAATTGACTTACCTATACCAGAAGCGATTACTACCGTAAGTAGTAGTCCGAACATCATCATTAATTTCAACATCAATTCCCACTTGAATAGAATAGTTAGGAGATGTTAAGTGATTGTTGTACTATCCTCAACCACGGTTTATAAGACAAGGTATTTAACTATTTATACGTCAAGATGAGATACCAATCAAATATTAACTTGATTACCACCAGTCTCTGTAGCTGCCTTCTGTAAAATAAAACACGAATGGTTTTCAAATTACTTCTCACATCTCATTTCTTTTAAGAAATATAATCTTATTCCACGTGCCTTAATGTTATTAAATCGCCAGTACAACCCGACTATTGTTTCTTAATTAAAGTAATAATAAATCCAATTCACAATATATCACATCACTATAACATGTACATCCGTATTATACACACCATTCAGACACCATACTAGATTGACATGTATTTAATGTAACAATTATTATATATTCGGTATTAATGCGCTCACTTCAAATATACACTATTACAGTTCACAGTATAAATGATAAAGGACAGGTTGTGGTCTTTGATTCAATTATTTACTTATTAGTATTGGATGGATATATGTAGACTCCTATTAACCATGATTCTATATATTCAAAACAGTAGAAAATAGCTGTCACACACCTTGTCTAAACTAGTAATATTACGGAGAAAAAAACATCACATATATTATGTTGTGGGGTTCTATTCCACAGCGGTTAGAGTGTTGGTTATTTACATCATTTTCTTCGATACGTTGAAAATGTCGGACGTGAGTTCTAATCTCGACCTGAGTGTGGCAGTCTGATGACCACCCAGCTGTAAATGGGTACGGATAATCCGGGAAAGATCAATGACAAGAGGTTTGGCCAAGGACCAGCTGGTAGAAAGGATCCCTGTCTCGGCGAACCTAGGTTGTTATCCTTGTAAAATATAGGCTAGTTGTTATTGTTCATGATATGTTATAATGGATGTCCATTTTGAGAGGTCAGAATATATTCAAAATTGCACATAGATCTGTTGATGATGATCGTAAACTAAACTTCTACCACACATATTAAAGGTATAATATGTCTTAGAAGGAGCATAAAATTTAATTTCACACAACAGTATATATCCATCAATGGACTTACCTGGAGTCAAAATTATACATATATGAATCCCTCTAAAATACACAAAATCAAGTACCGTAGTTTAAAACGCTTAATACAAGCAATTTTTGAATTGGAAATCCGTAAACGGTAATTATAAAGGGAAGTAACTTTTCCCGTGTCCTTGACCTCTGCTCTTGAATTGACCTCAACATCGTAATTCCGTATTTAAATTTACTTAAAACCGAGAAAAAGGAAGTGACATTTAAATAGATTTTGAGGTGAAAAGACGTGTTTGGCCCAGCTAATGAATCTAGTCAACCGTGACCACACTCTGATTTTTGAAGTGTAGGCTATATTGTTTGAAAACTTTTTAGCAGATTCTTACAAGTGTTTTTTAGCCTTATATATGAGTACAGATGAGATTTGTATGGATATGAATTCTTCGGAAAACTTTTGTGAATGAAGTTATGATGCCTCGGGATATAATCTGTCACACCAAAATTTATGCGCCACAAGACCAACGAACCAACATGGAGAACGCGAGCGGCCCAACAGTGTTAAACGATCACTTGAAGATTGTACGGGAGAAGCAGATAACGAAGATATAAACAGTAAGAAACCTATGTCTTATTATAAATCTGATAATCACGACGCTCGTTCTGACGAACTGATGAAAATGGTGTCCTGTCTTAGCACCCAGATGAGATGAGTCAGATGAATCTAGAGAAATATATCGAACAAAAAGTGTCCAATATCATAGATGCTGAATTGCATTCAGAAATGAATCATTTAGAAGTGAAAATGAAAATCATTGGAAAGGTGGAACAAGAAATTGCAAAGGTTAAATCAGATTTGAACAAGAAATTAGTGAGAAATCGTTAGACCAACGAACATATTCACAAGCAAAAACTAATCACTTAAAACTAGTCATTAAGAACTTAGAAGATAATGGTGAAGACTTTAACCCTGAGTGCTTGCCTACAAAAGTGAACGATTTAATCAAGGACGGCCTAAAACTGAACGATGTTACCATAACTCAAGTAGAACGTTTTAAGTCAAAAAGATCGCTCACTGAACCTAAAACGAGATCAAAAAGGCAAAATTAAGTTATAATCAACGAAGAAAATGACGAGCAAAAACAAACTTTTAGGATGAGAGCGGGTGTTAAATAGTAGTTGAAACTTAAAAATGTGTTCATCGAAATCCTAAAATCACCCGAAGAAATAAAAGAAGAAAGTAACCTGCGAGTTGTGATGAAAGAACTTGGAATCAATAACAATAATTGTTTTTTAGAAATTGTCGGATTTTTAATAAATAGGCATGAAGGTGTCTGAGATTAGGGTTCTGACTATGTATGTCTGCCCCATGAAAATATAGATAGCATGAAGTCGTTCACAGTACTAACTATGCCAGATTTAATCGATAGAACAAAAGTCGATTGTAAAGGGGACAAAAAAAAATAAACCAAAAAATAGAAACCTTTGCCAAGTTTGATTTTTCAACAACCCCGAAGGACTTTTTAAGTAACCCCAGATGTTTAGAAAAAGTGAACGAGACTATTATGGTTATGACGCAATCTCTTCTAAAGTCCTGAAAAATGAAGCCACTTCAACAATTTTGTATCAACTGTCCCAGGTGAATGGACTAAAAGCGTGATTCGGCCTATTTTTAAACAAGGGAGTTATCTCTTATTTCGGTCCCAAGTAAAGTATACTGTAACGTCCTTAATAACAGAATAAGTAACTGACTCGAAAATAACAGTTTATTATCAGATTTCCAAAACGGCTTCCGTAAAAATAGAAGTTGTGCTGACCACGTTTTATCACTGTATAGTATTATCAATGAAAGAAATAAACTCGCGGAAATCGACATTTGTATGCTACGTAGACTTCCGTAAATGTTTCGACTCTATCAAACGACCACTTCTTTGGCAGAAACTTGGAAACATGGGTCTAAACCGAAAAATCTTAAATGCAGTAAAATCATTATATTTGAAAACAAGTGCCGTGTCAATAAACAATAAGTTTTCTGAATGGTTCCCCATCGAAGCCGGAGTAAAGCAAGGATTCCTCTTATCACCAACACTATTCTCAATGTATATAAATGACCTCATTGAAGAGATAAATGAACTAAAATGCGGAATAAACATTGGAGAAAACTTACAAGTCTCCGACCTCAAATACGCAATCACCGCCCCAGAAAGCCAGTATGGAGAAAATGCTCGCAGTGCTCAACGCCTGGTGTGAAAAATGAAAACTGAACATTAACCTCAAAAGATCGAACATTGTTCATTATAGAAAACCTTCCATCCCTAAATCTCGTTTTCCATGTGGGCTATCCAATATCAAATTCACAGATGTCTACAGATACTTAGGTATTTGGATTAACGAACTTTTGGACATGAAAAAGGCAACTACTTAGTCAGCAAGTTCAGCTCTATGAGCCCTTTGCACAAAATTCAAATTATGTGTTGGAATGTCATACTCTGTGTTAACTAACGAGTATAATTGCCTGATTGAGCCTATTCTGTTCTATTGTGTGGGGATATGGGGGACAAAGGAATATTCATGTTTAATTCGGTTCAAAATAAGGCCATGACCCCTTTTTAGGGATCGGCAGATTCACACCAAATGTTACAAGTAGGGGCGACATGGGATGGCTTTCATGTTTGTCAAAACAGAAAGCGGAGTGCATCAGATTATTATGCAATTTGTTCCGAGCGGATCCACATAGGCACATTTTCGGTATACTTAAGCATCTCTCCTCCAATAAGAATAAGAAGGGCTGGTATTTTAAGGTTTTAAACATAGATGATTCTCTTCTTTTAAATGATGTTGCTTTTAATTTTTTACTTTCAATCAGGAAAATTATGCCCATCACAAGAAGCAAAATACTGAATTTCGACTCAGCTGAATGGAATACACAATGATCGCGGAAATACTAACGGTAATGAACTACGTAATTACAAGAAGTTTAAAACTGATCTCTCCCTGGAGCCTTATGAAACGGATGTACACATACCAAGGTCACAAAGACGCCTCATTTGCCAGCTAAGAAGTGCTTGTCTCCCTATCGCTATTGAAACCGGACGTTATTCCAAACCATCCACCTCACTCGATAGGCTTAAATGTAAATGTTGTGAGGAAAATGCTATAGAAGACGAGTTTCATGTGATAATAAATTACCCTGTTTATAATAGTATAAGATCTGATCTTTTAACCTTTTGTCCAAATATGTTTTTAAATCTTATTTTAGGTAAATTTCTCTCTAATATGTATAAAACACGTTAGAAAAGTTTAGCTTTTAAATTACCAGCCAATATTTTTACTTTATTATAGTGTAAAGAGAGCCTGTGTATTAATTCGTTTTACTTTTAATTTGTATACGATACATTATTACTACTATTTTAAGTTTGCTTTAAGTTTGTGTCACATCCTATTATTACGCCTATATATGTTTTATATTTATGTCTGTGATTCTTGACACAATTAATAGACTTATTATTATTATTATTATTATTATTATTATTATTATTATTATTATTATTATTATTATTATTATTATTATAAAACAAAAAAATTGCCAGAGCGCTTGCGCAAGGATAGGATGTTGCTTTTTCCTGTTGTAGCGTTGATTACCCAAACGCCATTTTCACTTTGTTTTGTATTTTTTTGGAAAATTCCGAATATTGTTGTATTGTCGCTTTTGAAAATTTATGCATATTAATTTAACCAATAGTCAATATGAAACACCAATATTAGCGAGTTTATTCTAAGGCCTATTATACCTTTAAGATCAGGTAGGCTGTCTGCAATAGTGTAACCAAAACTTTACTGACAAATGCATGTACGGTTTTGCTGCCAAATTAAAAGAATTAATATTAGGTAAATTAATGCATATTTAAACAATTAAATCGGATCATTATTTACAATCAATTCCATATGATCTAATTGCTGTGACTCTCCAACATAGATATTATAAACACACAGGTCAAATGACAACAAGTTGGTGAGGTTGGTTCTGGTTTGTTCAGAATTGCACAGGTGCCTTAAAGATAATGCAATTTCACACATATTTCCGTCTACAAAATGGATATTGTCATTGATGAATGTGAGATATAGGCTACCATACAGTTTCACATTTTAAGAATTTGGTAATGTGTACCTATAACGATGGTGCGTGTAAATGTTAATTAAATTAGGTATTGTTGAAGGATAAGGAGACAAAGAGATCCCCTGTCTCGCTAATAATTATACAGTCACGGAAATAGAACTGTAAATAAGAGATTTACTCATGGAGCTCAGTATTCTCCATAGAATCTCTTGTAACAATCGCAACTAATAATGTAATTTTTACATGGAAGAAATGTACTACCCGTAGTCTAAACGTATAGAACCAATATATACATGAGTCATAATTATGATATGAACATAAAACCAATGGGCGCTGATAATGTTTCTTTATCATAGTTCATTTATTAAGATAACAAATTACATTAAATTCAGGATTATAATACAATGTAAACAAGCAACCTGTATTAGTTAACACAATAACAAATGACATCACAATATTTTGGTTTGTCCTATAAACTCGAAAACGCTCATCAATTGACCACACTATTTTGTTGTTGTATCTGCATTGAAACTTACTGACTTTTCGATGCAAACACAAAGTAACCTTCAACTCATTGAGATCACTTAAGTTTTAGACTTCTAAGAATATCTGTGAATTAAAAAGTGATGCATTGATGATGTACAAGTAAAAGAAAAGTGTGGTTGTGCTTTTCGTCCTTACCTCAGCCGAGTGGAGTTGGTTCGTTAATCGTTATTCCCCTTAAAGTGTGCCCCTAACCTAAGCATCATGATATATCTCAAATAGGCAGAATGGCAGATTACTATTTTAAGAAGTCTGGAACTGTCACATATGAAGGAAAGTGTAAATGAAAAATCTAGAAAAGGCAGTTATTAAACCATTTCAGCCGACAACAGACGATTAAATCTCTTTCTCTTTAACAATCATTATTTAACTTCACTTAAAAATTTATATCGTTAAAATAGAAAAATCCAATCTTTAAACCAAGTTAATCACCACATCTGAAACGGGAATAGTTTTTGTAACAGTTGTAGATTGATTTTAACATCTTATATTACAATCAGGCGAAAACACGATAATAGACAGGGGTTGATGCCAACTTTCTTTAAAAAATCAAATAAAATTTCTTTCAAAGAGATTGCTATATATATTTTAACGAAGAAATCCCATCCTATATTTTACTGGTAATAAAACTTTAAAGTTCTATTAACATGCACCGCCGTTTTCTTGAATAATTTATAGTTCGATCTTAGACTTTAATCATTTAATAATAAATTAATATAAACCTATCCTCAAACCGTGTTTAATTATAAGTGACCAAGATTAATGAGAATTTAATTAAATGAGGTTTAAGTTGGATAAAAGGACAAACCCTAAATGATTCCACTGCAATTTCTTTGGCATGAAATGGCTACTACAGTCACCAAATCGAACATTAGTGAACCTCGGCTTATTATAGAAAACACTTTTCTTTGTCTATTTTACATGGATGCTTTCAAATACAGGCTCCGATTGGATTGGTAATTAGTATACCATTAAGAAGGGTACATTATTAATACCATGACGTAAATGGTTATCTTCTCTGATCTACCTTAAAGTTAGGAATGATCACTGAAATCACCCTGCGAGGAGCTTTATTGACCTTCTGCATCTTACACCTTCACTGCGAAGGCACACATCATCGACTCACAAGAGCCAAGAGAGGACGGTGTTACTGCAGTTTCCGGGGTCAGTGAGATTGAAACATTCTCTGAGAAAATAACAAAAGCAAATCATTACCTTTTTATGAAAAATAAAATATGTAAGCTAAAACAATAGAAATGAATAGTATACAAATTGCTTAATCAACAAAATCGTATAACCTATATAAAAATATCTCTATAGGAGATACGTTGTTTTCAATTATTGAATTTCATATATAATCTTGGAATACAATAAATGGTAATTTGAAATACTTTTTTTCAGAAATAACAGGTGTGACGCACATAAAAATTGTATAAAAATGTCAATAATTTACACGATACAACCATTAGTGGTTAATGGAGCAAGTTCTTCCGATATTACTTTTTTATATTTAAAATATTTACATAACATAGCAATTAAGCATATAATATCACTTACAAATGTCCGATACATATTTTTTGTAGACACGAAACTGATAAACAGGATCAGTTTTATCATGCATATTTAAAAGGTAGGCCTATTCATACAAATTATGTTCAAACCATAAAACGCAGCCGATAAAATAAAAGGATTTTATTTCAATATAAGTTTGTGTGTATATTAAAAAAAACTCTTAAGACGGTTAATCTAAATGTTACTAAAATCATCATACGACTTTCTTTTACCTTTAGTATGTAAAGAGAATTATATTAAAGTTAGTAGTTAAGTTTCAAAGATGGCTGACAATGTTGATATTTTTCTACTCGGTTGATTCTGAGTCTCTCACATCTTTGTAATGAGAAATTCAAACGCATTTCTTTATGAAAACAATAGAAAGTACATTCATTGGCCATTCCTTCGCCAAAATGAAAGCATGTTATTCTTTCGGCTATTTTGTCTTATTAATTAAGGTGATACTACAGTAAACTATCTTATTCAAAAGAGGCGCTGTAACGAGCTTACCTATTATTTAAGGTGATACTACAATGAGCTAGTCTACCATCAAAGGTGGCGCAATAGTAAGCGAATCTTATTAATGAAGGTGATACTACAATGAGCTAGTCTGCCATCAAAGGTGGTGCAATAGTAAGCTAGTCTTATTATTTAAGGTGATACTACAATGAGCTAGTCTACCATCAAAGGTGGTGCAATAGTAAGAGAGTCTTATTAATGAAGGTGATACTACAATGACCTAGTCTACCATCAAAGGTGGCGAAATAGTAAGCTAGTCTTATTATTTAAGGTGATACTACAATAAGCTAGTCTGCCATCAAAGGTGGTGCAATAGTAAGCTAGTCTTATTATTTAAGGTGATACTACAATGAGCTAGTCTACCATCAAAGGTGGTGCAATAGTTAGAGAGTCTTATTAATGAAGGCGATACTACAATGACCTAGTCTACCATCAAATGTGGCACAATAGTAAGCGAATCTTATTAATGAAGGTGATACTACAATGAGCTAGTCTGCCATCAAAGGTGGTGCAATAGTAAGCTAGTCTTATTATTTAAGGTGATACTACAATGAGCTAGTCTACCATCAAAGATGGCGCAATAGTAAGAGAGTCTTATTAATGAAGGTGATACTACAATGAGCTAGTCTGCCATCAAAGGTGGTGCAATAGTAAGCTAGTCTTATTATTTAAGGTGATACTACAATGAGCTAGTCTGCCATCAAAGGTGGCGCAATAGTAAGCTAGTCTTATTATTTAAGGTGATACTACAATAAGCTAGTCTGCCATCAAAGGTGGCGCTGTAGTTAGCAAGTCTTTTTAATTAAGGTAGTAATATAGTGAGTATGATATTAAAGTTGGTGCTATAGTAAGCTAGTCTATTATAAAATGCTGTACGTAGAGCATTATTACTTATTACTCATGTTGTAAGGACCTAGTCTATTATTAAAGGTGCATGGTACTATATAATAAATTTTAGTATATTATTAAAGGTGGTACTATAGTAAGTAAAGCCTATTGTTAAATATTACAACAAGTATAAGGAAATTTATGATCGTAGGCTACTGTAGTTCCAAATTTGCCGATCGTAGGCTACTGTAGTTCGCCGGCATTTAAGCCAATGAAAACGATGATTAGAACTATTTATATATATATAATTTATAAGTTTGTATTTTATATTCTATGACAATGCATGTTTTATTTTTATTTTAAATAAAGATTCAACTTAAGGCCCGTGTTGTTTTTTTTACATTAAATTAATCGAAACATATATGGTGATCTTGTTACTTTACTACGTCGAACCATAGCTAATGTTGAGATCTGTGACGTTTATAACTGACAGTAATTGAAAATATTTGTTATACAACATTCCAATTTAGACAAATACTTTTTAGGTCTTGAAGCAGGTGAAGCATTGATAACAGTAAAATAATGACCTTATTTTCTGACAGATACATAGATCTTGACAGAAAACAAGTTGAATTTATTCAACGCTTTTGAGATTGTATTAAAAGGTGTTGATGATAAGGTTACAAGTTAACGATTTGGCGATAGAAATTATAATGTTTAGATTATCTGTTTCTGGCACTAATGATTTTAGATTGTTCAGATTTGTCAGGAAAAGCTATGATTTGACATACATGTATCTTTTTTATATGTAGATATGTAGACAGCTTTGATAACAATGCCGTATCAAATCAACTAGGACTGAAATAAAACATTAAGTCAAAGCAAAGGCAAGTGAGCATACCACGTTTACCAAGAGAAACATTCAATATGCCGCAAATGATAATTAATCTAGATTAAAATTCTTATCAGAATCAAATTTGATATGGGGAAATGAAACTACCTACAGGGAAACAATTATCTTTTTGTATAACAAGCAGATTGACCTGAAATTAATTATTTACTATACTGATAGAAAGCTGAAGTTGATCAAAGCAATCTGGAATATCTACTATACTTCACAAAAAGAAATATCCGAAGAAATGGCGTGATAAATAATTAATACACGACTTTCAGAATGATGATAAAATACATTTAGAAAAAGCTATAACTAAATTTCACTGTTAAAATAACTCAAGAATAAACCTATTATATTTTCTATATAGTTTTTTCACACCTAATTTGTCTGCCTTTTAAAATTTCACTAATTATTAGTTGACTTACTCATTTTCTCTCGAGACAATAACAAATTTTTACAAGGGAAAATTTTAGTATTCCGTAGTATTGAAACCCACCACCTACCTAATGAAACGTAATGTTTCAATTTACTATTTATATTGAACGTAGTTTATAAAACAATGATATTTGCTTCTTAATTTGGTCATGCCAGATTCCTCACTATTCATCTATTTTTACGTAAATTCACAAATAAAAAACAATGCCGTGTAGGTAATAGAATTTCATTATACATTGCCATATGCCTTTACAGAGCAATCAGGAACACCAGACAACGTTGGACGTTTGTAGCTCTTTTCGATTTAAATTACAAACACCTTTAACACATATCTCTCGAAGTTCAATGTTCATCGACCATTGTTTTTCTCATTTTTTGTTATATAAGACCAGATCCTTGATTAAAGATAAAAGAATTGAGTTGAACATTTTGACTAGCTTCTCAGCTGTAGACTACATCATAAAGACTATTACTGACTTCATAGTCATCTCGCCACAAATAAACCATTATTGTATCTAAATATTTCAGTTATTAACAATAAGCAATAACAGTCTAGATAGTATAACAAAGATGTATTTTAGGTAGAAATTTGATGTTTCCCAAGAAAGGTTATAATCGTAAATAGTTAACACAATTAAAGCACTATCTAAATTTACTGTTTTTCTATCACCTACTTCAAGTAATGATCCAGCACTTAACACCATTAAACCATTCAAAGTTTCTAAAGGGATACATTATACTCTTGGAAGGTAATCTGACATTGGACAAATTCCAAATAAAAAACAGAATATTATAAAATGCCTTTTAGTAATCTGATCTGAACATTAGCTTTTCTGCTATACTGAATAATTTAGAGCAAAAAATATGCCACTTTTTTTCAATTTTAGGATAATTTAACGAATTAATCCGTAAAGTATTCGGTTGTTTTCTAATCAAAGGAAGAAAAACAATTTTTTAAATCGGTTTTTTGTAACGTCGTTATAGGAAGAATTATTATCGGTAACATTCCATGCATTTAATCAAGATTTGTATTTTGATTAAGAGGGGCATTACATGATGTCACGTCACACCATGCCATTTTAAAGGCAACCCCAAGGCGCGAAATTGTTGGATATATACTTGTCCTAGTTGTGGGACAAATAAAGACTTCAACATGCTAATTAATTAGTAAATTGATTAATAGAATTGTCTTTTTCAATAATACAGATGATTATTTCAAGTGGAGAAGTGCCTCTTAAATTGAATGGCACATAAGCTGATAATTCGTGGGTTCTGACAATCCATATTGCGGTTCAGAAATAATAACTTAACGTCATTATAGTGACTGATCATTTCTGGGTACATTCAGAAAATTTGTTTCAAAACAGGGGGGTTCAGTTAGTAAACATCAATATCCAATTAATATGAATTCAATTAAATCAGTATATAGAATAATTGATAGCGTTGTCTAGGTCCATTTTCCTATTAACGCTTCATACTAATCATATAGTTACATCCTGCTAAAATAGAACTCTTTTCTTTCTCTTACTTGTCAAGGATAATGAGATTTCAATCAGATTAGACATTGTTTCATTAATAGCTCTCGTATTTACCACTTGTTCCAATATCAATTAACTCATAGAATGGGTTTTCCAAAATTTTTTGTTTTTCAGAAATATATAATCTATATCAAGCCAAAAATGAAACGAAAAAAACCTTTATCGAAATATTAATATTTACTTTCAAATTTGCATTTCTAATATGCTCTTTTAACTTACAATTACTTAATTAAACTGAAAGGTATTAATGTCGGCCATACAATATACTTTGTTTCAAAAAGTACATTTCAGTTTCAGTGATTGAAAGGCTAGCTTTAGTTACAATCTGTATTGACTTTTCAAAGATTGGAGATGCAACAAAAGACTAATGTTATTATTCGATTTTAATTTAATTATACTTTAAAACTCAATATAAATCTTTATAAAAACGCAGTAACTTTTTTTTATTTCACGGGTTGTAGATTTGGTATTTATATAGCGCTAGGGACCAAGAAATATAATGGTGATTTAGTAGAAATGGCATATAACTTACAGTTGAAATTAAACTGCCAAACTCTTAAATTGCGACTAACTTGTACTTTTTTTTTATTACTATCGGATGTTTAACTCCTCCAGATGAAGATTGTATAGGTGAAATGTTGCCTTAGATCGTGAACGAATACGATCATGGATGATTGGTTATCAGATTGCTTACCTTCAGATCTAATAATCGATAGAAACCATTGCTGCCGATATTCAACTCTTAACAAGGGAAACAGTTGAACACGTCCACAAGACATTAATCATTCATTGCTTCAAAGAACCACTGAGCGCCCACCATTATGCCACGTTCATATTTAAAACATTAATAAAGTGTCTACCTCTTTTATGTTTAGAATGATGGTGCCAATTGTGATTCATGCAATTTAACTATATTATACCACACTCTGTACTTGAATTGGAATAACCCAAACCTGTAGAACTATAACCGAAGGGTAAAATTATATATACTTCAAGAATGTTCAATTGAATGCATATTTTTTCTGCGACTCGAACTATAATTAATAATGATTGACAATTCTAAAATTTTGAAAACCTACCTTCAATATGGTGACCAATTGCAAAGCAAAAAAACCTTCTTTTTTCACCAAAGAGGAGCAGCCAGCAGCATAATCGGAGTGTAGAATCATGTAGAGAATGATAGGATTGGACGTCTGCTGGGGACCCTCCGATATGCTAGAAATATAGACAGAAGACACGACATGTTATAGAACTATATTTAATCAGTATACCTTTCATGTTCTGTGAAGGTCAAATCCGATACTCTCGGAGATGTGTTAAAGAAAATATGCTTTTTTTATAATATCCATCGAAAAATGTTGAATAATTGATTATCTGATCAATTAACCTGTACATATCAAACAAATGACATTGTGTTTATAGCCAAACAAATACAGGGGTTAAGATTATGAAAAGCTTCTAAGTTTACTACGTGTGTCAACTGAAGTCACTGTTCAAGCGGACCATTCAGAACCTTTCGATGCTGGTATTAGAGGATACTTCAACATTTTTAAAGAAAGGTACCTCTTAAAATGAATTTAAAGTCTCAAAACTTGGCCAATAAGAGTATAATATATTCAGCTAGATTACCTCAGTTATCTCCTCTATAAATACTATAATATAAGTTTTCATTTTGGTCAAATTTAAAAACTTAAATTTTAGTTGTATACCTCTAAAAGGTGCAATTTTTTATTATCGTACTCAATAGCAATGCTATATTTGGAAAGAAAATTACAACCAAATGTCCAAGAAATTCGCAGCAATCATGAAAACTTCCCATTAAAGTCTGAATAGTCTTCAGGTTAACTAAATTGAATTTTATATTCTTTTGAAAACATCTTTAGGTATAGTACATACAGGGCTAACGTCAAGATTGATTTCATTTTGTGTATTATTGCTAAGTATTGCCAGGATTTTGTATACACTCGGCTGCTTATCTTAGAAGCTCTGTATTCTTTTTTTTTCCAAAAACCCACATTCACTCATTTGTTAATTATGTTTTTTCTGTTTAAATGTTATACTGTGTCATGTATATTATGATATAGAGGTTCTTTAAAGATTCTTCGACTTATGGAAATTGAAAAAGATAAAAGCTAATGCCTGGGCATTGTCTCTCTCCATTAGCCAAATTAGGCGAAGAACATTATAACTTAACTTCATTTATAAGCAGATAAAAGTTGACATCTTAGTTTGCCAACAGCTTCTTCCAGTCGATTCTGGCTTCTTGATATTTTCAGATGACTCAAGTAGCATACTGTTAAGTGATACAATGCATCTGGACGATCTGTCTATTTTTCAATCTAGCATAATTTTATCCGCGGTTCAAAGTCTCCAAATACAGCGGGGTTCCCCTGTAGATGCCCAGTTCTCCATACGACTTATAACTTTGTTTGGACAAATCTGATTCATTTTTTTTTAAATATTGTATTTGCTTTTTAACAGGTTCTAAAATTATGCAAGGTCGTCATATTTTTTAGTCAGTAATTATTCACTAGCGTGTTAATTAGACCCATCAAATGCATAACATCATTTTTTAAATTGTTGTTACGTTGCTTGGGATTGTCACTTGAATGCAGAATGAAATCTTTCCAAATAAAAAGGAGCATTAGAATTATTGAAATGCGTGTTTTGTCTGATAAAGCGGAAATCTTTTTAAATGCCTTCAAAAGAAACAATCGATACTAATTCACAGAGACTCTTGATTGAATTTTAAAATGAAGTAATGTAAACAATGTCTATAGTAAAACATTAATAAGGTTGGATACTTTAGCAGTTGCAACATACATAGGTATTAAAGTACAGGATAACCCGCCAGAGTTGCTACAGTTCAATTATAGTTTATATGATGAAAGGTGCCAGAACAATGACCTATATACATTACACCTGCTTCCTGTAGGACACTGTTATTATCCAAGAGAGAAAAAATCAACATTTCTCGTCTAAGCTGCAATAGTGGAACAGTGGAAACGTTAAATAAGGAGATCAACCTTTCAAAACATACCGAGCAGCAGATTCTTTGAGAACCGCATATTAAATCAAAACGCTTCCGCTATATTCGTGAAGTGAAGTACATTATTGTTTGACAACCGCAATAATACTTTAACCACTGAAGACTGTTGTTGTGCCAAGTGCAGATCTCTGTATCTTCGATCATCCATGCTACACAAATATTTCAAGGTGGAATTTTAGCTTAAATTTGACTGTTTTTCTACGAACAAGCATTTGATGGTATCATTTCCCGATTCACATTTTAAATAATATTTATTTTATATTTTTGGCGCCGATACTTTCTCAATAAATCATACCTCAGCACATGTCCAATGCATTTCTCATTTTCAAAAACATCTATCTTGCTTTAGAACTTCAGGATTAAATGAAAAGTTACAGAATGTTCTTGAATATCAAATTTGTCTATGTAAAAATTACCGAAACAATTGCTACATACTGAAGATAAAACTAAAATGTTCCATCTTACCTGTAGATATGGAAGACATGTCCACATCATCTATTAATGATGACTACTGAACTACGTTTTTATATATAGTACTAATATTAATCAATTCACGATATAATAAAGACTAATCCATTGAGAATAGTTGAAATAATCAATTAAATCATCAAAAAAACGAATGAATAGAATAATACTGATATTATTTATTATTTAACTTGAATCAATAACAGTTCGATTTAACTTTCTAATTTCTACAAATCACATTCTCTATATTTACATTATCCCACAGCCACCTATCAGCTTTACAATCAACAATTGATCTTTTCATCTAATAAAGGGAATATTGGGTCTCATACGTCTATCCCATCAAGATTAATAGACCGATGAATTTCAATTTGATCAGGTTAAACCCGAAAATTGACATTGACATTACTGTTTTTTACGAGCTTCTCTTCTACTGTATTCGCAATGTTTCGCAGACAATAGCCCAATGATGTAATGCAACAGGAACGTAATTGGTTAGTAAAGGTACACATTTTACTTACTAGTATCCACTTCAGTTGACAAAACCGCCCTGTTGTCTGTGTTGAACAGTTTTTTAGTTAGTTGTTTTATGTAACTTTCTACAATTTGGGTTGCTATCATTATTGCTTGAATTCGATTTTTAATCTACAATATCAAGGATGTTCATTTTTGTGACATCGTGCGTGGTCAAGGTAGACCAGTTGCGAACCACTTTAATCTTCCCGACCACTTCATTGATGACCTATTGATTATGCCTATTGAATCTGTACTAACTTTTCCAAACATCAAGCCTAAGCACTGAAGATTACAGCGCGAGAGTTATTGAATGGACCAACTCGGCACAGTATATCCCAATTGGTACACACGATTACAAGTAAAATACCCCCATGTGTACACCAAGAGACTTGTGACAGCCTATAGGCGAAATAAAAAGTTGAGTAACCATTTAGTCCATAGCCGACTTGATCGAACCCACACCGCCCAATTCACACCCCCCCCCCCTCCTCCCAACACATTGGCCCTTCTATAATATGAAATTGACTATTCTTATAAAACATTATATTAAATATTTTTCTTTTTAAGTGGGAATTGTAAGAAGAATTTTGTACATGTATATATATTTTGTTGATATTTCTTTCAGATGATCACTAGGAGTCGGTACCACCAAATTATTATCTTTTTTATTTCTATTTACTAACTGAACAAACAGCACTTCAAAAAATATAGTTCTAGCTCAATGACCTAGGCCCGTGCTTTTTGTCAGAATACTATTCTCATATCACCTAACACTATAAGTTAATTAAAGGTTGTATTATTGCTTTGTCCGGAAGACTCTTTTCCAGAGAAACATTAAAATAATTATAAATAGGATAAGGGTCTGTGTTCGGCAATAATAATCAAATCATATATCAACTAAGAGTAGCCTGTATTCCAGAGTCTGGTTCCGGAAATTAATATTGCTATTAATAGCTTAGAATAAATAAATCTTGTAAATTATTAATTTGTATCTTTCAATTTTGAACATTAATCTTGAAGGGATTCTTGCATTTGATCGCGTATGGGGAATACTTCACCATTTGTTTGTTGGCGTTAGATCGTGGGTGACAAAGACCACAGAAAAACATGGAACGAGCTTGATCTGCATTGTTATGATATTTTGATTATTCTATTCTTTTTAACACGTTCAATTTGGAGTCATATGATATGAAAAAAAGTAGGCTACTTGAAAGTAGTGTTATTTTACATGGTTATAAAGAATAGAAAAGAGACACTCGAGATCTTTTATAATTTTTTATTATAATATTATAAAAGAAATATAAATAAAACACTTTTCACTAATTGTCGACACCGTAGATGTTGTAATGTACATTACTGTCAATATTAGGAAAACTTACAAAATTAAATCATTTTTGAAAAACGCTTAGTAAATTCATCAAGCGTTTTTCAAAAATCAAATGCATTATTTTGGATACTAACTTAGTTTTTTTGTTTTTTTTATTTATGACAGCATGTATATTTACTGATGAATAGAGCTCTTATTGGCCAAGTTTAAGGTTTTCAAATTTTATGTTCATTCTAAGACCTATAATCCCCCTTAAAAAAGACTCTCAATACTATAATTCTTCCCTTTTTGTATGTAATGGACAGTTGTGGTCTGTTCATACCTGATCATTAATTGATATTCGCCTTTTGCTACTGAATCCCTGTAAGTGTTCTGCTTCAATGACAAGAAGATTTAGTTTCTGTACATCTACTCATTTAAGATATAAATCTATATTTAATGTATCTGTACCGAGAGGGAAAGAGATATTAATTATGAGATATCTTTATTTGAGTGATATTTGAGTCATTCTATATACATGATGTTTTATTCCCATTCAAAGATTTATCATGATATGTAATGGCAAGATGTTTCTATAAATTTTTGAATGAACTAGTGTTTATTCAATTGTTTGATACACGATATTAATGATTTAGATTAAAGTTTGTCTTGGAAACCGGAACATAAACAGAGACAGAGATGTTCTGTTCTTTCTTTAATACCATGTTTCACGCAACACATAATTATGAACAAATAGATTTAATTTTCGATTATGACTTAGCTATATGCTCATCGTGACATAGAACCTGTTTTTTTTTCAACTTGTCGGACGTTTCCATTGTGAGCTAGCGCTATAAGTCCCATGGAAAAAAACTACCTTCTTGGAAGAGGTTCATATCACTCCATGTTCTGAATTTGGCCGCAAATCATTCCTAGCTCCTCTATTCCGCTGATCCGGGACGGTTAGAAGTGCACCGAAGAAGCGACTTTAGTTTTATTAGTTATTTATCGAAGAGAAGATGAGCGCAATGTGTTATAATGTTTCATTGACAAAGAATCATAGAATCACATCCGACGACACCAGGAAACGGAATACCCTGACTGCAAGGTAGAGGAAACGGAAAAGACATCTTCTTTTTAAATGATGAATTTGTCTGGTGTTCGGTTTACATGAATTTTGAAAATACTTGTATATTAATAATAAAATCATGAACTAAATCTATACTGCGATGTTATAGATTTTTGTGGTATCTTTCAAGATTCAGCTCTTCGTAGTGAGCCGCTGGCCACTGAAGGTAAATTCGAAAACAATTGAAGACAAGTGTCGGCGCCAAAGGATCAAGGATGTGGGACACCACGAAAAAGGCTGAAAATTCAGGACATAGAGCTAGTTAACCATTTTAGCAATATCACTATATTTGTATATAAGAGGAAAATTCTAAAGTAAAACAAATGTAGAGCAAAACCCGTAATGACTTAAAGATTATTGGTTGAGTATCCTCAAATCGCTTCAGACAAATTTCGCGTCGGGCCTTTATTCCACATGGATGTCTACTGCCATCCAGAAAATAAATTGTCTCACACTTGGTAGAGGTAAATTGGCTGCGAAATCACGTCAGCAATGTTCACTGACATTATATAGTTGTCAAAGCGTTTGAAATAACCCATTTTAGAAGTGGGAGTTCGTGCTATTGTTTTTCAATGTTATTTTATGAGAAGTTGGCCTTTATTTATTATTTACAGCTTAAAACCATTTATTCGACAGAAATGTGTATTTTACAGATCTTTTTTTTTAAACATAAGTCTTGAAGCTATTCCTTGTCTTCATGACGTGTACATGTTTTACCGTGACTTTGACCGTTGTGGTGCTTATTACCGTACATGGAACGCCATCAGTACATCGTTGAATGCCTTTATCTACATCGCAACCACACGCCCAGTAAAGTATTGACCGACACATCCCATTGTCGTATGTGGCCCATATCGAAAAGATCTGCACTTGTGTCCGATTTCGTTTTGATTGGAACCGCTTAACCTTCTTTTCCGAAATCAGGCGTGCAGTCACCTTACCATTATAGCTTCTTTATGCTAAAATGTGACCAGGAAGTACAGTTGTAGAGAGACCCTCTTGACACGCTGGTTTAAATACTACCGCTCGAGCCCCCGACATCGTTGTTGGTTCTAATGGAATACCCCAATACACACCAATCAGAAATTTTCCTAACAGTTTCGTTATCCATGTAGACGAGATGTACCCAACTTTTCGATCCCTTAAACTATCAAATATGCACTAATATGTTCATTCGGGAGGTACGGCAAGGCTAGCACTTTCTTAATCAGTTCATATACGTCATCCATGAATGGTGAATAATTGCTTGAATGGCAACTTCACAACCTTAAACGTTGCGTCAATATACCATGTCTTCACCTTAGCCAACAGGTGCAACTGGTCTGTGGTGGCAAACAGTAAATGGCGAGCATGTTCGAAAAAAAATGTTATTCCTTGACTGCGGAAATTTGTTATAAGTAAAAAAATCTACCGCTGATCTCGGTTCGCTTTCTACTGAAACCATGTTTAAAACAAATTCCGATCGTATGATCGGGAATTCGAAACCATCGAAAACAAAAGGTTTTAAGATATCATCTTTTATTTCAATAATATATTGGGTCCGGTATTATGTATTATTATTGTTATAATCGTAATAAATAATAATTTGTCTCCCTTTATAAGAACTCTAATATACTAAAGATATATTAACGGCATCGGTATATTTTTCCCCGGGTTGACTGGAGAATATTGCCTCCTAGTTGAATTTTTCTTCGAGTTGACATTTACCCGAATTGACCGAGTACCTCGCGCACCACCTGATGTTAGATGTCGGCATAACTTTCACGAAACCCAGAATTTTATCGAAATGACCAGATTTTCGCACGAAACGAATAGATTTTTCACGAAAAGGCCTGATTTTTCACGAAACGAATTGATTTTTCACAAAACTGTTAGAATCTACTAAACTAATTTAGAATCTGTGAACTGACCTTTTGCATTAATGGCGTTCCATACATACATATTTTGAAGATATTTTGAAGATAACAGAAACTTGTTTCTCCAAAGTAAGAGCTGTTTCAGCGTTTATCTTCACTACGATAAGATGGTATTCTGTGAACTAGATAAAACATATTTCTGTCATGGAAGGTAAAAAATTTAATCATATTCTATATTAACCTATAAATATTCCATTATACAAATACTTGACAATATAATTATAATAGTAATTTGGAACTGTGGTGTTGTCTATTGTCAACGGAACTGATAGTGTTGATCTTCTTCCAGACTGATTTATTAATTACACGGAGGCTTCAGGATATATTATAACCGTCGGTTGACTGACAACTTACATCAGCCGCTTCAGACCAACACATAACATCCATTAAAATATCTAATATTTAAGCTAGTTGTTGAAAGACATTTTCAGGAAAAGCATTGTGTTATAGAACAATTGACGATGCCATCAGATAAATGAATCCATTATTTCCAAGCTTCTGCGGATTTCTTATAATAGTGTCCAGTGACTGAATGCTCATGAACTATTATTTAGTAAATAATATCATTATACGGTTGTTTTTATTATGCTCATAAGGAATGATACATAGCACGCAAATCTCAAATTCATATGTGTCTTGGAGAAATGTTGACTTCGAGAATCTTAGATTCCAAGAACAGTTTACAAAGCAGATATATTGCCAGCAAGCATGTCACTTTTAATCTTAATAGAGATTGTATTTTTTTACATGTTTATTCATTATTCATGAATAACATGATAATCTTGAAAGTTTTCACATTCCGTCGAAAGGAACGATTTTATTGTCATTGTATATAGAAATAGTTTAGAGTGAACATGCATGATTTCGTATCCAGCTAACCGAGAAGACATATATGGTCAAAACGTTTGAGTTTCCTTTTAAATATCCAAATACAGATTGTCCATTATATAGTATCCATTGTCTTTTATTTGTTTCTGGTTCTAGACATATTTCAGCAATAATATGTAAGTAGAAAACCTAAGAGCAATCTAAACTTAATCTATTGCTTAGAGGATATCAAATGTAATTTAGAAGGTAATTGCTAGTTATAGCTTCCTTGGGCCGACGGTTATGTTTTAAATGAAAATATTGTTTGTGTATTTTTCTAATGCACATTTTAAACGATGGTCTAGGTACAACTAGAATGTACATTTGATATAGAAACCAGTGATTGAGATGGTGACATCTTTGTAATTCGTGATTTTCACTCTCCTGGAAGAAATTAAATACTCAGCCCACATCCAATATTTCATTTCAGCCAATACACTGAACTGTTTTAAGCAATGGTTCAACTCTACCAAATATGCCTTTTACATTTATGGTTGATTTTCTACACTCATGGTGGGTATTATATTTATGGTTGATTGTGTTACATTTATGGTGGATATTATATTGCTAATGCGCAATACCTTCGATCAGAAAATAAATGATAATTTAGGAGAACATACTTCAATTTAATTCTCTACTAGGCTAATTTTAACTTGTAAACCAATTATTTTAACAACAGCCTAGCATCTCTACCAAATACATTGATATTTTATATAATAATCTAGACTAGTGCTTGCGGTCATTGAATGTAGAAATTTTGTGTTTGATCTTCATAAATTGGCTAATTTGTCTTAATGGATTGGAGATCACTTTCACTAACGTGCGTGTAAAACAAACCTCTGAGATGTAATAATTTCAATATTATCTTCAATCATAGCGTTTCGTCCAAACGCTTCCTAACGACCTGTCGCTCCCAATCTCTCATGTGGATGTTGAAGTCAATTTCATCTACATATACTTTATAAAGAGTACTTAGACCTGGTTTCAAAGCAAACATGGATAAAATCCAATGCATTGAAAAAAGTGGCACAATTTCAACGTAACGATATCTTTACGGTTTGTTAAAAAAACCGAAAGAAATGGAGTTTTTCTTGAAGACGGTTTTAATCCCCATGGCTGATTCAGATTTAATATTGTAGTCAGTGAGCGTAGAAGACTTCCTGATGGGGAAATTGCTAAAAATATCTAAACCTATCTTCATGCCAGATTAGTCTGAAACTATTAACGTATCAACAATAGTGATATATAAGGCTCCTTCAACCCCAATATTTATATTCTTTATTACTTGATTTACAGACACAGTTTGTAATTTAAACAAACGATTTTATTTTTGAGAGTATGTAGACAATATACCGGACTGTTATATAATTGTTCTATCACATTTATCTAGACATGTATTATATTAATAATCAGGATTGTGGGGGTGCAGAAAATAACATCTTACAATAAATCTGAAAGATAATAGTTTGTCGTCTTCAATGAGTAATGCCACACTGGTTTTTGCGAGAAAATTTCTCTCAGTGCTGTGCAGCGGTCATGGCCAGGGCATGCTAGTTCGTGTATTGTACAAGCATAAAAAAAGCGCGCACAACCACATTGTCAAACTCAATGGAACTTCTTGGTTACACATTGGTTGATTAGTTTATGACCAAAATTCATATGTTGTCCAAGCGTTGGCACTTACGTTCCCGAAATGCAGTGTTATCAACTCGCATGTTTCGAGCAAGTACGAAGAGCTTCGAGTGCCAAAAACAATTGTAAACAATTCAACATTCTCCATACAAAATGGCTCGAACTCGCGCACCCTCCACCAGCTACTAACACATGAAGTCATGAAGTTATTAATTCTTGGCATGCCAACGAAGTTCGTCTCATTAGCAAGCAGAAATCGCGCAAGTGTCAGTGTGACTATAATATTTTGAATTTTATGATGATGGATTTTTAATTTTAATATTATTTTGATGAATCCGTTTGATTTAATACATTAGCATTGGTGTATCATTAACTTTATCAATGAGATAAAAGGTATGATTATAAACGTTTAAAACCTTTCAAATTCGACATGCCAAAGCAACTTTCTGAATAACCCCGACGGAATAATTTTCTGTAAAAGGAGAATATTGTTCAGATGAAGAATGAGGACTCGAATTTTCACAGTCTAGAGAGGTTTTAATTCGAATATACGAACATTTTAAATCCAAATTAACTCATCAATCAAAAAAGGTCTGACTTTCATATTTATTTTCAATATTTTTACAGACATAATCATAAGATCGAATCATGATACAAGAACTTGGGTGGCTTTATTTATACCATTAATGATGCGTTAGTCTAGGACTGTATCGTGGGATTCCTAGTCGAGATTCATTACATATATATTTTGGTGATATCATGTAATCTAACTGAACAAATACTTGATCTGTGACACAATGTGCTCATAGTCAAATTTCTGAAATCCCTTGTAATAGTTTTTCTTTTGGAAAATTGAAAACTATACCTATCATTTTGCTAAAAAAAAAGAAATCTTTGTAACTGCAAATTCATTAAAATGGCTGACCTCGTTTGGTGTTAAATCAAATGAGTGGATTCATTATCACGTAATTAAGTGAACGAGAACAGGTATACAATATCTACCAATAGACTAATACATATAACAGAAATATAGCTATACTTCAGTTAACAATTTTACATAATTACTGAAGTGGTTAAGGTTTCGATATGATGAATAAAATAATAATAATGATAAATGCAAAGTCGTTACCAGATTCACTCAACGTATAGGTGGAGATCTAAAAATGTGTCTACATCCATACTCTTAAATTCGAGGTATATGGTGCCATGTTCTGTTTTTGAGGCATACTGATTTCTGTCTGACCTCAAATCTTTTTTATCTATCGTAAGGTAATGTAACATATTCTGAGTATCTCCAATACCGACGTAGCTTATATTTCAAATGTCAATGGAACAAATTACGTTTTTGAAGAGAACACACTTGAGATATGATCTGTACCTGATACGACCCCTTACAGAATATTATGTACTCAATACTAGCCTCCATGTTACTTTTTGATTTTAAATTATTGAGAAGGTAACTTGTAAAAACCGTTATCGGCACTTCTTTGATGTTGATTAAAAAAGAAAAAATTTCATTTCAACTTCATCCCGCTTTAATTTATTTTCAAAGGAAAACGTTTTGATTAATTCGAAAAGCTTTCAGAGCACATGAAAAGTATATACTTTCAATTGAGATTCGCACCTGGATTGGGATGCAAAATAAATCTGATGTCCCGCTTTGAATCAAAAAACCGAAGTATGTCAATATACAATAAAAAATCAATTGTTGAGTAGAGCAAATATTGAAACAGCTTACCTTGATATATAATTATCTCATTCTGCAACCGTGTAAATCAAGTATCAAAATAAGTATCAGACAGACTGACCACATCAAAAAAATGACTAGAGCTATTAGTTAGATATTAACGTTCACCTTGTGTTACGTATGTCTCTATACTATATGATCTTCAAGATGACAATATCAGTATAAATACTTGGTTCAGTATATACACATTATCTCATCACGACAAGATATCTACTGGCCTTTTATCGCGTTTCTCTTTAAATATTCTATATTTTAATGCATATATAATTGTAAGAGAGATTGAGTCAAAATAACACAGATATCTCAGTCACAAAATAGCATCCACCATATTAAAATCACCTTATATTCATTGTATTCCATTATTGTTAATGTTAAAAGAATACCTGACGAAAAATTTGTAGCATCATTATACTCGTATGATATTATAAAATATCGCCATGACTGTGTAAAGAAGATAAATTTAAGAATTCGCTTTCCAATTCAACTTAATGAGCATGTAAAAACCAAGTGTAATCCCAAGTCTAAATATTCCACTTTCCTTCAACAGAATGTCAATTACTACTGAAAGATCTATGTAATCAATTTTGCCATATAAGGTAACATGGTAAAGCAAATTATCAAGACATTAGCAAAGTCATAACAAAATGGAGAAAGGTCACGCAGGCTGTAACGTAAATCACAGCACTATTATACATTCACAACATAGTTTGGAATTTGTGAAAATATAGCCATTTTGGTAATGTAAAATTCAAAAAATAAACAAATAAAACATAAAATATGAAAGAATGTTGTTTTAACATTTATTTTTAAAAGTGGGGCAAAAATTTGATCTGGCTACATAAATACCAACACATCTTGAGAAAAAAATTAGATTTAGTGTGGCCATGATCTTGTTTCAGGTTTAGTGACTAAAATGCTATGATATAACATTTTGACTTAAACAATGTGGTTGCGATACTGTGACTGTGACTCTGTGATTGAGATATTGTGTTACTGTGATTGAGATATAGTCGATATTGTAACTGTGACAATGTGATCGAAAGATTGTAATTTTTGTAATGTGTGACGGTGACTCTGTGATTGAGATGCTGTGATTTGTGTACTGTATTGCTGTTGTGACTGTGACAATTCGATTGGAATATTGTGATGTGTTAACTGTACTGATATTGTGACTATGACACTGTGATTGAGATATTGTGATTTGTGTACTGTACTGATATTGTGACTGTGACACTGCGATTGAGATATTGTGCAGTTAGAAAATGTTTATGAACTGTGATATGTGTAGCCTGATGACATCCATGACATTCATCGTACTTGTATAATTATGTTTGAAAGGATGCAGAACATTCAGAAATATATTTTTTAATACTAGTGAATTTATTGTCATTTTCCATTTGTATTTATAACACCGTTTGTTCTCAAAGAGATCACTGTCTCTTTGGAGGAGTGTATGATAAAATATTAATAAGAACATGCAGGTCAAATTACAGCA
Source organism: Nipponacmea schrenckii (assembly GCA_030562195.1). Taxonomy (NCBI): domain Eukaryota; kingdom Metazoa; phylum Mollusca; class Gastropoda; family Lottiidae; genus Nipponacmea; species Nipponacmea schrenckii. The sequence goes on along the minus strand of JAUJPP010000003.1, from coordinate 13,652,615 downwards.
CGGGAAATAACTAGATATGACAATGTCTTTGTAAAGGATGTTATAGATTTATCTATGGCCCATTGGAGACAACATTTTCTCCTAAAAAAATACAAAAATATTAAAGCCGAACCTGTAACTAACTGGGGATTCAAAACCTATCAATTAGAAATGTAGTGCGATTTGACTACACGAGAATAATACTCTTCATTATGGCATGAGTTCTGCAGTGTGTGTAATTTCATTATCTATTATTTATTATAAAAGATTGCCAAAATCGACAAACGATTCAGCTAGAGTGTTTATGGTTATTGAATTTGATGGATTGATGGAAAGTTTAACACGGGAAATAAGAGCTATGCTGACAAGTTCATATTGATCATAATCATGGTGCTTTATCTCTATCAAATTTGAATGTTGACCCCTCCTTTACTTGTGAAGTAGCCCCTAACATGCTATTACAACTATAAATCATTATTCTATCAATCATTATACAATGATGTTTATAAATTAATCATTTATTGTTATTTTGTCAGAGTGAATAATTTGAAAGCATTAGATGAGAATATATCAATTATAGGCTCTGTTACATTAAACTTCATATTCTCTATCTATTGGGTCATCTTCACAAGCTATTGACTATTACCATTTAACCTTGACTGCAATAGCCACTATTCTTGTGTCAGCATGGGCCTTAATGATCTTATTGGGCGAGTTACAACTTAGAGACAGGTACATATAGACCAGCCGACATTCAGAATTTTAGCCTAGACCTTTTTTGGCTTATGTCAAACCTTAAAACCAATTCAAGAACAAAAGGCAACTTCTCAGAAAACTTCACACACTTTTAATGTCTAAAAATTTGAACGAAATTTAGAAGTAAATATTTTACACAAGATAATAATTATGGGGTAGTACACACTTCTTTAATACGGCACATATAGGTACATAAAGTTTTGAACACAAGATGATGTTTTCTAGACAATATAGGGTAATATTCATGAATTTTAATATTCCCGTTCCATCCACAAAGACTATAAACAACTCATACACATAGCAAGCAGTTAAAAGGGAATGAATCGTGCTAAGTGTAGTACAATAGAGGTTAAACACAAACTAAAAGTTTTGTTTGCAGGTCTTGATCAAGGGCGATTTCTTATCAGTCTCCCGATAAGGTGTGTTCGATTCGCTTCCTATCAATTGGTAGTTTCTGTATGGTTATATAATGAAAGAAAACAAGCAAAATCAAACAAACCCCGAACATGCCCTTACTCTATTGTTTGAAATCATACCTTGGGTGTGAGCTGAAGTCAGGGGTAAGGTAACAAATATTGTACGTAACCAAGACGTCTTTGTTGTATATGAAGGTCGTTGAGTTAAGTACCTCTCTTGTTTTGCCAGGAGTGACTTTCACAACTACAAGGTATGTAATGTATTTAAAGGGATAATAGGCGTTAGAAGAAACATAAAAAATTAATTTCACTCAAATTTGGACAATAACAGTATATATCCATCAGTGGACTTACCTGGTGTCATAACAATACATCAAAATCCCTCTATTATCAGATAAATCCACAAAATCATGTATTTAATTATAAAACGCTTAATACTTCCATCAAGCGATTTTCAAATTGTAAAATATAAAGGGAAGTAACTCTTACATGTGGGTTTTCATGCGTCCTTGACCCCTACTGTTGAATTGCACAATGATGGTTTAGCGTTGATTTACCAGACGCTTTTTTTCTCAAACTGAATGGAATCGTCGTTGGCTCACTTTTTTTTTTTTAAATTCCGAATATATTTTTATTGTGGCAGATGTTCAGCTTGTACCTTTATATCTACTTTTGTTAAGCAGCCTATCGCTTTTGATACATTGTCTTTATTATTTGAAAATAGATTAAAAATTAACCGAGGCATTTTCAAGAAACGAAATCCAAAAAAGAAACTAGTGTTTATGAGGTACAAAAACAGTTTTCCATTGCTAATTGCGCAGAAAGACATTAAGCCATCGTGTCGCTATATTTACACAGTATATATTTTCTTTCCATATTTTTTGTGTATTGGAAACAAGGACAGTTAATCTAGTCTGCACATCATTAACGGATGTTTGTTGTGTAGCTATGTTGGTCCCGATATCGATCGGTGCAGTGGATAAGATGGCAACCATTGTTATGTTCTCGACGTAGGCAAATAATCCACTCTCTTGTACTTTTTTTTTTTTTTTTTTTTTTTCATGGAGGCATAGCATAGAAAGACTATGGGGATCCCGAGGCAAGGGCGTGCGTAGAATGCTGAAGGAAAGTCCCGGTCTTGTGTTTTACATGATTCTTTAGGGTTTCTTGTCTTATTTCCATCGATTGCCTTGTATGAAGCTTACCGATACATGGAAAGGCCATTTGGGTTACGTTAGGGGCGTAAAATATTTTAGTCTGGGACCATGTGTGACTCTAAATCAAACTACACCTCGTGGGATTTTGTTAGGTTCGTGTAAACCTTATGTTAAGCTCGGTTTGCTAGTGATTTCTCGATCGTGTTATCGAGATTTGTTAGCCAACGATCATATAATTTATTTAAGGAAAAATAAGTGTGAGATTGTAAAATAGCGATCGGATGGATTCAGTCCACTTAAACTTTTATGCTAATGTTTGTATTAGTTTGGGCTATTTTTAGAAATCCTCTTTCTCCCTCCCTTTTTAGGTTTTTGCTTGCCCATTTTTGACCAACTTTTGATTTAGATTTTTGGAATTTGATTTTTCGAATTGCACTCCCTCACCTGTTCACAGAAGTGGAAGTATTTGATGAGAATATGGTAAACAATTGGAGTTTCATTTTGAAGCTGAATAAATCCATTAGGTGATAATAGATACCTTTTGTCAATTATTGAAGACATACCGGAAGTATGTTCTTGTGCTAAAATTTAAATAATGATTGGTGTATATGATTCTGGAATGTTTAGCTTTGGTGTACAAGTCCAGAATTTTCAGAATCTTTGGAAAAACTTCGTTTGACATTCGTTTCCATCTATATTATTATATATTTATCAAATAATATCAGGTTTTTCGGGTCACTGAACCCGTACTATTTGTCACGTTCGAGAGGATAAAGATTTCCAAGATAATGGTGAATATGTCACACTTGTCTATGATCACCTACTCATTCTGAAACATATATGTGAGACTTTTCAAACGAAATGAAATGTAAGCGACGTGTCCTGGTTAATAACACATCGTTGTGAGGAAAATCATCAACATTACAATTCCTTTTAATGCATGATGTAGACGTAGCATCGAAACTACCTATGCCTCCATTGAGGCGGTAACACACTCGGTTGCTATCTTAAATGTTGATCCCCCATAAAAAAAAATACCATGTTTGAGACTATTCTTGGGAAATTGACTGATAGTCTTTCAGCCAACTTTTAAAAAAAAGAAGAATGATTTCTTCGGGAACTATTTCCCCTAGGTCTTCGGCTCATATTATAATAATATATGACAATTATTACCCAATTATTTATTGGTGGGCTTTGTTTTGTTCGACGTCGTAACTTTTGATCCATTATGGAAGCAAACATTAAAGAAGCGCATAAAAAAAGACATAATACATGCTGCGATAAATAAACAAACAAAAAATAGCAAAATAGGTTTAATGGTATAAAAAAAACAACTAAATGTAATGTTGATTGCTTTTTCTCTATTATTTACCAAAATAGTGTCCTTATTTTGTTCATGTTCACCTTGGGTTGGGTTAGTACAAGGTCTGTGGTATTATTTCTCTATGAATTTAACATTATAATAAATATGTGGCAAGCCACATCGTATACGCCAGCACTTTTAACGGTTTCTTAGATATATTGATTCACACGGTGTAGGTCTACATGTAAATGGACATTTCCGTGAATTTTGTCTTGAAATTGTCTTCAAACATGTTTCCACAGATGAACATGCCTTAATAAGTCATTTTCCGAGGTGTGTCTTCAATAAAGACCAATATAGCCTTCGGAGACTTGTTTGCCTCGCCCTTCTCCACCCTAACTATATGTCCGATGGATCATTCCCGAACAGGTCAAGGACCTGCAACTGCTGTCAAATTAGAAGATAAACACTTTCTGTTTTAGATTTAGAGGGGGTTTATTCGATATTTAACCATGCTTGAATCATTGGATCCCGAGACCGCTTGCGGTCGAGGGTCTCTAATGGTATATTTTAGCATGGTTAAATATCGAATAAACACCCTCTAAATCTAAAACAGAAATAACAAAATTTCTGAGTTCTGATTGGTCGAAATACATGGGGTTTAATAGCAATTTGACATCATGTCTTTGCAATTTGGCGTATTAATTTCAGCGAACTAGTTACAAATCTTGTTTATGTTAATGATAAAAAGGATGTCTTCTTTTTCATTCGATAGCGCACGTGCAGTTTGTTGTTATGTGCGTCATACTGCACCTAACGTCATAAAAACCGAATAGCCCATGTCTAAATTATCCATAGAAAAGATTCCGGGAACAAAATCATCACAATTTGTGGTACAATTCCGATAAACGACTTTCTGTTTTAGATTTAGAGGGGGTTTATTCGATATTTAACCATGCTTGAATATACCATTAGAGACCCTCGACCGCAAGCGGTCTCGAGATCTAATGATTCAAGCATGGTTAAATATCGAATAAAACCCCCTCTAAATCGAAAACAGAAAGTGTTTATCTTCTAATTAAACCCCATGTATTTCGACCAATGAGAACTCAGAATTTTTGTTATTTGTGGTACAATTTAAAGTTTAATCTCTGAATGTAAGATTTTCAGATGTTTTAAATTTTAAAGGTACAGAAGCTTAGTTTTAAGAATAACTCCAGATCATCTTTAAGCCGCACAATATTTTTGTTAGTTGTATTATTTTAAACTAAGGGTGGTAGGAATGTTAAAATGTCGAAGGTTGTTGTAACCTTATTGTAAACTTCATTTCTAAATCTTTGTCTTTGTCTCGCAGATTTAATAATGTTGCCTGCCTTGAAATTTATAAGCTTGGTTCTTGGTTTTGTTACGATAGTTCATACTCTTTCATGTTTCTATTGATTATTGGATGCGCCTTGATTTCTTTAGGATTTGGTCCGGTACATATTTCACCTTTAAGAAAAGTGAATTGTGATAAAATAAAAACGGTTGTATTATTTCGTTTACAGCAGTGCTTCTCAACATGTTTTATGAGATTCCCCACGACGAAATGAGTCGTAACTCCTCCCCCACCCCTCCAACTTTCAATCAACAACAGCACGTTTATCTCTCTCGATGCTTTTAGTTTAAAGTAGCCTATATTCCCCATTGTTCAGTCACCCCCCACCCCCTTCCACCCTACTTTACTCCCCCATCCCTTACTTCTACCAACACCCCCCCCCCCAAACATCATTTGTACAATAGATTTGTTTTACTTTAATATTTTTTAAGTTGGCTTGATTTAACCAAATTCTCAAGATATGAGCCAAACATGATGGTAATTAGTAATAAGTTATGTATAGTTGGCAATAGGTTAAATAGATAACAAGATATTTATAGTACTATTCCAATCATTTTGCAATCTAAGTCTTATTAGTAATCTTTCATTAACTTGATAATTATAGCTTAAGAATAAAAAACACGTTAAATAGTATTTATCTGTAAGCTTACTGATGACTTCATTTTTTGCTTTATCAGTGCCAATAATAGTATTTAGTATGAAAATCTAATGGGAATTATTACCAACTATTAATGAAAACACTTTTTACAGTTCTTTGTGTAGGTTGACATAATGTGAGTCGAAAATTTATGTCATTTTCTATCAAACTTTCATGAAGCTATTTTGGTATAGTCTCTTGAGATGATTTTTATTTCCAAGTCGATGAGTTGAATATAAGTTTAGCCGCGATGCTTCTCAACCGAGGCCCATATGCTCCGCAGGGGTTGCTCGCGAGCATGTGGAAATAGGAGTGAGTGGCATTAGGGTGGAGGAATTATACAAAAAAATAAAAGGGGAGGGGGGATTGTGAATGGCTAGGAAATTGAGCAAAATCAATGTGAAATCACAGATCCTCATAATGACTCCTGTGCTATTGTTTTCTGCCCAGAGAATAGACCAGCAGATGATAATTGACAAGGTTATCATAGTAAACCATTCAAATTTGCTAACTTTTTATCTTGGAGTGCATTTAGCGCCATATGCCCTTTTACACCTGTTAAATTATGAAGTGCAGTATCTGTGCCTGTGTTCTTTAAATATAAGCTTGAAAATATACTTTAATCACATCGATTAGTGCTTCGAAAGACATGTTCGTTTACGGTACCTTCATCCAACAATTTTTTTTTAATATCGAGGCCACTGATTCTTGTCGGAATACTCAGGGCTTTTTAAACACGGATAAGAAGGAAATCAATCGGGACCTGAAAATGATGTCAGATTATTCAGAGTACACTGCAGCCTATATGTATAATGTGTATATATGTGTGATCTCAGGCGATTCCGATATTGGAAATTTTTATTAGAACAATGCTTCTTGTTCAAAATAAGTCAAAATTGGTTTCAAAACTTCCCAAAAGATCCATGGCGAACATTCATACCAAAACATTAAGGACTATTTATTAGCAACAGCGGGAAACTGGTCTCCGATTCCGGTCGCTCAAGTGTATTTCTCCTTAAGAATGAAGTGCCATTGAAGCTGACATACATATTTTTAATTAAAGTTTATCTGTACGATAAACTTGAAAATATGTTCGAGATAAAATTATGTTTATATTATTAACCCTCGAGAATAAGGTTCGTTAAACTTGTAAATAACAAGGTAAAGTAATACTTCTCTGTCATGATATTTTAACATTTAACTCTTCAAACCAATTTAGTAACATATGATAGCTATGTGGAATAATGATTATTGAAATGGTTTTAATAAAGATCTATGTTTATTTAAGTAGAGTATATGAGGTACAGTAATGATATGTGAGATTATAAAATAACTATATCATAGTCAGATGTTCATATTTTAGATATAGATATCATCAAAATCAGATGTGTCCGATATACCTACATCAACTTTTTGTGGCATGGCAAATTAATAACGGTATATAATTATTCTCTAAATTAAATAAAAGTTCTCCGAAACTGTTCGAGGCAAAATGGAATAAAGAGTATTTAACATAATTTGATCAATTTTGAATTAAAGTTACACAGCGTCATAGATTGGACAGAGATTTAAGTCTTCAAGTATGGTCAATAGGTGCACATATTCATCAGTGAACTTACCTGGTGTAACAGAATCCCTGTAAAATGTAGATCATATCTAAGTAATTATTATACAAGGCTTAATCTTATCATTCCCAGGCTTCATAGACAGTTTGAAATTTTATTTTTTGTACTTAAAAAGCTTACAAAAAACTTTTAAAAAAAAGGTTGAATTAACTGTGGTCAACACAACTGACTGATCGTTTTTACTTTAACGAGTTCACATTAAGTACCTTCTTTAGTGTAATAGAGGAAAATATTTCTATAGCGAAATGATATGATGTATAAAATATGGATTATGAAACACTCAATTTTCACTTGAATGCGTTATTTTTCATATTTCATTGGATGCTTCATTTGTATGTATATAGCATACTCGTACATTGTTTTAAAGTTCTCTCAGTACACTATGGAAGCCGATTGTGGCCATATTTACTCCTAACCTCTCGACAACGAGAAAGCGAGGAAAAGGGCGAGGAAAAAGTAGAGGAAAGGGCGAGGAAAAGTCGAGTAAAGGGCGAGGAAAAAGGTGAGAAAGCGAGGAATAAGGGCCAGAAGGCGGGGAAAAGGGAAAGATAAAAAGCAAGAAAGCGAGGACTAATATCTCGCTTTCTCGTCATTCTCACCTACATCTATGGGCAAGATGGGCAACGCCATGCAGGGCGCAATGTGGGAAATTTAGCTAGGACAACGGCATCAGCTTACTCCAACTGTGGAGGGATCTTTAACAACTTTTAGTACACGGGGTCTGGTAACATTGTCCAATCCAAACGACTTGGTCCTTTTTTCATGTCAGGAAGCATCACTGACAGGGAGAATCCGCGGCTCCCCACCAAAAATTTTATTTGAGCGATATGAGATATTTTTTCGCGATATAGAAATTTTTTATCACGATTGGTGCAATTATCGAGGTATAAAGAAAAAACTTTTAAAGCTGTTTGGAGCTATTTTTTCTTTTATAGACTGTCCAAACTATTAGGCAAACAACCAAAAAAGGTTTAAATGTAAAGCACAGTGTGAATAGGCGTCCTGCAAATTGCATCACATTCTGCGTTTTTTTCAATAGCCTATAGCAAAAATGGTTTCAAAAATGTCATTTTGCAAACATTTGTTGTGTAAATTTTTCTGCTACTTCTCTTAATTTCATTAAGTAAACATTTATAAGGGAAAGCTGTCTAAAAAAAATAAAAAAATTTTACCTAAAATTGAACAGTATGTTTACACTTTTGACCTCATATTGGACATTTGTGAACAGTTTTGACCAATTATTGAACAATTAGTGAACAGTTTTGATCAATTATTGGACATTTGTGAACAGTTTTGACTTAATACTGGACTGATTATGAACAGTTTTGACCTATTATTGGCCAGTTTTGACCTGATATTGGACTCTTAGTGAACAATTTTGACCTAATGTTAGACAGATTTCGAGTATGCCCATGAAAACTCATCAACTCTACTCGATAGTGGATAAATAGACAATGGATGATAAATCATAGCTGTTATTTAATTTGTGATAAATAGTAGAAAATAATATATAAAACAAACTGCAATCACACAAGAAATATTCAAATCATTGAGCAATCAAACCTTATTGCACCAATTAATTTGATTTTCTTATACAATTATATTTTTAATTATTACCATATTGACCTTACAATTTTCTTGTTTTAAGTTGAATTTAAGTGCATTTGCAAACTTAAATTGAAAATCTAATGCAATACCACAAAATCTCACTTTTTTTCTTAAGATTTCACAAAAAAAGAAAATATGTTTTACTATTTTAATTTAAAAATAAAAACAAATTAAAATTAAGATAGGCATGAATAATTCTTTCCATGACTGTACATAGCAGCAATAAAACAATATGATAACAAATTCTAAAATATCTTTTTATTACATAAAACTGTTGTTTTTCTGTTCAGTAACAGAAATCTGATACCTTAATGTACAGAGAAATAAAAATCACCAAATAAAACAACATATTTCGTTTTTTAAATAAAGAATATTTTAATATTGCCTGAGGTTTTCAGATTATACATTTGAAATTAAAGACACTTTTCCCCGTAAATTTCATACAAATATAAATTTGCAATTCTATCAGGACAATCTTTTAAACAATGTGTTAGGCAGTAGATATTTTACTCAACACAATTTTTAAAAGAAAATTGTAAAATTAGATTTGTGAATTAATCATTACACACCAACAAAGACTCATTATTTGTATGTCCATGTACAAGAATACCATGATTATTAACATAAAATAATAATGATACCAACTAATTAGGGTAATTAAAATACTGATTAAATCAAGATATTATGTTAATTAAAAAATATTTAAAATGTCAACAAAAATCTTCAAACCTTATATAGTTCCAGTAAATCATATCTCCTATAACTTCTTTTTTCTTGTATAGAGATTTCCCAAAAATGGAAAATATGTTCTACCAATTTTATTTAAAAAATTAAAACAAATTCAAATTAACATAGGCATGAATATCTCCTGTAACTAACACTGTACTCAAAGTTACAACAATATGATGCTAGAATTGAAATATCATGATAATCATGTAAATTAGAAGCTGAAGTCTATCACCTGTTTCATCCAAGATACATTCTTTAAAATAAAACTTGCAGATTACCTCCCTTGAATTATTCAATTACCTGTATAGTTTTTTTATGCTAAGGTCCCTTAGTAAGGGCTATAAATTAAATGGAATGATAACATGTAAGGTTAAAATGGATATCAATCACACAGTATTTTAAAAGCAATACAAGGGAATGAATTTGGATTGAACTATTATTAAATTTTAAATCCAAAGAAAGAATATTCACATCATAGGTTAGTAGTGAGAAGCCAATAAAAAATCTGTGCCTGGTATACTATTTCACAACACTCATAGTGCTATAAGTTGTTATTCATTATATTATTTTTTATTTGAACACTTAGTTGTACTGATGAAAAATAAAGAGCTGCATAGAAAAAGAAATCACAGATTAGTCTGGGTACAACAGGCCATAAAACGACAAATATTCCCATAGATATGACCATTTTAACATGACTTCTACAACTATCATAAATTGACCTACAATATAAAATATTTACAAGTTAGAAGAAAAGTTTCCTTGTGTAACAAGAATTATTTATGACTGTACAATAGAACACAAAAGTATATTTTGTATACATGTTTTTAGACCTCTGTTCAAGTATCCCTTTTAAGTTATGTAAACAATGAGCATGACCTGCTACAGTGGACACATCTGACAATAGACGACACAAAAAGTCATTATTACTGAAGGATCTTGGCAAATAAGATATACATGTACATGTAATAACAAATGAGCCACTCAATAGGTTTATGTGACTGTATGATTGTAATTTCATTGGTTTACACATGTTAGAGAACTATTATATCTGCTGCAGAGAGATTACGCAGATATGGAAAGATGTAGCGTATTTAAAACAATCTAATGTGGACAAAGAACTATTGAAATTCTATATAGGGTTTCTCTGTGTGGAATGAAAACATTCACTAAAATGCAAATCTGACATTACTTTCTTAATTAGAGAGGATGCTTTAGTGTCAAGTTGATCCTGATGAACCCACCTTATTCTATTTTCATTGTTGAATATTAAAGATCTGACAAGTGAGACTTCAATAAAGGAGAGTAAAAAACAGGAGAACATCACAAACAAGGTGGTCCATCTATGTACATCACTATATAACCAGGCAAATTTACCAACTAACCAATATGGTAATAGTACTGTATACATTATAAATGTTATCAACTGCCATGTGGCTGGTTCTTGAGGCTGAAAAATACATTTTAAATTGGTAAAACCAAAAGTTTCCATATATTCTTAAAACACAATTGTGTTAGGTATATTAAACATGATATACCCTGATTCACAAATAAATGTAATGTACAACAATGAAGTTCGTAATATAATATGGCAAGGTCCCTTCTGAAGTCCATCAAATATATAATACATGAATATAAATATGGAAAGTATAGTGATGTTAGTATATATACAAATACAAAATACTGAATAATCCATTCTCTCTGATGTGAATCTATCCTTTAAGGCCAAATTACTAGACCATGCTGCAAAAGACCATATAGTCTTTCCATATTGAACTGTCTGCAGACACAGGTTCTTTTTTAAATTTACTAAAGGTACTCGGATACTCCCTGTAAAGTCACTGGTAGGAATTAGGGATACAGGTGCAGATTAAAAGAAAATCACTTTTGGTGAAAAAAACTCACCTCAGCAATAACATAATGGCTTTCATTAGATAGAGTTGTATAATGTACAAAAGGTAAAAATACTTCTTCATAATGAAAAAGATACAAATATAATATGGTGGTACGTGGAAAGTCTTTTAAACCATATAATAAAAATAGACTTCTTCCTGGGTACATTGACTACAAAAACAATTAATTAAATTGTCTAATGTCCATAACAATAACAATGAATTGATTATTATTTGTAAGAACAAGAAAAATAATAACATAAACATCAATCATTATATTCCTGAAGACTATGTAAGAACCACATTGAAACGTTGAGATTAATAAATATACTAGAAGTATGTATTTATAAAACTGTCACGTTGAGATTAATAAATATACTAGAAGTATCTATTTATAAAACTGTCAGGCTGAGATTAATAAATATACTAGAAGTATCTATTTATAAAACTGTCAGGTTGAGATTAATAAATATACTAGAAGTATCTATTTATAAAACTGTCACGTTGAGATTAATAAATATACTAGAAGTATCTATTTATAAAACTGTCACGTTGAGATTAATAAATATACTAGAAGTATCTATTTATAAAACTGTCACGGGTTTAGATTAATAAATATACTAGAAGTATCTATTTATAAAACTGTCAGGTTGAGATTAATAAATATACTAGAAGTATCTATTTATAAAACTGTCAGGCTGAGATTAATAAATAAACTATCAGTATCTATTTATAAAACTGTCAGGTTGAGATTAATAAATATACTAGAAGTATCTATTTATAAAACTGTCAGGCTTTAGATTAATAAATATACTAGAAGTATCTATTTATAAAACTGTCAGGCTGAGATTAATAAATATACTAGAAGTATCTATTTATAAAACTGTCAGATTGAGATTAATAAATATACTAGAAGTATCTATTTATAAAACTGTCAGGCTGAGATTAATAAATATACTAGAAGTATCTATTTATAAAACTGTCAAGTTGAGATTAATAAATATACTAGAAGTATCTATTTATAAAACTGTCAGGCTGAGATTAATAAATATACTAGAAGTATCTATTTATAAAACTGTCAAGGGTTTAGATTAATAAATATACTAGAAGTATCTATTTATAAAACTGTCAGGCTGAGATTAATAAATAAACTAGAAGTATCTATTTATAAAACTGTCAGGCTTTAGATTAATAAATATACTAGAAGTATCTATTTATAAAACTGTCACTTTAGATTAATAAATAAACTAGAAGTATCTATTTATAAAACTGTCAGGCTGAGATTAATAAATATACTAGAAGTATCTATTTATAAAACTGTCACATTGAGATTAATAAATATACTAGAAGTATCTATTTATAAAACTGTCAGGCTGAGATTAATAAATATACTAGAAGTATCTATTTATAAAACTGTCACGTTGAGATTAAGAAATATACTAGAAGTATCTATTTATAAAACTGTCAGGCTGAGATTAATAAATATACTAGAAGTATCTATTTATAAAACTGTCACGTTGAGATTAATAAATATACTAGAAGTATCTATTTATAAAACTGTCAGGCTGAGATTAATAAATAAACTATCAGTATCTATTTATAAAACTGTCAGGTTGAGATTAATAAATATACTAGAAGTATCTATTTATAAAACTGTCAGGCTGAGATTAATAAATAAACTATCAGTATCTATTTATAAAACTGTCAGGCTGAGATTAATAAATATACTAGAAGTATCTATCTATAAAACTGTCAGGCTGAGATTAATAAATAAACTATCAGTATCTATTTATAAAACTGTCAGGTTGAGATTAATAAATATACTAGAAGTATCTATTGATAAAACTGTCAGGCTGAGATTAATAAATATACTAGAAGTATCTATTTATAAAACTGTCAGGCTGAGATTAATAAATATACTAGACGTATCTATTTATAAAACTGTCAGGCTGAGATTAATAAATATACTAGAAGTATCTATTTATAAAACTGTCAGACTGAGATTAATAAATAAACTATCAGTATCTATTTATAAAACTGTCAGGTTGAGATTAATAAATATACTAGAAGTATCTATTGATAAAACTGTCAGGCTGAGATTAATAAATATACTAGAAGTATCTATTTATAAAACTGTCAGGCTGAGATTAATAAATATACTAGAAGTATCTATTTATAAAACTGTCAGGCTGAGATTAATAAATATACTAGAAGTATCTATTTATAAAACTGTCACGTTGAGATTAATAAATATACTAGAAGTATCTATTTATAAAACTGTCAGGCTGAGATTAATAAATATACTAGAAGTATCTATTTATAAAACTGTCAGGCTGAGATTAATAAATATACTAGAAGTATCTATTTATAAAACTGTCAGGCTGAGATTAATAAATATACTAGAAGTATGTATTTATAAAACTGTCAGGTTGAGATTAATAAATATACTAGAAGTATCTATTTATAAAACTGTCAGGCTGAGATTAATAAATATACTAGAAGTATGTATTTATAAAACTGTCAGGTTGAGATTAATAAATATACTAGAAGTATCTATTTATAAAACTGTCACGTTGAGATTAATAAATATACTAGAAGTATCTATTTATAAAACTGTCAAGTTGAGATTAATAAATATACTAGAAGTATCTATTTATAAAACTGTCAGGCTGAGATTAATAAATATACTAGAAGTATCTATTTATAAAACTGTCAGGTTGAGATTAATAAATATACTAGAAGTATCTATTTATAAAACTGTCAGGCTGAAATTAATAAATATACTAGAAGTATCTATTTATAAAACTGTCACGTTGAGATTAATAAATATACTAGAAGTATCTATTTATAAAACTGTCATAAGTTTATTATAAACGCAAGTCCCAAATTCCAAGTGTATAATAGAATGTATCTAGAAATACATAACTGAAATACCTTATATTCCCAGAGATTTGTAGGAAATTTCACACCAGTTTCTGTCATACCCTGTATAGCATAAAGTAAAGCTTTTAGATGTACAGGATTGTCTATATTTAACTTTTTCTTCAAGGATTCTTCATTCAAGGTCATTAACATTGTACCATCTAGAAAAGACCAAAAACAAGAAAGAAGAAAATTATGTTCTGTAACCATGAGAAAGATGTGATTGGAGACACATACATAATGCAAAAAATTAATAAATTAAGACTATTTTACAGGGCCAATCTATGAGGAAAAAATTCTGTTATTTTTAAAGTCAGTTTATTTCACAATGCTTTCATTAACAGTGACTTTACCGTAGATGTCAATAAGCAATATATTAAATTTTGGTCAAATTCTGCTTGAAGCATTTGCCTCACTTGTCTTGATGTAGTTAGGACCCTAACCTGATCTTAAAAAGACCTTGATGAGTTGCTATCTTTTCAAATGTTGTACCAATAATTCTAAAACTTATCTAAGTATTTAACAATCTAAATCTAGTACCTATCTTTTCTTGTAAAACATACTGAGAATAAGGTTCAGCCCATGTTAATTCTGTTAACCACCTACTAACATCATGGGCTTTCCATGACCACAATGGTTTCTTGATAAGTAAATCTTGATCACTATTACGCCAGTACCATGCTAAATATATTACCTGTCAATATTCATATCAGATAACCATTAAGGTTTATAACACAGTGGATCTAAAAAAAATCTTATTAATAAAATGTTACAATATTCTTAGATTAGGGAGATATTTAAGTTAATATTAAGCTTCGTTTTGGAAATTAACAAAATCTGGTTTCTGATACAAAAAGTTTTTTTAGTAAAATTTATAAATCTTTGAGAAAAAAGGCGGAGTTATCTTAGAACATTTATTCAAGAATATAAAAGTTAGAACATTTACTTACTAATATAGTAACTAATGTTAGAAGTATTCCAGAACAAAATGCTCTGGGATCAGATTCTGTTTCTGTTGATTGCAATTTCCTATCAAAATCATCCAACTTTGATTTTGTTTCTTCATCATTTTCTAAATCTATATCTAACTGTTTGACCTCTTCTTTGAATAATCTTAACATCATATTTCTACAAAAAACAATAATATTATGAGCTAAGGTGTTAAATAAGCTCAGATCTAGTGTGGAATAAGGAATGACTAGTACATTTTTTATTTATCAGATATAACATAAATGATTGTATATCAACCTGATATATATAATTTCTACCTTATATTTTTCTATATTTATAATAATAATAGACCTTGGGTTAGTAGTCAGCATTGGAATGGCACTAAAGTAAAGTTCGATAACGTTTGTTTAAGTACTTTCATTTCAAAATCATATGAATAAAACAGAATATTATATTAATTTCGAGAACACATAACTGTAATCAGTATGTTAATATACAATATATTTATATGCTACACCAAATAATTCTTAAAAAGTACCTTAACGTTATGTTAACTTTTGGATGACCTTGCCATTTTTGTCTGCAAGTAGGACATTCTTTTTTCCTTGAAGTTAAAAACCATCTGGCTAAACAACCTCTACAGAAATTATGTCCACACATCAATGATGTTGGCTGAGTCATTAGATTAAAACAACAGCTACATAAGAAATCATCTCTATTTTCATCAACATCATGGTCAGATGAAAATCCATTTTCTGTTTCTTTTTTCACCTCCATGATATGAAACAATAACCATACACTACTTTCTGAAAGATAGATGACATTTTTTTTCAATAGATATGTTTGCTATCTTTATCTTACATCTGAAATGAAATAGGCCTGAAGCCAACACTATGGCAGTGAATATCTCCCATTCAATTGCTAAGGAACCATGGCAGAACATGCTCATTTTTTTGGGAAGTCTTACTTCTTGACAGTGAATTCTATTCATATTCTTTACTCTTACGAGAATGTCATTTAACTAGTAACAGGCGTTCATGCTTATATTTCCAACAACTGTAAAAGAAGTTCATTCCCAAAATGAAAAAGATTTTGAGACAAAATAAGCCATAATCTGCATAATCTTATATCCGTTTCATGAAGATTTACTTTTAACAAAAGTGATGTAAACATACAGTTTAGGATTATCTTTTTAATGGCCTCAGATAAATGACTGTTGGCAAATCACTGACATTTCAATATTGTGTCACTGTCACGTCTCTACTGTCAGACTGTAGTGTAAATTGTAGGCAGCAAGGACTTGCATTTGCAACACAAACCTGTCAAACCATATGTCCACATTAATTTTTGAGGATAACAACGTACAGATAAGAACGTGATAAGAATGAACTATAAAAAAAACCATAGGTACTTGTTCAAAAACTGAGTTCATGGAATCTAAGACTCCCTGGGAAAATAACAGAAGTTTGTCAACATATTTGTAAGCGAAAGTGAAAGGTGAGGTAATGATAAATTGTACATTGTAATTCGGAAACACACTAGGCTCTAAGCGTTGATGTCCTTTTCTGAGATATTGTAAAAACAAAATAAACAATAATATGGTTGCATTCAATGTATGGAAAAATCTTCAGCAAAGGTATATGAGACTGGATAATAACAATAGCACAAATTTATGAGCATACTTACTTCAGTCGACTAGTAATGCATTAAATAGTAACAACCATCGTGGCAAGTATCAGGCATATGGACCGCTTACGACATTTGATCAATAATCAAATTCGTTATTTTTTTTCCGTTATTTTGTTTTTATCTCACAGATTGTAATATCATAAACTTATTGTATTTGCTTGCGATGAATTCTTTAATAATGAACTTTCTGTCAGTTGAAATAAACAGAAATGATTTTGTCGATTTCCTGTTATCATTGACATAAGCGTTAGAGAAATATCAAAATGGAGGTCACGAGAAAAAGTAAGTTCTTTAGCGGGAATGATAAATTCCAGTATTAGCTGAGGATAGCTTAAAAAAGAGATGCACCTCGTTAAAAGCCTGAGCATCGCACAAAAAAAATATTTTTTCTATCAAAGTAAATATGTATGGGAAATATCTGACATTTAGTACGAACTTGTGTTGAAAATGAAACCAAAAATAAGAAAAATTTTATTGCCAACATAAGTGAAACTAAAAGTAAAAGCAGTCAGCGAATGAGTGGCGAGTCTGTATGCTTGTATTGAAATGGTAAGAAAATGTAAGCTAATAGTGAATTAAAAATCATTAATGACTTCCCAATTGTCCTAAAAAGTGGTCACAAAAACGTTATTGTTATTATATAGTTAGGCTTAAGAGTTTAACAGTACCGCCGTAGGGCCTAAAGGTCAGCTTTGCATCATTTTGCACCTAACTGAAGAAGTATATTGTGACATTTTCCATGTGTCTGTTGACAACAAGCTTATTCTACAGGCTACAATTTATTGGAGGGGATATTGAGGATCTGGTTTTATTTTTAACTATGTTTAGAGAATTTTATTAGGCCTATATACCCTTATGTTTTTCAGATTTTAATGAAGTTCTAGATTATATATCAAAAGCTATTAATGATGCCAGTTTTATTGCTTTCGATGCTGAATTCACAGGTTTGATAACTCTTTGATTTAAAAACAATTGAATTTTTCTGTATGTTGTTAAAGATTAAAATAGAAATTCAATTTGTTTCTTTTTAGATATTATTAATAGAAAACAATATTTTGCACAATTGTCCCCACATTTGCCATTATTTGTTTTGAATTAGTCTATTCAGTTGATCAACTTAATAATGTCTTCAGCTATTGATGTTTGAAGAAAATTTGGTGCATATTATTGTCATCATATTTTGGTTAAAATAATCGACAAACTACTTGCGATTATCTACATTGTTGATTTTTTATTATTTTAAGGTCTTGATACACCTCAATATGGCCAGCCATTACCATTTGATACTCCTGAGGAACGATATGTTAAGCTGAAAAAGGTTCGTAAATTTCAAGTATTATGTTGAAATATTCAATATGAAGAACTTGAGTTTCAAATGAAACTGATATCCAGTAATGCACAATATAAATATCTAAATTGTATCATGCTACCATCATTTGTGAGAATTAATATTAAGAATTGAAAATTTCTTTTTGAAAATGTTAGAAAATTATTCTAAAGAAAGATTTTTTTAGAAAATGCTAGTACGGTTATTCTGAGGACTGTTATATTTACAATTGGTTCAATGTTTATTCTAAAGACAGCTTTATTGACAATTGTTAAAATAATTGTTCCAAGGACAGTTTCATTTAAAAACTTAACAATATGTTCTAAGGAATGTTTTATTTGAAAATGTTAAAGTAACCAATATTAGTAATGAGTATTCATTAGAAATGTTAAATTATTTTTAAAGGGTTGCCTCATTAATTAGAGCCAAAGTAAGCTTTTTAATTGATTAATTGGGGTTTCTAATGAATAATCCATGTATTCTCAAGTTCAAAAGACCTATGTGGATGTAGAAATGCTTGTGGAATCCTTTGACTCTGATCTGCTTTGAAACGCTAAATTTAGACTCCATGTTTGTTTATGTGACCGAATGACGTCATATGAATGAAGGCGTCTAAAAATTGATTTCGTATTTTATTATTAGTGAGTTAAAACTTATTTAGATTAATTCATAATATTTGTACAAAATGATATTTAAACGTTTTATTGCCTTTTGCTAGAGATAATAAATGGAATACCAAAATGCCTTTGTTGTTGTGGAAAATATCAAGGAATGTGGGCAATAAGAACAGCGTCCGGTTATGTCATGATTTATGTACCGAATTGACAGACTGGATGATCAAAAAAAGATCTACATTTGAGACTTGACGTACATACCTATGTTAGTACCCTACCGTGGGAATTCCGGTCATAATTATCCTAATTACGAGTTAATTAATGACATGTGGGACCATCTGGTATTTTTTCCAGTCATTAGAACAGCTCGACTTTCTTTTGATATAAGTATTACCGGTCCCATTATGGTATATATATATATACATATATATATATATGAAAATAAGGCAAACCATCTTTAAGAAAGGTATCTATCTATCTATTAACCTGACATTGCTGGTATCATTGCAGGGTGGCATGGATTTTATTATACTACAGTTTGGTTTGTGTACTTTCAAGTTTGACAACAAGAAGAAAAAGTAGGTCATATTAATTATTAGCATTAACATTCCAAGTATTTTAAAAACCATTGTGAGTAAAATCTGATTTTGAATTTTTTGAATGAGTTTTAATTATTTGTTTTAGGTTAACGGCACAGCCTTTCAACTTTCAAATATTCCCAAGACCCTATTCTCATCAGGCTCCTGATAGAAGGTTTATGTGTCAGGTAGGTAGCTATAAAAAATAAATGTTATATCTTCCGATAATTGAAACACATATCAATGAGAGACAACAATTATTATTTATTCTTTTAAGCATGTTTCATTACACATACAGGTAAAGTTCTCAAGTGATGCGACAATTTACATCACGTTACCTGAATGATACTTCTAAATGTCTTATAAGGATTGTCATATAAATGGTTTATCTGTTGGAATTTTGTAGTTTGTTGTCTTTATCATTAACTAACATAGTACAAGTATGTTGTAGACAATGTGTCATGAGAATGGTTCTAAGTGCTATCCTGTGGTCTCTTAATTTGGTTTAGGTACAAAAATTGTTATAAATATTCTTTTACTCACAAATATGAAACAAGAAGACAAATGTCCAATCATATTGTTTGTGGCCTAATACTAAGATAAATGTAATGTTGGTTAATATGTTTAATAATTTTTTATAATCATTTTGTTATTTATATAATTTATTCTAGAGTTCAAGTATTGATTTTCTTGTATCACAAGGGTTTGATTTTAACAAAGTATTCTATGAAGGTAATAGTTATAAAATTGTGATATTTAGTATTATGATATTATAAACAGACGATGTTATGGAGTGATGTTTTTTCTCTTGTATTATCTGCCAGTATTCACTGTCTTATTCATAAATGAAAGTTTAAAAAAGAAAATCTTCAAAACCTTGCATATGAAATTTGGTTTTATATTAAAACAGTATCAGTCTTGATAAGACACACAACACCAATTAACTTAGTAATAATTCATGGCAGCTATAATCCTGCTCTATTACTCACATATTGTTATAGTAGAAACTGCATCACAATCAAATTGTGCAGCACAAATAGGTTTTTTCTCTAATTATTCTAGGCATACCATATTTAACAACAACACAAGAACAAGCTTTGTTAGATTCTTTGGAACGTAAACATCAACTTTATGCTCAGTTCTCATCTCCAGCTTTTACTAGTCCACATGGACAAGATATGGGGCCTAATAAAGGTCCTATTGCTATACCAGATGATCAAAAGGACTTTATTAATGGAATTGTGTAAGTACATCATATTTTCATGCAAATGTTATATATTCACAATAATAGTCAATGTTCCTAAGAGTGTAATGTTAAAGGGATAATAGCCGTTAGAATACACTCGCCCTACGTCTAATATTTGTGTTTTATATTGACTATTGGTTAAATAAGTATGTATCCCACACTTGATTAATTTTCAAAAAGCGAGAATAAAACTATATTTGGATTTTTTCAAAAAAGTGAGTAAGCGACGATTCCATTCTCTTTGGGATTAAAAAGCCTCTGGGAAATCAGCGCTAAAACATCCTTGCTAGAAATCTATATGTTAGAGTTACTTCCCTTTATAATCACAATTTGAAAATCGCTTAATGGATGTATTAAGTGTTTATTATTAACTACTTGATTTTGTGGATTTATCGAATTATAGAATGATTTTGATGTATGGTGATGACGCCAGGTAAGTCCACTGATGGATACATACTGTTATTTGTCAAGTTTGAGTGAAATTAAAATTTTATGTTTCTAGGCTATTATCCCTTTAAGGCATCTCCAAGATTACTGTTTGGCAAAATTGACTCATTCAACAGATAATGAAGAATGGGATGATTTATGTTAATAGAGTTCTGATGAGTCACCTTTTCCATCTTAAAAGCTTTAAGAACACAACTTATATATTAAATGAGAACACTGTTTTGGATATACATGTACTGTTCCTTCCCTTCACTTTCAACTTTTGTATTATTATTTGTTTGATAAAGATTCCTGTAAATGAATTTAAACATTGCAAAAATAAGTAGTAGTGTATCTCATTTAATGTTCTATCTACTTCTATATGTCATATATATAAAGATTATTACTTTAACATGAAATTGACTGTACACTTTAAATGGAAAATTTCTAAGATGATATTAAACTACAATTTTATTTCAGTGATAGTATAAGTTGTTTTATGGATAAAAATGATGAACAATCTTTAGATTTACCATCTTGTAATGGATTTCAACGTAAATTAATCTATCAAACTGTTCGTGCTAAGTAGGTTTTGTTATTTATGAAATTTTATGTTATCATGAATATTTTCAGAACTTCACCACTTTATACATAAATATTAGTTTTCTAAACTCAATTGAGTATTGTGGTTGTTTTCTGTTTCTTTCAATTTTTTTTTGTTACTGGATTGTTAAAAGACTTAAATTATGTAGCATGATATTATAATTGTAATTTTTCTGGCTTAATAATAATATCATTATTTATTAGATTCACATCAGTACATCTAGAAGCTAAGAAAGGGGAAAAGAAAGAGAGATATATTTGTGTTAATAAAGTTAGTGGTGAAGAAGATTTGAAGATGAGAGAAGGAGCTAAACAGTCAGCAGAAAGGGTAATTAAACGTGTGTTTGTGTAAATTTTTTAAAACCAGTGTAGTTGACTATAAAAACAGAAAAATTAATTGTGCTTTTTATGAAGATATCTATCCATATGACTATTAAATGTATGCAATTATATTAATTTTTAGGCTGAAATAGATGATGCTGTAGGTTTCTCTAAAGTTATTAGAAAGTTATCACAATCTGTAAGTTTTAGAATATATCTATATTTACCTACTACATATATCTTTATAGACAGTCAAACCAAAACTGATAGAATTTTTAAAAAAAATAAATGGATTAAATATTCCACAATTAATGCATGGCAAATAACATGAACGCTAAAATACAACAAACAGAATCTTGATTTGTGAATTGTTCATATGTTGTTCTCTCTATTAAAATAGTGCTCAATATATCAATTTTAGAAGGATATAGAAATATTCTATTTATCTATATTATATTACAGGGAAAAGTATTAGTGGGTCATAATATGTTGCTGGATGTTTTACATACAATAGATCAGTTTCATTTCCCTCTGCCAGATGTAAGTACCGGTATATGTAATTAATTGATAAGATATCAATTTTAAAATTTATCAGTAGCTGTACGTCGTACAACAGAGTGTCGCTTTATCACAAAAGGTTTGAGATGTCTGAGATATTGTATGTTGATAAATTGAGGATGGTAAATGGGCTATTTTTACTACTGAAAACCAGAAAACACTTTGTTCTAATTTCAAGCCAGTTTGTTTATGAGAAGTATTTTTCTTAAAAAAAAACACAATATTTTGGGAAACCCATACAATGGACATTTGTCATGAAGCACTATTTGGTGGATTTTTTTGTCTGATTTGAGAGAAGTTACACATGGTTATATATATTTAGGAATATGAAGATTTTAAGTCTATGGTAAAGTGTATCTTTCCAAAGTAAGTAACTCTCTTCAAAATTAGCTTGTGTACAGTTTCTTTCCGTATAGTTATTGTATTCAACTATAGGAATATAATAAAAGCTTTTTATTATATTGTCACCATGACATACATCACAAAGATAAACAATACATACAATAAATACATGATTCAAATTTCAGATATCCTCCAAATATGTTATATGACAATTAAATGTTATTTGATTTATGGAGGCTGTCATTTGAGTTCTGATAGCTTATTCTTGATAATTGTATATTCTAGATTAGTTGATACCAAATTAATGGCACAGAACCATCCATTTAAGGTAAATTCTGATATGCTTTTATTCATAGATACATTTTGTTTTTGTGTCCTTTCTATGCAGTATCAATTACTTAGTTGTTATCCTTGTAAAATATAGTTGTTACTTTTATGATTATATATATTTATATCAATGAACATTTAATAATATGAGTGTAAGAGTACCAATTTTAACTTTCAGGATTTAATTCATTGTTCAGCATTAAATGATTTGCATAGGATACTATCTCATAAACCTTTTCAACTACCAGAGGTTGGTATGTATTATATCTTATATCTAGTATCTTATTGACTAGAAAGCTAGAGAAAGGATATTATGTACCATTGTGATATTGATTTTAAATTGAATCTAACTGTTTACTCTTAAATTACATTAATGAAATTGGTGACAGTTGTTCAAGTATCTGGTATAGACCTGTATATGTTTATTTTGGATCTAAAACAAGCTGATTATGAAATTTAATTTCTTAAATTTGAAATATATTGATAGTAATTAAAGTCACTGAAGTAGAGAAAGAATATGTTATTGAATATCATTTGTAGATTTTCCAGAGGGTTTTAACCAGTATTCTACAGATAGTAAATTCCATGAAGCAGGTTATGATGCCTTTATCACAGGACTTTGCTTTGCCACCATGAAAAACTTTTTAGGTAAGAGAAGATAATGCATTAAATTTATAAGAAGTTGCGAATCTTAAATATTAATAGCTCCCTAGTTTCTGCCTTAAACCTTGATTATCTTGTATACATTTTTGAAGAAAATAAATTTTAGGAGTATGTTTATACTATATTAGTCATTGTAGAGTACATGTTAACTGTCCCTGAGATCATTCAGATAGCCTACATAGTTATTGAATTTTAATTGGAATATTTATTATTGTAGGTAGCTTTCAGAAACCACAGAAAGATTTTGTTTCACCGACATCTCCATTAATTGAACCATTTATGAACAAGTAAGTTCTGTCTTTGTTCTTAACATATACCCTACAATCTCCATAGACAATAAACCTGACTTAAAACAGGAGACATATAAATATATATATTTTTATTTTAGATTATTTATGATGAGAAATTTTGAAGTACCCTATATGAATCTCAATGGTCCTGATTGTAAGTTATTTGTATTATAAATAAACATGATTCATTAATTTCACTTACCTTCATGTTGTTTGAGGATTTGTCTCAGAATGTCAAACATTTCTTTTGAGAAAGTTTAAAATTGCTGACAAGATGAAAGTATCTTGTTTGATGTATAAGTATCTCTTCGTCTGATTTGGAAATTTATATTTGTTTTCCAGTACAAGCCAACAGAGATCATGTATTTTATCTTATTATGCCTAAAGATTGGAAATCTAATGACATATCTAACTTATTTACTGATTATGGTAAGACTTTATTGTAATTATATATTATGTTGATAGTAACAACTTGGTTATCTTAAAGTGAAAAAAGACAAGAAAGTGGCAATATATTCAGTAAATGTGATCAATATCAATTGATGATCGAGTTACTTGTCAGAGTTATTGTCACCAATTTTCTTACTATCTCTGATTATTTTTTAGAGTTATTGTCATCCATATTCTTACTATCTCTGATTATTTGTCAGTTATTGTTATCCATATTCTTACTATCTCTGAATATTTGTCAGTTATTGTTATCCATATTCTTACTATCTCTGACTATTTTTCAGAGTTACTGTCATCCATATTCTTACTATCTCTGATTATTTTTAGAGTTATTGTCATCCATTTTCTTACTATCTCTGATTATTTGTCAGTTATTGTTATCCATATTCTTACTATCTCTGAATATTTGTCAGTTATTGTTATCCATATTCTTACTATCTCTGACTCTTTTTCAGAGTTACTGCATCCATATTCTTACTATCTCTGATTATTTTTTAGAGTTATTGTCATCCATATTCTTACTATCTCTGATTCTTTGTCAGTTATTGTTATCCATATTCTTACTATCTCTGAATATTTGTCAGTTATTGTTATCCATATTCTTACTATCTCTGACTATTTTTCAGAGTTACTGTCATCCATATTCTTACTATCTCTGATTATTTTTTAGAGTTATTGTCATCCATATTCTTACTATCTCTGATTAGTTGTCAGTTATTGTTATCCATATTCTTACTATCTCTGAATATTTGTCAGTTATTGTTATCCATATTCTTACTATCTCTGAATATTTGTCAGTTATTGTTCTCCATATTCTTACTATCTCTGACTATTTTTCAGAGTTACTGTCATCCATATTCTTACTATCTCTGATTATTTTTAGAGTTATTATCATCCATATTCTTACTATCTCTGATTATTTGTCAGTTATTGTTATCCATATTCTTACTATCTCTGAATATTTGTCAGTTATTGTTATCCATATTCTTACTATCTCTGATTATTTTTCAGAGTTATTGTCATCCGTATTCTTACTATCTCTGATTATTTTTTAGAGTTATTGTCATCCATATTCTTACTATCTCTGATTAGTTGTCAGTTATTGTTATCCATATTCTTACTATCTCTGAATATTTGTCAGTTATTGTTATCCATATTCTTACTATCTCTGATTATTTGTAGGAAATGTACAGGTTTTTTGGATTGATGATATGTCAGCTTTAGTTTCTCTATATAAAAAAGAAAATTGGAAAAATGGTATGTTATTTTAGAAAGGATGCTATATCTATTCATTGAAGATTTCTAGATTATCTCAATTTAAGTCATCCCAACTGTTCCTTAAATTTCAATAAAAAAAATAAAAATTCTTTAATCAGCATGAAAAAAGACTTTTTTTTAGAAAATGCTTGTGGAACTTGTATTAAATAAATGTTTATACAATAAACCAGAAATAATATTTTCAAATGTTGAATGATTTTATATGATTATGATAAAGACATTATATCTATGTTATTTCCATGAAAGTATGTTCATTTTGGACACAGAGAGCTGAGATTTTGTTCTATCATTAGTAACAAAAGAAATATTTATCATTTTATATAATTTTGTTTTATAATATTACCTCTCTACAAAATATTGGTAAATCAGTACATATTATTATGATGAATATTTTGTTTACAGCATATAATGGTTTAAGTGGTAAAAATACTAATTATGAAATAAGAACATACCAGTCATTTATAACTGGTAAAAAAGACAATGAAAATAAAAATCATCCACAGAGAAAACGACATATTGAACAAGTAGAAGAAGATATTCCAAAAAAGAAGAAGAAATCCTTAAATGCTGAGTTGGTTTGCATTTTAATTGTGATAGCTGCATTTATGCTAAAGAATTACATAAATTTAATGGAAATTTAACAAATATTTAATAACAGATACTGTTTCATAAAGGGATAGCATTCTAGCTGAGAGAAATTTCTGATCAAAAAATAAAACTCTTGTCAGGTCTTCATTTCAACTACCAACTGTATGTCAGTTAACCTTGATTTAAATTTTATAGATGATTATACAATTTACATGTATATGTCTATTTTAGAGCAGCTCCATTTATATCTAAGAGTACAGAGCCAATGATTGAAGGTGAAGACTCGAATAATTCATCTACATCTAGTGCTATACAATCTGATGATAAACCTGCTGATGATACAACTATAACTGATAATAAACCTGCTGATGATACCACTATAACTCCAATAAAAGGTGGGCTAATGTAAATTTCCCTGAATCCCACCTCCTCAAAAATTTTAATTTTTTCAGGACAAACCCTTGTTTATGTAATGTTTTCTGTTTTTTGGGGTTTTTGTTTATCTTTTTATATGCCCTTGTTAGTATCACCCACAGTCAAACAGCAAGTGCTTGTTAAAACTCTAGATTATTATCTCCCCCATAAAGTTCCAAGAAGTGTATGACTTAATGTTAAGATTGAATATTTCATAGTATTAAATTCATACTGATGATTGCTAGGTCACTGTCATTCAGGTCTGAGGGACTGACATGGAAAAAACGTCTAGTCATTAGGATGGGCCATGTTTGCTACAGACGTTAAAGATCCATTGAGTTGGAAATCACAAAAAGATTGGGCTAATGCTACTGTCCTGGCAAAATTTCTCTCATTGCACACTGCATGGCGTTGCCTGTTTTATTAGCCCATAAGGTGCAGAAGAGTAGGACATAAAACTCCATTCATTTCATTTCCATACTATTTGCCCCATCCTCATTAGCCCAATTAGGTGTAGAGAGTAGGAGCTATAGCTCCATTCATTTCATTTCCAAAATACTTCCCAATTTCCCCTTGTCAGTGATGCAGGTCGGAGGGAGTCCAAAATTTTTTTTTTTTTTTTTAACCTATACTTGATTACCGGCGGTCATTTTGCCAAGACCGTCGGTCGTGTCCGGCGTATATGGGCAAATCATGATCCCTGGGAGGGACTGACACGGAAAAAGCGTATAGTCATTCCGATGGGACAATAAACCGAGGCCCCCTGTGCTACAGGCTGTGCACGTTAAAGATTCTTCGACAGTTGGAAATTGAAAAAGAGCAGGCTAATGCTGCTGTCCTGGCAAACATTCCTTTCATTTCATTTCATTTCCAAAATACTTACTATTACTAGGTGGATACCATACTACTTACCCTTATTAGCTTGACCATACTGCTCATCATCTCACAATTTGATTACTCTTTATTTTCATTACTTAAATGTTTTATGCCTGTCACATGGCCCTTGGTACAATACACCAAGGTGTCTTGTCCTTATCTTTTTCTATTACCATTTTCTTAATGTATATTACCTCTATCCCAAAATTAGATACTTCACTTTAAGCAGGACTTTTATTTATTATTTTATGTACTATGAAATATATTTGTATATGTTTTAATGTTTGTTCAGCAGACAGATTATAACAAGCATCGTGCTTCTCCCTGTATGGCATATATTACATACTTTGTACATTTATCTCTATCAAAGAAATATAGTATATACAAAAACACTAATATCATATACACTGTATCACATTTAAATTGTGTTTAAAAAAAATAGATTCAAACATTTAGACACATTTTTATTATACTCCCACAAATTTGTTTGGGGCGAATATTGTAATCGCCCCACTGGTCTGTCAGTCCATTCCATCTGTTTGTGTTCACTCTGCAGGCTACAATTCTTGACAAATTTTTTTTTAATTTTTATTTTGTGGGTTAGTGGCATTATGAAGATGATCCCTATCAATTTTCGTGATGATACAATAATTTTTCACCGAAATATTGTGTCTGACTTAGCGTTTTTTGCCCCATTACCAATAGGCTACAATTCTTTATGGATTCTTTTGATTTTCATTTTGTGGGTCAGTGTCGTAAGGCTATCTTTCAAAATGAGATAAGATAAGTACACTTCATACCTTGTTTTTAGACTGACTAATTTTTGCTGACTAATGACTTAAAACTTATTATAATTTAAATTATGTTATAATGTCTGTATGGGTTACAATTATAAATTACTTTCCTATACACTAATATATTACTGTCAACAGAAAATTCAATCTCTTAAGGAAATGATTTTATGTTAACAATGGATTTCCAGGTAGTGAATATAAGTAAATTATGATTTCTTTTAATACTGATAATAAATTGATTGTATTTAAGGTATGTTATAATCACCCACTCCTTGTAAATTACTTATAATTCAATAACTTCTTTTGAATGGTTATTACCTTAAAAATACATACTGTATAGCTATTGAAATAAGGAAATATTGCTTACTGATATTATATAGGTATTAATATTATTTAAATTTTGAATGCAATAATTCGAAATCTATTCAGAATAGACTTTGCTTTTTATAAATTGTTTATCCATTACGCCATATAGTGCATTAAGCTGTGTACACTGGTAACATTTCAGGAAACAACTGGACACAAATCAAGTAGATACACACTGTTTCCAAATGTTTCCAATAATATTGACTAGTGTATACATTGTGAAGTTTTCTCGACACATTTGCAAATAAACTTGAAATCCAATAAAATTTTTTCCAAATGAAGCCCAATTCTGACCAATAGGAAATCCGCTTCAAGTCATCTGATCTATATCTCTTATCATTTAATTTGGAAAAGATGGCAGCCTTCAGAGATGGGAGATTAAAATTTGCCAGCCAGCCATCAAATGATGTCTTGGCCTTCCTAGATAAAGTTTTGTAGGAGGGTTTGTCTCCCATCATCTTCTCCTGTTCTTTTAACTTGATCCACAGCCTGGTCCGAGACCTCTTTTCTTTCTTCCGCCTCCCTCTCCCCTCTCCATTATTGCTGTAAAAATAAAAGCAAGGACCCCAGCAACAAATCTTTTTTTCCTTGTGGGAGCCATTTTTCTACAGAAAATGTGTTTTCCTGTTCATTGGACAAAAGGTGATATTTTCAGGTAGAAATGTATCTATAAACTAAAATCAGCTACCTTATAATAACACATGATATGATATATCTATATTGATAACTAACAGTATAATATTGGTAATATTTCAGATGTAATCAAACCAAAAGATTGCAATAAGTTATTTGAAGAATCATCAAGCTGGTAGAAACAGTGTACACTAACAAATATAATTCAATAGTGCTTTTGTATTGTAAAAATCATGTCCATGAAATTGTAATTTTCAATGATAAATTTTGTAAAAGGTGCCTTTTAGTTGTGATTTTGTTGTTCACATTTACACATTAAGTTAGTGAGTACACAGATGTAGATATATTGTGCAATAATGATTTAGAACCATATTCTGTAACAAGCAGGTATATATTAATTTCTTTTAGTATTAGTTAGTCTTCTTTTGGGGTAACTACAGCTTCATTTCAAGTTACTTGTTTCAGCGTCTTGGAAGTCTTGAAAATGTAACTGATGGTCTCAGAATTATGCAATGAAGAAAACTGAAATTATTCACAAGAAGTATTAAAATGCACTTCATGCTCAATGGAAACTCTTCATTAATGATGTACATAAAAAAACATATTTTACTTTTTCATGTCATAATCATATCATCTGATTTGTAATTGATTCCAGATTCAAACCTGATAATTGTATGAACATAAGTATTTTAAGGAACTATTATTGTGCCATCCAATCATTTTGTTTCATTTTCCTTCAATATCATGTAAAAAGAAAAATAAACATTGTCCAAATAACTATTGTATTATGTATGTAAATTTACGCATAAAAAAAATTTTCTATTACAAGAACCTTTCATATTGACAAAATTGAGCATAGCTTGGAAGAATTATTGCTGGCCAGCCCTACTTAACTCATTTCAGTCTCCAGGTTCCATGTATCTTGTCGGGAATACAGTTCAGACTACAAAATATTTAAACTGCACATTTTTTAATATTCTACGAAACTGTTTTGTGGTGAAAATCAGTCCATTATTAAAACTCAGCTATTCAAAGGTTAGATTAACTACATATAGACCATTAAATTCTGGTCCTTACTTCGTAATGTGGACACCAGGAAACATAACTTAATAGAAATTTTTTTTCTCCGATAAATTGCTTGATACCGGAAGGTAAATCATTTAAAGGTGTTCATTACTGCGCCCATTATTATTTGCCTAAATAAACTACGGGATTACTCATCTACATAATAAAATTAGGAATTTGATCCCCTCGTCGAGCCTTATATGGTGTCAAGGTAACTTGGATAATATAATTCGAAGGCTTGTGTTGTCACGAGTGTACTGTTGTCATTTTCGTATCTTTAATGGCGAAAATCGTGTAACTGGACCATTCTGTAAAAGTAGTGAAATACAAACAGCGGTGCCCCTATAGTCTATACCGGTACCTTATAGGAGTTAATCTTTTCAGACGTTCCATGGTGCCCTACAGTGTTTTCCGCCTCCCCAGAGCTGCTGCATATTCTTCCGATACTCCACAATTTTCCTCGTCTTTACTCTACTCTGCCCACAGATCCCACAACGGAGACGACAGTGATCAGTTAGTGCTCTTTGTAAGAATACTACTACAAGATTTCTTGGGGCATTTTAAATTTTCATATGAAATGACACCAAGAAATCCCGAAGCCAGCATCTCTATATCAATCTTCAACACAAACTACTCAAACATGTTCCATCGGATATAATTATTATTTTTCTTCTTGAAACCAAAAGTTGAAATCAGCAGAAATATTACATGAACTACTCTGGTTGTATAAGGAGCCTTAAGTATTAAGTTCTCGACTATTACTTCCTAAGCAAATTACTGTGCCAAATGATTGCAATGTCTTTTACGATGCATTAAGTTAAATGATGGGACCACCTCCATTGGAAATACATTGTACTTCAAATGACCAATGTCATATCTGTAAGAAAACCGCTTAACAACAATATATAAATATCAAATGTGTTTAAATGATGTAGAAAGGGTGAAACTTTTTTTTCTCCTTTCAAGGAATGAAAATTAATGCACAATGGGATGGGGCTTTTTCCTTTTAAATGTATTTCTTAAATAGA
The DNA here is from genome assembly GCA_030562195.1 of Nipponacmea schrenckii. Lineage (NCBI taxonomy): Eukaryota > Metazoa > Mollusca > Gastropoda > Lottiidae > Nipponacmea > Nipponacmea schrenckii. The sequence continues at coordinate 13,620,786 of JAUJPP010000003.1, read as the reverse complement.
AGAGTACTGTAAGTCAAAACGTCTATATTACTATACTAGATTAAAAATATTAAAATGCTAAACAGAATAAAGTCACTGAAGTGTAACATTGGATCATATAGACATATTCTGGAGAAGGAAGTAAATACAGCCATTTTATAAACTTTATACAAACTTTTTTCAACAAGGTATAAATCATGATATATGGTGGTATAATTGGGGGCATTATACATAAATTACATTAGAATGCCGACTAATTATCCCATAATAATCACCATAATCCGCTGAATTGAAGGAATTCCCAAGACAACTACACTAAATGTTTGTATTTTGAAATTTACCAATCCTTCTAGGCCTATATGAACACCTACATCGTGATACGACACCTGAGAAGGCAAAGACCGAGCAAATTAAAAATATAATTAACTTACAGTTTAAAGAATTTTATACAAAATATAACATCACCTTTTCATCAAATCCATTTCGGTGTAATTTACATCTATATTTATATCACGTATAAATTATCTCTACTTTCATTTTCCTTCTAGTATGTAAATTATTACTTATCTCTTGGACTGATCTGTTGTCTGTGTCCGTCAATCGATTTTCAGGCCTTTTAATATGCCTATCAACAAAGAAAGCTAATGTAGGCATATACATGCATACATTTCTTGGAATATGACGTGACATATATTCAAGTTTCTACATGTAAACATAGGCCTATATAATAAATATTTAAATTAACAGTTTCGTTTGAGGAAATATTTCTTATGGTTACTATGGTAAGCAAACTGAAACCTATATATCTGTTGTAAAAATAAACAATTGAAGCAATCATAAAGACAATATAGATATTGTATACGTGCCTGAATATTTTTAAATCTTATGTCAATTTGAGATATTATTCTCCAAAAATCGAAATGCCTAGTTCTAAGAAACTGTTGGTATTTCCCAATAAAATACCCGGGAATCACCCATTGTTAACCTGTAACATCATCACTTGTGTAGTACTTTCAAAATGAAATAAATGTTTACCGTCCTACTCTTCTGCATCTGTGTGATTGTTTTTAAGGAATAATAACACTGGGGAACACTCTATTTGTTGCTTATAAGGAATGACTTGTTTTTATTTATTTATTTTAATGCAGTGACAGCCACAAATCAATATAACCATACAGAGAAAACAAAAAAGAATATTCAAGTTTGATTTTAGATTTTTAAAGTACACCATTGTTGGCTGCACCGCATTTTTCTGGAAGAATTTCTCAGAAATAGTCTATATCAAAAAGATAAGAGCCTTTAGAATATTACCACAGCTGATAAAAGTTTATCAATTTCTGTCTGCATTTAAGTCAGACAGGAATTTGCGTTTGTAACTTTTGCGTTTGTACACCCCCTCTGGGCAATCTCGTTTAATGCTCCAGCAGTAGTTGGCCATCATACTTTTGTACCAGTGCCATAGGTAGCATTCTTCCATGATCTTGAGGTTTTGATGGAATTGATCTCCTTGTTTGTCACTCACAGTCTCCAGGGAACTTGTCAAAGAACTGATCAGAGTGGCTCTTTAAAAAATGAAGCTTGATGCTCATGTTGAATTCATGATAGCAAAATGAGGAAGCATTCTGTTCACAAATTCATCGTAGTTATCCACCTTATTGTTTCCAAGGAAGTTCTGAACGACTGCTAAGGCGGTCATCTTGGCAACAAACTGATACTCACGAATGAGGGTTCAACACACCTGATTTGATCTTCTCAAATGATAACCCTGGTGTATAGCTGTGATGGTGTGTTGGAAAATGAAATGAAATGAATGGAGTTTTACGTCCTACTCTTCTGCACCTTATGGGCTAATGAAGACGGGCAACGCCATGCAGTGTGCAATGAGGGAAATTTTGCCAGGCATTAGCCTACTCTTTTTGCGATTTCCAACTGTCGAGGGATCTTTAACGTGCACAGCCTGTAGCACACGGGGCCTCGGTTTATTGTCCCATCCGAACGACTAGACGCTTTTTCCATGTCAGTCCCTCCGACCTGCATCACTGACAGGGGGAAACCGGGCTGAAAAATCCGAAAGTTCATCTCGACCTTTGCCGGGATTGAACCCTGGACCTTCAGGTTAGCGAGCAAGCGTCTAACCCACTGAGCCACCGCGGCTTCCGATGGTGTGTTGGAAACATTCACCTTCAGTATATAGTGCATTGACAAATTGTTTCACTTGATTTGATGTGAAGAGGAGGAATAATGATCCTCTTTTTGTTTATTGGGTTATCTGTGATATTTGGCATGCCTGCTTCAAGCGTTTCACAAGAAGTCCAAGGACCAGCTGGTAGAGTTGATCCCTGTCATGGCGGACTTGTGAACCTAAGTTGTTGTAAAATATAGTTGTTTCTTTTTTTCTTTCTTTTTAGGTTTGAGGACTGGTGTAAGTTCTGTCTTTGAAGAAAAGTCCGCCGATTCTGGAAATTCACTGTCACAACTGTCTTCCTCGCTCACATCATGTCAATGTCTTTATCTTCTAATTAGGACCATCTATATTTATGAATGTATCATATAGCCTATACAGTTTCTTAAAACCTTAAATTGCATGAAAACAAGAGCTTGTGAAGAAATGATCCTTGGCATTTAATACTTAATACATATAACTAGAAGAAGACTTTATGGATTACAGCTATTGTTTATTAATAATCAAGTAGTTTGATCTGCTTGATAACGATACGAGAATACTATTGAAACGTAGCAGTATTAATAAACAATAGTTGTTATTCATAAAGTCTTCTTCTAGCTTGTGAAGAAAAATAATTTCAGATTTGAAATCAGCGCCTAAAACTCCTTGACATCAGGTAAAACATCCAATGCAACCGAAAATTTAAAAACTAGTGTTCAGAATTTGTATAGAACCTAATATCAGAATATTTAAGTGATTCTTATTGTATTCTTTTAGTCAAGTCAGTCCAATTTAGAGAATTGCATATATAGGGGGGGCACTCGACATCATTTACAATATGAAAATTCAAACTATTACACCATTTTTCATTTATTAAACTCTTTTTTTATTAACCAAACCTTTCTTCACTTCCTAATGATCAAGCTCTTTTTTGTATAAATACATTACGAATATCAAACATTTTAATTCAATACCATAAAATTTGACAGTATTAAAAAAAATGCTTAATATTCTGAAAGTGTATATGTGATTAAAAAAAAACCTTGTTCACAACTCAAATATTTTTTTGCTCACTTTTTGTTAAAAAAAAAAAAAATATGTGTTTGCATTTTGTTCGAAATATCAAATATTTTATTTGATCATAGATTTTTAGAATTTACAAATTTCAAGAATTTAAGATAAACATTTTAAACCAATAAAAGCATATATTCATCAGTAAAAATACCTGCTGCCCGGAATAACATAACAGAATCCGATAATCCAAAAAACTTAGTAATTATCTATAAAAATGCAATTAATTGTTGAAAATGCTTTATAAATTGATTAAGCGTTTTTTCAATTATTAGCCTACCTAGCTTTGTGATTTTCCAGATTTTACAGGGATTTTGTTAAATATTTATTCTCCTATGGGCCATTCTTGAGAACTTAATTTTATGTCCATTCTTAGACGCATGCAATATCACTTTAATTTGTTAACATTGTTTTATAAAAACAATATATTTTATTTCACATTTTGTTCCAAATAACAAATATTAATTTCATTTTGTTTAAAATATACAAATATTTATTTGTTCACAATTTTCTTCAAAAATCAAATATTTATTTCGCATTTTGTTGAAAAAAAAAACCATATATTTATTTAACATTCGTTTAAAAAAAACAAATATTCATCTTACACATTGTTAAAAAAAAAATATTTATTTGTTCACAATTTGTTGAAAATCAAATATTTATTTCTTCACATCTTGTTCCAAAAATCAAATAATTATTTGTTCACAATTTGTTTAAAATATAGAATATTTATTTACATGTAATTTAAACCTTATTTTCCATTCAAACCACACACTATACTAAATCATGATAATGCATGAAGTCGAAGAGCTCGAAAAAAGGCTGAAGGAACATCAATCAAGAGGATCCACCAACGAATCAGCAGTTTGTAACCACTTGAAAGAAAACCCTCGTAACCGCCTTGATTGGGACAAATTCCAGATACTAGCCAGAAGTATAAAAAAAGGAAATCTAATTGAAGACATCAATATCAAAAGATATCAACCTAAATTAAATCTAGATGAAGCCAAAGCTTATGATAATCTTTTATAACTGTTTTTTATGCTGTTAATTAGCTGTGTTTTAGTAACCCCTTGATTCACTCCGTGAACCCATGTTATGTCAATTATCTATGTATCTATCTCTTCTATCAATGGCTTCATTCTTATTGTATATAATATATATATATTATATATGTGTAGTTTTATTTTTGTTGATATTCATCTTCTCGCTTGATAACGTCGCAGAATAAATAAACTCAGTAATTTTTATTCCATAAAGCTAAGTTATTATTATTATAGTCTAAAAGCTGTTGAAGACAATGTCGTATTCAGTGTGGATTTCTTTCTCGCGTCTTAGAACTTTTGTGAACGTTTTATACAAAAGTAATATTTCCTTCATAATGGAATAATAAATGCTAAATGTGATACGAATCCATATCGTCTTGTTTGTTTGCAAAATAGATATACCATGAAGATGGTTGGATCAAGAATTGTGCCAAATTCTCCAAGTTTTATTAATTACATGTATATATATACAAAGCTGTAGCTGTAGGAAATGATAAGAGCGCAACTTTTAAATCGACCAAGTAAAAGATTTTTTCGATTATTTTTTGTGAATCCAATTAAGCCCCCATTGGCTTGTGTGACTAAAGAGGCTATTCGAAAAAATGGATTGATCCCCTACAAAAACTGACAAACTTCATTACTTCAACTGAGATCATAACCCATTGCTCCCCGAGCAATCAATACCGGGTTGTTATATGGAAATAAAATACACGAATGTAGTTCACAGCGAATTTGAATCTCTTCCTCGTCTTTAATTTATGTTTGAAAGGCTGTATTAAGTGTGATATGAAGGCTTTGTTGAAATATCGTGGGGTTTTTGAAAATGTGACTTATTAAACGATATGCACCAAATAGAATTAAGCCATAGTCTACCTGAATAGCATTAACTTTGAATTTTATCTTTATATTAAGTGTGGAGCGTCCGCCAATAATTGCTTATAAACACCACCGAAGACATAATTCTTGCTGGATTTCGATGATTTTGATGTGAATGTCAGGCAAAAACCATATTTAAAATCAGATAAAGAAAATACTAGGTTCTTTATCTCTTTTACTAAAAGTGGAAACTAAAATTAAATTACCCAAAAATCATAAAAGTCAAACACAGTGCAATTATTGTTACCTCCCCTGAATTACTATTTCTCAAATCAAAATTTTTCGATGAAGGCCTAGTAAACTGAAATTTGTTTTAAAAACAAAATTAATAGTTATTGCCAGACTATTAGAATGGTATACTATTTATTAAAATATAAATATCATTAGGCACCAGTGGCGGAGCCACAGGGGGGGGCAGGGCGGGCGCCCCCCCTCGCAGCCCCAAAGGCTAGTTTTTCGGGCAAGGCATTTAAAAAAAAAAAATTTTAACGGCCCAATTTTTTTTTTTTTTTTGGAATTTAAAAATGAAATCATATCTTTGCCCGAATATCCTATATAACTATAACTGTATTTTTTTTAAATTGATAGCCCAATTTTATTCTCCTATATTAATATTTCATAATTCATATTATTTAAGGATCGAAATCACTGCCCGAATGTCATTGCTATGATTATATTTTACATATTTCAAAAATTGAAATCGCATCCCGAAAGTAGAGTTTAGAACTTTTTTTTACACAACCAAAAAAAGACAATTCGGGCACATATTTCAATTTTTTCAATAAATATTGTATGACATACATATTTGTTAACAAAAATGGAAATCGGTGCCCGAATTGCCTTAAATTAAGACAATTCGGTAAGGTTTCACCTAAAAAGTTAACAAGTTCCTTGGCTTACTTCCCCTTGGAAAATAGATCATTTATTAATCAAATAAATTAATAAAAATTCCGACAATAAGAAAATGTAAAATAAATAAGTTTAAGAAGGTTTCAACTAACAACACACGAGTTCCCTGGCTTAGTTCTCTTGGAAAATAGATCATTTTAATCACTTTGGGTTTTTTTGTGTAAAAAAAAGTTCTAAACTATTATTCCACCAATAAAAAAATGTAAAATAAATAAGTTTGATAAGGTTTCAACTAAAAACACATGCGTTCCCTAGCTTACTTCCCTTGGAAAAAAGATCATAATTATCATTATAATCACATAACATTGCGTGTCCTCTAGCTGTGATCATTTCAGAGTGAAATTTCGTTAGAATAACACCTGTTCTATCTTCCATCGATCATCGATAAACACGCACTAAAAATTGTTCAAAAATATTTTTGTCTTTTGTCAAGAATTGTTTGGCCTGGTTATAACTTGCACTGTTGCAATTTAGCAAATTGACACAGAAATCAAAACAATGTCTTCTACACGTAAACGATTGTATCGACAACGGGTTGCATGTGATGCATGCGACAAGGAACTTGATTCCGATTATAAAGAAAGCCGAAAATCTCATTCAAAATCGGGTGAAAACAGTACATCCCGTAAATTAAACTGAATACTTATGGATCTCCTAAGGGGGTAGTATCATATGTTCTAGAAAGAGTGAAAATACTCTGCCAATAACAATAGTGTTTCTCTCGAAGAAAACTCTCATAACTAAGTTCGAAATTCGGGCAACCTCAGAAATCTCGCCCCCCCCCCCCCTGGGACGTAAACCTGGCTCCGCCACTGTTAGGCACGATTAAACTCCTAGCGTTTCAATGAGTGAATGAAGAATTGATTTTTATCATAATATGTACTTATCGAACTTACCAAGGAAGATAAAACTTTCACGCTCATGTTCATGTAATACGCCAACATTTGTAATGGCAGCCGTGAACAAAACTATAAACATAATTTTTCTGGGATTATTAAGTCATAAATCCTAATATTTCATAGAATTTGTACCCAAAAGATCGATTTTGATTCTGCGTGTAGACTTGTTTTCAATAAATAAAGAGAGAGGGGATTTTCAAAAAAAGATGCGCCAAATACAAAAACGACACTCTTTTACGTCTTCAGAATAAAAACGACCCACCTCCTCCTTTAAATGTACATATTTCTCACTATTTCCAAAACAAGAAGGCAGGTAAAACCTTCCCAACGAACGACCTACTTTATGCGATGGCCATATTTGAAATACCTATTTTCTTGTAAAAAATGCGGTATCCAATTTTTTGGCGAAACTAAAAAATGTGTTGCAGAGCGTTTAAATGGTCATCGCTGTGACATCGTGCATGGCAAAGATAGACTTATTGCTAACCACTTTAATCTTCCCGACCACTCCATTAATAACCCATTGAAAATGCCTATCGAATCTATATCATACCAACTTTTCCGAACACCATGCCTAAGCACCGAAGATTACAGCGCGAGGTTTATTGGATGGAGCAACTCGACACAGTATATCCTAATGGGTTGAATATACAGCATGATAACCAAATTATCGCATTTGTAGTAACATACAATGTTGCCGCTTTTATTGTTAAAAATTATTACACAAAATTACCTCCATCAATCCAGGATTATTAGCTTTTTTTGGCATAATTGGATATTATATTAAGATTCAATGTAGCTGCAGTGGATATCTGTTTTATTCTTGTAGTTTTAACTCTCCCCAGTTGGGATTTTGCAGGCCAGTATGATTTTATCAGAACACATAGACAAACAAAATCCCCAGTGAGAACAAGTTTTCCTTTTTGTTATGTCTGTAAGTAAGGTTCCAACTACGTTCTATAAATATGCTGAAAGTCGAAAGAAGCTATTTATTTTTTTTTAATATGGAATTTTGATTATAGGTTTTGTTCAATTACAACTCAACGGTAGCTCACATTCGACAAATTTGTTTTTTTATTTTTATTTTGAAGTAAAAGCTTTATTTTCCACCATGGAGAAAATAAGGTGATAAGTCCGGTAGTTTTTATTTAAAAACTTTATTTTTCAACAAGATGAAAAGAGGGTGAAAATTCTGGTAGTTTTTATTTAAAAACTTTATTTTTCAACAAGATGAAAAGAGGGTGAAAATTCTGGTAGTTTTTATTTAAAAACTTTATTTTTCAACTAGATGAAAAGAGGGTGAAAATTCTGGTAGTTTTTATTTAAAAACTTTATTTTTCAACAAGATGAAAAGAGGGTGAAAATTCTGGTAGTTTTTATTTAAAAACTTTATTTTTCAACTAGATGAAAAGAGGGTGAAAATTCTGGTAGTTTTTATTTAAAAACTATATTTTCCACCAAGGTGAAAATAAGTTCACCTTCGTGAAAATTAAAGTTTTTACATGTAATTAAAATCTACAGAACTATCATCTAATTTTCACCTAGGTGGAAAATACTTTTCAGCTTTGTGGAAAATAAATTTTTTAAATAAAAACTACCGGACTACCTAGGTGGTGAAAAATAAAGTTTTAATTCAAAATTCACCCACGTGAAAATAGTTATCCCCTAGGTTTTTAATTTAAAATACAAGACATCTTGCCATTCAAGGTAATTTAAGCAAACTGGCAGCATTGAATTTGAATTAATAAAAATGGGCAATGACTCAAAAAACATTCATTGAAAAACTATTTCAATGCCAATGCTCGCACCAAGTTTTATCAAAATCCATTGAAAAATGCAGGTTCTATTGCACCAACAATACAATTTTGACACGATTTGACTAAGTCAAGGGCTGTTCGTAAAATTCAATCTGTACGGCCTTCTTATCAATTCAAATGCTCACACCAAGTTTCAACAAAATCCATTGAAAATTGTAGCTTCCATTGCACCCATAATGAATTTTGATTCGATTTTTTAAAGTCAAGGGTAATAACTCAAAAACCGTGCATCAAAATTGTCAAATTCGAACTTGACCGCCACCTTATCAATGCCTATGCTCAAAATAAGTTCCATCAAAATCCAGTAAAAATTACAGCTTCTATTGTACCCACACTAAAATTTTGACGCGATTTTACTATTTTAAGGGCAATAACTCATCGACAAATCTTCAAATTCAAACTTGACCGCCGTCTCATCGATTCCAATACTCATACCAAGTTTCATTAAAATTCATTGAAAATTTTAACTTCTATTGCATTCACAATAAAATTTTGACGAGATTTTACTAAATCAAAGGCAATAACTCAAAAACCGTTCATCGAAAAATCGATGTAATTTGAATTATTGGCGCAACTACTACTGGTTGAACCACGTCTATAATTATGTGTTGAAAAAATATTGTACAAGGACGATAAAATATTTTGAAATACAGACCTTAACGATGGCTTTCAAATGGAAAGGTAATGTTCAACATAAGGTATTGCGCAATGACATCACTTACATCCTATTTCAATAACCACCATCATTTTTTCTTTTCCCAACAATACTATTGAAAGTTAATGCTAAATAAAACATTTCCAATTATATGTAAATCAAATATCATCCTAAATGTAAAACGATGAAAACTGAGAGGAATATTTTGTAAAATCAAAATATAGAAAACCGTTATTCAACCACGTGTTCGAATTAAAACCATTTTGAATTGAATATTGTATCCGTTTAATATCAAATTAGAAGGCGTGGCTTTAAAGGGCTGTTGAAATACACTAGAACGACCAATTCCCTAGGAACGAAATCATCAGGGGTTAGGCTTTATTTTGATCTAAACCTTATGAATTATTCATATATAATATAAAAAGGATGACCCCTTTATTTGGCATAATGGATATAAGAATAATCTGAGAAATTGCATAACATAATAATATATGGTCCGTATAAGTTACTATCGGCAATGTTGTGATAAGAATGGCACCTATTATTGTATTGTTTTACAAATATGAAAATAATATAATATTAGGTACCGGTACTTTAATTCTAGTTAATTTGTATATATATATATATATATGCTAAACTCTATAACCGTTCTCTAATAAAAAAAGGACATGAATTGAGCGATTTAAAATATTTACAACCGTTATATATTAATATATTTATAATTTATATAATGAAACATGACCCATGTTTTTATCAATAATCAAGGTGAACCTTTGTCGACGTTGATGTTCTTGGTATTCGTGTATGATATGCACGACTTTAAGGACACATGGTTCTCTTTTGACCTTTTAGAATTAACAATAAACTTCAATACATTACTTTATTTGCGGATGACACTGTTTTATTTACAACAATTACAAGTATTGGTTCCGTAGACTTACTTGCAATAGAAATGGTTCACATCAAATTTATGCGCAGAATTTTAAGTGTCTCATTCAACACCAATAAATTTCCTATTATGCCTTGGGAGCTTGGGTGCTTTCAACTTTACATTGTACATTATAGATATAATCATCAATTATTGGATCTGGATCGTTTCAAATAAAACTGGGATAGCGTATGAAATCTATATACATTCAATGAAACAAGCTAATAATGTTATGAAGAATTGGGAGTATTAAAGCCATGATTTGATATTACTATAAATATTCAATTAATGTACTCTAAACGATTTTAAATTCGGGGATGCTTTATGCATTCTTTAAAGGGATAATAGGTGTCAGAAGGAACATAAAATGATAAATTCACTCAAACTTACATAAATAACAGAACAGTACACCATCAGTGCCCAGTGGACTACCTGGTGTCATAGCTAACATCATAATTCGATAAATCCACAAAATACGGTATATAATAAGTATCATAAGATATCAGTATTAGCTATCCAATTATTATTATCAAATCATATATAAATGAAAATAAGAGAACCCACCTTAATGGGATTTTATCACTATTACGTATGATATTACGTATCATATCCATAAAACTGGTCTTAAATTTCCTTCAAATGGGATTCAAGGTTTCTATTTAAAACTATTTAAAAAATTTATGTGAACATCATCTTTGAAGTTCGTTATTGTGTTTGTTTCGCGTAAAATAAAAACTATTGAAAAATAATCGTGTAAAAATGTTAGAGAAATATGTCTACTACTTATTCAACTGCTAAACCTGGGATGAAATTAATATTTTAGGAATATTTTCAAGTAGCCTACTATTTAACTTAAGATATTTTAGAGAAAATTTAGATACTGCCCCTTAAAAGTCTGTGTGTGGTTTACAAATTCGGCTTTAAAACAGCACAGCACTTGTACTAATATTTGGATATCTTATTTTTATTTATTTATTTTGTTTATGTCTGTTCACCTCAAACACATAATGTGTATTTCTTGACCGCAGCAACATAAATCTCGCCATCTTAATACACAATTGAAGAGTACAATTAACATACTGAACGGTATTTTAAAACAACTAATTATTTTTTTTTTAAAATAACAAAAGCCCGACTTCAGGTAGTCGACCTACCCCTATAGCTTCTTCCTTGATTTGTAGTCTTTTAGTTGACCAGCCATCACACGTCAGACTGATTGGCTCGTACTTCTATAATATTGATAGCCGACAACCTGCACTTTTAGAGTGCGGGCCAGTATTAGCATTATAGGTTTCTCTTTGATAGGCCTACTAGTACTTTTATGATAGAGTAATAGCCTAAAATAGTTGTTCTCAATTAATTTGTCGTGCAGGTCAGAAAAAATATGGATTTTGGAGCACGAACCTTACGTTTTCCTGTTTCAAATATTCAGTACCGGTACGTTGAAAACTGAAAGCGTTTTATTTCATGAAAACGACTTAATTCATTCAGATTGTAAAAAGGATAATGCAGACATAGGTCTAGATCTAGATAAAACCTCAAAGTCAAAGAATTTGGATCCGTAAAAAAAGAATTCGACTTCGTGATATTCGTAGGCTATGCTAGAACAGATATAGGATTTGGCGAATAAGACTAGCCTACATCATTGTGATAAGAAACCTGCAAACGAACAAAAAACCAAAAAATGAAAAAAAAAACAAATAATTTTGAACTGTTGTTGTTTGAAGATGGATGGGCTTCATGAGATGGTTCGTATTTTTCACGGGAAGCGAATGAACATTCCGGATTATACAAGAATTAAAAACCTTTATTTCGTTTTACGAGTCGTCTTTTTGCTGTTGGGAAAGATACGCAAAATTAACCCACCGCGGCGTCATCATAACAAAAAAATGGCTGTAGGCCTGCATGTATATTACTATTCTAAGATATTGTCGAAAGCGACGAAGCCTTTTCAATACAATGCTTATGCTTTGTTTTACAAACGAATGTTGGGACACGTGTTTCACAAAAAAAAAATATTGATACATTTTAAAAACACAATGACAGTTATGGTACTACTTCTACGGTATTCAAGTCTAGATTATGTCGACTCAGTAAGACAATATCAAATCAAAACATATTTACCCTCTGAAATTAGCCTAGTACTACTCCTACATGACCTCAAAAATCCAAATATTCGTTAATCGGTAGGTATAACAAACACTCTACCAGATTGGCTTTCTTATCACCCGTGGGCCTATTTTATCCACGTGACAATAAATATAGAGAATTCTTAGAAATTTTAAAATAGTGACTGTAACCACACTCAATAAGGAAGTAATGGTGTCAACCTATGCATTTTTGCTCTCATTCAACTCTTACATAAATTGTTATTTTGTTTTATAGATGGGCCTATTAAGAAATCCGTGTAGGTCTTCGAAAAGTTGTCCTTTTTACTTCGGCTAAAGTATTGAAATAACATTTTATCAGGTAAAGCCTTTCTACCTATGTGCAAAAATTACAGTATAACCCTGGATTGCTTGCTATTATTATGTAAACAAATATATAGGTAAATCGGTTGAATAATTCCATTGATAATCTTTTTTCCAAAAATACTAAACGGGGAAATTTAGGGAAAGTCCCCTGTGACGCAGAATACAGACTATCCAATCATGATAGAATATTGTTCGCGGCAATATTTCATCCTGATATCCAGACTTTAATTGAATGAAGACTATAAGTATATAACTGGATGTTCGAGATCATTGCAAACTTTTCATTCATAAACGAATGATTTGTAGGTTCACGCTCATTTTACCACGAATCGAAAAATATGGAAAGAACTCAGTGTTAACATAAAAATAGTCGAACGTTAAAACCGAATCTATTAGATTAGAATACTTAAAGTATTTAATATTTAGAATTTACAAAGCTTACTAGACCCTTTTGTACTTGAATACTAGGCCTATACCACATACATCATCTAGTTTGATTTCCTGGAAATGTGATTGAAATCAAATTTCTAACCAAATTAAACTTAGTAGAGGAAGCTAAAGACATTGGACGTGATGCGACCGAATCGTTACTGTTTTGTCTACATTTGTGAATCACACCTAGAAGCCGGGATGCCCTCATAGACATGTCTATGGTTGCCCTAATTGATTTTAGGAACCATACCCCACGTGCAAACAGGAAGTGATTGATGAGACATTTTTATTTTTTGTTGCATTCTCTCTGTACCCTGTACATTTCAGATCTATCCAATAATTAGAGTTGAAAATTTTTAAATTTTTCTACAGCTTTCATAAATTATGTCGACATTATGCAATAAGTCACATACGGAAAATCATTTTCAGTTTTGAGCTAGCGAGCCGATTGGAAGATACCAACAACGGACAAGATGATAACTTCAAGCAGTATTGCCCACTCAATGAGAATACAGAACAACATCGAGGTATCGAGATGTATAACTCTTGGAAGTAGGATTGAGATGAAGACAAAGATGACCCCTAAACAATATTGATCAATTCATACAAGCTAGACCTGATCTACCTCACTTTCGCCAAAAATATTTAAGCAATTTATATTGGAACAAAAAAGAAAAGCAAACAAAAAAAACTCAAGATTCAAGCAAAATGTTTTGGCACTAATGACAGACTGACACATGAACAATCGTTTGATTTAGCCAGAGAAAAATATGAGGTAACTTTAAAACATATTGGAAACATCTACTAAGTATTACGAAACCATTCCAAATAGGAGTTTAGCACCCAATGTGGTAACTGTTATTTTTGTAACAATTGAATTGAGTATTATCATTCCACTCCATCACTTCAGATCAAAAAGATATCTACGCAGAATGTAATTACCAGAACTCCCACAAAACTTAAAAAAAGAAAAGATGGACTTTACTGATATATTTAAACTATCTGACTGATTCATAAAATGGAACGTTAACCAAGTTCAAACAAACTTAAAATGACATTCGGAAATCCTCGACAGTTGACGTAAATCTGAATGTTGTGCCTTCTTGAACGACTCTTTACTTCTGGTATTAAGCAGTGATTTGTCAAGTGATATTCTAACTTGATTTGACTCTAAACAATAAGAGATTTGTTAGATTGTATTATTGTTAATTGACAAATACGGTAGTAGTTATAGTACGAGTTAGTGCCCTTTACATGTACATATTTACGTTTACAATCGTCTGCTATTAATTTTTATACGCCCACATTATAATGTGGTCGTATATCGTCGTCACCCCTGTCCGTCCGTCCATCCGTCCACAAATGCTTTATCGAATTTGAATGAAACTTGCTGTGATCATTCATATTGATGAGATATCGGACAAGTTTGAAATTGGCGATTATTTGACGAACTGTTTTTGAGTTATTGCACTTGACTGTCAAAACGCGTTAAATTGGCATGTGAACGCGATAGAGACAACAGTTTCAATGGATTTGAATGAAACTTCCTGTGATTATTTATATTGAAGTGATCTCAGACAAGTTTGAAATTGGCGATTTTCCGATAAACAGTTTTTGACAGTCAAAACGCGTTAAAATTTGCTTGTTAACGCTATAGAAACTACATTTTTCATTGGATTTGAATGAAACTTGCAGTGATCATTTATATTGATGAGATCTTTGACAAATTCAAAATGGGCTATTTTTCGATTAATGGTTTTTGAGTTATTGCACTTGACTTAGTTAAAACCCAGCTTGTGAACGCGATAGAGATCACAATTTCCATGGGATTCGAATGAAATTTTGTGTCATCATTTATATTGATGAGATCTTAAACAGGGTTGATAGTGACGATTTTTTGGTGAACGTTGTTTGAGTTATTGCCCTTGACTTAGACAAAACGGGTCAAAACAACAGTTTTCATCTGATTTGAATGAAATTTGGTGTGATCATTGAAGTTGACGAGATCTTGGTCAAGTACGAAATTGACGATTTTTTGATAAACTGTGTCAAAACACTGCGAAATTGGCCTGTGATTGCGATAGACAATACAGTTTTCATGAAAATTAGCTAGTAAATACAATAGAGACTAGGTTTCATCTGATTTGAATCAATTTGGATGTGAACATTTATATTGATGAGAACTTGGATTAGACCTAAATAATTTTAGAGTTTCTGTCTGTGTTAAAACAAAAAATATATTTTAAAGTGGGCGTTTCTTGCTAGGCCACCACTTGTTAAATAAATGGTTAAACTTAATAGAATACCCTTTTGCGAAAAGATATCTGGTAAGAGTCAACAACTTAGGCATTGCAAGTACGATGACTGATGTGTAAAAGGGAATTTCACTTCAAACATCCATCGATGAGAACTTTTTACAATACAATGTGCATTGACTATCATTATGGCTGCGTTCATATTAAAGGCAGGCCCGTAACTGGCTGAATTTAATCAGAATTTAATGTTATTTTAAGTAATTATTATCGTTATAATCTTTACTGACACCCCCTTTCCTAAAAGTAATGTGACCGCCCCCTTACAAATGCGGTCGCCCCCCTCGGCACATTGAGCTGTTTACGGGCCTGATTAAAGGTTAGCAAAAGGACCATGGGTAGACGTCTCGTCCCAAGCTTGGAGCTGTTGGGTTTTGGTTCTCAACTTGAAAGATTTTCTTTACAGAGGGTTGTTTTTCTTTGGTGACCTAGGTCAGGAGCTTTTCAAATGTAAACCAAGGCAATATTAGATCCAATAGAAAAAGTGAACTGGATAATCTGGGTTTCTGTCTTTATTATTGGTTATCCAGTCTAATGTGTATTTCGATTCCTAGAAACTATTTTTTGACCTATTGATTTATGATGTTTGTTAGGTAAGTTTTGATATTTTTTTGCTGCGATTTGGATCTCGGTTTTGTAAATATTGCACAATTTACGAAGCTTGATCATCGAGGATAGGCCTACACTGCACTTGTCGAGTCAAATTCTAGTTGATCTTGGCCCGTTTGACACAGATTTAGATAAATAGATGTGTGGTCTATATAAGCCTAACTATAATAAATAATAAATTCAAACATTGTAGGCCTACGTGTGTTATCTTAACATTTATTCGCAATAATTTCTAATTTTGAAATAAATTTTGTCTGTTCAGATATAGATCTAACAAGCCGAGTTTCATTCCAATCAAGTAGATACGGAGGGGAATCGTTGTCAAAAGTATACACAAAATCTAACTGAAGTTAAAAACTAATAAATGCACATGCACATAACAAGGCCTTAAATCCTCTTTACATTCCCAATGAGTGTTTATTTTGCATTATAATATTTGTATGGAAGCTAGACATTAATAAGTAATGAAATAAAACAGAAGAAAAACATATTTTCACAAAAAAACATTCTATATTTTCAGGACATATCAAGATTGATTTGGGACGTATAGTTATATTCGAAAACAGAATCCATGCACTGACAAAATATACATTAGGCTGACAAATTAATTTAGATTTTGCATTAAAAGACAGAGGTTGTGGGCCTACTTTGGATTCAAGAGAAATTTTTGAGAGAAAATGAAGGACTTATTACAAAAACAAAGACTCAGAACTCAACAAATTTGAAATAACTTCAATAATTATTTCTTGGACCAAAATCCAAAATGTCAGAAGAAATGGACATTCCGTTTAAATATGTTGGAATAGGAGTTCTTACAAGATTAGCCAATAAGCTAGACCCTTTAAATCATGTGACCGGCAGAGACTGGAGATTATTGGCTGAAAAATTGGGATACTCTCAAGACGAGATACAGGTCAATATAACATATTCTTGGTTTCATTCATAGTTTTGCAATCGAAAAATTGTATAGTCGTTCGCATATGACAATAATTTACAGACCCAATTTTGGTACACGTTACAGATCTCCCGACGTTAAAAAGAGTAAAATTGCTGCAGACCAATTATTACATATTGCACACGGCATTGTCTGCCATGTTCCACCCCAATGGGATGACATTCATTTTAGCATTCATTAGTTGATGATTATTTTATACAGGTGATAGAAGAGCAGAAACATTTAGGTGGAAGAAGTACAATCAAACTATTGAATAATTATATTAAAAAGGTTGGAAACAGTGTTGAAAAGGTTTTGAAAGCTTTACAAGAAATGCCACGAATTGACGCCTATACTATCTTACAAGAGGCTGTACCTAGTGAGTTTCTTTCTAAACTTTATATATCTGTTTTGAACACTGTGCCCATTCTTATTTCACGCCTGTAATTTAAAGGTCTGAAAATTAGGACCCTCTCAGATTCTTCAAAAAAAAGGGCTGAGATGTTCCCTCACCAAACATATGTCAAAACTACAATGCAACATAATTAAGTACAACAAATATATCTGTTTTTGAACAGCTAAATATTCAATTTTAGTATGGGTACACTTTCTAACATGAATATCTCAACTTAAATATATATGAACAACACTTTTCTTGCAGAATCTGAAAATGTTGTCAGATTTCGATATCTTGTTAGAATCTGATAATGTCAGATTTAGATTATCTTGTTAAAATCTGAAAATGTTTTGGAATATCTTTTATCCATTTCTCCTCGCAAGGCTCTGAGCACGAGATATTCTAAATCTGACAAAATAATCAGATTCTAACAAGATATTCTAAATCTGACATTTTCAGATTCTAAAGAAAAAAAAATATATGGGGATTAAACCTGTGCTATATCAATATATTCAAGTTTGAAAGTGCCCCCTCAGATTGTTTCAAAACATTTTGCCATACAGACTTAACATTTTAGTTTTACATATTAATGTTGCTGTTGATATAAGAACACATCTTTTTAAGAAGAATGGGAGAGGTTTACTAAGGAAGTTTTTACCAAATCGAATTGGGATGGATTGTTCCTATAGCATTTCTTGTTTGAATTAATATGTTAACTCGATCAAGTTAACAAAATAAATCAACTTCAAACTACAATGAATGTAATTCAAAATCAGAAGATATAACATATTGCATAATGTACGAAAATTTGTTTGTAGTATGTGTTTGGAGAGCTTATTTGTTGACCGGTTTACCTCAGATTCTATTTTTACTTTCTTTGATGTATCGAATGCAATTAAATTTTTGACTCGGATCGATTTGGAATTTATAGGATATAGGCAGAATGCCCTAACCCATCAAATTGTCATAAAAATTTATTTGAACACTTTCGGTTTGGGAGAAAGACTTTGTTTTCAAAAATCAAGTCTGGTGACTCCACATATGTAAATCAGCAATGTCGACAAAAAACATACCGATTATCTATAATAAACGAAATCACGAAAGAAGAAAAAATTCCAAAGCCTAATAACGCATTATTGTACAATTTCCATGAGTTCCACACTTATTTGTATGGTTTTGGTGTCTATTACCACCTTGTGACTTTATCTAAAAAAAATTCGAATTGTATTATTTATATTAGAATTTTCTTTATTTATATTTGAATATTTTGAATATTTGAAAGTCTATGTTAAACCTTGATCTTCGATGAGCTTGACATTTTTAAAGATAGAAGTGTAGAATATGCTATATGATGTTTTCATAATCAAAATGTTCTCTTCGTTTTCTTTTAAATGAAATGTTACATGGATGGCAGTATTTCGAATAAAATTTAAAAAAAAGATATTTGTGAATACTTAGTGCAGCGCACACAGGTTACGAAACAAATGATTAACTTACTCGTATAGTTATGAATCGCTATTCGACTGTATACATATAAGTCATCATAATTAAATTTCTGAGCTGTAAACAGTTCCAGTCTTACCCTGAACAAACATGTACAATTTTTACAAGTATTTGAACATTTAATCCAAAGATGTGAAATATTTAAAATATTTTTCAGAAATCAAAGAATTCGCTCTACAGAAGCAAAAAGAAGGGAGGGAGGAAGAGAACAGTTTTAGTCCATTTTCCCCGTCCGATCACCCCGGGGCGTGGTCTACGATACCGCATATGTCCCATTATGTCATGTCTCATACGGGAATTCCACTTGACTCACCGTATACCATACAGGTGTGTCACTATTTTGACTTAAGCGACCAGTGCTGTAATCCCCACTGTTACACACGTTCTTATTCACATAATTGCATGCGTAACCGCCACAATGTATTATCCCCTTATCCGTCCTTAAACAATATGAACAATGGATACCCAGACTCTCCTGGCCGTGATTATAACCGTCTGGAAGTAAATCATTCGATATATCCTGAACCCGAAATCAGTCGAGAGATCTCCGATCCCGGGCATCAATATCGTGAAGATCCAGCGCCATTAGCGAGAACCATCATCAAAAATCAAGACCAGTCAGAAATCTCCGTCGACGACTCGTTATTAAATGGTTCAGATCCCATATCACCGGATAACAATCGTCGATTTGGTCATGTAACTAATCATGTCAGAAACGAAATATCAGATATTAGAAATAACGGACTTAAAGTCAATAGAAATGACTTGGACATAGTCATTAAAGTTCGTAACGACCAACCGTCAGCAATAAAAATTGACAAAAACAAAAATGGAGTATCATTATCTGGGTCATCCGGCGAGGGTAATTCTAACAAAATGGATCCAAATGAAAGAAATATTCAGAGAATGAAATCCATTTCTACAGAACACCAGATGAGTAATGCCAATGGTAACTTGAAGCCTGTTGCATTCAGACAAGGTGAGTTAGCAGTGTACGATCTTCAAGAAAGGTAAGACTATTGCAGTCAATGCATCAGTACGAATTTAATATTCAAATCTATAATAATATAGTAGGAATAAAATGATAGTATTTTATTTTTCAAACAATCTGCAGGCCGTGCTTCAACAACAAAACAAGATACTAGTACATTCGTACCATCATTTTGTACATAATAGTTTATTTAAACACGAAATTTCGATAATTGAAACTGAATTTAAAGATTTTTTCATAATATCATGCAAGGTTGATGTGCTCGATAATGTAACACACTTGCAAACCCTAAATAATATCATAGTCATCAGATACACGAATAACGTAGGTCATTCACCCTCACCCATGTGCCAGATCTCTGTCAATTATTTTTTGCACATTTTCATTTGATAATTGTATAACTTGGCAAGAAATCCAAGTACTTGTATTATGAGATTAGAAAAAAAAAACCTGAATGAATTGATACTGGAGCAGAGGTATCATTAATGCATAAGCGCGTATACAATAAACTAAATATAAGCCGAAACTTAAACGAGGAAAAACGTAACCCTACGGTCAGTTAGCGGTCAAGCCTGTGTTACGTTACAATCGATCTGAACGCCGCGCATTAGTATCACATTCAAAGTAAATGGGATCATATTAAGTCGTTTCTCTCCCCCTGCAAACTAGAATTTAATTGAATATGATCTGTAAGCTTATTATTAAATACTAGTATCTTTTTCTGTCTTGTTGTATTTCAGCTTTTAACATTAGAGTTTTCGTGACGTACGCCAATGATTCAGATAAACATAAACTGAGAGTTTCAAAGCTGTGTGAATGTTTGGAGAAAAATAATTTTTTCTGCTTCGTTGACAATGAAAATGGTACAAAAGCTATTTTAGAAGATTTAAAAAGAAAATTTGAGGAGGTTTGCTTTAAACTTGTTATAAATAGTAGGCAATTATTTTCATCATACCCAAAGTTCAGGTATATGTATGGAATTTTGCATTAGAACATTCTACTTACAACAGGACTTGAACGTATGTTTTTGTGACCTTGTGTTCTCCATTAGAACAAAACTATAAACGACTTCCCTTTGTTCTATGCAAATCACTATCAATAAATTTATTGAACTTGGAACATGGCTTAGGGAACTTTCCTAGAAAATATGCTTCATTTTAAATGATTTCATTTTTTTTAATTTTTAGGTTGATTTTGTTTTAGTTTGTTCATCCAATAAATATATAGAAGATATCAATGACCAGTCAAACACTGAAGGATTGCACGCCAAGTTTATTTATGAATTGATAAATGACGAGTATAAAATGAAGCGAAACCATCGTTGTGTTTCGGTTATTCTTGACGGCACTTCTCAGAGCAATATACCCACTTTATTACAGAGAAGCAGGAAATATAACTGGCCGTCACAGTTTAAACACCTGCTCTCCATGTTGAGAAAACATGAACAGCGCATCACTCAACATTGTGCTAGAAAATAGAACAGTCAGTTTTATTGGATTGATTTCTGTAAATCTGAATCTGTCTCGTAAAACAATGGCGAATAGCGAGAAACTTTTATTTTGCAATAATTTCACAAGTGCTTATAATATTGCGACCTGAATATCTTCCTCAGCTTTATAGCCTTCCAGACAATATCGAATCAATGTTGTGCATTGCCACTTTTCCTATAAGTCATTAACTTTTTGTGTTTCTTTAGATACTCTCCTATAGAAGCAGTCTGGTCTAGGTCACAAGATATGCTAGGAGTTTCAGTATACATCATTTTGATATGAAATTATCTGCTTCTGGAGAAATTTACAAGATTAAGCAATGATAACAATGCAATAACTACAGAAGCGTTCTGGGGCCATATTAACAGAAGAAAAAAAAATAATTTTATCATTAATTTTAACTTACTTTGTCGAAAATAAACCGATTGATTATTTAATTTCTATATACTTTTCTCGAAATAGATGTATTGATATAATTTAATTCCGAGAAAAGTATGTCGAAAATAAATGATTTTGATTTAATTCCGAGAAAAGTATGTCGAAATTAAATGATTTTGATTTAATTCTGAGAAAAGTTTGTCGAAAATAAATGACTTCGATTTAATTCCGAGAAAGTATGTCGAAATAAAATGATTTTGATTTAATTCCGAGAAAAGTATGTCGAAAATAAATGATTTTGATTTAATTCCGAGAAAAGTATGTCGAAATTAAATGATTTGGATTTAATTCCGAGAAAAGTATGTCGAAAATGAATGATTTTGATTATGTCGAAATTAAATCAATACAATTTATTTCGAGAAAAATATGTCAAAATTAAATAATCAATTGGTTTAATTTCGACATAGTTAGTTAGAATTAATGATAATATTATTTTTTTTTCTTCTGTTAATATGGCCCCATAACGCTTCCGTAGATTACTTTAGGGAGGTAACGAGGGGGATTTAATCTACCATGTACAAGAACATTTCTCAGATTGTTGGTATAAAACTATATAATTTAATATTGTCTGCTTAATGACTGGTAGGCCTACTACACGACAATTTCTATAAAATAGTTAGCGACAGTTAAAAACAGAGAAGCTGTGGCAAATTGAGATTTAGCCAATTTTACCAATTCCATCATCCGCCTGTGGATGGATTTACAAGAATCTTCTCTGTTATTCAATCCAATGTGGAATATGGCCTTATTTTGTAATAGTGGATGGAGAAATCTTCGAAAGTAAATGGTTAATATGTTGCACACAGGCACACATTATAATGTACCCTACAAAAAAAAATTTCTTTGAAACTAGATGTATCTAGGCTAGATCTAACGGAGTTTAAAAATTAGAAGATATAGAACTATGAACACACCTGTCCAAGTAATATTCCAATATTGTATTAAAAAAAAAACATTTGAGCATATACTAGTTTCTGTGTTTGATATGTATGCCTACGTGGACAACACAAAAAAAAAAACAACAAATAATAATCATAACGAAAACATTGGGGAGATAACTCGATTTTGCTCTTCATTCACCCTTCAAGAAAAGGTAAATAAGGTTCGTATTTTGTAAACATCCGCTCAATAAATATAACTTATTTCATCCACTACCTATCTCTCAATCTAATGCAATATAAACTGTAGCCTACCCCTGTTGCAAAAGAAGTACATTGAAATAAAACAGGCTTTATAACATAACATTGAGACTTGGGGTTATCTGTTGACACTCATAGAGACTCCAATAATGTTAAATAATGACATAATGAGTCAATAATAGTAGGACCTAGGCTACTACAACAATAAAAAATAACAACATAAGACTCCGATACAGTACCAGGCCTTCAGTAGTCATAAGGCAGGATGAATACAACCGAACAATCAAAAAGTTCAAAAGACGAATTAATCAAATGAGATAGAAACTAGGCAAATGTTGTTTTAAAGATTTCTTTCCATACACTTGTGAGATTAGATGTGTCTCAAAATGGAATACATTACATGTCAATGATGCTATTGAGACCAACTTAATTCCTATATTTATATTTTGATATTTTTAGTTCTTTATCTTATAATTATAAGCAATTTTTTGTTGTTTAACTGGGAGACAAAATTCAACTTGCATACAATGTTGATGCCTATGACCTATAGGCTACTTTCTTCATAATTGGTGTAAATGTTCTTATAATTAGTCCCAATTTCAATATTTGTGATTAATTTGTACATTGTAGAACATGGATGATGATAGACCAGTTTGTAAACCACTTGAAAAATATGAAGATGTTTTATCATGGGAAGGTGGTGGTGATCAATTTTCAGTTTCTAGAATACCTCTAGCATCCAACCAACTAAAATCAAGTGTTCCTAAAACCTTGATTTGTCATGATATGAAAGGAGGCTATTTAGATGACAGGTAAATGACATTTATGTTACCAGTAAATACATGGTGATGTTGTGTCTCACACTGTACTTAGACTTGTTGTCAGCTGTAAAGGTTTCAAGACATCATCAATCAGGTATAATATGTAAGAATAGTGTCAGCCAGCAGCGTATTCGGTTTTTAAATCACCAGTTACTTTTATGTAATAATCGAGTGGAAATGATGATGAATGGTATTTGATAATATTCACTAGTAAAAATCAATAAGATTCAAAAGTGCTAATATAACAAAATTTAAATGTTTGGAAGTGGTCCTGTCTAATAGATAAATAGACAAATTATAATCATAAACAATAAAATATTGACAGAAATCACTGCTCAAAAATACATTGTTTCAGATTTGTTCAAGGAAGCAATTCATCTGATGCTTATAGATTCTATCATTGGCAGTATATAGATATATTTATTTACTTTAGTCATAATTTAGTGACTATTCCTCCACCATGTTGGACTAATGCTGGACACAGACATGGTGTCAAAGTATTAGGTAAAATATCATCTTTTTGTTATAAACATTGTTATATTTATTTACATTCTCTGAATGATATATGTCCCTGGTTTAAATAAAAGTGTTGATGTTAAATTGTATGGTGTTTGATCTTATAAGCACTCGTAATTTTAAACTATTTATTTTAGGTACCCTGATAACAGAATGGAATAACGGATTTGAATGTTGTAATTTATTTCTAGACAGTGCTACTATTTATAAAAAATTTGCTACTAAATTAGTTAAAATTGCTGAATATTATAGATTTGATGGCTGGCTTATCAATATAGAAAATGAAGTTCAGGTAAAACAATAGGAACCAATTATCTCAATAAGATGAATATTTAAGTATCATCTTTATTAGTTCATACTGTATTCATTAGTCATTGTAGGATACAATGTAATTCTTTATACAATATGATGTATTTGTGAATGTGTAGTAGTATATTTTCTTGTTGTTCTTGTATAAGCTAGTATAAAAAAGATTGTTGATGAATTCTTGTGATTAGTAACATAATCAATCATCTCATTTAAGTGAAATTGCAGGATCCAAAGACATGTGACTGATGATTTGTATGGGTCTAATTGATGCTATCAGTGTCCTGGATACACATTTTTGGAAAAAAATTTTAAAAAAAAGTTTACTAATCTTCACTAAATTACATTAATATTTGTTTTCAGTCAGCAAAAGTAAATGATTTAAAAGATTTTGTGGACTATTTAACAAGAAAGATGCATGAGTCGATCCCTGGTTCTGTTGTTATTTGGTATGATAGTGTTATTAATACTGGAAAACTAGACTGGCAGAATGAATTAAATGATAAGAATAGGTTTGTCAAAAAATTGTCAATTTACTTCCATTAGATATAAAGAAAATATCAGAAAAGATCTAATAGCTCTCTCTTAGATTTTTTCTTTTCTTTATGTATTAGATGTTTGGTATTGTATTACAATTGCAGCCAGTAAGCATTCATTTTTACTGGTTGTTATTTTTACAGACTAATGTTTACAGATTGTATTTTTTATAGAATTTTTTACAATTCTCCTTTTAAAGAAGCACAAACTATATGGATATACTATATCTGATATTTATTACCTCAACGTTTCACATGCTCATACAGGCAGCATGTGAAACGTTGAGGTAATAAATATCAGATATAGTATATCCATATAGTTTGTGCTTCTTTATCTACATCTATGTCTATATGTCTTATAAACAATTCTCCTTTTGTTCACAGACTGTTTTTTGAAGGGTGTGATGGTATATATTTAAACTATAATTGGACTCATGAAAAGTTAGAGAACAGTAAAACTATAGCAGTAGAATTTGACAGACAATTTGATGTATATGTTGGTATTGATATATTTGGAAGAGGTACACCAGGCGATGGAGGTTATAATACTCGTGAGGTATTTTACCAGTATTTTGTTCTGTGTAGAATTCAACCCCATATCAAATGTATGTGAATAAAGTAAGCAGAATCTGGTTGAGGATACATAAACCATTTTGATATTTTATCTCCTATGGTTTAAAGAGACTCTATAAAGTATTAATTGCATGTTCTGTTTTCGACTGATGGCTGCACAGGGCACTTTAACTTGTCTATTTCCACTTTGAAACTGGTATGTGAAAATATGAGACCAATCTTTTTAACTGGTTGCCAATCATCCTGAAACTCCATTATCAGCAAGTCTTTTACTGGTAACTTAGTGGAAACTGAATACGTTATGAATATGTTACATGAAATTACTGGTTAATGTGCTGGTAGGTTTCCAGATCCACAAGGCTGTGATTGGCATTGGAATATCAATATATATAGTAATAAGTATTCACAATCTGACAGAGTGTCATTATCAGTTTTTTATACGCCCACATGGAAATGTGGACGTATATTGCCGTCGCCCCTGTCCGTCCGTCGGTCCGTCAGTTGGTCCGTCAGTCCGTCGGTCCGTCCACATTTGTTATATCCACGATAGAGCCTACAGTTTTTATCCGATCTTAATGAAACTTGGTATACATGTATATATTGATGATATCTCGGTCAAGTTTGAAAATGGAAATAATCGCTTGAACGGTTTTTGAGTTATTGCACTTGACTTAGTAAAAACGCGTCAAATTTGGGTTGTATCCACAATAGAGACTACAGTTTTTATCCAATCTGAATGAAACTTGGTATACATGTATATATTGATAATATCTCGGTCAAGTTCAAAAATGTAAATTATCGAATGAACGGTTTTTGAGTTATTGCCCTTGACTTAGTAAAAATGCGTCAAATTTGGGTTGTATCCACGATAGAGGCTACAGTTTTTATCCGATCCTAATGAAACTTGGTATACATGTATATATTAAGAATATCTCGGTCAAGTTCGAAAATGGAAATTATTATGAATGAACGGATTTTGAGTAATTGCCCTTGACTTAGTAAAAACGCGTCAAATTTGGGTTGTATCCACAATAGAAGCTACAGCTTTTATCCGATCTTAATGAAACTTGGTATACATGTAAATATTGATGATATCTCGGTCAAGTTCAAAAATGGAAATTATCGAATGAACGGATTTTGAGTTATTGCCCTTGACTTAGTAAAAACGCCTCAAATTTGGGTTGTATCCACGATAGAGGCTAAAGTTTTTATCCAATCTAAATGAAACTTGGTATGCATTTATGGAAATTATCGAATGAACAGATTTTTATACGCCCACATGAATATGTGGACGTATATTGTCGTTGCCCCTGTCCGTCGGTCTGTCGGTCCGTCAACATTTGTTGTAGACACTATAGAAGCTACAATTTTCTATGGATTTTAATGAAACTTAGTATGAGCATTGGTATTGATAAGACGGCAGACAAGTTCGATTTGGACAATTTTTCGATAAACGGTTTTTGAGTTATTGCCCCTGCCTCTATATTTGTTGTAGACACAATAGAAGCTACAACTTTCATTGGATTTTAATGAAACTTGGTGTGAGCATTGGAATTGATAAGACGGCGGTCAACTTCGAATTTGAAGATTTTTCGATGAACTGTTTTTGAGTTATTGCCCTTGACTTATTAACATTACGTCCAAATTTATTGTTGATGCAATAGAAGCTACAATTTTCAATGCATTTTAATGAAACTTGGTATGAGCATTGGAATTGATAAGGCAGTGGTCAGGTTCAAATTTGACGATTTTTGATGAATAGTTTATGAGTAATTGCCCTTGACTAAGTAAAATTGCGTAAAAATTCATTTTCTGTAGACACTATAGAAGCAACAATTATCTATGGATTTTAATGATACCTGGTATGAGCATTGGAATTGATAAGACGGCAGTCAAGTTCGATTTTGACGATTTTGCGATAAACAGTTTTTGAGTTATTGCCCCTGCCTCTATATTTGTTGAAGACAAAATAAAAGCTACAATTTTCAATGGGTTATGATGAAACTTGGTGTGAGCATTGGAATTGATAAGACAACAGTCGAGTTTGAATTTGGCAATTTTTTTGATGAGCAGTTTTTTAGTTATTGCCCTTGACATAGTAAAATCTTGTCAAAATTTTAGTTTCGATGCAATAAATCCTCCAATTTTCAGAGGATTTTCATGAAACTTGGTGTGAGCATTGGAATTGATTAGACCTCATTCAAGTTTGAATTTGACAGTTTTTTTTGAGTTTTTGCCCTTGACTTCAATATCCATTTAGTGAATGTTTTTGAGTGATTGCTCAATTTATTTTTCAAATTCAATGCTGCCAGTGGGCATATGTTATCTTGCCTGGCAAGCTATCTCCAAACTGGCTACCAGATTAGTGGTATATAATGTGATTTATTGATGCGAGAAGCTAGCTTTTGTGAAGTCATACCAGACTATTTGAATATTTCAAATAGCACTACAATGTAGTAAATATCAATTGTACCACAATAACAAAAATTCTGAGTTCTGATTGGTGCAATACATGAATAACCCACGTCTAAATTATCCATAAAAAAGAGTCCGGGAACAAAATAATCACAATTTGTGGTACAATTCCGATAAACGACTTTCTGTTTTAGATTTAGAGGAGGTTTATTCGATATTTAACCATTCTTGATCTAATGATTCAAGCATGGTTAAATATCGAATAAACCCCCTCTAAATCTAAAACAGAAAGTGTTTATCTTCTAATTGTATTATATTTTCAGGCATTAACTATGGCAAGACAATACAATTTATCAACTGCCCTTTTTGCTACTGGTTGGGTCTATGAAACACAAGGCAAAGAGAATTTTACTCAGAATGAAAATAGGTCAGGGAATGATATCATTGTACAACATGAAATCTGTTAGGAATAACCTCAGATGCAAATCAAACATAAGTTTAAAAATTTCTACCTAATTTGTTAAAGATTTCTTTGTGTCTAATGTAATTTTACTTTTAAAACTACATGTACCTTATATTTTAGTAAATGAGTGCTGAGTAGCCTGTAAACTTGAATTAATAAAAAAAAACTTATCTACAACGACAACAGTAACTTTTTATGACAGTTTATACATACTCAACCTTTTATGCAATTGATAATGAAAACAAAATGTAAAACTCTAGAAACACAAGGCAAAATAATTTTCAGAACCAATGGGATTTTTTTTTTAGGTTTTGGAGAGAAATATGTGACCTATGTCCAAGAAATCAAAAGAAAACATTGCCACTTGCTTCATCATTTTGTCAAGGATTTGGTGAAAAGTTTTACTTACATGGTTTAGTATGTTATATTTGTTAGTATGGATTAATTGGATTATGTAAATTTAAATATTGTATAAATGGTAAATACTGCAAAAGGTTGGTCAAAATATTAAATAATTCATAAGTTAGATTTTATTGAAGGGTATTTATTCTTAACATCTTTCTTGCACCAAATATATGATGTTAATTTTATTTTAAAGAAAATTTTTTTTCTTAAGATTGCTTTACTTACAGGAACTTTCAAATAGACCCTGGAATAATTTAAGTCTGCAACAGTTCCAACCCTACATGCCTTTACACATATTAAATGGTACAAGAATTAATGATAATGTAGTAGTAGAAATTAGTACAGAAACTGGTTATCAAGGTGGTACAGCTTTATCTATACATGGGGAAATACTACCAGATATTATGCCATGTACTCTTAGGTAAGTTTCACATAGGTAAAAAACATACATGTAATAGTTATATTTTGATTTACACACATGATGTTCCAAATATTGCTCTGGAATGTTTTGGCCTCAGTTTTTTTTACATGATGCCCTATTTTATCTGGAATTTTGTGTATATCATCCGTAAGATAAATTTTTTTTTCAAAAAGTGAACTTACTTACTTTATTTTCAACTGTTTGTTTTAAAGCCCTTAGTTTTTTTTTTTTTTTTTTTTATGAAAGTCAAGGAAAGTGCTTTAGAAAAACTATTGACTTACAGTAGAGATATTACACATCTTATCTGATCTGATAGTTGAAACTAAAGATATGTTGCTAATTGATATTTATTTTTTTTGTTTTTTGCTAATTGCTTACTTCATAATCAGTACAATCTATCATCTCTTTTATAACAAATTTAAGTTAATCAGGTATAAATCATATTTTAGAAATCTTTTCAACTATGATTTACAATGTTTTAAAGGGACATGTTAGCTGTCTGTTTGATAAATAATTAGTCTCAGAAACAGTTATCTTTTGAACTAAGCTTACCAGTGTTAAGTGCTCACTGTTCAACACCAAGAGTGAGATTTCAAATCCCTGTGTGTACAGAATCATCCAGATTTGAAATCTAAAATGATTACTCATACTTAGACTTAAATCAACCCACGAAATAGAACCGAGTCCATGAATAGTGAAAATTTTCCATACTGTCCATTAAAAGCCTACATCAGTACTATTGAACAATAAATACCAACAGAGTGAACTTTTGTGTCTTTATATTTCATTTTCTAAAAGACTTTTGTTATGTATATCACGACATTTTATTATGATATACCCCACCCTTGCTGACTCATAACTGTTTTAAATGGTCTTCAATGTACCAGAAAATTCTCCAAAAACTTAATGACCTGATTACATTTTATTTGGATTGGTGGTGACCAGATCATGGTTGAATAGCTATTATGACTAATCAGTTCTTGCTTAAAACTCATTGTCACATTCCTAATTCCTTGGGAGAATTTTTATCATTCTTTTGACATAATAAATTACATGTAAAGTGTACGTCATGTAGAAACTTAAAGTGATCTTGTGTCTTAAATTGAACATAAAATTTAACTTCTCTGGAATGGTCAATATGAGTATATATTCATCAGTGAACCTACCTGGTGTTATAAAGTAACAGAAAATCCTGTAAAATCTGAAATTTTTTTATTTTTTACATTTTTATGGATAATCACTGAGTTTAATTTTAAGACGAAGTATTCCTTTAAAGAGATTTTTGTGCCTTCAGGTTTTCTAGCCTTTTCATGTGTATAAGGGGCCGCCTAAGATCAACAAGTTGAATCTAGATAATACTAGATGGCCTAGGGCTGCCTATAACTTCTATTTGTGACATTCAGATGCTTTATCCTGAAACAGTAAACAGGAATTAACACACTACAAACAAGTAAATTCATAACTTTTAATATTCTACAAATGAAGCGTGAACAATTTTGATTTCAGTTTCAAATAATTTTAAAGAAATATTAAGGCACATTCTGATTTTTTTTGAGAAAGTTGGGATTGTTTGGTGCTTAAACTCATCAAATTCCAAATCAAACTATTTTTCCTTACCTTCTATTGTATATAGATTCAGTAATAGCTTCCCAGAAAAATGTTAAAAACTATTCTAACAGTTTGGCACACCTAACTTCTTCTTGGCACAGATATTTAAAGTAATTAATGTATCCATTAATAGTTAAATTTGGTCAGACAATTTAAAAAAAAAAAAGGATTTTGTCTTAAACTATATTTATTGCTGTGATATTGTTTCCAAATTACATGTGCCCATAAGAATTTTACTTTTCAAGTGTGAGCTGTTAGGAATTCAGTCAAACTCCATAAAAGTCTATTAAAGTGACCTACAGACATTCTTAGAAATGTATCTACATGTATTTCAGATTATTTGAACCTGATATAAATTTAACATCTGGATTAGAGATTAAACTAATAATTAAAGAAATTGAGCCTAGAGTTGATAATATGGTGTTATGTCTTCATTTAAAAGAAGGCAGTACTGAGAAAACTATATATTTAACATCCTCATTAGCAACATCACCAACCAGTCAAACTCATCACCATACTCTACCACCTGACATCATAATTGATCAAAATACTTGGTCATCCAGGTTAGTCTCATTAACTAAGTTTCTCTTTACTCATCAAGGTTAACAATGTCAAGCTATTACAAACTTATACCTTGACATTAATAGGCACTTTTCTTGTATCATGGAATGTAGCAATTATTAGAGTGTATGCAAGTGAAATCACCTTCTCAGAGTCATGGACAGACTCTTAAATTATTGCTTATTGTTAACAGATTTCCATGGTTAGTCTATTGTGTAGTTTAAATTGTCGTGGCAAACCAGGCTCTAACTTTACTTGAATTTTTTTTTTTTTATTATTTTTTCTTACAGAGTGTATACTATAAACTATAATATTATAGAAAATTGTCGACTAACAGGAGTAAATCTACTGTTTAATTGTAATCAAGTTAAAAATATACAATTTTATCTTGGTCAGTTACAAGTAAGTTTATTCTATTTACAAAATCGTTGTATTTATTTTTACAAATTATTAGTCTCATAAATAATTACACTTGAAAAGTAATGAAGTAACTTTTAGCTTTCTTTTACTTTCTTTTAGATATTGAGCAGTGAGAGTGTGAATGAGACAATAGAGTTGAGAGATATAAGCAGTTTATTAATACAGGAGACTGAATCAAGTCAAGTATATAGAATAGAATGGTTCTGTTCAGAGGATAATTTAATAGATTATTATAACATATATTATAATGGTATATATCATGGTCAGGCTTGTACAGACAGATATATATTATCAATAAATAAAGCAACAGAGGTGTCTTCTGCTACAATAACAATACAGCCAGTTTATTATACAGGGGACATAACTCCATTACAGGACTCCACTACCTATAACATTCCATAGTTGAACTTATTTCTGAATTATAGTTTATTTTGTGAAACAAGACAAACTTTGCCTCTTTTATATGTTGGATGGTGCATTATTTATGAAGATAGAATGGAGTTGTGACCAAAACTTGTTTGAAAGGTTCAAAATGTGATTTTATTTCTGAAATTGCTTGGTATAGTTGTTATCTTGTTTTATTATGTTGTACATTTGCAATATATTGAGAATCTGTATAAAATTAAGGATATATTGGTTAATATGTTTCATGAGCCTAATTAATACCAATGTGTTTTTATTCACTACAACAAAAGAATCTTTCTTATTATGGTTTTGTCAAATTACTTATCGTAAAGTTCGGCATCTTACAGACAGGTTCCATTCCCCCTATTGGACACTGCATAATATTCATCAATTATTGTCAAGATTCAGGAGGTTGTTATTTGACCAATTTCAAATCACTGTAATATACTGTGATATTTCAAAGTACTTTTAATACTAAATGGATATAAAATAAACATGAGCTGAATGAAATTTTAATCCAAGATTTAAAAAAAAATAAATACAATATATACACAGTAAAATAAACGAAGTAGCTACAAGTATTTACAAAGAATGATTCTAACAAATATCTTCAACAACAGTTCAAAAAATTTTAAAATATAGCAGGAAAATGAAAATTTGCATTGAATGAATGAAATCCTTTAAAAAATTCTAGAAATGAATAGAAGAAAAATTGTTTATAAAAAACTGACAAAAAGCCAAGTGAAAGTAAAAACAGCACAATATTCACAAATTAAAGCACTGTAACAATTTATATAGAATTTCTGTAACAGCACAACTTCAACATTATTATCACTAACAAATTCTATTTACAATAATATTGCAATCGGTTCATAACATCTACAGAAATATTTCTTATGCTATGAACAACGCTTTTCAGTAGACACCCATTACCATTAATATTATAAAATTGATAGTTTTTCTACCTTTCATTTTTAATTAAGAACAGTAACAAAAGTTTGTTGAATTCATCCTGGGAATGGTACTTGAAGGTATGTATAAAACAAGTCATATATATTATAAATTATCATGATATTATATTATTTTGAGACACGTTAATATAATCCCACTGACAGCTTTGATTTTGAAAGAAATACATGTATATTCAGAATAGTAGCCTAGCGATCACCAGTATGAAATATCCATAGACTTCTTTAAACTTTGCAAAAAAAATGCAATTACTAAAACATTCACACCAAGATTGATCAAAATCTCTCGGGGAATTGTGCATTCTGGATTGTTTAATAAGAGCTCAATATTTAACTCATTTTCATAAACAAATGCAATAACAAAAATTAAATATTTTCTTTTTTGCTGATTTTCAATAGAGTTTATTCTTGGGTGAACACTGGCATAATTCCTTTTTGGAAGTTTTTTCAAAATCAGTCATGAATTGTGTCTTCTAGCAAATATATGAGGAATTTTTGACGGACTGACATGGGTGACAACAATATACTCCCCCTATTTCATATGGTAAATATAAAATGCATAGAGTATTATAATCAGTTGACTTGTTTACAATTATAAATGCATGAAATTTAAATTTTATTATATTTAAAATTGGCACATGCATACATAGATGTGTTTAGTCAATAACAAGAATAAATGTAATTATGTTTATTCATATGGTCTCAAAAAACAAAACACCTGAGATTTAGTTAACAAGGTCTAAGTACTGGCTTTATAAGCTACTGAAGTCAGAGGTTTGATGAAAAGTTTCTTGCAACCAGCCTTAACTATACCAGAAACTAGTTTAATGATAGATAACAAACATTGCTATGATCTGCAGAAAGCAAAAATTAAAAGAAAAAAAATCGAACACAAGTCATAGGAATATCAACATTTTTGGTGCTAGAAAAATGCAAATTTAGCTTTCTCATAACCTTTGGTATCAAATTCTTATTAACCTAACATAGGCCAACAAATACATGATGGATTTGATTAGGGATGATGTCACAAGAAGTTTATACTATAAATGATTTCACACACAGATCAACACCGTGCACATGAGATTGTCAATTACAGCTTAAAATTTTGTAGAATTAAAATTAGGTTTTTTAATCCTGAAAAAAGGTTACAAATAGCTGAATTGAGACTAGCATATTTTGTGCCATGGCTCTGCTGTTATCTCATAAAATATTAATGACTTAAATTGAAAGTAATGGCACACTTCATAGCAAAGTAACATGATGAGAATGACCTAGTATCTCTGCTATGAGAGAGATTCAACTACCTGATTAATGATAATGATCTTGAATCTTACGATGCATTCACAACAACGGAAATTTAAAAACCACTACAACTTTTTCTTTTTATTTTATCCTAAGGTATTCTCGCCTTTCTAAAGTAATTATTTGAATTATATTGCCTGGTTTTGCCTTGTCAGTTATATAGCAGAGTATCTAATAATTCCAATAGATCAATTACAGACCTTATGTGCCCAGCCTGTCAGTAAGAAACAAACTAAGACAAACAAGTGATATGGTTATTTGATTACTGTATTAGTAAACTAAAATGACCAAGATTTTTCCGAAAGTAAAAACAAATATATACTGTAATATTTATAACTGTAGGGGAGTATACAACAGCTTTCCAATAACTACAATTACAAGAAAAAACTCTGACTCTTAATTATAAAATTTTGAATATTTTTTTTATATTATATATACTAAGTAAATCTATGCATACTCCCACCTTAAAGGATCTCTATATATAAACAAAGCAGTACTGCATACTATAACCCTTGAAATGCCCATAAAAATAAAGTAAGTTGTATCTGGATTATTCTTATAAAGAAGTGAGCCCCAGTATATGCTCTGTACTGTACTATTACGAATCATCATTGCACTAACAAATATAAACCATTGTTGTCTTATCTTCTATATAATCGTATAGAATTTGACTTCTTGGCTACCAATATGGATGCCACTGAAATAAAGGAAACAAGCAGCATTATTAACCTTTTACTTTTTAAAGACATGCTCTAGTAGATATAAATTGTGTATGTATTTATATTATAGATTGAAATAAGCTGTTTAATTTTTTCACGGTCCTCTAGTGCAACCTTCAGTTAAATGAAAAGTTCTGTTGAAAAGTTGTCAGTAGAAAGTTTCTACTAGTGGTAAAAATCTCAACAAAAGACAACAAATTGTTATTTGACACCATATGGTATATGATGCTGTCAGGGACCCTTGAAGGATACCAGTATCACAGGTAACCAACAATAGAAGATAAACTGTATAGGACACAATATGTTTGAATGACTTACATTTGCTATCTTGAGGTGACAATGGCATTTCAACAACCTGTTTTAACTTCTCCACCCATTGATCCATTTCATCTTTAGTTTCTGCTCTCATTACAAAATCTCTATCAGGTGTATGGAGTTGGAAACAATTTTCACCACAGTTAGATTCATCTTCTGGTGGGCCAACACTCACATTATAACCATTATCTTTGTGGCCAATAAAAACTTCACCCTTAGCAAATGCATTCTGTAATAAATATATTACTAATATCATCAAGATCTAGTTTTTCCATAAACGGAAACTTAACCAACTGAAATATACCTTATTCTGTGACCTTTTTGTTTAGCTGACAATATTAAAAGAAACAGTCTATTTTTTCTCTATTTCAAATTCTTTTTCATGCTATGAGAGACAATGGCATTAGGCTCTTCCATTTCTGTAATCTTGAAAGTCCACCTCGTGTTGTGTTTTGATTTGCTTGATAATCAACACAACAATTTAATCTTTGGGTTGTGTATTTTGATTTGCTCCCCTCTCTGCTTACCAAGACTAACAAATTTAATTTATCTATAGATTATCATTTGTGGTAGCGGCAGAGTACCAGCCAATAAAAATTCAACCTACCAAAGGGTCCTCAAAATAGCTCAGCTTTCTTTTATCTAGGGTAAACCAACGTCGTTTAAATGGTTCATGTCTAGGTCCCATTTTACATAACCAGCCTTCTAATGTAAAATCTCTTGTTAAATCATCTGCCAACTACAATTTAAAATGCAATAAATTCATTGCCCTATTTTTAGTTTAAGACTATGATCTAAATACAGAAAACAGATAAGAGAAAAATACATACACATTCATTCCTATTAGACTTTTATATCTGAATAAACTATTATCATAGACATGAGCTTCGACATTTTGCTTTATTTCCTTAATTCTACTTACTTTTGCTAATGGTCTGTCTGGGAAGGCAACTTGTCTTCTTTCTAATTTAGCAGCTCTAATAGCATTATACCAGTCCACTATTTCCTGTATTTAAATAACAATTAGCAGTACATTAAAAAATAATGTTTCACCTATAGAGTGAAACCCCTCTAAACCACATCCTCTATATACCGGCTTTCCCTGTAAACCGGCCAAATCAATACAGTATATCCTGCTCATACGACCACCTTTATTAAGAGCCCACCTTCAATAAACGACCACAATAAATTCCCCCCTACGAGTTTTCAATGTAATTATCGACTAATAAGCGGCCACCTTCATTACGCGACCAGCGGCCATGTATTTATACTCCCAATTCATTAAAATAACTCAATTAAGCGACCATGACACTTTTGATTATCTCCCGTAACAAAAATCAAGTTCACGCATCGGTGATATTCAATGAGATTATCGCTAATCGGTAATTAGATAATCTTCTACAGATTAATTTTATAGCTTGTTGCTATCTATTGATAGATTTCATCGTATTGACAATTATTATAAAGTACTGTAAAGGCTTCAATATTTCGTTTTTGGTAAAATTTAGACTACCGTAAATTTGATCAGAAAGCGAAAGTAGGGTATACCGGATGTTTTTATAAAAACATTAATCAGGTGAAAATGGAATAAAGCGTGTTACCGGGCAATTAAAATGCAAGTAAAGAAGGATATCTTATTGATTTAAGCAAGAGAATTTTGACTTTGAAAACGATAATAACTGTGAGAACTTTGGTATCTAAAAGAAAATAAAATACGACAAAAAAAGAGTATCCCGTCGGTAGATAGGAGATAGCATGCAAAAGCGGTAGAAACTATACATGTATGAGTAAAAGTAAGATCCTATGATTTCCAAAACGTCAAAACGAAATGGTTTTGCAGTTCCTCTCTTAAGAGGCCACCTTCACTCAGCGACCGTTTTTGAATATTCCCTTGAGTGGTCTCTGAATGCAGGTTCTACTATATATGATAAATAGGAGATGAACCCTGTTAAACCGACATCCCCTCTAAAACGCAACCCAGCATCAAAATCATGTCCCAATGTAGTTCATTTATCCTTGATTAGTCTTTCTAAACCAACATCAGAATTTGTATTAACTTGTGTTAATCTGTTAAAGATGAATATGTAACGTGCTGATTAATCACTGATCAAATCTAAATATCGAGTTCCATTGTTTTGCTGATGGATTATTAGTCTATTCACATTTAATTACGCTTTTTTGTAACTCTGTACTATTCCTACAGCAACCCCTCCAAACCGGCATTTATCACCAGTCTGACAGCCTGCCATTTTAAAGAGGTT
Organism: Nipponacmea schrenckii; assembly: GCA_030562195.1. Taxonomy (NCBI): domain Eukaryota; kingdom Metazoa; phylum Mollusca; class Gastropoda; family Lottiidae; genus Nipponacmea; species Nipponacmea schrenckii. Next base: position 13,582,708 of record JAUJPP010000003.1, on the reverse strand, counting down.
TCGCTGTATCTACACAGGAATTAAAACCCCACCAATGTGCCAAAACTATGCCATAACTGAATCCATAACTTCTTGCCTTTTGTCAGGAATAATATGATCATGTACCTTAGAATTTTCTGAATAAACATATAAGCATCTAGTTGAGCCATTTTTATAATAGGTTATCTGAAGACCATATGGATTGCCAATTTTCTCTGGTACAAATACAGCATTCACTTCATCTAGGTTAATTTCAGCTTTAGGTTTAGACGAGGTCTATAAATAAAAAGTTAATTGTATGAAGTAAAATACAGATTATCTCGAAAAATAACATATTGAGCTTATTAGATAATATTCTAAGATATTTAGGATTACGGAGGGACAGTGTAGACCAAGACCGACAGGACCAAGACGCTACTTAATCAGATGAAAATTTGAGGCCTATTTTGAAAATGATAACGGGCATAGTCACTACATCAGTTCCGTCATCTTTCAGACAGTAGACACCCGACTATAGATAGTGGGACATATTTATTGATGATTGGCTGTTCTCTAGGGCCTCTCTTGTTTTACTGTCATGGTATTAGCGTTATGTTAAAATGTTAAAGTGTTTATGCGCCAATTTAGAGCTTTGTTATATTTACTGAACATTTAAAAATGTATTCAAGTTGATATAATAGTTTTCATTGTGAAAGAATAAAAATTCATGCAAATCTTAATAGAAAGTATGATCTTTTCGATTGATTTAATGAAATCTTAAAGGATATAAATGATACAAAAAAGTTTTTTACAGATTTAAGTAATAAAAAATAACTTCCTTTTGCCTTTATAGACAGTATAATTACTGAGTTCAGATTTCAATAGCTACCTAATAATCTTATCAAAACATTAGTTAGTAAAAGTCAACTTCAATTCATAAGCTTGGTAACCCAGCAATTCTTAGATTTGTTCACAACTCTTCATAGAAATAATGTTATAACGATTTAGAGAAGGGTTCCCTTATTTTCATATATATACATATATATACCATAATTGGACCGGTAAAACTTATATCAATAGAAAGTAGAGGTGTTCTAATGACTGGGAAAAATACCAGATGGTCCCACAAGTCCTTAATTAACTCGTAATTAAGCTAATTATGACGGGATTTCCCTCGGTAGGGTACTACCATAAGTATGTACGTCATGTGGTTCAAATGTCTTTGATCTTTTTTTTGATCTTTCAGTCTGTTAGTACGGTACATAACCGGACGCTGTGGTTGTTAAGTATGCACGAATGCGTACTTGCCCACATTTCTTTATATTTTCCACAACAACAATGGCATTTTGGTATTCCATTTATTGTCTCTAGCAAAAGGCAATAAAACGTTTAAATATCACTTTGTAAAAATATTATGAATTAATCTAAATAGGTTTGGACTCACTAATAATAAAATACAATTCAATTCTTATACACCTTCATTCATATGACATCATTTGGTCACGTAAACAATCATGGAGTCTAAATTTAGCGTTTCAAAGCAGATCAAAGTCAAATGGATTCCACAAGCATTTCTACTTCCACATAGGTCTTTTGAACTTGACAATACATGGATTATTCATTAGAAACCCCATTTAATCAATTAGTAAGCTTACTTTGGCTCTTATTAATGAGGGAAACCAACTTTAAGAAAGATGTAAAGGATTCAGATTATCAAGCTAGTATATGAGATTATTAAGTGTTTATTGATTCCTAAAATTTCATAAAAATTACACCGTTCAATATAACAAGCTTTCCATGAACCTTATAACAATAGATAACACTGATTTTACGATTTTATGATAAAACTATTTTAGAATTTTTGTGAACATTTGACTTCATTGAGTGGCAAATTAGAAATTTGCCACTCTTTGTTTTCATTAGACTTTTTTTTCGGGAAGCTCCCTAGCCCAACTCGAAAATGGTATAGAAATTTGGTTTGAAAAATACGATAAGATACGTACTGGAATAGAAAATGAATATATAAAACTAAAAAATTTACGCATCAGTAGTTAGTAATTGCATAATAATAATTGAATAATTGCATAACTTCGTTGCTTATTATCCGATCGCTTTGAAAATTACAGAATATAGAGAAGTCGCCTATAGAAATAAAACAGCATCATAAAAAAATTTCTACCACTTCCGGTTCTTGCGTGAGAACTTCCGGTTTTTTAGAACCGCGTCGGGTCACCCAACTTCCGGTGTATATAAGAAATCAGTACAAAAGCTATACATATATACTATCAGGCATAATTAGAACCCTTTTAGAATAAAAAATCCAAACCGGAAGTGATACTTTATGTGCATTCACAGAACGGTAACATTCAGCAAAATTTTAATAAGTCCGCTAATTTTTATCCGATTTGTCCGATTTTGGTGTTTTTCGAAACCTTGTTACTTTATCTAAAACTTGTTGGGAACAGAATTTTGATTTTCAAATTTAATTTTTTTTAATGCCCGATTGAATTTTTTTGAAAATTCAAAAGGCCAAATCATATGACCTTGACCTTCAATGACCCTGAATTTTTCAAGTAGAATGTTCTTGACCTAAGCTATCCACACATATGCCTATTATGATCGACAACAATTTTTTGGGTACCCGTTTTAGTTTTGTGAAAATTCACAAGGCTATGTCAAATGACCTTGACCTTCAATGACCATGAATTTTAAAACCGCAACATAAAAAAATTTCTACCGCTTCCGGTTTTTGCGTGAGAGCTTCTGGTTTTTTAGAACCCTGCTGGGATCTGCACAGATATCAATAGTAGCTTCCTGTTGAGCCCCAGTCGGTGACGTCATAAAAGACGTTAGATTTAGTGGAATTGCAAGCTACAACATCTATCCATGTTTGATATAGTAGATAAATTTCAACCTCTTGTTTTATTCACAAAAATATATATTATTGACAATTCTGACCTTTAAAATTTTTTTGGTGGAACCTTAAAAACTTTCTCATTAATATGCAATTAACTTTAAACTGTGGTGTAACAATATTACATAATAAAACTTCGTGTATATTTTTTGAACCCATAGAGGTTGTTTGCCACTCTCGGAACTGTTCACAGTTCTAGTTTAATTTATTATTAAGATTTTCTCAATCATGTGAAATTTGACCGACAGCATATGTTAATAATAAATGGGCTGTTTTTTTTTTTTAACTCCCTCAAAGAGAAAACAAAAATACAACTGAGCCATAATAAATCAATATTTTTCTAAAGTTAATTTATGATGAAATTCAAACACTGATATGTAACTATCTGAAAGTAGGATAACAATGTCATGTTTGGTTTACAAGGAAGGAAGTTGTTTATTCGTATTACTAATCATCACTTTAGATGACTATTTTCATAGTGAAATCACACTTTTACATCTTAAATCATTTCCCATTTCCTAGTAAACTAATAGATTTTCTATTTTAAGACATCGAAATATCTGCCTGAATATCATTATATGTCATCATATACCGGTAATCTACTTCATGTCCTGATTTCTCAATTTCCATGTTTATCTTTGTATAGTTTTTTGGGTCTGTAGATGAGATGTGCCTGTATCTTTTAAAATTTACATTTTGACTTACTTTATTTAGGCTTACTAATAATTATCATGACTCTTTAATTAAATATAAATTAATCTTTTTCTCCCTTTTCCCCACAGGTAAACTATTTTCACCAAAGAATCTATTAATTTGAAAATCAAAATTCTTAATAAAAATAACATTAAACAATGAAAATATCAATCATTTAATGAACAGGTTCCATGGTGAATTATAGGGTTATATCTATTTTTAACATGGAATAAAGAGCAACTATAAACCTAATATTTCATGTAATTTCTCTATTTTATGTCAATGATCAACATATAGAAAGATAAATATAATTGCTAACCAATCTAAAGTCTAACAAACTTAAAACTTTATTTGATCAAAGTTATAGCATGAGAAGATCAGAGGCGTAGCCTGACCATTTTGACTGGGGGGGTGTAACGTCTAAGTTTTACCGACGAACACGTGTAACGTCTTAGTTTTACCGACGAACACATGTTCTTCCGGGGGCAAAAATAACTTACTCGCACTTTTAAGTATATACATTATACACGAACGTTATAGCAAATCCTAAACCTTTGAAAACCATATCAATCAGGGGTGTATCTAGAATATGCCTGAGAGGGGGGACTGAAAGGTGGTGTTTCCAAGACAAGTCCTGCAGGCCAAAGGCCTTCGCATTTGGCCCTTGCAGTGGTGGGGGGTTCGGGGGGCCTTCCCCAGAAATTTTGCATACTAGGAAACCCGGAGAATACATCTGATGCGATTTTGGAAGTCTTTTCCACTGGTCCCATTCATGACCGTCTATTGTCGACCGATTCCGTGGTTAACTGACAAGTTTAGTAAAAATCACTTTAATGTAAACGAACGGTTTACCGATAACATCTTAACAGGCACAAGGTTTTCACTCTTTCGGTTAACAAATCGGTTTTACCGACAGCTCCATCTATGACCTTTTTCTATCGGACAATTCTGCGTTTTACCGACAAATTCAAATAACAAACAGCTTACCAATAACAAGGGTATCGGTTTACCAATCGGTTTTACCGAAGCCTCAAGTCATAACCAATTTATACCGACCGATTCCGGTAGTTTCAGTAAAAAAATACTTTTAATGTTGACAGTTTACTGATAACATCATAACCAACACAAGGTTTTTACTTCTTAGGTTAATTGGTTTTACCGACGGTCCCACCTTGCCGTCTTTTATCGACCAATCAGAACCAACAAAATGTTTTGACTTTTTAGGTTAATTAATCGGTTTAATCGATCGATTCTGCATTTTACCGACGGTTCCATCCATGACCCCCTTTTTACCAACCGATTCCGCGTTTTACCAACGAGTTCGGTAAAAGTGGGGGGGGGGGGGGAAACACCCCCACACCCCCACGGTAGCTACGCCCCTGGAGAAGATAATTCTTTTGGTCAGCTTTATTTCAATTCAGTTTTTCAAATTTTTACTCTTAATATATTGAACACTAGATTTTGAACTTGAGTTTTACCATTTGAGAATTGTATTTTATTTTGTCTATTCTATTTTATATTTTTAGTCATTCAGAGCATAACAGGCCTGCATGAACAATAGATGTATAAATCATGGTATTGTAACAAGCCATGCAAATAATGATATATGAATTTGTTAAACCATGCTATGCTATAACACTATTATTAGTTTTTCTAATTTTCTAAATTTATTAAGTCAGTTAGAACTAATCTATCCCTATAAATATATATAGCCCATTGTTAGAGTAAAATATTTAAAGTAAACATACATATATGTTAACATCTACTCTGTTGCCACATATAATTGAAATTAGACCAAACTTTTATTCTGTTTTTTTATTAGCTTTTATTTTAACTAAACCACTCAAATTAAATCTTCACAATGTTAGGCTATTACAAACTTTGTCTTATGCCAAATTCCATAACAATTCCTCTATAACGTTCTTTTAATTGATAACACTGCCAACCAAGCATATTTCTTTCCTTTCCATTGCTGAGATTAAAAGAATTTCTGAAGGAGAGCAAAGAGCAATAGACTAGAGTTCTTGTCTACTGTATATGTATCAAATATATAGAGTTGTAAGACTTTACTAAAGTTGTTGAGTGAAAATAAAAGCAAATATACCGGTAATACAAAATTGTCGAATTTTTATTTTTATTTGGAATATATATATATATACGATTATTGTTGTAATGATTCACTTAATTTTACATCAATTTTATTGAAGACAAACCACATAGCTGAAATCTTTGAAGGTATAGCAAAGCTAACATGCACAATTATAACGATGAACTATAGGGGATAGACAATGGTGGCAATGCAACACTTGACACAGTGTGTTTTGTGGATGATATACATCTTTAAAAAGAAATTGAAAAGCAGCAATATGAAGATAAATAAGTGAACCATTACAACTAAATGTTAGTATTAGTAATATTACCTTATGATGTAAAGAGTAAGAACGGGAAGCAGGTGACAGGAGAGAAGATGAGCTTTTTACCTTCCCAGAATCCTCAATAATATAATATGACAATCTATTTTCAGATCTATCAATCACAAATTTGCGTAACTGGAAAATTCGTCTATCACGACCTAATTTCATTAATACTCCTTCTTTCCGTTGACTACTATAAGCACTTTGATTAGCAGATTCCATAAATTCCAATCTCTGATATTTTCCTAGAATCCATTCCTTTTTCAAAAAGCTACAATTCAAAGGTTATGTTGGTAAAATTAGTTAATAACAAAACATGAACACACTGTTACTAGTGACTTGCTAGTCTTACCTTTAAAATAGATTTTGTTGTAATAGTGAGAGGGTCAATCCACACTGATTATGTATGGGTCCAAACAATTGTTAAGGAAAATCAAGTAAACAAATGGATACGGACACTTTCAATCTAACAGGTACAGATCTTAGTCTCCAATAATAAAAATGGCCAGTAATTATCATTTGAAATCAGTGTGAATTCAATTATCTTCCATAACATGTTACATTAAAAGGAAAAATAAAAACCAGGGCGCACATGATTAGTTAAAACTGTAACAAGTATTAACAAAAATTAACAAGATTAGTGTAAGAATTAGCATTAATGTAAATTCAGATTAAAAAGGACAACATACTTGTGGTCATTTGATTTTGGTCTTCGATAAAATACAGGAACACAATATTCATATTTCTGTTTAGCTTTTTCATTACCAACACCATCCATATACTATAAATATATCAAATGGATAACAATATACCTGGTTATATGATTTTCTTTAATGAAATAAAATGGCCCACTCTTATGATAGACATGTAATGGCTAAAATTTCAACGACTGAACACTATTTCCACTTCACCACCAGTTTGAATTAATTACAAGATAAACCAGATTGAACCTCTCTCTTAAAGGGATAATAGGCGTTAGAACGAACATAAAAAATTAAGTTCACTCAAATTTGAACAATAACAGTATATATCCATCAGTGGACTTACCTATACATCAAAATCCCTCTAAAATCCGATAAATCCCCAAAATAAAGTAGTTAATCATAAAACGCTTGAGCCATCCATCAAGCGATTTTCAAATCGTGTAAATATAAAGGGAAGTAACTCTAACATGTGGGTTTTCACGCGTCCTTGACCCCTACTGTTGAATTCCACAATGATGTTTTAGCGTTGATTTACCAGGCGCTTTTATTCTCAAACTGAATGGAATCGTCGCTGGCTCACTTTTTTTTAAAATTCCGAATATATTTTTATTGTGGCTTTTTAAAATTTGGTAAAGTGTGGGATGCATACTTATTTAACTAATAGTCAATATGAAACACAAATATAAGCCGTAGGACAAGTGTATTCTAACGCCTATTATCCCTTTAAAGGGATAATAGCTGTTAGAATACACTTGTCCTACCTCTAATATTTGTGTTTAATATTGACTATAGGTTAAATAAGTATTTATCCCATACTTGACATGAAAAATAAAAATTTCAAATTTGTTTAAGATGAGTTTTTTTCTCATGTACTATGTCTGTGATGCATACTAGATAAAAAAAAAATCAAAATTTTTCAGTTGGATAAATATTATATTCTTGTTTCCCGTTGAAAACAGGCCATTGAATAACTATTTTGGTATTTGATGGGCGGGGCCAAAGGCTCAACGCTTTCGCTTTATTTATCAGTAAAGTTGAAATTTATATTTTTCATATTAGGTATAGGATAAATAGGATATCCAATGGCTAACTCGTGGATATGGTTTTAATGCCACTCGTGCTTGTGATATTTTCCTAGCCACTCGTGAAAATATCACAAGCACTCATGGCATAAAAACCTTATCCACTCGTAGCCATAGGATATCCTCTATGTATCCCACACTTGATGAATTTTCAAAAAGCGAAAATCAAACTATATTCAGATTCTTTTGGTAAAAGTGAGCAAGCGATGATTCCATTCAGTTTGGGAATAAAAGTGTCTTGGAAATGGATGCTAAAACATCCTTGCGGGAAAACTATATGTTAGAGGGAAGTATCCCTATATAATTACAACTTGAAAATCGCTAAATGGATGTATTAAGCATTTTATTATTAACTACTTGATTTTGTGGATTTATCGAAGTATAGAGGAAATTTTGATGTGTAGTGTCTTTAGTGATGACGCCATGTAAGTCCACTGATGGATATATACTGTTATTTGTCAAGTTTGAGTGAAATTAAAATTTTATGTTTCTTAACAGCTAATATCCCTTTAAGAAATGTAATGTTGAAAAGAAGGATTATTTTACCCAGTATTACTGTGAATATTTCACCTTGCTATTTCAGGGAGCTCACATAACTCTTTAGTCTTAAATATATCCATATATCCACACAGATATTGACATTTTTAAACAATTACATACATAAAATAGCATAGTTTATAAAGAGTTATTTGCTGTTTTCAGAGTTAATATAACAGGATATGGGTGTATAGAATCTGGCCATCATGTATTAACTAATATGATGTTATTAACTAACCTCTACTTGTTCAGCATCCCAATTATCTAATCTAGCTGATTTAACTCTACTATCTGTACCAAGTGATCTGTGAATACCAGCACATTCTTGACACAGAAACACACCAATATTACAGGATGCCCATTCTGGATCTAAAATAATAATAGAAAAAAATTATGTTTCACTTCTGCATTGTTTATCATTATTATACAGCCAAAAAGCCTCAAGTTTTTTTTTTAATCAAGGAATCAGTAAAGTGATATCCCTTGTCATCACCTAATCTGGGCTTGAATTATCTGGACCTGTGGTGTGAAGAACAAAACGTATTGGGAACTTTTTACAAGTTATTCAATAACATATTTTCTAAGAAAATGGAATCTCAGAATGAACCAAAATTACTAGTACATGTTTTTTTTTCAACATTATGATTCAGAGGGTATATAAGCTTACAGTAATACTTAAGGCCTACTGATCAAAACAGGTGTATGATTCATATATATAAACACACAATACTGGTACAGTATAAGCTAACATTAATCACTTAATCAATATAAAGATAATTTCATCTAGAAACGAATCAAATTCAGAGGGTACTCAAGTTATAATATTTTTTTTTTTTCAACATTTAACTGTTCTTTGTTAAATTTCTAAATATAGTCATAAACATTTTTTTCTCCACAAAACCCATGCTGCATTTCATGACAGAATCATTAGTTATACCGTAAGTAAAGTACCATATTAATTACTAAGCTACCAACAGCACTTATCAAATATCTCATAAATTTTTAAAGGACAGATGACAGACAGTCTGTCCCCTCTTCTCTTGCATCTTGGACCTTAGTATTATATCAATTTAAAATTAGATATCAGTATGGACTCTTAATCCAGTCAGACGGAAGTTTACACTGCATGTAATTTGTAAATAGTGCTCTGTATGCATTTTTATAAGGACCGATTGAACAATCAAACTTTTTTTTTTATCACAGTAAAAGGAAACGGAAATATAACTGGTAGATGCCATAGTCGTTTTTCTATTATTTTTTTTTTTTTAATTTATCAATCATCACAATGACTCAACGACTGAGTAATAAATATCAGATCAGACTTGAGAGTGGTGTCGATATTTGTTTCACATATTTATAGGCTAGGCCCAACTAGGCAGTGTTTTCACAAATTATAGTCTGCTATATATTTAAAATATGAAATAAGTACAAACCTTTATCCCCACAGTCAGCACACGTATTGTTTCCAGGTTTTTGAACAATCTGCATTAAAACCTGTCGCTGTTTCTCCGCCATGTTGTTTAGATTGACTTGAATGAAATGAATCACTTCCCTGTCAACATTTTGATTCTATTATTAGTAACTGGGGGATGTCGATATGACGTCATGCTATAATATATGAGTATTATATTCTTCAATGAACTTACCTGGTGTCATTAAGTTACAGAATCCCTTATTATCCGTTTTTCAATAATTAAATGCATCTTTATGGATAATTACTTAGTTTTTGGAATATTTATTTATTGTTTTATGTTATTTATGGCAGCAGGTAAATTTCATGTTCATTTTAAAACCTATTATCCATATTTTGTCAATCAATAATTTGATTTGTCTGTCTTGGATATAATAGTAAATCAAATTTCCGATGCACTTTTGAAAAACTTGATAGCGTTTTGTGTCAACATTTGAAAGTGGGATTACTTAATAGACTATTATGAAATATTTATAGTATGTAGGGGCGTAGCTACCAGGGGTGTGGGGGTGTCGTACCCCCCCCCCCCCCCACTTTTACTGAACTCGTCGGTAAAACGCGGAATCGGTCGATAAAAAGGGGGTCATGGATGGAACCGTAGGTAAAACGCAGAATCCATCGATTAAACCGATTAATTAACCTAAAAAGTCAAAACATTGTGTTGGTTATGATCGGTCGATAAAAGACGGCAAGGTGGGACTGTCGGTAAAACCAATAAACCTAAAAAGTAAAAACCTTGTGTTGGTTATGATGTTATCAGTAAACTGTCAACATTAAAAGTATTTTTTTTACTGAAACTACCGGAATCGGTCGGTCGTTATGACTGGAGTCTTCGGTAAAACCGATACCCTTGTTATTGGTAAGCTGATCGTTATTTGAATTTGTCGGTAAAACGCGGAATTGGCCGATAGAAGAAGGTCATAGATGGAGCCGTCGTTAAAACCGATTTGTTAACCGAAAGAGTGAAAACCTTGTGTCTGTTAAGATGTTATCGGTAAACCGTTCGTCTACATTTTACTTGTCGGTAAAACGCGGAAACGGTCGATAATAGACGGTCATGGATGGTAAATGGAGCCTTCGGTAAAACCGACTGGCTGACCAAAAGAGTGGAAACCTTGTGTCAGTTATGATGTTATCGGAAAACTGTTCGTCTACATAAAAAGTGATTTTTACTGAGCTTGTCGGAAAATCGCAGAATAGGTCAAAAAAGGTTATATAAAACAAATGATTTTCCGTCGAAAATTGATAATTTTGACCGGTGGAAACGACTTCCAAAATCGCGTCAGATGTATTCTCCGGGTTTCCTAGTTTGTAAAATTTTCCGGGGGAAAACCCCCGCCATGTCGGTAAAACGCAGAATAGGTCGAAAAAGGACAGAAAACATATGGTTTTCCGATGAAAATTGATAATTTGGACCAGTGAGAAGACTTCCAAAATCGCGTCAGATCTATTCTCCGGATTTCCTAGTATGTAAAATTTTCCGGGGAAGGACCCCCGAACCCCCCCCCCCCCCCCGCCACTGCAAGGGCCAAATACGAAGGCCTTTGGCCTGCAGGACTTGCCTTGGAAAAAACACCTTTCATTCCCCCCCCCCTCTCATGCATATTCTAGATACACCCCTGATTGATTTGGTTTTCAAAGGTTTAGGATTTGCTATAACGATGGATTTCGTTTGTGTTTAATGTATATACTTAATAGTGCGAGTAAGTTATTTTTGCCCCGGAAGAACACGTGTTCGTCGGTAAAACTTAGACGTTACACCCCCAGTCAAAATGGTCACGCTACGCCCATGATAGTATGATCTAAAAACAATATTAAAACTGAATGTTTAAACATCTCTGGCAGTGTGTTATCAGTTGCAAAATTAAATATATAAATCACAAATAATTAATCTTATCAGAAAAATTGGAATTAGATTTTTTCATCCACAATTTCATTCACTCCAAATTGAGTTTCATCTCATTAAAAAAAAACGTAATAAAAAAATGTCCTATCGCTTCCATGTCCATGCTTGATAAATCCTTTCTTTGTTCCACATTAGCATCTGCCTCATATACACTGACTAATCAATATAAATTCCAAAGCTTAATGTATCACTTACAATTCATGACATCATGAATCCCAACTAACAGTTAGTGCGAAATATGTGTGACCCCAGTCTAACATCTTTTGTTCAGTTTATTAAGATCAAGATATAAGATTCTTATTATGAAAGATTTGATTTGGAAGTCATAAATGCCTATAGAATTCTGCATAGGACTAGGACTATTGTGGAGTAGAAGATAGCCTTGCGAAGCAAGGTAACATACGCCCACCAGTAGCTTTGATTGCAAGTACATTTACATTTGGTTCATGTCTATTCTATAGAGAATTTTAAGCAGACAAAATAAAAATCAAAGGAATCCCTAAAGAATTGTTGTTTGTAGAGTGAGCGAAGTTGCACTATAAAAACTGTGAAAATAAGTCGGCTACAATATTTCACCGAAAAATTATCAGATCATTATGAAATCAATAGGGATCATCTCCATATTGACAATGACCTACAACTTTTGCCAGTAGAGTGAGCATGAGTTGCACACTACAGCTAATGGAAAAAAATGCTAAGTCAGACACCATAAATTGATTAACTTCCCTAAGCCGCATTGAGTAATTGTGGATTAATAACTGGATACAAATTTATGGATAACATTTACTTTATTAGACAACTTGGGGTGTTTTAACGATGATACTTTAGTCTTTATCAAGCTATGATACAAAATAACAGAACAGAGGAAAGCAGTAGTATATATTCTCTCTGTTCTGTTATTTCGTACATTGATAAATTCGAGAGTATTATTGTATATTGAGATATTATTTATATTCGATTTTTTTTCTTTTTATTTTCTTTGTTTTTTTTTTATTTTTTTTCCAATGTATTGCCCCATTGGCTGAATGTGAGACAAGACCATGTCCTTGTGTATTGGGCCTAATTCTGACCCATGTAAAATAAAGAGTTTATTATAATTATTAAATCGGAGAAAAATCATTGGAACTTCATGAAAATCAATAGGGATCATCTTCATAATGGCACTCACCCACAAGATAGAAATCAAAAATATCCATAAAGAATTTTAGCCTGTAGTGTGAGCAAGAGTTTCACACTATGAGCAATGGGTCGAAAAAACGCCAAGTCAGACATAATATTTCAGTGAAACTTATCAGATCATCACGAAAATTGATAGAGATCTTCATAATGACACTGACCCACAAAATAAAAATCAAGAGAATCTATAAAGAATTGTAGCCAGTAGAGTGAGCACCAGTTTCACCCTATAGCTAATGGAGTGAAAAACGCTAAGTCAGACATAATATTTCGGTGAAAAATTATCGGATCATCACAAAAATCGATAGGGATTTTCTTCATAGACAAGAGACCCACAAAATAAAAATGAAAAGAATCCGTAAAGAATTGTAGCATGTAGAGCGCGCACAAACAAATGTGAACGGACCGCCGGGGCAATTACAATATACACCCCAAATAAATTGTTTTTAGGATATAAAAAAATCTTTATTGCACATTATCCACAAATAGTGATATACATACAATTCAAGATAAATAACAAGTAACAAAATATGTAGCCCAAGGAATTTGTTTTCATTATCATCAAGCAGCTGCATGATCAGTCCAGGAAAAATATACTGTTTAGATGAGTTGAACATAATTTCTTTACTTCCTCTGAAAAATAAATAGTATATATAATATTACTGAAAAGTAATATAATATGAAAACCCAATATGTATATTATGTTGTTTTGTACCATTATGTTCCATTATAAAGGAAAGCATAGAATATAAATGGTATTTCGTAATAATGAAGAAACACATTTATATAAATCTACTTTATACCTAAAGTCACACATACGGTAGATAATGTGTTACCTTTATTTCCCTTGAAACTAGATTGGTTCTGTTTATGTTTTGACTGTGTTTGAAAATTACTTGTGTTAGAAAATGTTGAAATCAATGCACTTGGCAGCAAATTACTTAGTCTACCAGTCCATTTTATTAAATTAGGATTTCCTTTACTTTCTTCTGATTTATTTAGATGTTTTTTGTGGGGGTATATTGCTTTCACACGTCTCTGCATCCATAAACAATTGCTTAAAAAATACTATAGACAGATTTTGACGTAACTTTGTGTAAGGATGAACACTATTAAAGATCAGTAAAATCATAAAATATTTAGTATGAGTTATTGCCCTTGTTCTTGAAATGTGAAAAATGTGCAATTCTTTTGACAAAACTTGCTGAAATAGTTTATTATCAACACAGACGAACCCTATTGAAAATATATTTGATTTTTAGTCTTGTTGAAAGGTACAATTCTAGACAGATTTTAATGAAACTTTTACTACTCCAAGAAAAGAAATGTATGACTGAAGGTTGAATATTTCATTCCGGCTACTGTTTCTGTACTGTTTTTATTCAAATTTAATGCAACCAGTGGGCTTATATCACCTTGCCTGGCAAGCTATCTTTAACCAATCACGGCATTTCATGTAGGGCCCATTTATTACATGAGATGATATATTATAGGAAATGTCACTAAATTTGTTTAATTCTTAACTGCTGTGCATTTGATTACTTACCATTTATTTCAATCAAGTTAGCATTCTTTTGATTGATAACGACATAGAATTCTCTTTGATCTGACTTCTTACCAACTACCCAGAAATCTGAGGCTGTTTTAACTATTGTTTCCCCATCTTCATTATCCCTAAAAATATAACTTAACCAGCTCAGTGCAGTCACACTCGCTCATGATGCGTATATCCTGATCAATTTGGTTAATTTGATCCCTTGACTATTTCTTTGTGTTTTGCTAAGAATGCGTTTTCATTCTAAATCAAGGACAATTATTTCTGTGTTTCATTTTATCATAATAAATCCCCTATTGTTTTTGGGAAAAGCGAAGTTGCAGAAAACTTTCCTTTGCCCAGTGTTTAGATGTTGGTTATAAAAAAGAGCCTAAGAAGGTAAACTAACCTAGTTAAATCTGAATTAATATCACCTAATAACCTTAAAGTTTCTTGAGGTATATTAACACCAGATAGTTTTCTGATATCAATATGAACTGTTGTTTTCTGAGCTAAATTCATATGATTAAAATAAACATATTTAAACTGAGGATCTGTATTGCTGAAAGTGTAGAAAAACATTGTAAGGTGGTTTAATAAGAGATATGCTGTAAATCAAATAGTAAGAACCTCCTTGACTTAATGAACTACCCATCAGCCACTCCAAAGATTTCAAGGAAAACTACAGTCAAGGCTTGAAACTTTCACATATCACATGTATATAGACGCAATATCATTTAAATAAAACATATCTCCGAAAAATAATCTGACAAAAAAAATGAGCTTTTAACAGCAAGTTTTAAAAGATATAAACAGAACCAGTATTTAAGCAATACCTTGCAACAGATTTTCTTGGATACTGCTCACTTATATCAGATGCTACTTTACTCATTTGAGCACCTAAAAATCCATCGACTGTTCTGAAGAAGTCAAAATTCATTGTACTATTAACTGAAAAACAAAAATATTCATTCAAATTAGGTTGTCATATCTATCTTATTGGTTGAGCAAGTGAATTCTGCCTACAACTATAAAAAAAAACTAGAACTGTGGACAGTACCAACACAGTGCGTCTCACATTTGACACAGGGGTGAATCGTTACCTGAAATAAAATCCCCAGACAACGCGTGGGCAATTAATTCACCATGACACTTTTTAGAAAAAAATAGGACATTTCAAGATGGCATTTGATTCGATACTTTATTTAAGAAATGAACGATGGACATACTGCAGTTACGGTGATATGAATACATTGGGCAAGGTACCAAATCCAACGAAGTTAAATAAATGTTAATCTCACACGGATTTGCCACGCCCATCCACAAAATATTGTTATATCCATTATGACCTACACAATGGTGAATATTCAAATTTTCAAGCAATCACGATCTTTTTGTCTTTTTAAATGTCGGTGGTAAATAGACATCACCAAATTACGCACAGTTACTATAGAAAGCAATCCAAAATTTTCAAATTTCAAAAGCCACAATTTTGATCAAAATATCAAGTGTGATATATGTTTAGAAAGGTGAGATGATGCACATTAAGAATACACAAGCAATATTGTCATATGTCCATTAGGTCACGTGACAGAGCGCTTCAAAGTTAAAATACGCGATTTTCAAATGGCTGTAGAATGAAAGGTTGATGTTGCACGTCGGTGATGTTGGTATATTTGGATAGATCTCACAAAATGCAACAACATTGGTGCAGGTCACAAGGTCATAATAGGTCAAGGTCACAAGATATGAGTCTAGACAGTTTTGGGAGTTTTCTTAAAAATTCAACGGGAAATAACTAAAATTTGAAATCGAAATTCTAAAATCGGCTCCCACACGATTGTGAGGAATTATTCAATGTTAAAAAATACATGAAAATAATACAAATCGGAGAAAACCCTGATCCCAAAAAGTACTTTTATAGAGAAATTAGGCATATCAAGATGGCGGCTGATCCGATGATTCTGGGACAAATTTTATTAATGTATAATTCTTCTTTTATTACTAATATCATATGTCCGAAAGAAATTTTCAAATATCTGTTAAATTCCGGAAGTTAAAATTTCAACTTTACAAGCAAATGACGTCAAAACCGGAAGTAATATCGAAATTTTGAAAAATGAATTTTGTTCGCAATGGTGTTTTTTAAAAGTGACGTCCTAAGTCACTTCCGGTGTGACGAAAATGTGTCATTATTCATTCACCTAGTACGGACAGGCAATGTGTGAGACATGATCATGTCAACTAAAATGTGACATGCACAGTTTTGGCTGTGCGTTCTGACCAGAAAGCGAAAAAAAAAAAAAAATAGTCATTCGCAAAACAAAGCAGTGCGTTCGATAGAACGCACTGCAATAATAATTATTTGTATGAAACTGTACATTGAAAGGAATCAGAAAATGGCAAATATTACATTACCAACGTTGGGTAGAGGTAGAAATTTTAATACTCACCATTAATAAGCATACAAATTGTAGCACTTAAAGCTTTATAGACTAACAAAAAACATTCTTCATTTTCTGTGTCCGACTGTATAAATACTCTAGGTACCTTCCCTAGTGAACTGCTGTCATCTAGATTACTAGGGCCTGTTACAAATCTATGATTAGAAAATACATAAACAATCACTAAAATATTTCTTTGAAGAAATCAAGGTCAAAGGTTATCTTATAATAAATAATATAATAATGATTAATATGGGGAGTATTTTTTCTTTATCTTAAATTTTTATATTTGCATTTATGAAAATCCCCATAATCTTTCAAAACAAACCAACCCAAACTTGATGTTCTTCAAACTGTCAAACATTGTATACGAAATTGAAGTCTTAATGTAATAGAAAACGTTGCTTAGCATTATTTCCCGCCCCCCAAAAAAAATTTCAAACAATGTCATTACTTTCCGAAGTGAGTTCCACCAGGAGCTGTCATTGAAGATCTTGTGGAACTACCATGTAATTCCTGGTCTAAATGTGATGGAAATAAACTAGTTGTTAAATATTTATACATTGTTCTCATATCATCTTGTTCTAGACCACTCCTGTAAAATTATTTATTATTATCATGTATAATATAATTAAACACATTGATTCCATGGTGAAAAATAAATTCTCCAGTAGCACATGTAGCCAATAAAAAAAAAATAATTACAAGAAATAGCAATTTAGTCAAGATGTTAACTATTTTTTATACATGATTTTAAATAAATTTGAATTACTCATGTACTTAAATTACCAGGTATTATCTAACTGTTAATTTATTATTGATTCCAAATAACCCTAGTGCAATGTTTAAATCTCATTACTATATATTTCTGAATATAATGCGCAGGCATGTATTATAGCCCCTCATTAACTCATATATATCTCTTGACATCTATGTCATTGTATATAATGCAACACCATAATAGCACCAGGATCACTTACGATAAATCATTCCAAATAAACCACTAAATAGGGCTTACCAGACTAATTGATCATTATAAAGGAATGCTGTATATTTAATGGTAGGAAATAAAGCCTCCAATCTATTTATTAAACACTGAATTTGTAAATAGGTATTTTTATCTAATGGTAAAAATGATATACCATTAAATACATCTAACAAATCACTCTGATTTAATTTCAATGTTAGTAAGTACTGAAAAACACAAAACAGATACAGAATTATAGATGATCATGATCATAGTTAACAATATTTTGGCACAGCTGACTTCATCATTTGTGGTCAATTTCAAACAGTATTACTGAAAAACTAATTATTAGAACTCAACAATTAAAAAAAAGGGGGGGGGGGATACTTACTCTGGAATAAAAGTGTTCTAATCTATGTTTTAAGCTACTTATATCTCCACCTGATCTTTCCAATATATTAACAAATGTGCCATTAAATAACTGAAATATATATTCAATATTAGATCATGACAAGACTGCTTTTAATTAATACAAAACATTGGGTTTTTATAACTACATCTTTATAGGTGATTCTGCTCTGAATATCATAATTGCAAATAACAGTAGATGTCTTAGTTTGATGAACTAAAAATGCATAATGCTATGTTGCTTACAAATTCATTGCTAAAAAAAACAACACTATGAGGTCTTAAATTTTTTTCGTGCAGATTGAAATTTGGGTTTTTGCATCCAAATTTATCAACTATAACAATACAAAATTACCTTAAACATTTTATATGTTTGTAATAATACTGCTCTATACACTGAATTTTGTACATCTTCTTCTCTATATTCATAATAAGTTTGATCATCTTTTTCTTTTTTACTAAAGGGTACAGCTACAGTCTACAAAATATATATACATTTTTAAAAGAGGAAAATGTTGCAGTTGGCAATTTAATCAAGAGTCAAATTTTGTAATTGTCAGTATATATTTCATAACCTTATAGGCTAACATCTTCACAATCGATCATGAATGAACACAAACATTTAAAAACATTTTGTATACTTTTTATTTAATACAGCTATCAATTCTTGCAGTTGAAAATTACATAAAAAAAATTTCAACAGTATGCTTTTTCAGCTTTCAGATGAACCTCTTTCAATAACATACCATGATAATCCAAAAATCTGGTTCAGGTTCTAAAAATAACTGTTTGGTTTTTTGTGTGTGCAATGCTTCACATGGTTTATCAGAAAATGTCCTGGAATAAAAATATATCAAACTAAAAACTGTTATCCATAAGACAAGTTATGTATAATGACCCAGAGCACATATTTTATTTTCTATGGCCAGGAAGTAAAGAGCAAATCGAAAAAAAATGAGCCATAAACTACAGGCCCACAATTTAACATAATTCTTTCTGATTTACAGCAGACTTTAAACACAGACTCTAGTTTGATTTATATAAAAATAAAGAACCGAACTGTATGTGTACACTTTACTTGACTCTAAATGCTACTACTGAGGCAGTGAGAGACTATATGATTCAGTCTAACACTTTACTTACTCTGTAAATTTGACTACCGCTTCACAAAGCCCAATGGCTTTTATCTGTGAATCCAAATCTGTTGTACCCGGGAAGAAATATAAAGTTTTCTTCTCTTCCTATCAAAAAAGAAAAAAAAAAAATCACCAATAAGATACGCTATGATCTTGCATTGCTTCAATTCAAAATATACACAATTGAGTTCTTCAGAAAGTCCAATTGTGAATTATTATTTGAGGCTATATCACAGGCCTAATGGTCAAACGGTAGAATACCTCACTGACAGTTCATCCACTGCCTGTGCTATTATTATTGAATAAATCATGACATATCTCACCTCCCCTTCTCGCGGACCATAATTTGAATTAAATATAAAAAAGTTCTTAAGCGTTACATGACTCTTAATATTCATGTTAGACAAGTCTATTTATAACATGATCCTGCTGAATACCAATGACAAAATAACTGGATATACTGGAAGAGAAACCACGATTGAAAATTTTCATTGAAAAATTATCATCTGCATTAGCTTTCCAAAACAATTAAGTGCCACCTGGTGAGCATTTTTGGGTTATTTGGGTTACCTTCCCTTTGACTTTCCACTACCCACTAATTCATCTTATACCAAAATAATAATCCGAATAGTTTGACGCTAAATTCACAGTATATTTAAAGACAGTAATAAAGTGGACTTATGGTTTCAGCTGCTTTCAACTGACGATATATTATTTGAAATAAATATTTTACCCAATTCAGATTAAAAGAAAATCAATACAAATTTCGACTTTTTGAAAACTTCTATCATAGTAGCCTAGGACTACTGCAACCAGATTTAGATGAAAAATTCAGATCTACATTTTTCTTTTTCGATTTTTTTTTCTATAGGTTATTACACTTGCAACCCATGAACCGATGAGTCATGTCCAGGGTTTGCAAAAGACACGGGTCTTCGAGGGTTAATCCGAAACTTGCTGACTATGCCCAGCCTCTGACAGATATTTGGACAAACATTGCTGGGGAGAGTCAGAAAAGCACCAAAAACTTGGGACCCGCACCTTCGCGGGTTTTAAACGTAGGCTATTTACATACCTCGAATCCACCAGACCCCGTTTTATTTGAAAAGATGGATGTTTTTGTAGTTCAATCAAACCATCATTATCCTTATCTCATGCCTATGGTTGTGTCAAGTTTTATTTAAGAATTTCAATTGCTCAGTCGACATTTGAATTTGCGCGCTCATTCCAAATTCCGACGTTACTGGGTAATGAAAATGAAAGTACAAGATGATGGTTCGTGTGTTTCTATCACGTGACCCTGTAACGTCGGAAATTTAATGCGCACACAATTTGAGATGGCGACAATTTGGAATTACAAATGGCGTTAAAGACAGGTCACGTCCTGGACGACCACCCAAACAAGCAGACGTGAAGATATAATAATTATTTGGAAAATCTAAAATTTATAATTCATTCCTTGTGTTGATTTCTACTAATTAGAAAATACTATTTCCTCGAGAAACATGGAGAAATTGAATAATAATTAATAATTGTGTAACAGTATAATAGAACGTTTCTGTCTTTTGTTGTTACTGTAGGATTACCAGATTCCAGATTAAATACCCCCACCCCCATTTCAAATTTATCTTATTATTGTACTTAGAAAAAGAGAATTGCCATGCCCCCTTCTAGACCTCATTACCCAATATAATGGACACGGGATACAAAAACTTGGCCAATATGTGTATAATATACATGTACATCAGGATTACCCGACGACGATATTATCCACATACCGAGTAACGTCAATTATTGTAAATCGTTTCAATATATACCAAGTTAAGATAATAACTTTTTAGATGATCCCTTCATAATCAAAACACCAGGTTGTAAATTGCCGTTTAAAAAGTCTGAGAGGTAGTTTACCTTAAGTTGAAAAGAAAACAGACGTATAAATGCATACATGTATATTAAGAATATTGAAGTTTTACATAGCAACAATCATATCACTATTTGTGTTCTTGCAGAATTAGAGCGGTTACTCAATGCGGAGTTTCTTGACACTACAACAACTTTACGTGAGTTTTTCTTTGAATTTAGCCGATCGGCAAATTTAGCAAATCTACTTTTGGGCATCATGTTCTCCATAGGATATTGATCCCATTTCTTTAATATGGCTTTCTGTAAATTGGAATGAAGTCCTTTGAACCTCGTATCCTTTAAACACACTTTTGGTCCAATTAGATCTCTTTTCTTGCATTGTCTGGTATCATCCAGTTTTGAAGCATCATGATCATCCAGTTTTGAAGCATCATGATCGTCAGTTTTAAATCTCACGGCTGTTTCCTCTCGCCTACCTACTAACAGTGGCGAAATTTGTTGGTTGTATGATCTGGAAGCGGTGGGTAATGGTAAGCCCAATATTGTTCTCGAGTGTTGAAGACTCGGGAAATCAAAAGATTTTGTTTGGTGATCAATTGGTAATCTATTGGACGACATAGCTATCTCATGGCGATTTCTCCAGTCCTCGTGCTTCCTCTTCTGACCCGCTATAAAGGCCCTTCTATTTATATCTTGAAACAGGTTGGTTCTGTTACGACGTAAAGATAACTTGCTCAAATTCAATTCTAGATAGCGATCCTCTATCACATTATCATAAAGAATAGTTTTAGAGAGGCTAGATTTCGGTAGACTTTCTCTGACACATAGGTATTGCTTAATCGATATATTTCCTGTTGAACTTGTTGACAATTTGTCTAAACGCATCGGTTCCTTTTTGTCCTTCATCTCTGTAACAGATCTTCTTATTTCGGGCAACCTATTAGAATCCATTCTCCCACAATATCGTTCGATTCAAAAGGATGTTTGCCTATAAAACTGATTTTTTTGTCACAATTTAAAATAGAATATGATCCGTTCGTGACGTAAATAACAGTATTATGAAGCCCACCGCCGAGCAATTATATTTCAATGATATAAACATTGATAACTATTATAACAAAGAATGTATTATACGAAGTCTCTCATTACTATTGAATCAAATTTCATATCCAAGAACAAAAAGCCGACTAAATATGTTTTCGGGCGTTAATAGTAACAATAGGTAGCTTGTCCTGCTGAGTAATAATCAAATTAAAGACCACAATGATGCTTTTCGGAGATTGATTTGAATATTGTCTTCAGAGGTACCAAAACTATATGAAAATTGTATTCCTATACCTTAACCCTCAAAGTTTCTTCGATATTTCTTTCAACAGCTATTTCTCTGTCTGAAATTGTTCGTCTTGTTGATCATATGAATTTCAGTGTACAGCAAACGTTTCAATATCAAGTTCTTAACCTTTCTACATTATGGAATACACACAGATACACATGGCTAAGAAGGCTGTGAACAGCTGGCGTATCTAGAACAAATTCCCGCTTCTTAATCCGAAAATGGTTAAGCATGAACTTATATAAAGGTGATGCGTGATTTTAATAGGAAGAAAAGCCATATATCTAGAAATGATCAAAAGGCACAGACAATGTTTTTCCACGTAAGTATTCAATAATGCTGGGTGTAGGAAGATTTGAGAGACAAAATATCAGAACGCTTTCTCCAGATCTTCAACGGTCTAAAAGAGAATCGCTTAGGCATTTTTTCAAAGATATTTGGTTTTGGTTTACCATCTAATGATTTGTGAAATTTTAATGGGAAACGAGACTGTTTAGTAGCTGATGTTGATGATAGTTTGTCTATAACTGGTAATGACATAGTACTATCATTAAGAACAGATCTTCCCATCAGTAAAAGTGGAACCGGTTTCGTTCTCTGTCCTTCGGGGTTTTCGTTTCGTTCGACATTGGTGTATTGAAATGATAAAGCACGATTTAAATTATCCAAACTTTGGAAATGATTTATTCTCTTCCTTGTATCCACATAGGTGTTAAGAGATTCGTTTAACCTTCCTTTTAACTCAAGATCTGGTTTGTGAAGCGGAAGTTTAATTTTAGGCACACATGGTAATCTGGTCGATGAATATACACTCAATTCACGATTCTTTCTGTCGTTTAAAAGAGATTTTTCCAAAAAGTATTTCTTATCAATCTGTATGTGATCACTAAAACGAAACATTTTTTCCGCAGGTGTCGTTGACGGTGCCATTAAAAAACGTTCAGAGTCCATGATTATTGTTGCTCACACAATAAACTTATATCCTAAATTACTAATGATATACGTATTGTAATAACAAGACAACATTTCAACGGCTCACTAGTTTTTTTTAAAACATATTTATATAGTATCAAATAACAGCTTAATACAACTTACTAACAAACTATGTATAAAGATATTCAATAAGTCAATTGTTAACATGAAGTATTACGGACAGGAAAAAGAAGCATTGATTAATATTGTCCCGTTAAGGATCTGCAATTTTCAGTTCAAATTCACCTTCAGTGTCATTGTAGATGAATTCAGATTTTATAGACTTATAGATTTTAATAATTGTGTCTGAACATTTCGAACTATGACAGATTTTTTACATATGTACATTGGTATTATACGATTCCATCAACTAATTTTATTTTCATTATGGCACCATGTTATTTCAATCTACAACAAAATAAATTCATATCAAGAACAACCATCAATAAGAAATAACAATATATTTATGAATGAAGATTCAACATAAAATTTTCTTACCGGGTACCAGAAAATGAAAGTAACTTTTCTATAAGATAAATTCTAGTACATTAATATTCAAGAAAAAGAAAACAATCCATGCAAAAATGTTCAAAATATAATTTTCTTACCCGAAATTTTTCAAAATGAAACACCCTTAACTTTATCTATATCGCCATAACTTAATGATATACCAAGTTGACTGGTAAGCTAAAACATAATACATCTATATAATAAGAACATTTCATTTAAGACGCTGGAAAAATATATGCAAGGCCATAATAGTATGCATTGGGTTGGCTAGTTTATATTATTTGGAAAAAATACAAGAAATATAACTGTTATATATAATATTTTCAGTTGTATGAAATTTCTACTAACCTGTTTAAATTTGGCACGAATTGTTTCCAAATCCTCAAATAGAGTTTGATTTAAAACATCTTCTAACGGGAATTTATCAATAATTGAATTCAGTGATTCAATAGTTTTAAGTGTCCTATAAATAACCAAAATCATTTTTTATACTAAGAATAATATATATAATAATAAAATGGCACAGAGAGCATTTTACATTTTACTATACCAAGCTCTGTTGCACCTTTACATGCTCGCAAATAAAAAGGACAGAAACGGTGTTCTAAGAAAACTTTGCTAAACTATCTTTTTGTCCAAGGATATATAGACTTTCAACTATCAACTATGTTTTGGAGAACACACGCAAAATTTTTTAGTTTACCGTTGTTTTCCAAGATTTTCATCTTTTTCTATCAATAATTTAAGCTGCCTTGAAAAACCTCTATAGAAACCAATCTGAAATTATATAATTATATAATTGTATTGATCCAAATAGATTCTGATTAAATATAATGTATAACTTCTTCAATACATATTGTATGATTTATCAAGTTAATTTCGGATATATTCTTGCACTGATAGAAGAAAGGGAATTCAATATAGCTGTACTATCAATATTAAAACATTCCATTACATCGAATACACAATTATGTGTGATTATATTACCTCTGATGCAGTTTGTCTTCCCTTCTCTACTCCTAGACTACACCCTTCTATTGTTCCAGATTCACAGCCTTGAATAAAGCCCTCTTCATATCCCGTTCTACAATAGCAATAGCTAATAAGTCTTCGCATCGTTTGGAACACTTTATTTCACAAAAGGTTTTAAAATAAATTGGAATACCAGCAATCTTGACATTTAGTCAATTTTGTGAAAATAAAATTGAATAGAAACAGACACCCCTAGCAGTAATTACAAGAGAAACTGCCCCAATATCTTTTAGTCATTGTATGATTTTTAATCAAATTTATAAGGTCTGAATAATGTAGGTAGGTAGGCCTACAGTAGTAGTGCTAACTGCTTTTGGATCTGATCTTTCAATTTCTTAAAAAAAAAAAATAAAAACAAATGATAAGCATATTCGATTTACGGATGACAGTTAGTCAATATTATCATACTGGTTCATATTCTGTTTTGACATTGAAAAAATAAAATGTTATTACAAATAAGCCTTAAGTTATAAGTTGCGAATAATCTATGAATAAGAATCCGAATCTTCGGACTAACGTCAGTAACGATGTCAGGAAAACCGAACCGTCTGTGATATCTTGTTGTCACGAATGTAACAAATAACGGTGAATTTAATCATATCAATTCCGTATATGTGAAATTATACAAATCTAATTCAATAAAAATATGCGAAGAATTCATTTCAATACTCTACCTCTCTTTCCGCATCATAGGAGCTGCCATGTTGGTCAAGGGAAGCTATTCTGATTAGCAGTAGATTTGATCACTCGGGATTAAAGAAAGGCAGCTAGTGACAAATTCTTTATGTTACGATAATTGAATCTGAACGATTTACCGGATCCACAGTTTCTCCTTATTCACCTAAAAGTTATGAGTTTTAAAGCTCAGTAAGTTCTATCACATTTAATTTGAAACACCTTCGTTTTGATAATAATAGTATCGATGGAAACAAATGATTAAAGGTGTTAGTCCGAAACATTTCGACCCAATAAATTCTTTTTAGTTATGCACCCTACTAACTGATGAATGTATACTCAGGTTGACCAAGTTTTTGTCTTTAAATTTTGTATCGATTCTAAGAGGTAGTGTACCAAACTGCTTGAACGTAAATCAAAATAATTTGCTGCAATTCCCTAAAAGCCTATGCCTTACTATGTTAATCTGTTCTTATAGCGAAGATCATCGATTGTGACAAATTTGTATCTTACAGGTAGATGGAACTATGTTGTAATGTACACGATGGCTTAGAAGGATCTGCATGTTCTATTTTAGTCAATGGCCAATACGAATACTACCATTATGCTTGTGATGGAAAATTGGATCAAGTAAGTGGTTTGAACTATTCATCCCAAATGACCTTTTGTCATATCGAGATTTCCTCGATGTAGACTACTTACTATTAAATCACGTTTTTCAGGGCTGGGGTTGTGGTTATAGGACACTACAGACTTTATGTTCTTGGATAAAAGATAAGAATAGCTATAAAAGAGATGTGCCAACTATACCGGAGATACAAAAGGCATTAGTTGAAGTAGGTGACAAGCCGGCATCATTTTATGGATCAAAATCATGGATCGGAAGTTTTGAAGTGTGCCTGTGTATTGATATCTACTATGATGTAAGTTACGTAAATAATAATTATCATACATGTAGTTAAGCATATCTGAAATCTTGGAATGGCGCCTCATTATTTTCCAGCCT
Source organism: Nipponacmea schrenckii (assembly GCA_030562195.1). NCBI lineage: Eukaryota > Metazoa > Mollusca > Gastropoda > Lottiidae > Nipponacmea > Nipponacmea schrenckii. The sequence continues at coordinate 13,555,973 of JAUJPP010000003.1, read as the reverse complement.
GTTGCTTGTAAAGGTTCGAATGTTGGCAATCGTCCGTCACACTGAAAAATACTGTTACTGATGGAAATAGTGGTATTTCTTGGGTGGTTTCCAATTTAAACAATTATCTAATATCTGAGCAGAGCATGGGATTCTTGCTTGGATCGTGAACTGCATTAGTTTCGCCCTTCAAAATGCAATTTGATGCAGTAATGTTTTTTATCAGCATGATGTTGATAGTATTCAATTAAAAAAATAACATGGAAATACTGTTGGAAATGTAAAAGACCTTTCTGCTTAGCTATTGAAAATCGATGGATTGAAGTATTGTTTCCATCAACCTAACTCTGTGATAGTAGTAAAATAGACACATTGACGGAATGGTAAAACCTTTTTGCTCCACTATTTAGAAATTTAGTTTGATGGAAAGCTATTTTGGTTACATAATCGTATAGAAAAACGGATGAAAATATTACATTATTGTTTTTCAAGAGGGAAATTGGTACATACCATCCTCGCTATTAACATTATGCTATGCAAAACAATATCAACACAGAAATTGTAGCCTACTAATTAAAGATAGACTCTATCACATTAATTTGGAATTATTTGTGGTAGTCAAATACCACCATCACATTGAAATACTGGTGGAAATATTTAAAACAATTCTGCTTCAGCATTGAAGGCTTCGGTTTGCCGAAAAGAAGCAATGTTAGTCTGTGATAGTAGTCAAATATCACAATCACATTGAAATACCGATGGAACTATCTAAGAGAGCTCCATCATAGAAACTTCGGTTTGCCGAAATGAAGTAATTTTTCTCTCAGCTTTACTCTGTGATAGTAGTCAAATCACAATCACATTTAAATACCAATGGAAATGTCTAAGAGCGCTCTTTTTCACACCATTGGAAAATTTGGTTTGCCGAAATGAAGTAACGTTTCCATCAGCTTTACTCTGTGATAGTAGTAAAATCACAATCACATTTAAATACCGATGGAAATGTCTAAGAGCGCTCTTCTTCACACTATTGAAAACTTTGGTTTGCCGAAAAGAAGTAACGTTTCCATCAGCATAACTCTGTGATAGTAGTCAAATACCACAATCACATTGAAATACTGGGGGAAATATGTAAGACCATTCTGCTTCAGCATTGAAAACTTTGTCGAAATGAAGTAATGTTTCCATCAGCATTACTCTGTGATAGTAGTCAAATACCACCATCACATTGAAATACTGACGGAAATATTTAAGACTGTTCTGCTTCACCATTGAAAGCTTGGCTTTGCCAAAATGAAGAAATGTTTCCATCAGCATCAAATCACATCACACCGATTAACATAGACATCTTTGAGAGTGAAATAAGTATACAACATCCTTGGCATTATTTAGTGCTAATAGTAAAATAACATAAGCACAGAAATATTACCAAGGAAACTAATACAATGTCTCTCCATTCAAATGATTAAGCAGTTCCTTCAGATTGCAAAATGTTTTGATCAACATGCCTAAGATATTCTGCATCAACATTGCATACATCGGTTTGGTGAAATGAAGTATTTTTTCAATAAGCATTACTCTGTGATCGTAGTCAAATAACACAATCCCGTTGTAATACTGATGGAAATATTTTAGAACTTTATGCTTCACCATTGAAATTATCGGATGGATTTCCATCAGCATTACTCTGTGATAGTAGTAAAATAATAAAAAATCCCATTGATATACCGATGGAAATCTTACAGACCTTATTCATCATGGTTTGCTGAAATGAAATAATGTTTCCATCAGCATTACTCTGTGATAGTAGTCAAATACCACAATCACATTGAAATACTGGTGGAAATATTTAAGATAAGACCGTTCTGCTTCACCATTGAAAGCTTCGGTTTGACGAAATGAAGTAATGTTTCCATCAGCATTACTCTGTGATAGTAGTCAAATACCAGAATCACATTGTAATACTGATGGAAATATTTAAGACCGTTCTGCTTCACCATTCAAAGCTTCGAATAACGTAAATATTTTTGAGAGTGAAATAAGTATACAACATCCTTGGCATTATTTAGTGCTAATAGTAAAATAACATCAGCACAGAAATATTACCAGGAAACTAATACAAAGTCTCTCTATTCAAATGATTAAGCAGTTCCTTCAGATTGCCAAATGTTTTCATCAATATGCTTAAGATCTTCTGTTTCACCAGTGAAAACTTCGGTTTGGTTTAAAGTGGTAATGTTTCCACCAGCATGACTCTAAGATAGTAGTCAAATACCACAATCATATTGAAATACTGATGGAAATATTTAAGACCGTTCTGCTTCAACATTGAAAGCTATGCTTTGCCGAAATGAAGAAATTTTCCATCAGCATTACTCTGTGATAGCAGTCAAATATCACAATCACATTGAAATACTGATGTAAATATTTAAGCGTTCTGCTTCACCACTGAAAACTTCGGTTTGCCGAAATGAACTTATGTATGCATCAGCATTACTCTGTGATAGTAGTCAAATATCACATTAAAATACCAATGGAAATGTCTAAGAGCGTTCTTCTTCACCATTGGAAACTTTGGTTTAGCGAGATGAAGTAATGTTTCCATCGGCATTACTCTGTGATAGTAGTCAAATACAAAAATCACATTGAAATACTGATGAAAATATTTAAGACTGTTCTGCTTCACCATTGAAAAGAAATGAAGAAATGTTTCCATCAGCATTACTCTGTGAGAGTAGTCAAGTAGCACAATCAAATGATCCATTCAAATGATTAAGCAGTTACTTCAGATTGCCAAATGTTTTCATCAATATGCTTAAGATCTTCTGTTTCACCAGTGAAAACTTCAGTTTGGTGGAAAGCGGTAATGTTTCCATCAGCATGACTCTGTGATAGTAGTCAAATACCACAATCCCATTGAAATACTGATGGAAATATATCAGACCTTTATGCTTCACCATTAAAATTGTCAGATGGATTGTAGTAATATTTCCATCAGCATTACTCTGTGGTAGTAGTCAAATACCACAATCATATTGAAAAACTGATGGAAATATTTAAGACCGTTCTGCTTCAACATTGAAAGCTTCGCTTTGCCGATGTGTAGAAATGTTTCCATCAGCATTACTCTGTGATAGCAGTCAAATATCACAATCACATTGAAATACTGATGGAAATATTTAAGACCGTTCTGCTTCACCATTGAAAGCTTCGCTTTGCCGAAGTGAAGAAATGTTTCCATCAGCATTACATCACATCACATCGAATAACATAGATATTTTTGAGAGTGAAATAAGTACACAACATCCTTGGCATTATTTAGTGCTAATAGTAAAATAACATCAGCACAGAAATATTACCAAGAAAACTAATACAATGTCTCTCCATTCAAATGATTAAGCAGTTCCTTCAGATTGCAAAATGTTTTCATCAATATGCCTAAGATATTCTGCTTCAACACTGCAAACTCCAGTTTGGTGAAATGAGGTATTTTTTCAATCAGCATTACTCTGTGATAGTAGTCAAATACCACAATCACATTGAAATACTGACGGAAATATTTAAGACTGTTCTGCTTCACCATTGAAAGCTTGGCTTTGCCGAAATGAAGAAATGTTTCCATCAGCATCAAATCACATCACACCGATTAACATAATTTGAGAGTGAAATAAGTACACAACATTCTTGGCATTATTTAGTGCTAATAGTAAAATAATATTTCAGCACAGAAATATTACCAAGAAAACTAATTCAAAGTCTCTCCATTCAAATGATTAAGCAGTTCCTTCAGATTGCCAAATGTTTTCATCAATATGCTTATGATCTTCTGTTTCACCAGTGAAAACTTCAGTTTGGTGGAAAGCGGTAATGTTTCCATCAGCATGACTCTGTGATAGTAGTCAAATACCACAATCCCATTGAAATACTGATGGAAATATATCAGACCTTTATGCTTCACCATTGAAATTGTCAGATGGATTGTAGTAATATTTCCATCAGCATTACTCTGTGGTAGTAGTCAAATACCACAATCATATTGAAATACTGATGGAAATATTTAAGACCGTTCTGCTTCAACATTGAAAGCTTCGCTTTGCCGATGTGTAGAAATGTTTCCATCAGGATTACTCTGTGATAGCAGTCAAATATCACAATCACATTGAAATACTGATGTAAATATTTAAGCGTTCTGCTTCACCATTGAAAACTTCGGTTTGCCGAAATGAATTTATGTATGCATCAGGGGCGCAGATCCCGGTGGGGACCCCGGGACCGGTCCCCACCACTGAAAAAAGTGGTGGGGACATAATATGGTTGGTCCCCACCACTTTTTGTGATATAATTTTCAAAATACATAAATCCGCACTCAAGCTGGACCACCACTTTTTGTGACTAATATAATTATCAAAATGCATGAATCCGCACTCCAACAGGGTTGCGAGACGCTGGCGACAATGCAAATTTAATCATTGACGCTGTGCGAATCAAGTGGTTCTGGATGATGGAGGCTAGGATCAGTGGCTGGATGTTTACGTTGACGTGTTAACCTTCTTAGGGGCGTAACTCTGTTTTACATGGGTTTGTACACAAGGTTTTCATATTCATATACCCAACTAGACTATCTGTCGAGATTCTGTTTAAGGAATATTGAACGGTGGATTGATAGTGATGTCTCAGCGACCAACAAAAACAAAAAACAGAAATATCTTTGATTTGTTCAAGAAGAGCGAGGACGAGAATGGCCATTGTCCGGGAGCCTCATCTCAAACCTCAGTGGCCTCATCTTCCACATCTTTAGGTAGGCCTATTACTATTAGTGCTAGTGGTGACAGTTCTAATAATGATCATAGTATATTATGCAATCTTTCATTAGATAAGTCGGATATGACTCAGACAAACACTGCTGTAGTTGAGAATAATAAAGGCTCTGCTTCTTCGCCAAAATCACCCATAGGCCCAAACCTACTACCATTGGGCCTACCTGTTCCAGATCAGCCACATCAACCCATTGACCTTAGTTTTATGAACACTCAAATTGTAAAAAGAGGCGGTACAAAAGGGGCTGTTACATCTTTAAACAGATCAGATGGTCCCCACCAACTTTATCAACGGACCTGCGCCCCTGGTATGCATCAGCATTACTCTGTGATAGTAGTCAAATTCACATTAAAATACCAATGGAAATGTCTAAGAGCGTTCTTCTTCACCATTGGAAACTTTGGTTTAGCGAGATGAAGTAATGTTTCCATCAGCATTACTCTGTGATAATAGTCAAATACAAAAATCACATTGAAATACTGATGAAAATATTTAAGTTCTGCTTCACCATTGAAAAGTGAAGAAAAACCACAATCACATTGAAATACTGATGGAAATATTTAAAATCGTTCTGCTTCACCATCAAAAGCTTCGCTTTGCCGAAATGAAGAAATGTTTTTATCAGCATACATCACATCACATCGAATAACATAGATATTTTTGAGAGTGAAATAAGTACACAACATTCTTGGCATTATTTAGTGCTAATAGTAAAATAACATCAGTACAGAAATATTACCAAGAAAACTAATAAAAAAGTCTCTCTATTCAAATGATTAAGCAGTTCCTTCAGATTGCAAAATGTTTTCACCAATATGCTTAAGATCTTCTGTTTCACCATTGAAAACTTCGGTTTGGTGGAAAGCGGTAATGTTTCCATCAGCATGACTCTGTGATAGTAGTCAAATAACACAATCCCATTGAAATACTGATTGAAATATATCAGACCTTTATGCTTCACCATTGAAATTGTCAGATGGATTGTAGTAATATTTTCATCAGCTTTACTCTGTGGTAGTAGTCAAATACCATAATCATATTGAAAAACTGATGGAAATATTTAAGACCGTTCTGCTTCAACATTGAAAGCTTCGCTTTGCCGATGTGTAGAAATGTTTCCATCAGCATTACTCTGTGATAGCAGTCAAATATCACAATCACATTGAAATACTGATGGAAATATTTAAGACTGTTCTGCTTCACCATTGAAAGCTTGGCTTTGCCGAAATGAAGAAATGTTTCCATCAGCATCAAATCACATCACACCGATTAACATAGATATTTTTAAAAGTGAAATAAGTACACAACATCCTTGGCATTATTTAGTGCTAATAGTAAAATAACATCAGCACAGAAATATTACCAAGAAAACTAATACAATGTCTCTCCATTCAAATGATTAAGCAGTTCCTTCAGATTGCAAAATGTTTGCATCAATATGCTTAAGATCTTCTGTTTCAACACTGCAAACTCCAGTTTGGTGAAATGAGGTATTTTTTCAATCAGCATTACTCTGTGATAGTAGTCAAATACCACAATCACATTGAAATACTGACGGAAATATTTAAGACTGTTCTGCTTCACCATTGAAAGCTTGGCTTTGCCGAAATGAAGAAATGTTTCCATCAGCATCAAATCACATCACACCGATTAACATAATTTGAGAGTGAAATAAGTACTCAACATCCTTGGCATTATTTAGTGCTAATAGTAAAATAATATCAGCACAGAAATATTACCAAGAAAACTAATTCAAAGTCTCTCCATTCAAATGATTAAGCAGTTCCTTCAGATTGCCAAATGTTTTCATCAATATGCTTAAGATCTTCTGTTTCACCAGTGAAAACTTCAGTTTGGTGGAAAGCGGTAATGTTTCCATCAGCATGACTCTGTGATAGTAGTCAAATACCACAATCCCATTGAAATACTGATGGAAATATATCAGACCTTTATGCTTCACCATTGAAATTGTCAGATGGATTGTAGTAATATTTCCATCAGCATTACTCTGTGGTAGTAGTCAAATACCACAATCATATTGAAATACTGATGGAAATATTTAAGACCGTTCTGCTTCAACATTGAAAGCTTCGCTTTGCCGATGTGTAGAAATGTTTCCATCAGCATTACTCTGTGATAGCAGTCAAATATCACAATCACATTGAAATACTGATGTAAATATTTAAGCGTTCTGCTTCACCATTGAAAACTTCGGTTTGCCGAAATGAATTTATGTATGCATCAGCATTACTCTGTGATAGTAGTCAAATTCACATTAAATTACCAATGGAAATGTCTAAGAGCGTTCTTCTTCACCATTGGAAACTCTGGTTTAGCGAGATGAAGTATTGTTTCCATCAGCATTACTCTGTGATAATAGTCAAATACAAAAATCACATTGAAATACTGATGAAAATATTTAAGTTCTGCTTCACCATTGAAAAGTGAAGAAAAACCACAATCACATTGAAATACTGATGGAAATATTTAAAATCGTTCTGCTTCACCATTGAAAGCTTCGCTTTGCCGAAATGAAGAAATGTTTTTATCAGCATCACATCACATCACATCGAATAACATAGATATTTTTGAGAGTGAAATAAGTACACAACATTCTTGGCATTATTTAGTGCTAATAGTAAAATAACATCAGTACAGAAATATTACCAAGAAAACTAATAAAAAGTCTCTCTATTCAAATGATTAAGCAGTTCCTTCAGATTGCTAAATGTTTTCACCAATATGCTTAAGATCTTGATCACATGAAATACTGATGGAAATATTTAAAATCGTTCTGCTTCACCATTGAAAGCTTCGCTTTGCCGAAATGAAGAAATGTTTTTATCAGCATCACATCACATCGAATAACAGATATTTTTGAGAGTGAAATAAGTACACAACATTCTTGGCATTATTTAGTGCTAATAGTAAAATAACATCAGCACAGAAATATTACCAAGAAAACTAATAAAAAGTCTCTCAAATGATTAAGCAGTTCCTTCAGATTGCAAAATGTTTTCATCAATATGCTTAAGATCTTCTGTTTCACCATTGAAAACTTCGGTTTGGTTGAAAGCGGTAATGTTTCCATCAGCATGACTCTGTGATAGTAGTCAAATAACACAATCCCATTGAAATACTGATGGAAATATATCAGACCTTTATGCTTCACCATTGAAATTGTCGGATAGATTGTAGTAATATTTCCATCAGCATTACTCTGTGATAGTAGTCAAATACCACAATCATATTGAAATACTGATGGAAATATTTAAGACCGTTCTGCTTCAACATTGAAAGCTTCGCTTTGCCGAAATGAAGAAATGTTTCCATCAGCATTACTCTGTGTTAGCTGTCCAATATCACAATCACATTGAAATACTGATGTAAATATTTAAGCGTTCTGCTTCACCATTGAAAACTTCGGTTTGCCGATATGAACTTATGTATGTATCAGCATTACTCTGTGATAGTAGTCAAATTCACATTAAAATACCAATGGAAATGTCTAAGAGCGTTCTTCTTCACCATTGGAAACTTTGGTTTAGCGAGATGAAGTAATGTTTCCATCAGCATTACTCTGTGATAGTAGTCAAATACAAAAATCACATTGAAATACTGATAAAAATATTTAAGACTGTTCTGCTTCACCATTGGAAAGAAATGAAGAAATGTTTCCATCAGCATTACTCTGTGAGAGTAGTCAAATAACACAATCGCATTGAAATACTGATGGAAATATTTAAGACCTTTATGCTTCACTATTGAAATTGTCGGATAGATTGTAGTAATATTTCCATCAGCATTACTCGATGATAGTAGTAAAATAATAAAAAATATCCCATTGATATTCCCTATGGAAATCTTACAGACCTCATTCATCATGGTTTGTTGAAATGAAATAATGACTCCATCAGCATTACTCTGTGATAGTAGTCAAATACCACAATCACATTGAAATACTGGTGGAAATATTTAAGACCGTTCTGCTTCACCATTGAAATCTTCGGTTTGACGAAATGAAGTAACGTTTCCATCAGCATTACTCTGTGATAGTAGTCAAATACCACAATCACATTGTAATTCTGATGGAAATATTTAAGACCGTTCTGCTTCAACATTGAAAGCTTCGCTTTGCCGAAATGAAGTACTGTTTCCATCAGCATTACACCTCATTACATCGAATAACGTAAATATTTTTGAGAGTGAAATAAGTACATCCTTGGCATTATTTAGTGCTAATAGTAAAATAACATCAGCACAGAAATATTACCAAGAAAACTAATACAAAGTCTCTCTATTCAAATGATTAAGCAGTTCCTTCAGATTGCCAAATGTTTTCATCAATATGCTTAAGATCTTCTGTTTCACCATTTCAATCATATTGAAATACTGATGTAAATATTTAAGACCGTTCTGCTACAACATTGAAAGCTTCGCTTTGCCGAAATGACGAAATGTTTCCATCAGTATTACTCTGTGATAGCAGTCAAATATCACAATCACATTGAAATACTGATGGAAATAATATAAACCTTTATGCTTGACTATTGAAATCATCGGATGGATTGTAGTAATATTTCCATCAGCATTACTCTGTGATAGTAGTAAAATAATAAAAAATCCCATTTATATACCGATGGAAATCTTACAGACCTTATTCATCATGGTTTGTTGAAATGAAATAATGTTTCCATCAGCATTACTCTGTGATAGTGGTCAAATACCACAATCACATTGAAATTCTGGTGGAAATATTTAAGACCGTTCTGCTTCACCATTGAAAGCTTCGGTTTGACGAAATGAAGTAATGTTTCCATCAGCATTACTCTGTGATAGTAGTCAAATACCACAATCACATTGTAATACTGATGGAAATATTTAAGACCGTTCTGCTTCAACATTACAAGCTTCGCTTTGCCGAAATGAAGTAATGTTTCCATCAGCATTACATCACATCGAATAACGTAAATATTTTTGAGAGTGAAATAAGTACACAACATCCTTGGCATTATTTAGTGCTAATAGTAAAATAACATCAGCACAGAAATATTACCAAGAAAACTAATACAATGTCTCTTCATTCCAATTACTTAAGCAGTTCCTTCAGATTGCAAAATGTTTTCATCAATATGCTTAAGACCTTCTGTTTCACCATTGAAAACTTCGGTTTGGTGGAAAGCGGTAATGTTTCCATCAGCATGACTCTGTGATAGTAGTCAAATAACACAATACCATAGAAATACTGATGGAAATATTAAAGACCATTCTGCTTCGCCTTTGAAAACTTCGGTTTGTTGCAATGTAGTGATGTTGCCATCGGCATTACTCTGTGATAGTAGTCAAATACCACAATCACATTGAAATACTGATGGAAATATTAAAGACATTTCTGCTTCGCCATTGATAACTTCGGTTTGTTGCAATGAAGTAATGTTTCCATTAGCATGACTCTGTGATAGTGGTCAAATACCACAATCACATTGAAATACTGATGGAAATATTAAAGAACATCCTGCTTCGCCATTGAAAACTTTGGTTTGTTGCAATGAAGTAATGTTTTCATCAGCATTACTTTGTGATAGTGATCAAATACCACAATCACATTGAAATATGGATGGAAATATTACAGACCATTCTGCTTCGCCATTGAAAACTTCGGTTTGTTGCAACGAAGTAATGTTTCCATCAGCAATACTCTGTGATAGTAATCACAAAACACAATCACATCGAAATGATGATGGATACATTTACTTTATTGTAATTTTTGCCAACATAATGTGTGGTATTGGGTTTCGGACATTTTTTTTCTTTTCCATCAATTGTGATTGTAGCCAAAGTACACGACTGCATTGAAATTATATATATTGCTAATAGTACTTAAATAGTAAATTATTAGTCTGCCATTTTTTTTAATATTTTATGTGATGTAATTTGTAAGAACTGAGATAGTAATTAAAAAAGAAAACTCAAAATTAATGAAAATGCATTGTATTGATGTATTGATTCCACATGTTTTACTCTGTTATAGTAGAAATATAAATCTATACGACTTGCTTATGTATGTCTTGAACAATCTGTGTAGGAAAGATTGCTTGATGAAATGCAGTTGTATTTTTTCCGTCACTCTGAGATGATCAGACAGCTTCAGTGGAAAACTGATTTAAATATCTATTTACCTTTTTCGATGAACTCTTGATGTGAACGGTAAGGCTGAACAGTGTTCACTGATGATGAAACTTATTAAACTTATTTATACCCCTTATCTTAGAGTACATTTTAATTAGTCAAACATCGACAATTTATTCTTGTAATGCCATAAAATACTCACATAATTATATCTGTGACTCAGAATTAAATAAACATGGCTTATTTTACAAATTAGATCATTGTTAACAGGTAGTAGCCCAAGCTCGTAAAATAAACTACGAGTTAACGATGTCCCGACTTATAGCTTATCGTTAATCATCTAATCACTTTACTATATGCCGATGTTTTCACAATAGAAACCATATTGATCATAAGGTTTATTTCATTTGTCATTTTGGCTTATATCGATAAAATCGTTTTGAAATATTAAATATAATATTGCGCTATATAATCTTAGGTATACATGATTCTCCTGATATATTTAGAGGAAGAATTAATATGTGTATCCGCCCGAATAACATAAACTTAAATTTCATTCCGTATGCACCACATAAAACAATCTTACTGGTTTTAACAATTCACTTTAAAATTGATAACTTTAATGCTAAAACATAAAGTTTCTCATACTAACTTTAACTTGTAATTCTTTTTGAACCCCCCTTTGACATTCTTAAGGGTTTAAAATGGATCTATTCTTAGGCGTTTTACATGGGTTTGATAACATTACCATAATAAGAGACATTTCATAGATTGTATAGAACCCTTTACACGTTAATTTCTTTGGAGGAATTTAAATACAGACATGGCCCATTTTTTTGTTAAAATGAAAAAAAAAAAATATCGATTTCATATCACATTGATTCTGACAATTATTTGTTTTGTTGCAATGTTGCTGATAAGGTTTACATTTGATCTAAGAAGAGAGGCGAGAGTCTTAACAGTTTCAAACTAAACTTTTCTTTTTTTTATAAACAGTATTTTATTCACAAACGGATACCTATTAGGCGTTATGTTTGTAAATAGAAATAGATTCAGTAGTGTTATGAGAGTCGTATAAAAGAGAATGTATGTTTTTTTTGGTGATCAAAGAGAACATTTATAGATTTGTTGCATCCAAACGTAAGGAGCAGTGAAGTAAGAAATGTTCAGTATCTTCTAATTGATAACCACAGTCGCAAGATGGACTATCTGAGACGTGACGTAGAAACTTGTGACCATTTACATCACTACAAGTACAAGAGAGACGAAGGCGACTATGCAGAATTTGGTTGTTTCTCGTGCCAAAGTAATATGGGGAAGGTACAGGAGGGTCGTTTGAGGAAAGGCGGGTTTTGAGTAGACTAAGAGAATCAGAATATGGGAAGGTGTGAAGGGCTGTTGTTCCAAATTTTAATGGCAGGAAGAATACAGGAATTAGGGAAAATGTTGGTTCTACAGTAGTATTCAGATAAATTTATCTACATCGAATATAAAAGTTGCATGCGACTGGGACGACAATTCTAAAAATAAAATCTGTCTTGTTGATCAGGGTTTTACAATATGTTTGTATGAATTTGGTAGTTGGAAAATACTGTTTTAATTAAACAAGAGATAAATATAATTAGTTAAGCTGTAAGTTGGTGCATACAAAGAATAGAATTATCTTTAAAAATGTATTTAAGGTTTAATATAAATATCTTCTTCTTAATTTGATTTCATTTGTTGTGTATACGGGCCATGAAGCATTAAATAAACATAGTCTATAAATCTGGTCCCTAAGAGAATAATTAAAAAGTAGCGATGATTAAACACATGTCTACGTATAATAATGTGTTTACAACCCATCTCATTACGTGTTTCACCCCGCCATTTGAATTGTGTCATAAACACGATATGCTCATTCACAATGGCCCGTACATGCACCGACTAAATTAAACCCGAAAACATTGACTTTTGATTAAGGTGCATTATGGATTTATTACCGTTAAAACAAATATTATCCATCAATCGAAGCAGGCTACTAGCAGAGATTGGACATATCTGATTAATACATGTATTTTTTGAACATAATTTTATTCCATTGCATAAAATACAAAACGCACAAATTTTTATTCAAAGATTGTTTCTATTAATTAATTATTTTTATTTATATACGAGTATCAGTATCCTTTCAAAGATAGTATTATGCTTTGGTAACGGAGAAATATAATCTTCGGGTATTTCCTAAAACTATTGTGTTTTCATCTTTATGTATGTATAATCTGTGAATTCTAAATATATTATAAATCACAAATTATGCTGACGATATTATGAGTGTAGAGGGACATTTCCTGACAAATCTGAAATCAAAGGTAAGAGGTTTTGGCCTAGAGTTCAGGGAAATTGATAGTGTCCGAAAGTTAAAAATATATGAGCTCTTGAGAGATGTATATCAATTGTTCACCATTTGAACGTTGTTGCAAGATGCACTACAATTTTGTTTTCTATAATTTTTTCAGGTTCCCTGTAAGATAATTCATATTAACCACGGTTCAGAATTACCTCAACACATACAACAAATATATGATCATTTCCAAGATATAGGATCACCTATTATGATGGGTATGATAGTTCTTCCTCTAATAGTGAAGTAAAACTTAAAAAAAAAGAGTGACAGTGGAATAGCAGTCATAGATACAGTTATTTATTTAATTTTAGCATTTCTTTTCATCGGAAACGAATGCAAACAGACAAAGTTCAATAATTGAATACAATACACAGCCGGTATCACATGTATGTTTCAGAATTCTTCGGTTCATTGCAAGTTAGTTTCATTGTTGTGGTTCCATATGTTCGAGTAGCCTACCCTTAAAAGTACAATGGCAAAGGCGCTTAAGGAGTTGGACCGACTCAGATTTTCAATCGACTTCCCTAGTCGCTAAGTATACGTGTTTTTCTATGTTTGATTTTATTTTAGGTGGAGAAAGTGACAATTCATCTAAAGGTATCATTGGTGCTTCTCTAAATCCACCATCTTTATTAGTATTGGTAAGTGGCTCAAAAGCATCAGTTGTACTCCATTTTTTTGTTAATTTGATTTATTTTCCCTATCTTCTAAAACCTCACAGTCTTATTATGATAACTTGTCCATTATAACAAAATCATTATGAACCGTGAAGAAGATTGTTCTAATTTTTTTATAAATGCTATAGTAGATCTATGGACGATCCATGAAATTATTGAACCTCGTAAATATCGATCCCGAAGTATCATTGTGTCTTCTTAAATTCAACTTTTACCTTATCTTAACCATGACAAGAAACTTATTTCTTATCCAATCTCTACAGGATCCACATTACCATGGACCAAAATTGTCCAAAAAGCAACTGCAAGAAAATGGATGGATAAAATGGAGAGCCCTTGAAACGTTTTCTCAAGATTCTTTTTACAATTTATGTTTACCACAGTATAAAGAAATTAAAACTTAGATGCTTTTCCTATTATTTGTTTTATCAAATCTTCTGCATGTTTGTAGAATGAAGATTGGAACGGTTTGTGATTGTCGTCAGTGCGACCCCTCTTTATGTTTTTATACAAACTATGTTCAACTATATTGCACTGTCATGGTTCCGAGAATATTGAAATCGTTTCACCGAAATATCAATTTCAACTGGAAATGCATAAAGTTTTAGTTGTGGATCAGCGTACACATCATAATTTGACACAATAATATCAGAAATCGTCCGAGTGTACTGTCTGATATCTAACAGTGCCCTTATTCTGTTGTCTCAACTCAGTTCTCATGATACCCCAAAAGTCATTCGATAAAATATATTTAGTACAGTCTATAAGAAAATTATCGGGAGGTTCTGACGATATTGTTAATATATTTACGCCGATTAATGAACACCTGGCCGAAGAAATTTTGACAAGTCACGTGACGTATACTGAGCAAAAGTGACGCAAAATGTGCGTATTCCAAACGCGGAACCATTCGTATCAAGAAGTCTATAAACATATATTGCTTATACATATATTCTGGGCAAACTGGCTATTGGCCTGGTGTAAGCCATTGGTCTTTCAATTTTCCAGGCATTTTCCATGTTAGTAATCATACAACTTACCCACCCAATACGTTTTAAGTCAGACGTCAATAGGCCATTTTTGTTAAACGAAGTCAGTGCCTTGTAACGATGACGTATTAATAATTTATCGCATGTAATACGTTACGTTAAAACATCAAGCGTCTATATCTCAGATGATCTATATAGAGAAATTATTAACCAACCAACGACCGATTTTAACGAATTTTACATCCAATCAAATTTGTTTCTCTTTCGATAAATTCTAAAGAAAAAGTTTTTTAAAAAACTCTCCGTTATTTTAAGCCTGGGGGGGGGGGGGACAACGACACTGATATCTCTGTATATCTTAATATATATTTTTAAAAAATCATCGTCATATGACCAAAACATTTTCTTGCCCCAAGGTGGAGACCCGAGCCAGACAATTCGATCCACTATTTTTGCATTGTGTACATGTAGCTCGCTGAATCAAGACGTCTATGTGCCTATCAATAAAATAATATTACAAGCTCGCTGTGCAAGCTTCACTGGAAATCACTATGCTTTATCCTAAATCTCGAAGAAAATAATAATGGGCCTACTCTTAACCACAAAACTTGCGCCTCGATAACGGAGACAAGAAAGACAGTGATATTCCGATATTCCATGCTGATTCAAGAATGTGAACATTTTATGCTAATGATTGATATTTACATGTATGTTAAAATAAAATGGTATAACTATACAAGCCAATAAATCGAGTAATGCAAATTGCCATCACAGTTAGTTAGAAGCTTGCTTTTTTGCTCTTTTTTCAACCCGGTTTCCTCTTTTCGGTGATGTAGGTCTCAGGGACTGAGAAAGGCGTCCAATCGCTCGGATGGGACAATAAACTGAGGCCCCATTTGCTACAGGCTGAAAAGATCCTTCGACAGTTGGAAATCGCAAAAAGTCTCATGCCACAGCCCTGACAAGATATCCCTCAATACACACTTCATGGGCTTACCCGTCATCCAGTGCAGGCGAGTACGTTTAATTTCATTTCATTCATGCTGAAAAGATCCTTCGACAGTTGGAAATCGCAAAAAGTCTCATGCCACTGTCCTGGCAAGATATCCCTCATTACACACTTCATGGCGTTACCCGTCATCCAGTGCAGGCGAGTACGTTAAATTTCATTTCATTCATTTCATTCATTTCATTCATTTCATTCATTTCATTCATTTCATTCATTTCATTCATTTCATTCATTTTTTAAGTGCAAAAGGATAGGATGTTAAATTTCATTCATTTCACTTTTCGACAGATTTTAAATGGTCTGAGAATAGCCTTCCTAATACATTTTAGTATCCTCCTCAATCGGGAAGCGTTGTGGTGGTGGTGGTGTGGCTGCAATAGAAAATATAGGTGATTAAAGTTCATGTGGATGGCTGATATTATCAGGTATAAATTTAAGAACTGTGTTATAGTAATTAGAGTATTATTTTTAGTGAAAAAAAAAACGGTTGTGCATGAGACTCTAAGGGCATGCATTAACATTTACAAACTCCCAAACGGAATATCTGATCAAGGAATATTCAGTTGCCGATAAATTTGATAATAAATCTTGTAAAATTTTGATTAAACAAGTGGGTTGGCTGATTTGTGATCCAACCAACCAACGACCGATTTTAAGGAATTTTACATCCAATCAAATTTGTTTCTCTTTCGATAAATTCTAAAGAAAAAGTTTTTTAAAAAAACTCTCCGTTATTTTAAGCCTGGGGGGGGGGGGGGGACAACGACACTGATATCTCTGTATATCTTAATATATATTTTTAAAAAATCATCGTCATATGACCAAAACATTTTCTTGCCCCAAGGTGGAGACCCGAGCCAGACAATTCGATCCACTATTTTTGCATTGTGTACATGTAGCTCGCTGAATCAAGACGTCTATGTGCCTATCAATAAAATAATATTACAAGCTCGCTGTGCAAGCTTCACTGGAAATCACTATGCTTTATCCTAAATCTCGAAGAAAATAATAATGGGCCTACTCTTAACCACAAAACTTGCGCCTCGATAACGGAGACAAGAAAGACAGTGATATTCCGATATTCCATGCTGATTCAAGAATGTGAACATTTTATGCTAATGATTGATATTTACATGTATGTTAAAATAAAATGGTATAACTATACAAGCCAATAAATCGAGTAATGCAAATTGCCATCACAGTTAGTTAGAAGCTTGCTTTTTTGCTCTTTTTTCAACCCGGTTTCCTCTTTTCGGTGATGTAGGTCTCAGGGACTGAGAAAGGCGTACAATCGCTCGGATGGGACAATAAACTGAGGCCCCATTTGCTACAGGCTGAAAAGATCCTTCGACAGTTGGAAATCGCAAAAAGTCTCATGCCACAGCCCTGACAAGATATCCCTCAATACACACTTCATGGGCTTACCCGTCATCCAGTGCAGGCGAGTACGTTTAATTTCATTTCATTCATGCTGAAAAGATCCTTCGACAGTTGGAAATCGCAAAAAGTCTCATGCCACTGTCCTGGCAAGATATCCCTCATTACACACTTCATGGCGTTACCCGTCATCCAGTGCAGGCGAGTACGTTAAATTTCATTTCATTCATTTCATTCATTTCATTCATTTCATTCATTTCATTCATTTCATTCATTTCATTCATTAAGTGCAAAAGGATAGGATGTTAAATTTCATTCATTTCACTTTTCGACAGATTTTAAATGGTCTGAGAATAGCCTTCCTAATACATTTTAGTATCCTCCTCAATCGGGAAGCGTTGTGGTGGTGGTGGTGTGGCTGCAATAGAAAATATAGGTGATTAAAGTTCATGTGGATGGCTGATATTATCAGGTATAAATTTAAGAACTGTGTTATAGTAATTAGAGTATTATTTTTAGTGAAAAAAAAAACGGTTGTGCATGAGACTCTAAGGGCATGCATTAACATTTACAAACTCCCAAACGGAATATCTGATCAAGGAATATTCAGTTGCCGATAAATTTGATAATAAATCTTGTAAAATTTTGATTAAACAAGTGGGTTGGCTGATTTGTGATCTACAGCACAATCTAATTAGGTTTACGAAGTTTATTCAACGTGTTATTATCGCTGATGAAACATTGATGAAAAGGAAAAGCTATCCTACCTTTTAAGTATTCACACAGCCAGGCAGCAAGATGGCCGACAGGTAAAACAAGTTTGACAGTTGCACTTGAAAAATGCTGAAATATTCTATATACTAGAGATAAACTGGATTATAAATGGATGAAAATTAAAATGGTGATACAAAGGTATTAAAGGATTAATAGATAATATTGCTCTGTACTTTGTTATTGCATATATCTTGGAAAAACAAAAGTGAAGTGAAATGTGCTCAAGTATACTCAGCTATTGACAATTGACCTACAAACTCATTTGTAAACAAACAATTTAAAGGGACTATACTCCAAGGAAAAATTATATAAACTTTCAAAATGTCTGGCAAATCTAAAAAACTCCCAGAAAAACGTCAGCCTGCTTCAAAGCGTACCAGAGATTTGGTCTCAAACTCATCAACATCTGACAACTCGATCTTGGAAGAAATGGAAAGTTCGGCCTCCTTTCTACGAGACAATATGGTTACGAAAGAAACTTTAAACAAATTTGCAATGGAGTTAAAAGAAGCAATCAAAAGTGACTTGCAAAATGAACTAAGACTTGGCACTTTAGACATGATGTCAAAACTCAACGAACTTACAGACAAATTAGAAAAATCCCAAGAATACAACGAGACCCTAAGAAAAGAAAACGAAGAACTTAGAAACAATTTGATAGAAACTGATTCAAAACTAGTTGTTTTAGAAACAAGACTTATTGAATGTGAGAGGTGTGCGAATTACAACGAGCAATATTCCAGAAAGAATAATGTAAAAATTCTTGGATTAAGTGAAGAAATAGGTGAAAACTTAAGAGAAAAGTTATGTACGACAATTCTGAATACATGTAATGAAAAACTTGTTGAAACAGATATTACTGCTATACACCGACTCCCCTCAAGGTATAATGACAGGCCGAAACCAATCATATGCAAATTCGCCAATAGTGACGTAAAAACCAAGGTGATGAAAAAGAAAAAACTAATATTTCAAAATAATCTTAAAATTTTTGATGATATTACCAAAAAAAATTCAGAATTGTTAAATCGCCTTAGAAATAATAATTCCATTGAATCAGCTTGGTTTTTCAATGGGAGTGTCTATGGAAAGGCATTAAGACGTGTTAAATGTAAAATAGACCTATTTGAGAATGTCCAAAAGATATTGGATGCCAAATTGGAACCCACTCTATAACATTTTTCAATTATATCTACAATAAATTTAAAACAATATAAAATTTAAATCAAGAAATCAAATTGAAAAAAAAACATGGTACAATTTTGGTTATTCATATCAATTTGTCACTTTTCATTATTGATTTATTTTTTTATTTTATTTTTGTCCATTTTCCTTTTTCTTTAGGTATTATTAATTTCATTGTTTAATTTACTGATACTATATGAGAAAAGGCATATTTTTGAAGATACAAAGGAAAATATTAACTAACATAGAATAAATTTAGTGATTTACAAATAATATTATATCTTGAAAAATTACTATAATTGTTAAAAGATAATCTTGGATATTTGAAATCTGTTTTTACAGATTATACCATAATATATGGACAATAAAAAAAAAAAAAAAAAATTTTACTCAAGAAATCAAATTGAAAAAAAAAAAAAAACATGGTACAATTTTGGTTATTCATATCAATTTGTCACTTTTCACTTTTGATTTTTTTTTTTTTTTTTTTTTATTATTTTACCTTTGTCCATTTTCCTTTTTCTTTAGGTATTATTAATTTCATTGTTTAATTTACTGATACTATATGAGAAAAGGCATATTTTTGAAGATACAAAGGAAAATATTAACTAACATAGAATAAATTTAGTGATTTACAAATAATATTATATCTTGAAAAATTACTATAATTGTTAAAAGATAATCTTGGATTTTTGAAATCTGTTTTAATACAGATTAAATTAGACCATAAAATATGCTTTTTCAGGGAGATACATTATCGACTCCACCAGTAATTGTTATTCCATTCTTCCTGCTTCTTAATTTCAAGAGCAACTATTAATGTGTAAATTATGTCAAGGATAGCTTTATATCTCTTTCTTTTCTTTATCTCATGTTCTTTCCCTATATTTTCTTTAAATTCAAATCTATTACCTTTGTATATGAGCCAAATTATTTTAAGCACCGACCATCTCACTCACACACATGATAACGAAACCACATATATAATATTATGTCCATAAAAATATGTAGCTTCAACGCTCGTGGACTCAGAAATAATCATAAAAGAGCAGAAATCTTTACATGGCTAAAACAGACCAAATCTGATATTACTTTTCTACAAGAAACACATTCAGTACCTAGTGATGAAGACAAATGGTCAAATGAATGGGGTAATACTGCCTATTTTTCTCACTTAACTAACAACAGTTCTGGGGTAGCAATTTTATTTCATAACGCCAAATTTCAAGAGATTGAACTATTACAAGAAATACCAGGTAGATATCTATCTTTAAAATTAACTAAAGATGATAGCCCACTTGTTATATCAAATGTATACGGGCCAAATATAGATAATCCAGATTTTTTTGAAAAAATCTTTTCAAAACTTTCAAACCATGAAACTTCCCCTTTAATTATAGGAGGTGATTTCAATTTTATAATGGACTTTGAATTAGATAAATTTGGGGGGCAACAAAAAACCAACGAAAAATCTAGGAAAACAATAATTCAATATATGGACTTACTGAATCTAAATGATGTTTACCGAACATTACATCCCTCTAAAAAGTGTTACACTTGGAAAAGAAATAAACCTATTATCTGTTCAAGATTGGACATGTTTTTTGCAACAAGTGATATTACCAATAAGATTACAGTATGTGATAGCCAACATGGTTATCGATCAGACCACAGCCTAATTTACCTTAAATTTAATCTAGATAAACACAAAAAGGGGCCAGGATTCTTTAAAATAAGTCAATCATTACTTTTAGACTCAGAGTATATCGAAAATATTCGAAAACTGATCAAAGATTGCAAAGAAAAGTACCTCAATTGTGACCCACAAACTTTATGGGAATTAATTCAGTTAGATATACGAGGAGAAACTATCCAATATTCAAGTCGAAAAAAGAAAAGCGACCTTAAAATTGAAAATGAACTGGAAGCAAAACAAAAACTCATTTTACAACGACAACCCATATCTTTCAAAGATTATAACGAAATCCAACATATCCAAATAAAACTAGAAGAATTAAATCAGCGCAAATTGGCAGGAGTTATGATGAGGGCGCGGGCAAAAAATCTTGTAGATCCTGAAAACTGCAGCAAATTTTACTTGAATCTTGAATTGCGAAATAGCGAAAAAAAGATAATTTCTACTCTTTATAATAAATCTGATAACATTATAACCAATCCAAATGAAATCTTGCAAGAAGTCAAAATATTTTACGAAAACCTTTACGACTCTAAAACAATAATTGATAATGACTATGAACAACAAATAGATTATTTCTTTAAACAGTGTGAAGAAAACATTCCTAAGCTAACTGATACTGATCGATTCATCTGTGAAGGTTTAATAACAGATATAGAATGCAGAGAAGTTATAAAATCATTTAAAAATGGTAAATGTCCAGGAAGTAGTGGTATTTGTATCGAATTCTATAAAATTTTCTGGAAAGAAATAGGTCCTTTGGTTCTGAATTCTTTTAATGATTCTTTCAATAAAAATCAATTAAGTATTTCACAAAGACATGGAATTATATCATTGTTACCAAAATCAGACAAAGACACAAAATATATTAAAAACTGGCGACCTATAAGTCTTTTAAATTGTGATTATAAAATATTAACTAAAGTAATAGCCAACAGAATTAAAAAAATTCTTAATACCATCATACATGAAGACCAGAAAGGCTTCATTAAAGGACGATACATTGGTGAAAACCTAAGAGAACTTTTTGATATAATAGATTATTTAGAAGAAAATAATGAAGAAGCAATGTTATTCCAAATTGATTTTCAAAAAGCTTTCGATTCTTTGCAATGGAACTTTATCGATAAAACACTTGATTTCTTTGGCTTTGGAAAAATGCTTAAAAGATGGATAAATATATTTTACACTAACATAACAAGTAGCGTTCTAAACAATGGATGGGCATCAAACCCTTTTGCAATCCACAGGGGAGTCAGACAGGGTTGCCCTCTATCGCCGTATATATTCATACTATGCGCAGAAATACTAGCATCCGTTTTGAGAAATAATCCACTATATAAAGGCATACAAATTAATAACTCGACTAAAAAGATTTCACAATTTGCAGATGATACAACCCTGTTATTAGACACTAAATTAACAACTTTGAAAACGGTTTTGAAAATACTTGACAATTTTGGCAAAATTAGTGGTCTAAAACCAAACTTAGAAAAATGCGAATTAGCTAGAATTGGGAGTATCACAAATCAAAATTTTCCATATGAAATTCCCAACAACATACGGCTCATAACAGATGTAATAAAAATTTTAGGTATATATATTCCAGTGAACAATAGACTACAAGACATCATTAAACTGAACTACGACAAAAAATTGGTAAAAATAAAAAACACATTAAATTTATTTAAAGGAAAAATTAAAACTCTCAGAGGTAAAATAAGCATTATTAAATCATTAGCTCTTCCAAAAATTCTATACCAAATATCGATTTTACCAAATCCTCCGAAAGAATACCTAAAGGAACTTGACCGGACTTTCTTTCAATTTATATGGGAAAATAAACCCGCAAAAATAAAACGAGAAATCTTGTGTTCTCCAATAGATAGTGGAGGGCTGAATGCTCCAGATATTTTCAATTTTACAAATGCAATAAAAATCTCATGGTCACATAAGTACTTCTCTTCAGCGAAAACTCATGTTTGGAAACATAGTATAAACAAACTTTTAAAAATAGATGATAAAATCAATCCCTTTCAACTTAATCTCAATAGGGAAGACATAGAAAAATTAGGGATAAGAAACACATTCATCGAAGAAATACTTATTGCTTATTCTAAAATAAACTACTGCAATAACATATCTAAGGATAGCATTATTTGGTATAATTCTAATATTAAAGTGAATAAAAAAGTTATCTTCTATAAAAAATGGTTCGACAATAATATCTATAGAGTATCAGACTTATTAGATGAATCGAATAATTTCCTCTTGTACGAGGATTTTTGCAAAAAATTTCATTATCTTAAAGTAGACTTCGTGACATATCTAGGTTTAATAACTGCTATTAAAAAACGGAAAATACCGGAAAAAGAATCACCAAATGTTTATAGTTGTAAAGAGGCATACACCAAATTACGAAAACCACTTAACGAGTCCGTTAAATTTGGAGAAAATAAATGGGTGAATCTCATCTGCGAACACGAGACTCAATTCTATTTTCGAAAAATTAAACAGATTACTAACAGCGTCAACCTACAAAACTTTCAATTCAAACTACTACACAAAATTTTGCCAAACAATTCTTTTCTGCATAAGATAAAATATATTACCTCCCCTCTGTGTACTCTATGTGATAAAGAAATAGACAGCTTGGAACATTACCTGTTTAACTGTAAAAATAGCCAGTCATTTCTAAAAGAATTAATTTCGCTTTTAAATCAAAATGTTGAACACAAAATCAAACTGGACCTGTCTAGTGTGATATTTAATGCACTTGAAAAACAAAACTCCTCTATAGAGTATATTCTTCTATATGCGAAATACTATATACACTGTTGTAAATATAAATCTCGTCAGCCGAACCTAGGACAATTTTTAGAAAAATTAAACAATCAAGAACTTGTAGAAAACGAAGCTGCTCTAATCAACAATTGTATGGAAAAACACAATACGAAATGGTCAATAATAAAAACTGTTACACAAAATTAGGCTCAAACTTTCTACACCTTACATCTACTCATCTTATCTTCTTCTTTCTATTCTCAATCTATCTTATTCTTATCTTTCTTCCGTACAAAACAAATATGTCTTTCATTATCTTTATATTCAGATCAAACCTATGTACTAAATTATGATATGTCTGTGTAAAAACTTTGCGATGTACTTAAAATTGATTTGAATAAAGTAATTAAAAAAAAAAAAAAAAAAAAAAAAAAAAAAAAAAAAAAAGTATTCACATCGAAATGGGTTCAAATGATCGGGTATGCTTCCAGATTCCTTTTGTTCCAATCCATGTAGTTTGAGTAGGTTATCATATATCTTACTAATATCTTATGTATCATATATCTTATGGGAGTAAACCGTTCATTATGTACGTTTCGTAAGTGTCTTCTGTGGTTTCGTTTCGTGGTCCTCTAGATAGAAACTGGACAACGATTGGTTGTTCTATATTATGCCGACATTTTGTCAATCTAGACATTTTGAAAACACAATTATTTACATTTGATTTTCTGCCAATTTGTAGGTCCGTTTATATTAGTTACATGTATAAACATCATCTTATAAATTGAAAACTTAAGTTACCCAATATAAAGTTTTCTAGATTATTCTTTGTGATAGTGTCATGTTCATCATCCAAAGTTTATAAAAGATAACTGAAACGGTTAAACTATTGTAGGTAAAGAAAACGAACTAAAACCAGATTGTGGTAAATTAGCTGATGGTATGAATAAAACTTTTACTGATGATGAAATAAGTGAGATATATGATAACCTACTCAAACTACTTGGATTGGAACAAAAGGAATCTGGAAGCATACCCGATCATTTGAACCCATTTCGATGTGAATACTTAAAAGGTAGGATAGCTTTTCCTTTTCATCAATGTTTTATGTTTCCAGCGATAATAACACGTTGAATAAAACTTCGTAAACCTAATTAGATTGTGCTGTAGATCACAAATCAGTCAACCCACTTGTTTAATCAAAATTATACAAGATTCATAATCAAATTTATCGGCAACTGAATATTCCTTGATCAGATATTGCGTTTGGAAGTATGTAAATGTTATGGCATGCCCATAGAGTCTCATGCACAACCGTTTTTGTTTTAATAATATAATACTCTAATTACTATGATACAGTTCTTACATTTATACCTGATAATATCATAAAGACTGTGGTGGAATTGTCAGATTAGAGGAACAGCTAACTCAGATATCAAGTGATTATCCAAATTCACATATTGCTTTGTGTGGCGACTTCAACGCGCGGAAAGCAGATTTGAAAGATTTTCTCGCAGATGACACTATTAAACATTTACCCTCCTTGAAAGGAGCAGATTATATAATCGATAGCTTTTGCCTGCCAAGATGCTCCCAAGATAAAGACACTAACAATTATGGACTGCAACTTCTTGATCTGTGCTCTGTGTTTAATATTCATATTGTCAATGGACGGATAGCAAATGACCTGGATGGAAAATATACCAGTATACAACACAATGGAGCATCTGTTGTTGACTACCTTATTGTTTCCACAGAACTTTTCTCCAATGTAAAAAAGTTTGACATTGAAACAAGAACTGAGTCAGATCACCTCCCACTGGTTTTCAGATTTGAATACAGAAACAATGAATACAGCAAAGACAACGACCAAGAAGATACCACTTCAACTTACACAAAGTTAAACTGGAAAAAGGAAAAAGCAGATATCTATGTTTTCAATTTACATGAGCACTTGGTAGAATCAGGCATTTAATAGCCTCATAAATCAAAATAACATAGATGCTGCACTTTCCTTGTTACAGAATTATGTTTTAAATTGTGCAAATGTTTCAGATACTAAACATGTATCTAAATATTCTGAAACTCGGAAACAGCCAATATGGTTTGACTCTGAGTGTCAGCAAAGTAAACATTTAAAGTATGAAGCCTTAAATAACTTACGCATCTGCTATAATGACAATCTATTGGAAGCATTTCATAAATGTAGAAACAGTTTCAAAACTTTGTGCCATTGCAAAAAACGTGATCATCAGCAAAAGCTTTACTCGAAATTACTTGACAATCTCGAAAAGCCAAATACTTTCTGGTCAACTCTTCGACAAAATCGTTGTCGAAATGTCAATTTTAGTAGCAGTATTACAACAATGGGCAACATATTTTGAAGGTTTATTCAATTCTCATACTCCTTCATTATCATATAATGAACCAATAGATACTCAGACTACATCTAATACAGAGATTGATATGCTAAACTGTCAGATCACTAGTGAAGAAGTAACTCACTGTCTATCTAAGGCCAAAGCGGGCAAAGCTCCGGGTCCTGATGGGATTATGTTGGACTTCTGGCAGAAAGCGGACATATTAGTGCCTTATCTTACCCAGTTATTTAATAGTATATTCGACTCGGGTGTTTTTCCACAATCATGGTCTAAAGCTCTGATAAGCCCAATTCATAAGAAAGGTCAAGTAAATGATTTGAATAATTACAGGGCAATCTCTTTGCTAGATAGTCTGAGTAAAATCTATACTGCAGTATTAAATAATCGCCTCAAATTATGGTGTGAGTCGACTGGTAATTATAATGAAGCCCAAACTGGCTATCGCACTGGATACTCTACGGTAGACCACATATTCACTCTGTCAGGTTTAGTGGAGAAATATCTTTCAAAGACTAAGGGCAGATTCTACACCCTATTTGTAGACTTTTCTAAAGCATTTGATTCCCTTGACAGGCATAGCTAATGAAAATAATGCTCTCAAAAGATATAAGTGGCAAAATGCTGAAAACATTGCAATCAATGTATTCATCTGTCACCTCCAGTGTTAAACTTAGCAATCGCATCACACCATACTTCTAATGTAGTTGTGGGGTTAGGCAAGGCTGTATATTAAGCCCGCTTTTGTTCTGCCTATATATTAATGAACTAATATACATGATGAAAAATGCAAATGTAAATGGTATCTTCACATGCCAGGAAGTGGAGGACATTTTGCTTTTACTGTATGGAGACGATCTTAGTTTAGTTGCAGACACTGTTGGCGATTTGCAGAAAAAGATTACAGTTCTAGAAAAATTTTGCCATGAATATAACCTTAAAATCAACAAAGATAAGACTAAAGGGGTTGTTTTCCGAAATGGAGGCATTATAAAACAAAGAGAACAGTTCTATCTCGAAAATGTTAGGCTGCAAAGTGTGACATATTATAATTACCTTGGTCTTAGTTTCTCATCAAGACTTAATTGGTCGAAATGCATATCAGAGTTGTCACTTAAAGCAGAAAAAGGTCTACTTCCAATTAAGTCATTGGTATATAAGATAGGTCACCCTAGTACTGCAACCCTGTTCAAAATTTTTGATGCCATCATAAAACCTGTCTTAATGTATGGTGCTCCAATTTGGGTAGAGGGGGGGGGGAAACTACTATCTCGTAGTTCCGGGAAAGCACGGGCCTAGGAATCAGACCTAATTTTTATTTCCTCGCACCGATCGGGATTCGAACCCACGGCACCTAGTCGCCTAGCAGACGACAGTCCAACTCGCTAACCACTGAGCCATTCACCACCCTAAAAAAGTGGTTCAGAACTCAGTTTTAACGAGAAGTACTGTCGCCTACACGATTCAAATGAATGTTTTCTTACACCCGCTCGGGGAGACAGCCATATATCCTGGCACTGGCAGATTTAGATAGAGGGGGGGTGGGGAAACTACTATCTCGTAGTTCCGGGAAAGCACGGGCCTAGGAATCAGACCTAATTTTTATTTCCTCGCACCGATCGGGATTCGAACCCACGGCACCTAGTCGCCTAGCAGACGACAGTCCAACTCGCTAACCACTGAGCCATTCACCACCCTAAAAAAGTGGTTTCAGAACTCAGTTTTAACGAGAAGTACTGTCGCCTACACGATTCAAATGAATGTTTTCTTACACCCGCTCGGGGAGACAGCCATATATCCTGGCACTGGCAGATTTAGATAGAGGGGGGGGGGGGAACTACTATCTCGTAGTTCCGGGAAAGCACGGGCCTAGGAATCAGACCTAATTTTTATTTCCTCGCACCGATCGGGATTCGAACCCACGGCACCTAGTCGCCTAGCAGACGACAGTCCAACTCGCTAACCACTGAGCCATTCACCACCCTAAAAAAGTGGTTTCATAAAACCTGTCTTAATGTATGGTGCTCCAATTTGGGGTTATCAATACCGCCCAGAAATCGAAAAGGTCCATAATGGGTTTTGTAAATTTGTTTTAGGTATCCACAAATCAAGCAGTACTGTTGGGGCCCTAGGAGAATGCGGGCGACATAGTTTAAGCATTCTATATTTTAGCTCCTGCATTAAGTACTTTTGTCAACTTGTTAATATGCCTGTTAGTAGATATCCTAAACAAGTATTTCAAATGTTGAAAAATTTGGATGAAGCAGGGCGCACCACTTGGGCTACAAAATTAAGACTTTTATTATTCTCAATTGGCCTAGGTTATGTTTGGCATATGGACAGCATAGGAAACATTAAATCATTTATGTATTCAGTTAAGCAAAGACTAAAAGACATAGATTTCCAAGAATGGTCGGCTAAACTCAGTCTCAGTGAGAGTTTATGTGAATATGCAAATTTTAAACAGTGTGTTACTCAAGAGTTATATCTCTCAAGCAATTTAACATTTACACAGAAAAGAAATATTGTTAGAGTTCGCCTTAACCTTCTACCTTTGAATGCAAACCTTTTCAGAAGGAATTTGAGTCGAAATGATCTTTGCCCACTTTGTCTTAACTGTACTGAGGATATAGAGCACTTCATGCTCCATTGTCCATATACTGAAGAACTAAGAACAAAATTATTAAATAGCAAGTATAAATGTATTAGAAGTCTTTGTTGTGAGAACTCTGAATCATATCTTGTTGGCATTGCTCAATTTGTCCATTGCGCCTTGAAATTAAGAGAAAGAGAAATTTCATGATAACTTTGCCTCTTCTAAAAAGTATGTACATGTATGTTATTATATCTGTATGTATGCAATCAGCAATATCATCCTTGTTGCTACAATGTACTTAAATTTGTAACATTGGTCTATAAGACCGTCATTTACTGGAAATAAACACATTATATATATATACCTGATAATATCAGCCATCGACATGAACTTTAATCAGCTATATTTTCTATTGCAGCCACACCACCACCACCACCAGTATCCCGATTGAGGAGGATACTAAAATGTATTAGGAAGGCTATTCTCAGACCATTTAGAATCTGTCGAAAAGTGAAATGAAATGAAATTTAACATCCTATCCTTTTGCACTTAATGAAGACATACAATGCCATGAATGTGCAATGAGGAATATTTTGCAAGGGAAGTGGAATTATGAATGAAATGAATGAAATGAAATTTAACGTACTCGCCTGCACTGGATGACGGGTAACGCCATGAAGTGTGTAATGAGGGATATCTTGCCAGGACAGTGGCATGATACTTTTTGCGATTTCCAACTGTCGAAGAATCTTTTCAGCCTGTAGCAAATGGGGCCTCGGTATATTGTCCCATCCGAGCGACTGGATCCCTGAGACCCCCATCACCGAAAAGAGGAAACCGGCTGAAAAGAGCAAAAAAGATAGCTTCTAACTAACTGTGATAGCTTTTTGCATTACTCGATTTATTGGCTTGTATAGTTACACCATTTTAATTAATATAAATATCAATCATTAGCATAAAATTTGTTACTGGGCTGAGTCCAAATGACAAGAAGTTCACGTTCTTGAATCAGCATGGAATATCACTTTTATAGTTTTGTGGTTAAGAGTAGGTCATTATTATTTTCTTCGAGATTTAGGATAAAGCATAGTGATTTCCAGTGAAGCATGCACAGTGAGCTTGTTATCTATGAATTTTAATTGATTGGCCCATAGACGTCTTGATTCAGAGAGCTGCATATTATACACAAAAATAGTGGATTGAATTGTCTGGCTCGGGCCTTGACCTTGCTTGGAGCACGAAAACGTGTTGGTCATATGACGATGATTTTTTTTTAAATATATATTAAGATTTACGTGAGATATCAGTGTCGTTGTCCCTCCAAGGCTTAAAATAAACAACTTTCTTTTAGAATTTATCGAAAGAGAAACAAATTTGATTGGATGTAAAATTCGTTCAAATCGGTCTTTGATTGGTTAATAATTTCTCTATATAGATCATATATCTTACGTTACAAGGCATTGACTTCGTCAAAAAAAATCGCCTATTGGCGTCTGACTTGAAACGTCACGAACGTTAAATTTCTCTTTACTTCAGGGCGCTCATTCAGCTGGGGAACAGCTGGCTTACCAAAAGTCGACTAGATGTAAATTGGTAGGTGGGGTCTTAAATCTACATTTTGATGAAATTGTCAGTGAAACGTGGAATCTGTCAGTAAAAGATAATAAAGGTTGTGAAGTCGTCGCCTCGTCGGTAAAACTGATTGGCTAACCGAAAAATTGAAAACCCAAACCGCCTTTTATCGAGTGAATCCGTCTATTACTGACCGATCCCGCGTAAAACCGACAAAGATTGTCTGTAAAAATGTTTCAATTAAAAAAAAATGCCTGTAGCTTGTGCAAAAATTGTACATTTTTTCTATAAAAAAAACATTTAAGACCACCTGCTCGTAGGCATAACTTACCCATTTACACATTGAAATTGCCGTTTATTATTTAATCATAATAAATCTCTGTTTTCCTAATTAGGTAATATGAAGTCTGTAACTGAATTATTTTGAAAAATCTAATAATGTTGTTACAAATGAATCCATCAATTCGGGGAGATGTGCATGAAAATCCAACACCCGAAAAATGGCGTCTTATTTTTGTTCATGACCACTTCACCAAACCACCGAAATTATTGTCTACAATGCGAATTTTAGGTAAAGTTTTTATGAAATATTTTCTTGAGATGTACATCGATAGAAATACGCGATCTTAGTTAGGACACTTTTTATATTGCAGATATTCTTAATGGGTTTATATTTAAGCATAGTATGTTGCGTTTATATTTTCAACTTAAATTTTACATTTTTGGTGGAAAGTCCATTCATTTCCTGCAACATTCCCTTTAATTTTGAAGAAAAATATACCAGTTCACATGAGATTCTAAAGTAAGGGAAGTAATGTGTCTAGTTTGACTTCCTGTGAAGTTCTACAAAAGTAAGGTAACACAGGTAACAGACAATATCTGTAAACTTTGATTAGGATGTCCACAAAAGATGTTCTCTGTGACGTCCGCGTTCGCTATATAATAGCACGAACACGAGATTTTCGTTATTTCGAATCAGAAAACTCTACATTGTTCATTGACATTAACAGATTCAAAGGTATTCAGACGGTTATGGTTGCTTCGACGAAAAAACAAAAACCTATTGTTAAAGCATCAATAGGTAAACCAATGAAAAGTGTCAAACTGAAAATGGATGTTATAGGGAAACCTAAATACAGTGAAATGATAAAATATGCCATTAGTTCTTTGAAAGAGAGACGTGGATCATCACGACAAGCCATTTTGAAATTCATTTTAGAATTCTACGATGTTAGTAATGATAAGCGAGCAGTTAATAATTATCTAAAACAGGCACTAAGAGCTGGAGTTAAGAATGGAAAACTGAAGCAATTGAAGGGGACTGGTGCTTCTGGTTCATTTCGACTGGGTGAACCGAAAGACAAAACCAAATCCAGTAAAACCAATATAACTACTAAAACAGGTGTAAAGAAGAAAGTAAAAGAAAAGCAAAATATTAAGAAGGAGAAACCAGAAAAGACTACTAAACCAAAAGTGAAGAAAGAGTGGACTGTCGCTAAAACAGTAAAAGGGAAACAACCACCAAAGAAGGGAAAAAGGACATCGAACAAGAAAACATCAAAAACTGGAAAGCAAAGAATAAAGAAAGAGAAGAAAACAACCAAACGATAAATTAATATTGTCTATATTATGATAAACTGATAAAGTTATTCTTGTATTGTTGAACATTTCTAAGATGAGAAATGAAGTTCACTTGTTCTTTCCTTGTATAGTCAGTAAAGTCAAAATATTCTCTTAGCAGCTGATACCTTATTTAATTTACCACTTTTTAGACGTCGGATTTCCGATATGAAAAGAGTCGATTTTAGTAATGAATGCCTTTGAATGATATTAAGACCAGTTCTGATATCGCCATAGTCCGAATCTTGCTATTTGGACAGATATGGTTGAGGAAGAGTCAGAAAAAAATAGGCACCAAAAACTTGAGATTTTCCTCACCTCCGCGGGTGCCGGGGTTTTAAACGTATTTACATACCTTGAATCCACCAAACCTCGATTTATTTGGAAAGATGGATGATTTTGTAGTTCAACCATACCTATGGTTGCGTCAAAGTTTTTTTTCGAGAATTTCAATCGCTCAGTCGCCATTTCAAATTGAGTGATGAAATTCTTGATAAAAACTTTGACGCAACCACAGGCGTGATGTAAGGGGATAATGATGGTATGATTGAACTACAAGAACATCCATCTTTCCAAATATATCGAGGTTAAGTGGATTCGAGGTGCAGAAAATCCCAAGTTTTTGGTGCCTAATATTGTCGTCGCCCCGGTCTGTCGGTTTTTCGGTCTTTCGTCCTTCAACATTTGTTGTAGACACTATAGAAGCTACAATTTTCTATGGATTTTAATGAAACTTGGTATGAGCATTGGTATTGATAAGACGGCGGTCAAGTTCGATTTGAGCGATATTTCGATAAACGGTTTTTGAGTTATTGCCCCTGCCTCTATATTTGTTGTAGACACAATAGAAGCTTCAATTTTCAATGGATTCTAATGAAATTTGGTGGAACATTGGAATTGATAAGACGGCGGTCAAGTTCGAATTTGAAGATTTTTCGATGAACGGTTTTTGAGTCATTGCCCTTGACTTATTTACATCACATCAAAATTTATTGTAGAAGCTACAATTTTCAATGCATTTTAATGGAACTTGGTATGAGCATTGGAATTGATATGTCGGTGGTCAGGTTCGAATTTGACAATTTTTCGATGAATAGTTTATGAGTTATTGCCCCTGCCTCTATATTTGTTGTAAACAAAATAGAAGCTACAATTTTCAATGGATTTAAATTAAAGTTGGTGTGGAATTGATAAGACGACGGTCAAGTTCGAATTTGAAGATTTTTTGAGTTATTGCCCTTGACTTAGTAAGATTGCGTAAAAATTTTATTGTTGGTGCAATAGAAGCTGCAATTTTTAATGGATTTTGATAAAACTTGGTGTGAGCATTGGAATTGATATGACAACAGTCAATTTTTTTGATGAACTATTTGAGTTATTGCCCTTGACTTAGTTGAATCTTGTCAAAATTTTAGTTTCGATGCAATAAATCCTCAAATTTTCAGAGGATTTTGATGAAACTTTGTGTGAGCATTGTAATTGATTAGACCTTAGTCATTTGAATTTGACAGTTTTTCAATGGACTGTTTTGAGTTATTGCCCTTGAATTATTGAAATTGCGTCAAAATTCTATTGTGGTTGCAATAAGAAGCTTTAATTTTCCAAGGATTTTGATCAGAATTGATAAGACATTAGTCAAGTTTGAATTTCAGACTTATTTTAACGAATGATTTTTTATTCTTGACTTATTGAAATTGCGTCAAAATTCTATTGTGGTTGCAATAAGAAGCTTTAATTTTCAAAGGATTTTGATCAGAATTGATAAGACATTAGTCAAGTTTGAATTTCAGACTTATTTTAACGAATGATTTTTGAGTTATTGCCATTGACTTAGTAAAACTGCGTCAAAAATATTTGTGGGAGCAAATTAAGCTACAATTTTTTAATAGACTTGATGAAACTTGGTATGAGTATTGAAATACATAAGATGGTGGTCAAGTTTTAATTTGACGACTTTCAATGAATAATTTTCGAGTTTTTGCCCTTGACTTCAATATTAATTCAGTGAATGTATTTTTGAGTTATTGCTCAATTTATTTTTCAAATTCAATACTGCCAATGTGCGTATGTTACCTTGCCTGGCAAGCTATCTACTTCCCCCAGCCATTTCTGTCCAAATAGCTATCAGAGGCTGGGAATAAATTCAACAACTTTCGGGCTAATATTGCCAGTCAAACCCTGGTAATCCTTACTATTGCTCCAAGGGTAAGGAATGCAATTTGTGGAAGGCTACTATAGTGTGTATGTAATCCCTCGACAGTTGGGTATAAAAATATAGGAGTAGGATGATGCCACTGTCCTTAAAGATGGGCCTCATTGCACACTGCATGACGTTGCCGGTCGTCAATAGTCCAATTAGGTGCAGAAAATTGGGGCGCAATACTCCATTGATTAATCATTGACTAAAGGAATGTTACATTGTTATAAGATGTTAGAAGCTTCCCAAAACCAACAGATTAATTATCTTTATTGTTAATATTCTTTTTGTATGGAGTTGGTATCTTCAACCACATTGTCCTGTTTCAAAAATACTTCCTTTATGGAATATTCAAATTTGTATATAAAAAGTTAAAAATTAGATATAGACTTCCAGGGTACCAATAGGCTGTCTAACAGAAATTATATTCCGGTCTATCACTTAAATAAATATGCATGGTAGTAAAATTTCCCATCTCATATAAACAGTTTGGTGGATCTATAATGAAAGCCTAAAAAATATAGAGGGTGTTGTTAAAAATATATAATTAAACGAGCAATAACAATAACAAGTATCTCATAAACGTTGGTATATCTTAGAACGATTTTAAAAGAAAAACAAACAATTATTGTTCATGAGGTAAAATCGATAAATATAACCCAAAACGCGTAAATTTAGGGTTCAAATACAGATATATATACTTACCGAAATGGCTGATCTTATAAATCTTATAATACCGATAATGTTGGCCTACAATAATTCATATTCAATATTTCGACATAATATTTTTGGCACATTTAGTCTAATAAGTACACCAGGGCAGACTGAAAAAGTACTAAGTCCAAGACTCGTACCAGGTCGTGGTTTCAATTCTCTACAAATTCTCGCTTTAAGTTTTCAACTACATGTATGTAGTGAGAGGTAGTTAAAAGAATAGTAGGGCAGAATTTTCATTTTCAAAATAATTCTAAAAGTTTATCATGCTATTTATATCTATGTTAGAAAAAACTGAATTTGTATTAAAAGTGTGTATTAATATTTAGGTAAGTGACGTAAACAGTGTTGGTGATGGACCGGGAAAGATCAATGCCAAGAGGTTTGGCCAAGAACCAGCTGGTAGGAAGGAGCCCTGTCACGGAGGACTTGTGAACCTAAGTTGTTATCCTTGTAAAATATAGTTGTTTCATTTCTTTCTTTCTTTCTAACTTTTTTCGAAACCTGATACATAACATGCTAAATTTCATTTAAATCAGGTTGCAGTCTCCATAGTATTCACATATCAATTTGGTGTATTTTTCTAATGGATATAATGTCAATTTGAACTCTGTCTACTGGTCTTGATATTGTACATGTTAATGTTTACGTACCAAAGAAATGTTTGAGATCAGAGAACCAATGTCTTCTAAAAGTTCCTGCGTACAATCTTGAAAAGTTTGGTGCTCGTTCTTTTAAACATACGTCAGCAATTCTGTGGAATCGTCTACCATACCATCTTAAAATGTCACCATCTATACAAGTCTTTAAATCGAAACTAAAGACTCACTTATTCCAAAGATCAACTGATTAACACTCATTGTATAATGTATACAAGCGCTCTGAGCATGTCCCTATGTGATGTGGCTATTAGCGCTTCATAAATGTCCATATTATTATTACATGTATCATTATTACAATCGTTTGAAATTGGCAACTAAAGAGTTTTGTCATATTTCCACGATGTTTCATTCCAATATTTTATTCTAATTACTATTATGACGTCAAATAATTAATATACCTAGAATAATAGAATAACGTCACATGTCTAAGAAATTTACTTTCTACTAGAAGTAATAACGAGTTTCTCTATATTTTGGGAGATTTTTCTAGAATTATTCGAAGGTAAATCGTTATTTTCTATAATGGACAGAACTGTGGAATGGCGTTTTCTATGACCGGCTATACTACTTTTGCAGTTGAATGTTTGAGGTCGCTCAATCTTATGAATATGTTTATACATGTAACTAATATTTCGGACATACAAACTGGCAGAAAATTAAATGTAAATACTTTTGTTTTCAAAATGTCTAGATTGACAAAATGTCGGCATAATATAGAATAACCAATCGTTGTCCAGTTTCTATCTATAGTACAACGAAACGAAACCAAATGTGATTTATTGGCTTGTATAGTTATACTATTTTAATTAATATAAATATCAATCATCTAGAGGACAACGAAACGAAACCACAGAAGACACTTACGAAACGTACATAATGAACATACTCAGCAACAACACTCTTGATCCATATTCATTCATGAGAATATGAGTTTCGTCTTTACCAATCTATTCCAATATGCTTGCTAATCTTATAAATTGAAAATTTAAGTAACCCAATATAAAGTTTTCTAGATTAATTTTGATTATAGTGTCATGTTCGTGGCGGCCTCGGTTGAAGTGATACATGATTGCTGTCCTGACAAAATGTCATCACCCAAAGTCTATAAAAGAAAACTGAAACGGTTAAACTATTGTAGGTAAAGAAAACGAACTAAAACCAGATTGTGGTAAATTAGCTGATTTTACTGATGATGAAATAAGTGAGATATATGATAACCTTCTCAAACTACTTGGAATGGAACAAAAGGAATCTGGAAGCATACCCGATCATTTGAACCCATTTCGATGTGAATACTTAAAAGGTAGGATAGCTTTTCCTTTTCATCAATGTCTTATGTTTCCAGCGATAATAACATGTGGAATAAAACGTCGTAAACCTAATGAGATTGTGCTGGAGATCACAAATCAGTCAACCCACTTGTTTAATCAAAATTATACAAGATTTATTATCAAATTTATCGGCAACTGAATATTCCTTGATCAGATATTCCGTTTGGAAGTATGTAAATGTTACGGCATGTCCATAGAGTCTCATGCACAACTGTTTTTTTTCTTCACAATTCTTAAATTTATACCTGATAATATCACCCATCGACATGAACTTTAATCAGCTGTATTTTCTATTTCAGCCACACCACCACCACCAGTATCCCGATTGAGAAGGATACTAAAATGTATTAGGAAGGCTATTCTCAGACCATTTAGAATCTGTCGAAAAGTAAAATGAATGAAATTTAACATCCTATCCTTTTGCACTTAATGAAGACATGTAGTGCCATGGAGTGTGAAATGAGGAATATTTTGAAAGGAAAGTGGATTATGAATGAAATGAAATTTAACGTACTACTCGCCTGCACTGGGCCAATGAAGAAGGGCAACGTCATGAAGTGTGTAATTAGGGATATTTTTCCAGGACAGTGGCATGATACTTTTTGCGATTTTCAACTGCCGAAGGATCTTTGCAGTCTGTAGCAAATGGGGCATCGGTATATTGTCCCATCCGAGCGCACGCAATTTGAACTTGCGACTGAGTGATTGAAATTCTTGAAAAAAAATTTTTACGCAACCATAAGCGTGACATTTTAGAATTTATCGAAAGAGAAACAAATTTGATTGGATGTAAAATTCGTTCAAATCGGTCGTTGGTTGTTTAATAATTTCTCTATATAGATCATATATCTGAGATATAGATGCTTGATGATTTAACGTTATATATTACATGCGATAAATTATTAATACGTCATTGTTACAATGCATTGACTTCGTTTAACAAATAATAATAATAAAAATAATAATAATAATATCTTTATTACAAAAGGGTAAAAAAATTAGGCCATACAATATCAATGAGCATCAAGATAAGATCCTGGGTACCCACCGACAGGCCTGTCTTCCATTCTGCCCCTTATAAACAACACAAGTAAAACATACACAAAACAAGAAACAATTACATGTATATACAACAATCAAAAGTCATTAACAGATAAAAAGTTACTAATGAGAATGATATTTAAACTCTATGTACATAGCGATAGAGAGTTATATAAGAAAAAAAAAGGAAAAAAAGAAAGAAAAAAAAAAAAAAATCATGATGACAAACATTCAATGCAAATTTTAAAGTGTAAATTTCAGATAGATTTTTAGAATGGACAGTTTTAACAATTACACAAGTACGATCCATAATATTGACAATGATATTGTAAAACAAGCAAATAGAGAGGATTTGGAAGCCGAAAGAGTCAGTTCATGTGCTGCGAGCGGGCTGCCCAACCCCACTCCATTTCATATTTGTCTATGGAGGGGGAGGTAGGATTTATCCAGGCTCTAGGCCAGCTGAAGGATGTTAACTCATCCCCTGACAATAGATTTTAGAATTGCCGATCGAGAAGGCATATCAATATATATTACACTTTATGAAAAAATGTGAAATTTCAAGTCGTCAAATCTGTGTATTACGTCTGTAAGAGAAAAATAAAACAGTATTAATCTATATTGGTGAATCTGTATATACATCTGTAAGAGAAAAGAAAATGTGTTTTGGTCTGTATTGGTTAATCAATGTTAATCACTATTGAAATGGATGATTTAAACAAACATGGCAAGCATAATTATATGCAACTATAAGAAATTGATAATAATAATAATAGGTGAAGTAAAGCAGACTAAAGAAGCAAGAGTAAAATATATTTTATAGTTATGTTAAGTAATTTTAGAAATAATAACTCACCAAAAGTCTGTAATAAAGGACAATAAATTAACATGAAATAACAATTGTTAAGAATAAGGGAAATTATCTCTCATATGTAAGGCTATCATTTTTTTGAAACTGGATGCATTTGAGGCATTTTAGGTTGTCAGGGAGGGAATTCCATAGAACAGCCCCAGAGTATCGAAGGCTTTTTTTAACGATCTCTAGATTAGGTCTGTACACATTTAGTCTTGTATTCAGAGACTCGTAATTGGTGCTGTTAAATAAGAATAAATCGTTAAGATACTGTGGACACTGTTTATGTAAAATTTTGAAGATAAATAATGATTTGTTTCGAACAAATCTTTCTGAAATAGAAAAAAGATTTAACTGCTGCAATCCAGGGGCAATCTCCTCTGTATGCTGCACACCTAAGATAATTTTGAAAGCCATATTTTGCTGCCTTACAAGTCTACTAATAGATTGCTGATCACAAGAATCCCATAGTCAAACAATAGTCGATATAACATTGAAAATGGGCATTATAAAAAAGAACCAGGTATTTTGTTGGTATAAGGTATTTGAGTTTTCGTAGTTGAAAAAGTTTTTGATTAAGAATTTTGGATACATGTAGTGCATGAGCTGTCCAGCTGAAGTTGTGATCAAAATAAATACCAAGAAGTTTAAAGGAGGAAACAGTTTCTATAACTACATTATTTACAATTAGTTTTAAGGAATTGTCCAGTAGTTGCCTCCTCTGAGGGGTTGTGATTAACATAGCTTTAGTTTTATTTACATTTATAATCATTGAATTAGTTTCGCACCATTTAACAACAGAATTAGTTTCAGATTGAAGTTTTAACTCAAGCTCATTAATTGATTTAGCAGCCGTATAGACTGTTGTGTCATCAGCAAACAAGTCACAGTTGGAGGCTATATGAAGGGAGAGATCATTTATAAATAAATTAAACAAAAGTGGTCCTAATACGGACCCCTGTGGAACACCATGACTAATATCTAGTTGAGAAGACAATGTACCCTTGGCATATGTAGATTGTTTCCTGTTTCATAAATATGATTTCAAGAATCTATTGGAATTCAGAGAAAATTTATAGATATTATATTTTTTAATGAGTAAATCGCGCTTCACCAAATCGAAAGCTTTACGGAAATCAAAAAAGATCAAACCTGTTAGCATTCCGTCATTAAGAGACTTATAAATATTATCAGTGATATTTGTTAGAGCTGTCAAACAAGAACTATTGGATCTAAATCCTGATTGATTGATATACAAAAGATTATATCTATTTATGAAATTGCTTAGATGACCGTGTATATGTCGTTCAAGAATTCTCGAAAGTGTCGGTAATATTGATATAGGTCGATAATTGTTTGGATCTATTTTGGATCCTGATTTGTGAAGTGGTAACACTTTAGCAAGTTTGAAATTGGATGGAAAAATACATTGATCAATACACCTATTGGCGTCTGAATTGAAACGTGTTGGGTGACTGGCCTCACGAACGTAAAATTTCTCGGCTTAACCTCAGGGCGTAGAGACTAAGTTTAAAGTCGAGCGCTCATTCAGCTGGGAAGCGGCTGGGCCGTTTTTTACCAAAAGTCGACTAGATGTAAATTGGTAGGTTTTAACATCGAACGTGTGGTCTTAAATCAACATTTTAATGAAATTGTCAGTGAAACGTAAGATCTGTCGGTAAAAGATAATAGAGATTGAAGTCATCGGTAAAACTAATTGGCTAACCGAAAACCCTTTTATCGACTGATGCTGTCTTTTACTGACCGATCCCGCGTTAAACCGACAAAGATTGTCCGTAAAAATGTATAAAATGTCTCTTGTGCAGAAAATTTACATTTTTTTATCCTTAAGAACGTTTAAGACCACCTGTTCGTAGGCATAACTTACCCATTTACACATTGACATTGCTGTTTAGTATTTAATCATTATAAATCTCTGTTTTCGTAATTAGGTAATATGAAGTCTGTAACTGAATTATTTTTAAAAATCTAAAAACGTTTTTACCAATGAATCCATCAATTTGGGGAGATGTGCGTGAAATCCTAACACCCGAAAAATGGCGTCTTATTGTTGTTCATGACCACTTCACCAAACAACGAAAACTATTGTCTACAGTCAGGAGGGGGGGGTGGGGGTAGAATACAAAAAAGTTGGGGTCACTCCATCAAAACTCAAAAAGTTGGGGTCATTAACCGTACTCAAATCGAACAATTTTAATGATGATGTGACCCAAACTTTTTCACGGACCTCATGTTTTTTATTTGGGGTGACTTCAACTGGACCGACCCCAACTTAATTTTCTCGGATTGACCCCATCTTTTTCAGTGAGCTCGTCAGTTTGGCTCAACGTAATGTGATATGCTGATATCAGCCGGTGCCAGGTTTCTGCTATACTGTGTGCTAAAGTGCTATAATATGTAAAACCGCTTGTATCGCCAGTCATTGGGGCCAAATGTCAATATCGCGTTGATCCAGCGAAGCATTGAAGAGCTGGAAAATATTGTTCTTTGTTTTGTTATTTGGTTATTTTAAGTTATCAAGTTACTAAGTAATGTTCATGTAATCGGGCCACAGAAAGCCATTCACTTTTAAATCTAATTATACTTTCTTGCTGATTACATTGATTTGATATAGCTACAAATATTTCATATTTTGGAATAAAAATAATTGAAAATATAAGGTTAGTCTGTTTGTGGTTTCACTCATCTAAAGGTTGTTAAAAGTATTACTGATGTGCAAAATAAATATTTTAAAATGTGATTTGCTTCATGTATTATCAAGTCAACTAAAGTCATTGTATTAATAGAAAAGTAGAATTTGGACTAAGTTTAGTTGGTTTTTTTTTTATTTGTTTATTACATGTATCATAAACGCCAGGTAAAGAGTTCCTTATACCTAGGGTAAAACTAACCTGTCTCACGACAAATATCATATATATTATTGAACGCATGTTATCCGTGTACCTAAATTTCGCAATTTTAGTCGAAACACGGCTTAAAATGATAGATTATAAACCTATTATGGTCATAATCTGTCATCTCAAGTTGTATTGCGGCAAGAAAATGCAAAATTTATGTACACAGATAAGACTGACTTGTAGTATTTTTGCACATTCGTTTTAGGCATTTTATTTGATTGTAGTAATGAATGCCTTTGAGGGATATTAAGACCAGTACTGATATCGCCAATTCCGAAACTTGCTGACTTTATTCCCAACTTCTGATAAATATTTGGACGGTATGGCTGGTGGAGAGTTAGGAAGAATAGGCACCAAAGACTTTCCGCACCTCCGCGGGTGTGGGTTTTTTAGACGTATTTACATACCTCAAATCCACCCAACCTCGATTTATTTGGAAAAATGGATGTTTTTGTAGTTCAGTCATACCATCATTATCCCCTACACCAACTCATGTAATGCCTGTATTCACGTCAAAGTTTATTTTCAAGAATTTAAATCACTCATTCGCCATTTCAAATTGCGCGCGCAACCCAAATTCCCCTAGCCATATCTGTCCAAATAGCTATCAGAGGCTAGGAATAAAGTCAGCAGTTTCGAACTAAAGCGTGACATGAATGATGTAAGGGGATAATGATGGTATGACTGAATGTTTAGTGGGTGCAGAAAATCCCAAGTTTTCGGTGCAGTTTTTATTGACTCTCCACATCCATTTCTGTCCAAATAGTAATTAGAGGCTTGGAAGCGTCTGGTAACCCTTACTATTGCTCCAAGGGTAGGGAATACAATTTGTGGAAGGCTACAGTGTGTGTATCTAACGATCCCTCGACAGGATATAAAAAAGGATGATGCCACGGTCCTTAAAAATGGGCCTCATTGCACGCTGCATGACGTTGCCGGTCGTCATTAGTCAATTAAGTGCAGAGAATTAGGGCGCAATACTCCATTGATTAATCATTGACTAACTGAATGTTACATTGTTATAAGATGTTAGAAGCTT
The DNA here is from genome assembly GCA_030562195.1 of Nipponacmea schrenckii. NCBI lineage: Eukaryota > Metazoa > Mollusca > Gastropoda > Lottiidae > Nipponacmea > Nipponacmea schrenckii. Next base: position 13,513,249 of record JAUJPP010000003.1, on the reverse strand, counting down.
CCCAAAACCAACAGATTAATTATCTTTATTGTTAATATTCTTTTTGTATGGGGTCGGTACTTTCAACCACATTGTCCTGTGACAAAAATACTTCCTTTATGGAATACTCAAATTTGTATATAAATAAAAATTACAAAGTTAAAGATTGGATATAAACTTCCAGGGCTCCAATAGGCTGTCTAACAGAAATTATATTCCGGTCTGTCACTTAAATAAATATGCATGGTAGTAAAATTTCCCATCTCATATAAACAGTTTGGTGGATCTCCGATGAAAGTCTAAAAAATATAAAAGGTATTGTTAAAAAATATATACTTAAACGAGCAATTACAACAACTATTGAAACGATTTTAAAGGGAAAAAACAATAATTGTTCATGATGTCAAATCGATAAATATAACTCAAAAGGCGTAAATTTAGGGTTCAACTACAGTTATTTATACTTACCGAAATGGCTGATCTTAGAGGATGTTCAAATCGTGGTGATATGATATTGGTAAGGAAAGCCCAACCAAAACTATTTAATTCCCCCCGATTATACATCAGAAATACTGGGAAGAACTGTCTGCAATCTGCATTTTTGTGCATATCATACCAATAATGTTGACCTTAAATAATTCATATTCATTATTTCGACATAATATTTTTTGCGTCATGTATTCTAATTTATTAATATTTCAGTAAGTGACGTAAACAGTGTATAATACGTAAATCCGCATAATTCAGACCTACGAAACAAATTATAATGCAAGATCGTACGGAAGCCCATATGGTACCTTCGAACTTAGAACTTACGACTTAATACTTACGACTTAGAACTTACGACGTAGAAGTTAGGCTTCGTGTAAGATATTTTGTAATTTTAGTCGTTTTACTGAAGTAAATGTGTCATATTCCAAACTGTTTTTTTTTTCTCTCCCTTATTCTGTCTATTATAGCATTAACCTTGGCCTCATTGTCATGTCATGAACCTTAAGTTGTAAGTTCTAATTTCTAAGTCCTAAGTCCTAAGTTCTAAGTCGAAAGTTCTAAGTTGTAAGTCCTAGGTTCTAAGTCATAAGTTCGGATTCCTACGGATCTTCAAATTTATCGAAACATTCATTACAAGCAGATATTTGTTTAGATAAGAATGATTATAATTTAAGAATTTACTTAGAAATGAATGTTTCAGATATGTCGAAAATCTGTAGAGCTCCGTAATAAGAACTTAAAACTTTCTTACGACTTAGAACTTAAAACTTACGACTTAGAACTTAAAACTTACGACTTAGAACTTAATACTTACGACTTAGAACTTAATACTGACGACTTAGAACTTACGATTTAGAACTTAAAACTTACGACTTAGAACTTAATATTGGCATTAATGTTAACAAAATGTAAGAGAACACCCAATATCTCTTTATAAGACAGTCCGGAGTAAAAATATGTCTTGATTAATTCATTCTCCATATTTCTTTTTAGCATAATTTAGTGTCCTAAATAACAAATATCTAAGACATCTAATTCGTAAGTTCTAAGTCGTAAGTATTAAGTCGTAAGTTCTAAGTCGTAAGTATTAAGTCGTAAGTTCTAAGTCATGAGGTACCATATGGGCTTCCGTAAGATCGTCCTTGACATGTTTGATGGAATTTAACTAATTTTTAGAATATTCTGTAAATTAAGTTATGTATGGTATAATCACACATAAGAATGATAGAAATATGAGTTATTACCCATGGAACGAAAGCAATTTCCTTTAGACCATTTGGTACCAACTAAATCTTTCTGTTTTTTAGGAGCAACAATAATATCCCTGTCAAAGTCGGTACCATTCTGTATGTACAGATTTTTTCCAGTACCTTCCTTTTCTATAACATCAAAGTCACGTCCTTCAGAACATATTTTGGCTGGAAAAGCAAAAATGCAACCGAAAACAATTAATCAATTGAAAAATTGACTTTCCTTTTTTCTGATTATTGATTCATGTTTAGTATAAAATGAGGAGACAACGTAGGCCTATATATTTCTGTCAAGGGAACAAATACATCCAACCATCGTCGAGGATGAATGTTATGAAAATTACTTACTTGGATCAACAAAATAAACTGTAACAAAGTATCGATTGCCTTCTTTAATAAATGGTGGTTGAATTTCAACAAATGGATAACCATTTGGTAGATTGTCAGCTAGCTGAAAGAATGAGTATTTCGTCAGTTTTGTATGACATTGATATCAGATTTTCGATGGAGATCTTCTTATATACGGTTTTGTGTAACTGTTAAATATTAACGATTGAAATGCTTCCCGACTGTCTTTTACCTTTTTTAAAAGATAGCAATGCAATGCATTGAAATACGCCCAAATGGCAGCCATACTACAGATACATATGTTAAAGATTTTTCTACGTTTAACTATATATCTCGGTAAAAAAGTATCCTACAACACAAAAATCAGATCAGATCAACTTTAAGTCCCCAATAACCCACATGCCAAATATTTTAATGTCACCATATCTAACAAACGTTACAGAAATAACATGATGGCGATTAGCAGTAAGTCATGCTAGTTTACCAGGAAATATATCGCAGGAATTATTAATTGATGCACGACTTTCACAAAAGGTTTGCTTCTATTATAAAAGATACATTCACAATTTCAAGCCGGTCGTCGGCAGATGTCAAGTGTTCTGAAGTTAAAACTAAATAAAACTTAGGTCTAATAAAGCCAACGTTTACAAGCGATATCTAATTTAGGCTATTGATATCGGGACGAATCAAATAAATTCTAGTAAGATAAAACCTTTATTAGGGCTACCGGTATTTAAATATTTTGTCGATATGAGGATATGGCCCTCCAACATAATGTAGGGTAGGACATCCATTTCAGAATTTGACCTACTTAATCGGAGATTTTCTTTGGAAAGTCAGTCGATAAGACTGTCGTCAAGATATTGATTCTCACTATTTTACATGTCATAATAACATTGTTTGACGAATGCACTGCATACTTTGATAATATAATAACACAAACCTTCGTGAAATATAAAAAGAAAGAAATTTAAGCTGTAGAAGTGACAAGATCGACATAATTTATTAAATTTTAGACTCGACAATCCAGTCCTTCTGATATCTATGTAATAGTAATTAGTCTGGGTGACAGAGACTACAATTCGCGGGTTTATTGAATTCACGCGTTCGGATTGGTTGTGACGTCAAAAAGGGGAGGTCTGTCGAATTGTCAATATGTCGGCTGGAAAATAAGTACAAGACTGTTACCCTGAAGTTTTATACTATATCTCGACCAAAAATTGTCCGATCAGCACCAAAATCAATAGGGATCCTCTTTGTAATGTTATTAACCCATATAACAAAAATCAAAAAGATCCATTGTGAATTGTAGACTGTAGAGTGAGTACAAGAAAAATGTGAACAGACACACAGACACACACACACACACACACACACACACACACACACACACACACAGACAGACAGACAGGGGTGATCACAATATACGACCAAAATACATTTTGGGCGTATAAAAAGGGTGTTGTTCAATTTTATGAATATGGTGAAATCGTTTATGATAAAGTTTTTTAATGGTATATAGATAAGCTGTGATAAAGTGACTAACCCCGGCCTGAATACCAGCAATTTTGTTTTTTACATCATACAATAGAATCAGAGAATAATCATTATCCTTCACATACCGATATCCTCGAGAAAACCCTGTAAATAAAAAACAAATTTAATAGTTGTAGTAAAATTCTCGCTTCTCGTAAAATTTCAAGCTCGCTTCAAGGGGCGATATGCAAACGCACAGATCAATATTTTCTACTATCTTTGATCAGAAAATACCATTGAAATTAAGCACAATGCTTGAATGCTGTACTTTAAAAGTATGCAGACGTTTTATTCATCATAATGCCTTATTAAAAAAAATAATGCATATTTGATTTTTTAAACCTCTAATAAAAGAAAGTCTAATGTAAAATTATGTCAAACGTATCAGCATTCTATTGATCGTTGTTCTTCAATATCAACAATGCATATTATAGTCACTATATATAATAAAGAATTCGTAAAGTAGACCCAAGGTCTGGAGGTTGCACACTTATCAGATAACAATGGTTTCCTAAAGGATGCTAAAGACCTTCTTACCATAACATTCTTCTGAAATCCGTGTGTACCCTTCTGATTCGGCGTCATTTAAAGTTAATGGTACTTTGGCAAAATTATACGGATTAGTTGGGTCGAATCCAAATCTTACTGAAATCACAAAGATTACATCCACTGCCTAAATTATTGACTTCAATTATTGACAGAAATGGGGAATATGGCCAGAAAAGAAGGGCGGAAAACTCATTTCATTTCATTGCAAGTGCAAATGCATACAATTATCCGCGAATGAATGTCAAAATGACGAATCGTTATTTCTCGAGACAATGTCATTCTGCCATATAAAGAAAGGGACCATGCGAATTTTTTTTCTTATAAAAATGATTAACATGTATTAAGCACCCAATTAACCTCTCGAAAATAACGAATCTGTCCCTTTAAGGTATGGTATTCCAAAAGTTGTAACTGTGGTAAATTTGTTCTTATCTCATATTGTTGTAATGGCGTTTATACGGGGGGATGAACACTTTTGCTTTACTGCAAAATCAATGTACATGTAACCGATTTTCTCAGGATGTATCGCTGAGGTTATTGCTATAGGATTACATTTGAGATAATGTTGAACTCTGAACGAGCTGGTGTTGGCGGAGAGCGTGTGGTGATGGGCACAGAATGTGATGATGTTGAGGGAAAGCGTTATAGTTCTTAGAACAGAACGCGATGATGTTGAACACATAATGTGATGATGTTGAGGGAGATCGTTATAATTCTTAGAACAGAACGCGATGATGTTGAACACTGAACGTGCTGGTGATGGGCACAGAATGTGATGATGTTGAGGGAGAGCGTTATAATTCTTAGAACAGAACGAGATGATGTTGAACACAGAACGTGATGATGTTGAGGGAGAGCGTTATAATGTTTTGAATAGAACACGATGAAGTTGAGCGCTTATTGATAGAAGATTTTAGGGGGAATGTGACACAAAGTTATAATATGAATGTGGTTTAAAACCATAATTAAGTAGGCCTTATATATAAAATATAGCTTACCTCTAAGTCCGTCCCATTTCTCTGAAAAAATAATACAGTCGTATTATTTCTTGAGTAACCAGAATTTATAACATAAAAAATCCGTTGGCCAAGATTATATCAAATGACATGTTTTACTTCAGTAGCTAGTTAGAAATTTACCAAGGAGGTGACAATTTAGAAGGTTCATTTTGATGACAAACAGCATAAATTAGCTAAATTGGTGACTTACTTGTAAAGAAATCAAAGTAAAAAGCACCAATAGCAGGAACTATACATAAAATAAGAACCGCTGATCTCATAGTGATAGTTTACTGATCAACTGATGATAAATGTATTGCGAAACCTATTTGAATACGTTCTAGATTTGATGTGTCATTGTGTACTTAATGCAACCTGAATAGAATTGTTTACTTAAGAAACAAGACCTTTGCACCATATACACTTCAATAGGGCTTAACGATTTATTTCATTTGTAAAAGCCATAGTAGTCCCATTCACCTGCTTTGGTTATTGGCTATGGTTTAGTGTATTGAATGGACCTGCATGAGTCTAACTCATATTCAATCATTCATGTAAAAGGGATACTTTTTGCTAAAGTTTGATATAAAAATCTGAGCATTAGAATACATGGCAGGTTTGAGGTTTGATTATGGTGATAAAATGAAGATTATCATTCCTTGCAATCTAAAATATTAGATAATAAACAAATTTGTTTGTTGTAATCATCTGAAAGCTCACGTATGACAGAAATTAGATTTAAGCGATTTACATACAAGCTGTAAAGGATACAGTTCCTTATCGCATTTTCATGTCTTTCCTTTTTTCACTTTTTTAACTTGAAATGACTATTCTGGTCTCCCTATGGTCATCTCTTTAGACTAACTCAAGCCTATTATAAATAATAAATTGAAATTACTAAGGCATACAGTGTATAGGATTCTGTGTTCATAGTTATGTTAAGTATGCATCGTATAATGGGTCATTGTTTTAGTCACAAGTGAGGTAAGATAATGGTTTATTTGGTTTAGAAAATCAATCAATGATACAAATAGCACTTCTCAACCATCTCATATTATCAGATTATCTTCATAGCCAATAGACATAGCATAATAACAAACAATATGATTCAGATATATCAATAGAAAATATTTAAACAAATCTATGGCACAAATTTGAGTACTCAATACACTAGCAACAGTTAAAAACATCAGATTTTAATTGAATGCTGATTGTTTCCATATGTTTTAATATTTTTGGAGATTAATAGGTTTATTATGAAAACATCAGTAAAGCACAATAAACATAATGATTTATCTTAAAACAAAGCAATAATTCAAGGACTAGAATTAATTTGGGCAAGATTTTATACACAAACACAACTTACATAAAATCAGCTACTAAACCAAATAAAAAAATCATAGTTATCAATCATCAAATAAAAAATTCACATAACTAAAAATAAGTAAGTACTACAGGGTATTATGCACTCTATCTAAACTCTGGTTTTCCACATAGGATTGGTTTTAATTGGCAAATATTTCGCCCATAGGAATCCATATATTCTTCACTTGTATGGAATGATATAAAAATTCTTCCCCTTGTCCTTGTTCTGGATCGCTCCAATTACGATTGGTTCCATAATTAGTCCAAGTTCTCTTTAGGTTTTCAGCTGAGGTATATTCTACAAACTTGGATCCCTGAGCAGTACCAAAATACCACATAGACTGTATATCTTGATGTTCAGCTAGATATTTAACTATATGATCTCTATCACCAGTCAGTATATTGACTACACCACCAGGTAAATCAGATGTATCAAACACCTAAGAAACATATACAATAAATAATATTCTTTAAGTTTAACACATGGTAACCAATGAAAATACGAGAAAATTTTCAGTTTCCTCTTCACTATGAACATAATTAATGAAGCTCATATCAGGTTTGAAACCCTTGAAAATTTGCATTCTATTTAGAACAATACTAGAATACAATACTTGAGATTCTCTTCTCCTTCAAATCCTTGATCAGAATTTAACACATGATTAATGATAAATTGTGAAAGTGAAACTATACCTGATAAAAATCTAGAGCTACAAGAGGATATTTCTCACTAGGTACAATAACTACTGCATTACCACGAATAACAGCTGGAGCAAATAATGATATAAACCCTAATAAAGGATAGTCATCAGGACAGGCTATACCAATAACACCCATTGGTTCATGTATCTTTACTGTAGCACCATATAATGTTGTTTCCTAAGAAATTAGCATAACATTTAATAATTATTCCAAGAAATTTACTTTGATCACATGGATGGTGAGACCAAGTAGCGAGTAGCGTCCATAAATGAAATACATCTTGATGAAATGATACAACAGACAGACAGTCAAAGATAGAGAGTCATGGATTCAGATGACTAAATATGTACATTATGTCTTATTTTACAAGGCTATGAGGTCTTACAAGTATATATATGTTCTTATATGTCACAAGTCTTACCTGTACAGTCCCACCATATTTATCACAATAAGCACCCCAATGAAACAATCGTTGTATAGAATCATCCACTTCTTTATAGGACAGTTCTAGATCTTTACCAGTCATCTTAGATATACGTTTACTAATTTCATCTCTTCTAACTTCTAAATTCTCTGCCATATAATATACTATCTGGGCTCGGTTGTGAGCAGCTCTTTTACCCCAGCTGTAATATAGGTACACTGTAACCATCAACTTACTTTGTAAATTTACTAATATCTAATGTATGTATGTTAAAGAAAATCTGCAGCAAACTAAACCAGAATGTAATGTGTTTCTGAACGAGTGAAGCTTTGCTATTAAAGAAATGAGATTTTATCAAGTAGAAGTATCTGCTATGTTCGTTTTAACAAAGTATGAGATGGCTTCAACATATTGGTGGAATATCTTAAATATTCAAAATCAATACATAACAAGACAAAATTTTTTTAACTTTTGAATAACAAGAGGGAAAATAGAACAAAAGAATTACCCAGGAGCAGCTTTATGAGCAGCCTCTACAGCATTTCTTACATCTTTTCTATTACTCTCACCAACAATTCCTACAACTTTACCCTGAGGATTAGAAATGGGTCTAGAATACTGTCCATCTGGACGTTTCTGTGCTCCACCATAATACAATTTATATGTTCTATCAACACTGAAATAAAACATCAAACAATACTGTATACTGAATGTAAGTCATAAACAACATGTACAGATGGTGTATTCTAGTCGTTGATTTATTTCTTGGACAACCAGACATAGTTCAATGACCTGTTCTGTAAAGTTAGTTTACAATTTTGCTTGCTTATTATCCTTTCCTTTTTTTTGTTCTCCATTGTAATCTAACAAGATTTATACCTAGGTCGCATAACAAGCTTTTTCCAGAAGCCAATCACAAGCCACTCTCCCAACTATGAGAATCACTTTTACAGGAGAGTAAAGGCAGATTTATAATAAATTCAGCAGTAGAGCAATAAAATAAATACCTTGGTGGATCAACATCACTTGTAGAACTATCTGATACAGCTGGTCTTGGTGGTAGAGTTGATCCAAATGTTTTTATGACCTCATCAGTAATAGCATCAGGTCGGGCTCTATCTTCCCATGCTGGCCTCACATATTCATATAATCCCTATCAAATATATATACACAATCTTTTAATGAATAACAGTTTATCATGGAACTCAAGTCCAGCACTATATTCCAATTGGCAAAATTACTTCATTCAGTATTCCTTAAACACATCTACACAATCAAGTGATGTACAAATGAGTTTGAGGTCTTTTAGTATAATTTCAAAGAACAAGGACTAACCTCTTTACCACCATCTCTTCCATATCCTGATTGTTTATATCCACCAAAACCTGCTGCGGCATCAAATACATTGTGACAATTAATCCATACTGCACCAGCTTTTATGTTAATAGCAACTTCCATAGCAAGACTAATATTCTCTGTCCATACACTACCAGCTAACCCATACACTGTATTATTAGCTAGACTAATTGCTTCTTTAGCTGTTCTAAATGGTAACACTACTAATACTGGTCCAAATATCTATTCATACAAAATTCAACAGTAAAATTGTTAAAATGAATTTAAATAAGAAAGTTACACATAGCAAAATTTCATAATAAAGTATGTATTAGTAAAATAAGGAGCTCAGCCATAGAATGTCTATTAAGAGAAATAGAATATTTCACTCTTATTAATGCACACATTATTGCCATAGAAATTATAAACCTTCAGTTAAGAGATTATTTTGATATTTATCATAACAGTACTGGCAGAAATTAAATTACCTCTTCAACAACAACTCTAGAAACAGTTTGTACACCAGTTATTAAAGTTGGTGGATAAAAACACCCTCTACATGGTATACTTATACTGGCTTGGTAAACCTTATAATAGAAAATACCACAATTTGTCAGGAATTTTACCAATAAATGCTCCACATTTCATATGGGTGAATAAAAATATATTACATACTAATACTGGCTTGATAAACCTGATAATAACAAACATTTTCATTGAATAAAGGGGCTATCAATATCAAAGAAGATAAAAAATAACATTCATTGAGCCTTACCTTGTATACCAAAAAACATAGCTCCCATATCAAATAAAAGGACATAAGACTTACCTCAGCACCTTCTTGCCTAGCACTATCAACATAATCAGCTATAGTTTTTTTTTGTGACTCGTCAACAATAGCTCCCATATCAATAGTTTTATCTAAACTATCTCCCAGGCGGAAGTGTGTTAATCTTTCTTTTAATTTGTTGACTAATTTTTCTTGTACAGACTCATGAACCAGTAGTCTAGATCCAGCACTACACACCTACAATATATTTATTCATTTATAGCTCTAGGTTGGTACTTCCTAAATTGTATAATTAAGCAATAATTCAAAATACCATTGAAATTCAAAAGAAATTAAAGTGTACATTAAAAATTTGAAATTCAAATCACCTAGTGAATCATAAATCCATATTAACAATGGTTTGTATTTTTGTAAACATTTTAGACAAAAAGATAAAAGAACATACCTGGCCTTGGTTAAACCAAACAGCATCTACAATACCCTCTACAGTACTATCTAAATCAGCTGTATCAAATACTACTACTGGTGATTTACCTCCTAATTCTAATGATAACTTTTTACCAGTACCAGCTGTTGATCTCCTGAGTACCTGTCCTACCTTATAACAAATGATATAAATTTACAAAATAATTTAAGGTTACTTTCAAACCAATCTAAAAATATATTCATACAAGAAAGTCTTTATGCAGTTAAAATATGACATAAAAGCCCCAACTAACTTGTTGAATGAATCACTTTATTACAAACCTCTGTAGAGCCAGTAAAAGCAACTTTATCAACATCAGGATGAGCAGCAAGTTGACCTCCAAATGCTCCATTACCAGTGACGACATTAAACACACCAGGTGGTAGACCAGCTTCACTACAGATTTCAGCTAGTAATAGAGCTGTTAATCTGGTATAGGTAGCTGGTTTTAATACCACTGTATTACCCATGGCTAATGCTGGACAGATCTTCCAGGTTAACAGCATCAATGGAAAATTCCAAGGAACAATAGCACCAACAACACCTACAATTATTAACATTGTTAAAGCACCAAACAATGATACCTAATAGTTACAGTACATGTATTAGTAATTCAATTTGATTTGTATTGTGAGTACTGTCACAGGAAGATGTAAATTATCTACATTTATAAGGGAACTGTATTGCAATGCAATAGTGATATTTGTAAGCCATGTATCTACCGGTCCCTTATGGTTACAACTAATTTTAGTAGGACGTAAAACTCCATTCATTTCATTTCATTTCATTTCAAACTAATTTTGATAAGCTTGTTTCATATCATTTATGCACATGTCTGTTTAGTGACCCAGAAAGAGTCAGTTTAGTGACCATAATTGTGCTGTTTAAGGTATGTGAAGAGATTTTCAAAAAAGGCTTGAAACCACCTATTTGAAAAGTAAAATCATTCATCTATCGATTGCAACCAATAAAAAAAATTAGAAATAATTCTAAAATAGCTAAAAAACCTTTTAAAAACACAGGTCTGAAATATGCAAAAATGAAAGGTCGTTTCCGTGACCTTTTGTAAATGACGTCAGAGATGCCCAATCTAATTCACTCGCCATATTGTTTACATTGACGTTATGCCGCAGTGTGTGGCCTATGGCTGTAATAATCGCGGAGGAAAGGGCTCTGGTGTTCATATGTTCCGCTTTCCTAAAGATGAACATCTTGTGAAAACTTGGATTGTCAAACTGAAGCGGAAGAATTTTTCCCCCACTAAATATTCCAGGCTGTGTTCCGATCATTTTGCAGACGATGCGTATGACCGGAACCCAGTCTTACTAGCCCAATATGGATATGTGAACGCCAATCCAAAGCTCAAGGCAGGTGCCGTGCCAACCATTTTTCGTGAACCACTAAGGCCTCATGCCAGCATTGACCAGAAAAACAAAAGAGGCGATCGTCGAAAAGGTGGAGGGGCTTTTGCCAAGAGGCAAAGGTTGCAGGTGAGTTTCAAAATTCTGACTTACACCTACGAATGTTGAAGATTGAACTGAAGAAGAAATGAGTAGGCCTAGATCTTATAAAGTAAAAGGAACGTACATGGGCTAAGTTAATCCGAGTTATCTGTGGCATAGTATTGTCAATTTTTTACGAATTTTTATATTTAGGCCTATTGACTAGGCCTATTCTAGGGTCAGAGATCCTTGCTCTAGCTAGGCTATCGTTTCAGTCGGATTCATGTCTCCCGAATCGGCTACGCACTTTTTGCCTATTTCCTCCCTTACGAATGGATGTCAGCAACAAATATGCACATAAATCTATACTCCAACCCTTTATGGCCATTTTCATATAATAAAAATTGGTCTTACCTTCACAACGACCGTCCACTACCATTTTAAAAGTGTCCCTATCACGCCTGAATGCAGATTTCCATTGAAAATCAAAACGAGGCTCCACGTTATGTCAATGTTGTACAGTGAAATCATTTTCGAGTTTTGATGGCGTGTGTTAAAATGAATGTTTTAAAATGTATATTGGGTGGTCTGTGTGAAGGTAAGACCACATTTTATTATATGAAAATGGCCATAAAGGGTTGGAGTATAGATTTATGTGCATATTTGTTGCTGACATTTATTCGTAAGGGAGGAAATAGGCAAAAAGTGCGTAGCAGATTCGGGAGACACGAATCCGATTGAAACGATAGAACAAGGATCTCAGGCCTACTACGAATTTGAATCAGCAAAGGCCTCTTCCGATCAATTTTATTGTTGAGAGCCAATTTAAAAGAGTTTGTGAAAAGTTTTTGCCTACCATGTCGTATTTCCAAGACGGGGATCATCCTCTTCTTCCGTATCTGTGTCAAGTTCTGATGGATCGGAAGAATCCGACTGGGGGGAGTCTGAAAGCTTGGCAGTTTCGTCAGATATGGAGCGTTTTAATGATTCGAATTGATATGGCTTAATTTCTAATGACTCTATACCAGCTGATAAATCCTCCATTGCCCACATATGATCAGAAATTAAAGCGCTAAACTCCCGAAGGTTATAATAATATTAGCTAGGCTTAGTTCTCCATTTGTTTTTATTTTAGTTGGGCATCTCTGACGTCATGCGGTCACGTGATCGCCTAGCTCATTAACGTTCGACTCATGCTAAAGAAGCCTACTTTGAAAGCCTTTTTTTCTACTCTAAACGTTTTTTGAAAAAAAAAAATTTGTTGGAATTGATAGATATGTTAGTTTACTTTTAAAAATAAATGCTTTTGATCAAATTCAACGATTTTCATATTTCTTTTCACATATCCTTTAAGGTAAGTAAAAGATTATCAATAGCATTGAAGTTTTGGTATTGAAGACATTTGCTTGGCTAGATCGAGCAAATGACAGTTGTGGGTTCTGATCTCGATTGGCTTGTGAACGTCTGATGATGTTAAATAAGCCATTTTCACTGAATACCCTAGAAAGATTAATGCAAAGAGGTTTGGCCAAGGACCAGCTGGTAGAAAGATTTTGAACTTTGAAACTAAGTAAAATATACTGGTTTCTTTCATTCTTTCTTACCTTCACTTTATATATTTTTTATGTTCAATTTATAATTGTTAGTTGAACTTACAAGCTATGCTATGTGATGATAACTGTTTACTAACCTATTGGTTTCCACCCTCTCATTTCAGATTCCATTAATTGTGCCCACCCAGCATGATGATAAAAATGGCGTACTACAAGTGGTATATCAGCATCTCTTGTTTCTCGTATTGGTTTACCATTATCCATAGACTCTATAACACTCACCAACCTTTGATGTTTCTGTACATGTCTTGCAATACTGTAATGACAAATTTGATGTACATGGCTTCAAAGTTCAAAGGCTTATTTATAAAAACATAAAAATGGGATAATTCCTTGTACATTGCATGCTTTTTTCTGAAACCTTGCTACCTTCCCCATCCCTCACGAAAAAAAAAACTTTCTAGAATATTAGGCTTGCAAAAAATATATTACGACAAACCTTTATTTCATTAGAAAAAATATATGATTTTTTTTTCCTATAAAGATGTCGAGCTCTTACATGAGGAGATAAAGTGCTCCATGATTGAAAAGCTTTTCTAGCTGCTTTTACAGCTAAATCTACATCTTCACTGTTACCCTGTATAGTGGCAGTTAGTACTTCACCTAAATCATATAAATTCATTGGAAAATACTAAAACCTAAAAATGCATATTTGAAGACTAAACTAGAAAAATTATATTTTACAATTTAGTCTGGATTATCATCATAGGATGTATATATCAAGGAGATTTGGTTCAATTGATAATTTTAGATATTTCAAGCCAGTAATATAGGGCTAACATGCAATAAACATCTCGTCATTCTTAAGGACTGACATATTTAAAAGATTCTCTAGACTAAAATGGAAGTAGAATAGGCATAGACTTCATGCTGGGTAAACTTCCCTTATTACCCACTACACAGCATTTCATTTTCATTATTAATCACAATTATAACACTAGAATTGCTTACAATTATGAACGTATTTCGAGAGCCTTAAAATATTATGTAGGCTAAATTTGCAATGACCTACATCTAGACAATATATTGAATATCATTTTACCTAGTTTTCAAAGTCATAAAATAACTAGGTCACACCTTCCGTAACGGTTAATGATGGCGAAAATATGAAAATTATAAATTTTTGCTGTATATTAGTACACTTATCTCTATAAATTTTTTAAGTAAGCCAAATTAAAAAATATCTACTCGTAGACAATATATTGAATATTATTTGACCTAATTTTCAAGGTCATAGATTAAGTGGGTCACACCTTCTGTAGCCGTTAAAGTCACCTAATTTTGAAAAAATCGAAATTTAAATAATTCGAAAGAAAATACGAAATTTGAAAATCGGTCTCCAAGAAAATGTAGATAATGATCCCTTGTATCTATGTGCTAAATTTCATCAAAATCGGTCTATCAATAGTGTCTGAATTTCGGATTTAAGAATTGTAACGCAAATTCAAAATGGCGGCCGATATGACAGCTTGACCTAATTATTTAGGTCAAATCAATTACTATTGACAAGTTATTTATAAAACAGTTTTCACTTTTCACCTAGCAGTTATAGACCAGAAGTTACGCAATTACGTCATTTGAGGCTAAACCGGAAGTGGATTTTTTTTTTTCACATTTTTTTTAAAAATTTTAATCATATCGCCTATCAACTGGTAAAGTTTCAAAATTTTACCATTTATATTAAACGAGAAATCACGGTCTGAAATTTTTGCCGATGGCCCTTGAATATTGAATTGCAAATCGTGGGTAAAATATTTAACCTAATTGCATAAAACCTATAATTGTTAGTTGACAAATAAAGTCTTTAAATGGCATTTAGCAATTGTGAGTACGATATATATGCACAGCTTTATGGAACAACAATCACTGGTTAAAGTCTATGCTACGTTTCGGCGTGTTTCTTTTTTTTTTTTTTTTTTTTTTTTTTTTTTTTTTTTTTTTTTTTTTTTTTTTTTTTTTTTAGTTTTTGCACTCAGATAAAGTGTCTGATGACGTTCGTTCTCATTGTAAATTGAGACACTTAGTATGCAGTCTGCATTGTAGAAAGGGTTTGGTTCTGTTGGGCTACTCGGCTTCACCCATCCCGAGGATTACGAGCTATTGGTGTTAGAGACACCTATGAACAGCTAGAAGGTTCGGAGGGGTTTTAGAGAACCTCTTAGCCCAACTCTGAAACATAGGTGTTGTTACATGCTATTATTAGTATTTAGTAAAGAGGTGAAGAGATTAAAGATGCTGATAGATCTCGTCCGGTTATGCATACATATTTTTATCATCATCGTGCTATTTTAGTTTTTAATTACATATATTTACAACATTTTTTTGTACTATATATTATAGCATTTACAGTATATACAGATAGAACAGTCGAAGAGAAAGAGATGTATTAGGCAGAAATTTGAGGGGATAGTTAAATATTTACACAATAGTTACATGCTTATATTTACTTTTTTTTCCACACAGGTTAATTATTCTATTATTGTTTTTATTTTGTTGCATTAGTGTGCAGTGAATAGAAGGGGCTGAGTGTGAGTGTGTCCAGATCTATAGACATGATGATTGGGTGGTGAGGGTGATTAGATGTGCTGATTCATTACGATTCACTCTTTTCTCAAGTACTCCAAGCTGCCACTCGCTATATACAAGATGAGAATGTGGGGTTAGGGTATCGTATAGATCTGGTTGTGGTCTGTAGTCCTTAATTTGCTATTGCTTAATAGTTATTTCCCATTTACCAATGTGTGTTTTTAGTATTCAGTTATTTTGTTATAGAGTTGGCTGCATTAGTATTAGTAGCAATGTGTATTTGTATAGAATTTGATTGTTAGAACCCTTAAGTTATGGTATTGTATAGTAATATATTTAGTTTGTTTAATTCGGTGTTATGATTCCTGTTTTTCCAGATTATATGGTAAAGTAGTATCGTGCATTTAAATTTGGGTATGGTGGGTAAGTATTTAGTTTAAAGTAAGGTATAGGTAAGTTAAAATTATTGTCCTTTGAAATATTACGTATATGAGTTTGGGCGAGTTGTCTGAGTGGTTTTCAAGTAGATACATGTTTGAAGTAGGTGTTCTATTGTTTCTGGATGTTTTTTGCAGTAGTTACAGTGTATATTGGGGGAGTGTAGTGCTCTGCAATGGAGCAAACTTTTTGTATGCAGTGCAGAGTTGATAAGAAGGTATGCAAAATCTTTAATGTGATTGGTTATTTTAAATGTTTGGAAATTAAAGAGGTCTGTGAGGTCAAGTGTCGGGTTTTCGATGTAAATTTTGGGTTTAGTTGTTGAAGTATCAAGTAGGTTTTTATAAATGGTTTTAATTGGAGTTTTCTGTTGGTAGTCAATAATGTCAGGGTATTGTTTATATGTAGGGCGGAGTTTTTGAATAGTAGTATTATCTTGTATAGTAGTGACTGAGTTTTTGAGAGGGGGGTAGTATGTTTCTTAGGGTAATACCTAACCAGTAGTGTAGTAGTGCCATCCAGGCGTGTTGTTTGTTGTCATTTACTAAGAAGTTATTTATCAGCTGTATATGATTGGCTTTGAGTTTGAAGTGTAAATCAGGGATGTTGAGACCACCCTGTTTTAATGGTAGGGTGAGAGTTTTCCTCTTGATAGTCTCTGGTTCACCTGCCCACATGAATTTGAATATGATAGTATTTAGTTGTTTTATGATATATTCTGGTGGTGGTATGATTTTGGCTGTATAGTTAATTTTACTAAGTATAAATGTGTTGAGTGCTAGTAGTCTGTCTTTAAATGTAAGGTTTTTGGCTCTATTGATGTTAGTTGAGAGAGTTGCTTGTAGATGGTTCAGTTTCGGAGTATAGTTTTTCACTACATGGTCATTGCCGTAATATATGCCTAATACCTTGACAGAGCCAGTAGGGTTTGCATTTAGGTCTGTATCGGGTCTGAAGCCGTTAATGCAGATATACTCGGTCTTATCTTTATTTAGTTTTGAGCCAGAGACTTTTGCAAACGACTCCATCTCCGACATGATGCAAGACAGAGACATCGGGTTGGTTATGATAGCAGAGATGTCATCTGCGTGCTGGAAGATTTTCGTAGGGATAGCCATGTTGGGAATTTTGATGCCAATTATTTTGTCGTTTTGCATTATTTTGATAGCCAGAGGGTGGATAGCCAGAGTGTAAAGGAGCATTGACAGCGGGCATCCTTGTCTTACAGATCTTTCAATTGGGAAGTCGTTTGTAAATGCCCCGTTTACTAGAACCTTACTAGTTATATTGCTGTATAAAATGTTTATCCATTCGGGGATGTAAGTTGGAAATTTAAGGTAGGTAAGTAAGGTTGTTAAGTAGTTATGCTCGACTCTGTCAAAGGCCTTTTCTTGATCAAAGGCAATTACAGCTCCCTTAATCTCCTTCTGTTCCATGTATTGCAATATGAATTTGATAGAGTGTAGGTTGTTGATAATGGTTTTGTTTTCTCCCGCCCCAGATTGAGTTGTATATATTAGGGTGTTGAGGGTTTTTTTGAGTCTGTTTGCTAGTACTTTAGTGATAATTTTGTAGTCTGTAGTCAGTAAGGAAATAGGTCTGTAGTTTTTTAATTGTTTTGTGCTGCCTTTCTCTTTGTATGCGATTGTAATTATGGCTGTACTTTGTGTTTTTGTTAGAGTTTTACTCAGGTAGATGTTATTTATCGTTTCCGTTAACTGGTCTCCGAGTTCAGCCCAAAATTCCAGGTAGAATTCCTTTGGGATTCCATCAATACCGGGAGATTTGTTGTTTTGGAAAGATTGTAATGCTTGTAATACTTCGTGTTTGCTGATGTTATTTGATATTGATAGCTGTTGTGTTTCTGAGATGGTTGGAAGTTGAATGGAATTTAAGTAAGTTTTGATGGTGTTATCTGAAATGTATTGCGATTTGTACAGGTTGGTATAGAACGTTTGCACTATGTCCATTATTTCAGTTTGGGTACTCGCTGCTTTACCGTCACTATGCTCAAGTTGGTTTATGTTTTTATTGATGGACTTTTTCTTTTCAAACATTTTGTATATGTCGGTGTTGTTAAGGTCACCATTTGTGAAAGGGACTTTTGATCTGATTAGGGTACCTAGGTTTAATGCATGTCCGATGTTCTGAATGGTAGTTTTGACTAATTCTATTTCATGTATGTTGGTGTCTTTGTCTTGCTCTAAGGTTTCAAGTTTTTGGTAATTCTCATTAAGTTTCTGTTTATTGTCTTTAAGTATTCTTGTTGAGTGTTTGATTGATATATCTTTGATTTTCTTTTTCAGGTCTTCCCACCATAATAGCGGATTAAGGTAAGTATGTTTTATTGTTTTGAAATGTTGTATTATATATATGATATGTGTTTTGTATATTTTTTCTTGAAGTATGGATGTATTTAATTTCCAGTAGGACTTTCCCCATTTGTTTCTATTTATTTTTAGTGTTGCAGTTACTGGTTTATGGTCACTGATAGTGGTTGTAAGGTGTTTTATGTCAATAAGTATAGCTAGGAGATGTTGACTGATATAAATTCTATCAAGTCTAGATTTTGTAAGGTAAGTATATGAAAGTTTATTGGGGTAAGTTGTTCTGAAAGTATCTATTAGTTGTAATTGTTGTAGTGTATGCAGAAAGTTCTCTTTAGTGTTCTTTGACATTCTATGGATTTGTGGGTATGTTGCATCTATTTCGTTTGCTACAAAGTTGAAATCGCCTAAAAGTATGGTGGGTTGATTTGGGTTAAGGTGTTGGTTCATGTATGTACTGATGTTGTTATAGAAGTTTGTTGTTTCAGTGTAAGTAACTGGGCTATAGATATTTAAAAGATGGTATATATTGTTTTCTATTACTATTTCTAGGTGTAAAAATCTACCTTCTAGGAATCTAGGTGGGGTTTTATTTCTAACTGTATAGTTGTTCATAACCAGTGTAGCGACACCTTTGGAGTTGTAAGTACCATTGTTTGTGTATAATTTGTAATGCGATGTGTCTTGGAGATAGTGTTTGTTTAAATCTGTAATTATCGATGTTTCTTGAAGATTTATGATGTGAGTGTTCTTGTATGATTGTAGTATTTGTGGTATTGCAGTAGTATGTTTGTGGATATTGAAAGTAAGAATTGATAAGGCCATATTAAAGGGGATAAAAAGGGTGTTTAGGGTTAGATTTAGTTAGTACTACCTGATTGATGAATTTATACGTCAGTCGAAAAAGAAGTTGAGAGAACTCGAGCCTTCTTTTCCAAGTCTTCAGTTATAGATTCGCTCAGTTTTCTTTTCTCGTTGTATTTTGCAGTTGGAGCTATCTGAAATGAACTGTCAGAAATATCTGAAAAAATTGTTGAGGTTGGGTTTGAGTTTTCGGTATTCTGCTCCACAGAGGACGCTGAAGTACCGAAAAGAGAAGAGATTGTAGCTGCTGCTACTTCAACCGATGGCGGTAAGGTTTTTGGGAGGGGGGGTGGGGCTGGTGGTGTGTCTATACCTCCAGACTTTTTTGGGGGTCGATGTGTTAGGTTCGACAGTATTTATGTCTGGTGGACAACATTTGTCCCCATCTCCATCCAAGACCGTTAGCCCATTAGTTTTTCCTGGCCTTGGGGTAATTATTGGCTCAGATGTTCCGACCAACGTTATAGGCATGGTGGTATTTGCCGGGTTTTGTTCAACTACTTTTGCATACGTAGTTTCAGTAGTCGTAGCTTCAGGTTTGGAAGCATGTGGACATTCGCGTCCAATATGCCCGTATTCGTGGCATTGATAACATTTTCTACCCTGCCTAGGCTGTCCTTCATATCTGACAACAATGCGGAAGCCAGATATGAATATAGCAGATGGTATTGGCTTTTTCATGTCCTTGACATGTACTTGCCGTGTGCCACTCTGTACGCTGGGGTAGGCTCCAAAAGTAGTGTCACGTACACTGAAAACAGTGCAATATTGTTGTAGCTTATTGGCAATACTTTCATTTTTTAGGTGGATAGGAGCATTATAGCAGGTAATAACCATTTTGTCAATAGGTTGTTCCCATACTTCTTCCTTGCATATTTCAAGTTCCAATTTCAAATTATGGATTGCCATATCGTTTTCAAAGATGTCAATAAAATTGTGTACCTGTGATTCTTCAAATGTTGTTAAGAAAAAGGTGTTGGGCTGGACATTTTGCAGGCATCTTATCCAAGGGATGTAATTATAAGGTTTACCTTTTTCAAGTATGAAGTCTAAGATCTCTGTAGATTTTATCTTTGGTTCTGTAATGCCGTTTGAGTGAATCAGGAGGGTATTGGTCCTTTTAAATGTTTTAATGGCAACCATTCCATCATTCTCAAAACGAACACTTCTTGTATGTTGAGTCATTTTAAACCATGGATTGTATCCACCATTTTAGACATCAGGTAAGTAAGTAAACGTCACACTGTAAGAATGCTTTCTATCTAGTCCCTTTATATAAAAACGAGTATACTAATCATTCTCAGTGATCTTAGCCAAAAGGCCGAGAAGCGATGAATTTGTTACCAAATTGAAGGAACTGCAGAACATCGGGAAGATGTACTCATATGATGTCGTCGACCTATTCACCAATGTTCCATGTAAGGATGTGTTGAGTATCATCAGAGAAAAGATATCAGAATTAGATACTCCATAAGATACCACACTAACTACAGACAGCATTGTCGACCTAATTCAGATGTGTATGTCATCTACCTACTTCACTTGGGGAGATGAGATCTACGAACAAATCCACGGTCTACCAATGGGAAGCCCCTTGTCACCGTTGATCACTGAAATCTACATGACAGCCTTTGAAGAAAAGACCATGGAAACATCACCAATCTCGCCAATCTGCTGGTTCCGGAAAGTTGATGACACCTTTGTTATGCTTGGAGAAAATGATGAGCCAACTGCTCTACTTCAACACCTAAATGCTCAGCATCGAAGGATAAAATTTACTATGGAAAAAGAAGAAAATGACTCAATACCCTTTTTGGATGTGAGAATTATGCGGATAGGAGGTCAGCTGAAGACGTGTGTTTATAGGAAACCTACACATACAGATCAGATGTAAACTTCCAGTCTAACACACCTCAACATGTCAAAAGGGCAGCCATCACAACACTGGTCAGAAGAGCAAAAAGGATTTGTGATCCAGAATACTTTCAACAAGAGCTACAACACATCAAGAATGTATTTTGTATGCACAACAACTATCCTTCTACTTTTGTTCATGAAGCCATTCGATCAACACTGATGGCAAAACCCACCAACCAACAATCTGACACAAACAGACCCCCAAACCGCATAGTTATACTATTCATTGGAAAGGCATCATCCCAAATTAAGAAGATCCTAAAGAAGTCGGTTGGTATTGAAACAGTGTTTTCAGTTAATACAACACTTAAAGACTTACTCAAAGCCAATGGAAAATTGAATCCCTCCAACAACCAAAAGCCTAAGGGATGCGTTTACCGAGTTGAATGTTCCTGTGGAAGCTCTTACATTGGGGAAACCAAAAGACCCCTTGATGTTCGTCTAAAAGACCACCAAGACAAACCTGGCAATGAAGGAACATCAGCTGTAGCTGAACATCTTGCTATGGGGGGAAAAACAGGACATAAAGTAAACTTTGAAAATACCAACATACTGACATTAAAAAAGCATATTGATAAAACCAGGAGACTTCATGAAGCCATCAACATCAGAAGATACCAGCCAGACCTAAACAGAGATGAAGGTGTCAGAATTTCACATGCATATGACAAACTTATCTGACTGAATTACTAATTTGCATAAATTTATTCATATTTGGTAAATAAAGCACTTCACTTCCCAATCACTAGTTAGTTTTATATGATATTATTCACTATTAATAAAACAATTATTTACTTAATCTTCAATTAACCCCCTTAATTGAATCAGAATTGTATGTTATTTTAAGAATCAGTTTCCTTTTTTTCATACCTTTAAACATAAATGTATTTGCAATAATAAAACATTTTATCTCTTGTGTTATTTTAATTATAACCCCTCTTAATTGAATCAGAATTGTATGTTATTTTAAGTATTTTCCTTTTTATCTTACCTTTTAACATTAATGTAGTTGCAATAATAAAATATTTTATCTCTTGTGTTATTTTAATAATAAGTACAATTGTATATATATCGTTGCCTATCATGTCTTGTCATTCTGTGCCTGAGGACGGCGGGGGAAACACGCCGAAAAGTAGCATAAACTTTAACCAGTGATTGTTGTTCCATAAAGCTGTGCATATATATAGTTGACAAATACATTAAAGTTTTCAAATCTGAAAATCCGGTCAAATTGGAACCGAAAATAAACTTGCTAAAGCATAAAAAACTTAACTTCTGGTTCTCACTTCCGGTCAGAGATAGAACTTCCGGTTTTGTTTTATTTGATAATAGAAATCATTCTAAGATCAACTGTAGATTTAGAATTTCTGTACCTTTTACCAGTTTGTCTGCAAACTCATCCAAGAATGGCAAAAAAAAATAAATAAATAAAATAATCTGAACGATTACAATACGTTTTCGCCAAAGTCGAAATACGTAATTATGTCATTTCAATCTACAGCCTATATCAAATACATGTACCTGTGGATGGTGACTTAGTTTCATATTTTTTTCTTTCATCTGTTGGTTTATACCATTTACCATCAATAAAATGTCCAAAATCCCTGCCATGATCTTCTAACCATGCCTTTTGAAAAATAAAATTAATTTTATTGCATCCAAATACTTTGGTGTATTTTACTAACATAGACTATGGTAGGCCTACTGTTATTGCACATGCAAGTGTGTTTCAGCTCTATGGCAATGGACCTTATATTTTATCCATGATCATTCTATTTAAATGGAAATTTTCAATGATTCTGACAAGACTTTGTTGTGGTATGTACTTTATAATTGTTGGCCTACTTTACTGACCTAGTGTCTTACATACTCTTTGGCCTTTGGTTAATGGTTAAATGTATGTCTCCACTTATTAATTATTGTTTATTACTTATTTCTGTTTTTTGAGGATTAAATGTACAGCCATGCTATGCATTGAACAAATATTACAACCTCCTTAGAGCAAAGGTCAATTTACATTACACAGGCCTATTGCTATATTGAGTGTTCTATTTGATTATATATCTTAGTACAGCATAACATTATCACCAGAGAGAACTCATGCAAAATTCTACTCAAACTTTGAACTGTAAAGTTTAGGTTAACTAAAAATGGAATAAATCAAAACAGTGTGCATAAAACTAAACCTTAGCAACGTTGTCAGCCTCTGGAGCAGGACCGTAATTTAGTGATTCGAAAATATTTGCAACAGAATTGTGCTCTGTGGAGATTCCAGTAGCTGCCATGTTTATGACCCATTGACCTAACTTAGATAGGAACCAATAAGAATTCGAGCACCTGCCGTTATCAAGGTCATCAATTTTGACGTAATCAGTACTTTGATTGGTTGAGTCGCAATAAGTAAACAAATCGTCAAGGCAAGTTTCTTGGCAAGACAACACGAATCGTCACTGAAAGTTCGTCTACAGCGGCTACACTACAAACATGTATTAGAAATTAATAAGAAACGAAATATTTGTATTTGTATTAAATTTATAAAATAAAATAATCAGAGTAGTTGAAGTTGCGGTTAGTTGTATTATACTCACAATTAAAAATGAATTATTACAAAATATTAGAAACTATGATATGTCACAGTTAGGAAATTGTTATAAATGAATTAAACTAGAAATTTCATCGAAACTTAAAGAGGCAGGGTTCACCATTTTTGGGTCTAAATAATTAGATCTTGAATTAGGTGTATATATGAACTTGGAATTTCACTTTCTATTTCTAAATCTATTCTTCACATAAAGGAGTCTCAAGAAAAGAGGAGACATCATTATTTTTCAATATTGGACACGTGAAATATGAAAGCTATATAATATAATATAATACTGATTTCTGCTCACCCACAAACTCTTTCCTAATTTGAAAATTTCGGAGCATATTTCATTCGTGAACAAATGATTATAATCCAACACACTGCATTGGATTTTATATATTGTTACTGAATTTTAAACGATAACCACAGACATGAGTATTGTAAGTCAAGACTGAATCGTATACATTACTACTGAAATGAATTGCATGCATTTTAACTAAAATGAATACATTATTACTCGAATTACTGTATACATTATTATTACTGAAGTGAATTGTATTACTGGAATGATTGTATAAGTAGGCCCTATTACTTGTATTCATTATTACTGTAATGAATTGTATACTTTATTACTGGAATGAACTGAAATGTAAAACTATACATTGAAAATTGTTACATTACTGAATTATAATTATAAAATCCAAAAGAAATTGCCAATTGTTCTATAGGCATGTCCAAATTCATAATCATGTTGATTTATACATGTTATTCAAAGGACAGTCTGGGCGGATTTTTTTTATCTTGAAGTGTTTGAATCGTATATGATTGTAACCATAAAAACAAACAAATATTTCCAAGAATTGACCAAATCAGCATTTCCAATTAAATTTATCTGGATTCTAACCGTTCCCAAACTGGACCTGATCCGATACGACTCGCAAAATAGGGTTAAAAAATATCTTTCTCGCGTAGATACGACAAATAAAAACTCCGGGTCAATTTCCAAGATACAAACACATCCTAAATATTTGTTTTTTAAATTTTGCTTGGTTTTAACTATCATGAAAATGCATGTCTGGTTCTATGTGATTTTACTTTCAACGCTGATTAGAATTCCGCTGATGGGAGGGAGTGGTATTTATGTTTTAATAGTTACAAGGCCTATAATTCCAATTTTGAATAGAAACTTATTCCCTAATGTGATGTGGTCAAAATGTCCACTTGTTAAAATGTCTACAGAAAAAAGTCAAAATGTCTACAGAAAAAAGTCAAAATGTACACAAAAAAAGTCAAAATGTACAAAAAAAAACAAAACAATTTATTAACATGACATCATATCAGACCTACATACAATAATACAATCACAGAATTATTCTTTTCAGATTCAATAACTGTAAAGACTACTCCATTGTTTACTAATGCAGTAACAATTCAACATCTCTGGTCATGAAATAAAGTTCGCAACAACATTGTTAATGGGTTGTGAGTTAGTAGTATAGATCCGTATGTATGTGATACGATATATTTCGTTTTACATGTTTGTGTATATTCTCAAAAATGTACGGAAGCATTGACTGGCGAGTTTGTTGATAGTGGCGACCGGTCAACAAATACTATTGAATTTTTTTAGTGAGAAATTCGGGATATCCCTTGCGCTCTACATTTCATCTCATTTTCAGACTTGAAACACCGGATCGTGAAGTATGTTAGAACAGGAACAAACTGATCAAGCGCAAGCATTGCTTAATCGTCTACTTTTAGAATCGGTACAATAATACTAAGTTTAGATCTTTCATTCCATTCACCATACAGTCCTAGTGTCATGAATGTCATAAATGATAATATGGGCAAAGGCAAAAAGAACTGTCTTTGACATTACCCCCATTTTCACAAAAGCCACTATCCTTGTAGTTATTTGATTGGATTGTATGTCAGGGAAAACAACCAAACAAAGCCATGGACAGAAAGACTGTAAACATTATGGTTTTTTGTTCACAGACTTTTGTACAACTTAAAGAAAATAACTAAAAAAGGATAAATATTGTTGTCTATTTTAAACAGTACTATTCGGCTAAATTGAACCGTGTCAAATGAACTTGGTAATTGTATTTTATATAGGCCTACTAAACACTAGAACAATTTGTTCTGAACCCTGTTGAAAATCAAAAGAATTTAATCAAAAACAAAGTTATTGCCCTTGTTCTTGAAAAACTGTTTAATCTTAGCCCATACAGGTTTTAAAAAGGACCAAGGTGGCAGAATATTATTTTTGATTTTCAGTAGGCCTACCGGTATTTCTAATCTGAATATTTTGTTTTGTACTTTGTAGACTACTGGTGAAGATACTGATAAACTATCAAGTGAATTACAAACACAGAACAAACCATTTTCTACAGTTATACCATCACCAGGTTTGTCAAGTTTATATATTGTATTGTAGCACAAACATTGCGCATTTTAACCATAAATAACAGTCCTTCTATTCATTAATGTGTCATTTTCCCAATGTTTCAGGATTTTGTGTCAAACTCAAGAATAAAAAAGATGAAAAGTTTTTCGTCAATATCTGTACAGCAGATAATGTAAGTAATGGAATTCAGTTTTCCAGATGTTTTTTCTCTCATTTTGCACAGATAAAAGGAAGTAATTTTTGCTGAAAAATTGACATTTGATACCACTTTACATTTGAACCCTGCCTTCTAGATTTATCATTTTATATGTCATAGGCCTACTGGTATTAACAAAATTAACAAAAGAGGATAGTTTTTCTCTGATATCCATGACATATGAGTTATTTTATGTGTTTTACAAAATAATAATGTTTAATGTTAAATGTTAATATTAGAGAAAAAAAGCTATTGTCTATTTGTAAAAATGATTGCAACTTCAGCAACTTATAAAATAAGTTTTTAAAGGTAAACTGCTCCATTTCAATTGCAAAATTTGTAAATGTATAGAAAAAGGTTGAAAATATCTCCATAGGAAGGGGTTGAATATCTCCATAGGAAGGGGTTAAATATCTCCATAGAAAGGGGTTAAATATATTTCAATAGGAAGGGGTCAAATATCTCTATAGGAAGGGGTTAAATATCTCAATAGGAAGGGGTTAAATATCTCAATAGGAAGGGGTTAAATATCTCCATAGGAAGGGGTTAAATATCTCAATAGGAAGGGTTAAATATCTCTATAGGAAGGGGTTAAATATCTCCATAGGAAGGGGTTAAATATCTCCATAGGAAGGGGTTAAATATCTCAATAGGAAGGGGTTAAATATCTCAATAGGAAGGGGTTAAATATCTCAATAGGAAGGGGTTAAATATCTCAATAGGAAGGGGTTAAATATCTCAATAGGAAGGGGTTAAATATCTCCATAGGAAGGGGTTAAATATCTCAATAGGAAGGGGTTAAATATCTCAATAGGAAGGGGTTAAATATCTCAATAGGAAGGGGTTAAATATCTCAATAGGAAGGGGTTAAATATCTCAATAGGAAGGGGTTAAATATCTCTATAGGAAGGGGTTAAATATCTCAATAGGAAGGGGTTAAATATCTCAATAGGAAGGGGTTAAATATCTCCATAGGAAGGGGTTTAATATCTCAAAAGGAAGGGTTTAAATATCTCTATAGGAAGGGGTTAAATATCTCCATAGGAAGGGGTTAAATATCTCCATAGGAAGGGGTTAAATATCTCAATAGGAAGGGGTTAAATATCTCAATAGGAAGGGGTTAAATATCTCAATAGGAAGGGGTTAAATAATAATAATATTTTTATTAATATTTTTATTTAAGTGTAACAAATCATTACATATTACAACAATATCTATATACAAAATAAAAATAATGATTTCCGGCCATATTTGACCTACGATACACTACAGTATAAACTAAATTATCACAGTAAATTTTTAAATACAGCAGATTAAATACTTTAAAATTCATAAACTGTAAATTAACAAGAGTTAAAATTTTTTTAATACAAAATAAACAAAATATGATTTAAGAAAATCAACAAAGGCTATTAGAATAAAAATTGTCTTAAAACCACGGTATTTATAGAAGCACTAATGACATAAAACAGTTCAGAATATGTTAA
Organism: Nipponacmea schrenckii; assembly: GCA_030562195.1. Taxonomy (NCBI): domain Eukaryota; kingdom Metazoa; phylum Mollusca; class Gastropoda; family Lottiidae; genus Nipponacmea; species Nipponacmea schrenckii. The sequence continues at coordinate 13,485,211 of JAUJPP010000003.1, read as the reverse complement.
CTATTTAAAAAAGGCAGTGAGTATATAAAATGTTTAAAATTTTAAAAAGAGCACTATAAATATATAAAATTACAATAACAATTTTCTCCTATAAGACATTTGTTCTAAAAATTGACCTAGTTTTAACTGGGCATTATCGTCTGCCATAACTAATAAAAATAAATCATAGCTAAACTCATGATATTTTGGTAGTGTGGGGTCTACAAATTCAATTAAATAATTTCTTCTTATATCATTGTATGCATTACATACCATAATAACATGAAATTCATCTTCGATTTTATTATTATTACATAAGGAACATAGCCTATTTTCAATTGGTGTTTTGGGTTTGGTCCAGTCTCAATAGCAAATATCTCTATAGGAAGGGGTTAAATATCTCAATAGGAAGGGGTTAAATATCTCTATAGGAAGGGGTTAAAGTTTCTGACTGAACCAACTACTATAAGAGATAGCTATCCAGGTTAAATGGCATAATGTTTCAGACTTATTTCATTACTGATATGATTAATTTTAAGGTTCCCAGTCCACCAGATGTAACTGATGATGAGTTGATAAAAATATTAGAATCAGATGACCCTACTCAGTTTAGAATACCAATGAGTATAGGTGCACCACATGCAGAACTTGATAAATGTAAGTTTTTTATTCATTCGAATATATATCATCTTTATGTGACGAATGTATTTGTAAAGAAAAACATCAGAAAAAGTGGCTGAAATGTTCAAAGATAATCTATTGTAGTGTATGTGACATTGTTACTTGATGATGTTTATTATTTAAATATGTGATAGTATTTTATGTGCCAATTATGATATATTATGTGTTTCTGTTAGTTAATTTTTTTTATAAGATTTAGCTAAACCATTGATGATTCATAAAAGAATTTTTTTTTGTATCAGTGTTATTTATGGCTTCTTTTTACATATTATCAATTTTTCTGCCAGATGTCTTTGTTTCTTGTAATTATAGAAGTCATATATGATATTAATAACAAAAGCTGCTAATAAATTAGTGTAGCTATTTTTGTCCGTCCGTCTGTCCACAATTGCTTGTTATAGAGGCTACAGTTTTCATTGGATTTGAATGAAATTTGATGTGGTCATTTATAATGATGAGATCTTTGACAGGTTTCGATAGTGACAATTTTTCAATGAACTAGTTTTGATCAATTGCCCTTGACATAGTCATAACATGTCGAAAGCAGACCTGTGAACGCTATTGATAATACAATTTTTATTGATTAGATCTTTAAGATACTTAAAGATAAACCAGTTATTAAGTTATTGCCCTTGACTTAGTCCATCAAAAAGCATCAAAATATGCTTGTGAAAACAATAGAGACTAGGTTTCATCTGATTTGAATGAAATTTGGTGTGAGCATTAATATTAATGAGATCTTGGATTAAATAATTTTAGAGTTTCAGCCTGTTTTAAAACTTAAAATATACTTTAAAGTGAGTGAATCTTGTTAGGCAACCATTTGTTTGAATATATATATTTAAACTGTCTATTGAAAACTAGTAAACCTAGTAGTTTACAAGTGTATTGCAAGGAGAAGGGGGTCTTGAGTTATGTTAGTCAAGACTCTTGACTAACATGGCTAATTAAAGGGTTTGTAAAGAGGTTTTCTAGCCTTCTTTAATGAATCATGGACACCTTTAGTTCTATTGTGACATTCAGATTCTTCATCCAATGCCTGTGGTTCCTGCAATTTCGAGAACAATTTAACAAGAAATCATGCATTTCCCCAAAGAGAATTCATACCACCACAAGAAAATAACAAAACTAGAATTGCTTACAATTATGAACGTATTTCGAGAGCCTTAAAATATTTTGTAGGCTAAATTTGCAATGACCTACTTCTAGACAATATATTGAATATCATTTTACCTAGTTTTCAAAGTCATAAAATAATTAGCTCACACCTTCCGTAACGGTTAATGATGGCGAAAATATGAAAATTATCAATTTTTGCTGTATTTAAGTACACTTATCTCTATGAATTTTTTAAGTAAGCCAAATTAAAAAATATCTACTCGTAGACAATATATTGAATATTATTTGACCTAATTTTCAAGGTCATAGATTAAGTGGGTCACACCTTCCGTACCCGTTAAAGTGACCTAATTTTGAAAAAATCGAAATTTAAATAATTCGAAAGAAAATACGAAATTTGAAAATCGGTCTCCAAGAAAAGGTAGATAATGATCCATTGTATCTATGTGCTAAATTTCATCAAAATCGGTCTATCAGTAGTGTCTGAATTTCGGATTTAAGAATTGTAACTAAAATTCAAAATGGCGGCCGATATGGCAGCTTGACCTAATTATTTAGGTCAAATCAATTACTATTGACAAGTTATTTATAAAACAGTTTTCACTTTTCACCTAGCAGTTATAGACCGGAAGTTACGTAATTACGTCATTTGAGGCTAAACCGGAAGTGGAATTTTTTTTTCACATTTTTTCAAAAATTATAAACATATCGCCTATCAACTGGTAAAGTTTCAAAATTTTACCATTTACATTAAAGGAGAAATCACGGTCTGAAATTTTTGCCGATGACCCTTTAATATAGAATTGTAAATCGTGGGTAAAATATTTAACCTAATTGCATAAAACCTATAATTGTTAGTTGACAAATACATTGAAGTTTTCAAATCTGAAAATCCGGTCAAAATCGAACTGAAAATAAACTTGCTAAAGCGAAAAAACCTGAACTTCCGGTTCTCACTTCCTGTCAGAGATAGAACTTCCGGTTTTGTTTTATTTGATAATTGAAATCATTCTAAGATCAACTGTAGATTTAGAATTTCTGCACCTTTTACCAGTTTGTCTGCAAACTCATCCAAGAATTACAAAAAAAAAAAAATAAAACTAGAATTGCTTACAATTATGAACGTATTTCGAGAGCCTTAAAATATTATGTAGGCTAAATTTGCAATTACCTACATCTAGACAATATATTGAATATCATTTGACCTAGTTTTCAAAGTCATAAAATAATTAGGTCACACCTTCCGTAACGGTTAATGATGGCGAAAATATGAAAATTATCAATTTTTACTGTATTTAAGTACACTTATCTCTATGAATTTTTTAAGTAAGCCAAATTAAAAAATATCTACTCGTAGACAATATATTGAATATTATTTGACTTAATTTTCAAGGTCATAGATTAAGTGGGTCACACCTTCCGTACCGTTAAAGTGACCTAATTTTGAAAAAATCGAAATTTAAATAATTCGAAAGAAAATAAGAAATTTGAAAATCGGTCTCCAAGAAAAGGTAGATAATGATCCATTGTATCTATGTGCTAAATTTCATCAAAATCGGTCTATCAGTAGTGTCTGAATTTCGGATTTAAGAATTGTAACGAAAATTCAAAATGGCGGCCGATATGGCAGCTTGACCTAATTATTTGGGTCAATTCAATTACTATTGACAAGTTATTTATAAAACAGTTTTCACTTTTCACCTAGCAGTTATAGACCGGAAGTTATGTAATTACGTCATTTGAGGCTAAACCGGAAGTGGAATTTTTTTTTTCACATTTTTTCAAAAATTATAATCATATTGCCTATCAACTGGTAAAGTTTCAAAATTTTACCATTTATATTAAAGGAGAAATCACGGTCTGAAATTTTTGCCGATGACCCTTGAATATTGAATTGCAAATCGTGGGTAAAATATTTAACCTAATTGCATAAAACCTATAATTGTTAGTTGACAAATACATTGAAGTTTTCAAATCTGAAAATCCGGTCAAAATCGAACTGAAAATAAACTTGCTAAAGCAAAAAAACCTGAACTTCCGGTTCTGACTTTCTGTCAGAGATAGAACTTCCGGTTTTGTTTTATTTGATAATAGAAATCATTCTAAGATCAACTGTAGATTTAGAATTTCTGCACCTTTTACCAGTTTGTCTGCAAACTCATCCAAGAATTAAAAAAAAAAAAAAAAAAAAAAAAAAAATAAAATAATCCGAACGATTACAATACGTTTTCGCCAAAGTCGAAATACGTAATAATCCGAACGATTACAATACGTTTTCGCCAAAGTCGAAATACGTAATAATATATGTTATCTTTACTTTAACGGAGTTGAAGAGTTGTGTAATATTTGGGAAAGTCAGAGTGCTTATTATCCTTATTTATGATAAAATAGCTTGATTACCCAAGAGTTTGGCTGAGTGAATTCAAAACTGTCAAAATCACAGCCATTAGAAAAGGCTGGGAAAGTTATCTACCTTTAGCTTTAACAGATGTATGCAGGTGATAACATGTAGGAAAATTGTGTGATATATGTCATTTGTCATTGAGACTAAAGTAAATTTGTCAATAAAGAAAAGATTGGATGGTATTTATCCTCTCATTGTTATGATTATTTTTCTGATTGTAGCTGGTCAAGGTTGTACAGCTTATGATGTTATTGTCAACCCTTCATTCTATAATCAGTTAAATTCTAGTGAACTCATCAAGACATTTTTTCTGACTGTAATGTTAGAAGGGGTCGAGTCGAAATATGATCAGGAATTATCAAGAGGTATAGTTCTTTACCACTTAATAGAAATAATATTTTAAAATGTTAAAATGACAGCATTCCAGTATGTTATAATGAAAGGTTGTTTTAGATAAAACTTGATAATTGCTCAAAGATAAAAAAAAGTAGTTCAATCATTGGAATGATGATAGCTTTAAGTATGGTTACAAATTTTTACCATTTTAAGGAATGCCTAAACTCATTTTATGAGTTACTGTCGCTCATTGCTGTTTACCAGTTTGTTTTTTGGTATCTTATTTTGATGGAATGAGATATTGAAAGATTAAGATTTAATTAATCATGTTTGCCTTGCTAAATTCTGTGGTTCTTAATAATCAGATTTGAAAGGCTAAACAGAAACTGGATTATCCTCATAAAGGACACAGTTCATGTATAGAACCAGAAGAACGTTTACCTGAACTGTTTAAAAGACAAATTTCTTATATTTCTTAGAATGGGTGATATTGAAAAATCGTAAGTTTGTTGGTGATTTAGCTGAACAGTATGTTAAAGATAGATCAAAGTCATTAATTACAGAAGTGAATGAGTAAGTAGTCCATCACTAAACTATTGAAGTATTGACACTGTATTCTAACCCTGTTGAAGAGTATGTACTAATTAACTGTACATGTGGTGATAATGAGTATACACGTCCTGTAAATTAATTATTAATTCCTATAGATGTATATATAAAATATTAATGAACACAGCATGACTTTTGTTGTAAAATTTTTAATAATAGAAATGTCTATTAAGTACTAATGTGCTGCAAATGAAAGATGAATCAATTAATAAATTTTCTTCTTTTTCGTATCAAAATTTGACTGAAAGGCTAAATTTATTGAGAAAATAAGACAAACTATAACAAAAAATTTAAAAATAATAACAAGGTGAATTTTCTTTTTTCACCCTTTGATGTATTAACTTTAATATGAACTTTGATTTTCTTTAGAAATTCCTCTGACATATTGAATAGTTTGAATAACAGCTCATCAATAAATACCAACAAACAATTAATAGAAGAAATAAAACCATCAAAAGTTGAAAGAAAAATGTAAGTGTTTTCTTATTTCAGATTAAGTTGATAGATCCTGTTCAGTTTTGCTGAGGTGGATTTGTATTTTCAATGACATTGTACAAAAGTCTTTGTGTCCTTGTACTTTTATAATAAGAAAGGAAATGTCATTGTCCTATCCTTAATTATAGAGCTCCTGAACCTAAATTCACCATATTACAAGAACCTGTTTCTGGTCATCCTGAATATTTAATAGCAGAAATACATCTTCCATTAGTCGTAAGTTGTCTGTTTTTATTCGACAACTTGATTGGTTAATGAAGATAGGCCATAGTTGTATATGCTAAAAGGAAGAGCTGCGCCTCTTTGGGGGAATTTCCATCTTTAACACATGGTGCCTTGGTCTATTGCTCCAACTGAATGATTTTTCAACCTACATTGCTGACAGGGATACCTGGGTTGAATATCAATGGGATTGACCAAAGTTATTGGCTATGGATTTTCTGATAACAAGTCAGGGGAGGATACTATTATAGGTAGAAGCGGCCTGTTCCCTAATCCTATATTAATAAATATTGTTTATACACAGAAAACAAGTCCCATGATAATATCTGAATATTAGAAATATCAAAAGGGTGTGTGTAGATTATATGTGATATTTATTCATTTAAATTTGTAGAAAAGTAGTCAAACACTACAGTTAGATTTAGGTGAAGATAGAATAGTGTTAGAAACCAGATCAAATGTTTATGATTTGGATATATTTTTACCTTATGATATACAACAAGATGAATGCGGTGCCCAGTTTGATAGAAAGTCAAAGGTAATAAAATATTCAGCAGAATTAACACTATTCACAAGAGGTCATCTGCTGAAAGTGCAAGTTCTTCTGAAATCTGAATTATAAAAAAGAAATTGCTAATACTTGTTGGCCAGTGATAATGACCTTCATTGAGCATGAAGGGACTTTATTAGCCAATTTAAGAGAAATAGTTAAATACAAAACTTTCATTTTATGTTAGTATAATATGCATGTATACTTAAAGATTTTGAATTTTTCTTTATAATGGTAACAAAATTATGAAACTCAATTTTTTCTTTATAGATACTGACTATTACCATGCCAGTTCAACCTTTATCATGATAGATTCCAACTTTTGTGTTTTGTTATAATAGTATTTATATTATATATAATAAATTGGCAAAATCAATGTCAGTGGTGTAAATTGTTTTTAATTTATATGTCCTTTCTAGTCCACATATAAAGAGACCCGGGCACCAATGTTCAGAAATACGGTACCTTAATCCCAGCTCATAGATTTTTATACAGTTCTAGTACTCAAACTGACACCCAAAAATGGCAAGCCATAGCCCTTCTGCATAAAAATATTGTCTCAAGGTGGGAATAGATGAGGTACCCATTGTTGGTTTAAAACTTGAACCTCTAGTGATGCCCTATTATGTGTTTGCAAGAAACAGATTACAACCATGATTCTAGATAATGTTTACTGGTTCTTGAACATTTCCTTGAGCTATATATTATTAAATCAAAATTAGCCCTAGAATCTTTCTTGGAAATCTATTGATGCTCTCATTTCCATACCTACAAAAGGAAGTGTTAATGGCTTAGTTTAATAAGACAATGGTTCCTCAACTATTTGACCCACTATGATTTTCATATAATATTTTTTTTCATTCATAAATAGTTTTAAATAAGCTATTGAACCCCAAGTCTAGAAAACAATAACAATTCTGTATCTCAGTATGTGTACCTTCTTTCTTTTATTTGAATCACTTCAATTTGGTGTTAACATTACAACAATCACACGTTAACAAAATAAAACATGTCACACATACTCGGAGCAAAAATACGAAACAAAATGAAAGCAACATCAAATAAAAACAGTAATAATTTATAAAATAAATATGATAGGACGGCTTCAATTTGATAAACTGGATAAATTTAACCCTTATTTAAATTAACTCGTAGATTAACCCTGCCATTTACATTCTATAAGAATTAGATGGTCTTTATACTAATTTGTGCAATTTTACTTGAATCTAAAGTATCTCTTTAGACTAGCAAATGTGGCAAGTCTTCACCAATGTAACTATATCTGTGGCCATTTGTTTAACACTGCTCTTCTGACTTGGACCTGATATTCTAACTTATGTTTCTTAAGGGTATTATATATATCAATACGGACCAGAGCATTATAAAAAAAAAATAATTATTAGAAAAGTGCTATGGCGAAATGTGAATAATAATGTTCACAAATGCAGTAATTTGAACAGAAAGTCTCATTAGTTCAAATTGTTTGTGTACTTTAAGAATTGAATAAATGTTTCTGATCATATCTAATAATAATTTTGGCAATCAATACTAATTTCACTAGAACTAGTTAATAATAGGTTTACTTCATTATAATTATTTTGATTTGGTAGGTTTACTCGTGAGCGCAAGAGCAATACTTGAATTAATCAAGGCTTCTAAAACTTGGTGAACAAATTTGATTAACAGTAAAAGAACATGACACGAACCTAAAACAAAGTTTGTGTTTTTAATTTTATTGTTTGAGGTAAACAAAAGTTGTAATGAAGATGAAAATAATTCTATACAAATAAATATTGGACGGTATAGGTCATAGTTGTACAAATGATATTATATAAGTTATTATGAATGGACAAGAATTATTATGACATCTACAACACTATATCATGTGGAATCATCAAATTAATTTTGATAGATATTAAGAAATGGAATATTAAAATAACTATATACATATTTTAAAAAAGGGCTATAGTAACATGTTATCACATTTATATCACAACTATCAATAATTTACATTCAATAAATATTTAAAAGCACTTGAATTTTCTTGTTTCCTTATTACTAGCAGTGGTCTGTTAACACTACAAGATGAGCAGGGCAGAGCAAAACAAAAAAGGTAACTAGCAGCATTAGTGTCTAGCCAGTTTTCAATATACAGACACCAGTGCATAGTGAAATGCTCTGGAAAATCAGGTACATTGCTCACAAATTAGTGTTTGTTCAGTGTTTAATTAGCATGGCAAAAAAGTCACAAGAACACCTTGTAGTGAATGATTGATTTCAGGTTTCTGTGAATATGTGAGTGGCTGACTGTGCTGCTGTGCTTCACTCTTAGCTGCTCTGTCTGTAGTGTGAACAAATCTTAACAAAACTGCTGTCACATTTCAGAAAAGGATTGTAACTTGTCATCAAGTCTGTATTCTCATTCATAGAAATTTGAAATAATTTGTAAGCTTTAAACCCTTAACATCAGTGAGCAGTCTTGGATATATACTATATATTATATAGTTTTCCTCATTTTTCATTTTATCTTGGAATGTTTACTCACTCTTAAAAGATTATCAAATGTAAGAATCTGGGGGATTTCAATGAATTTTAATTAAACTAAGTCTGATATTTAGAAAACTAACTATTGGAATGTTTGAAATATGGGAATTACCAAAATGATCAAATTGTTGATATCTGAGAATCAACTAATAATATATTCACCATGAATGATATGTAAACTATCTGACTTCTGACTATTTCACAAAACAAGCAACTTGTGTAATTTGTATAATCCTATTTCTACCTGTAGTCTTCCAATATGGCATGTAGAAAGTTGTATGTGATTCTAAACACTATATTCTATACATTGTATAATAAATTAAGTAGGCAGGAGTAGATCATGTATCACTATTCACAAGCTAATTTACCATCAAAACTACTCAGTGCAATTCCAAATGCTTGTAAAGCACATAGTGGGTAATTAAAGTCCATAGTAAACACATCTTCTGCAACACGACCAAACTGCATTACAATATAATCAACTGAAATATACAATAAATTAAATATATTAATTAATTAGCTACAAACAACAGTTTTGCCCGATGTTTTCAAAATGAAAACAGGGCTTTCAAGCCTAGAACTCCTTGTCTATTCATATTCCCTTTCTGAGTAATTAAAGATTTTGAAAATAAAAATTCACATATCTTTGGTAATAAAATATGTCTTACCATCATTGTCATGAACAATTTGAAAATTTTTAACTGATGCTTGTGTGACCCGACCATGAAAATTTAACACATAAGATTGAGTTTCTGAAATAAACAAAATAACACTACATTCTTAAATACAATAACAAAATATTTTTACTGTTAAAATTATCAAGTTATACAGAAATATTGAGTAATTTTTGAGTATCAAGCTTTGCAAACCTAAATCGCTACTGAAATATAAAAATAGTAATTTAATTTGTATGTTAACAAAGTATTCAATGTGCTTTTATGAACTGATAACTTTTCTCTTGTTGAATACTATAAGTCAGTATGACTAAATACTTGATAGATCAACATACCATCATTCCACACAGGAGTTTTATTATGTAATTCTAATAAATTCTCCATATTTTTTCGTTTCCATTTTTCTATTAAGCCGTCATGTTCCTGAAAATAAAATAAACCAAAAATTACAAAACGATTTAAATTGATGGAACAAGTTAAAATCTAGACAGAAAAAATTCAGTATCAGGATTAAATAATATAAAATTACTAATTGTCAGAAAGATAAGAACACAAGCCATACCTAAGTAGATACAGTTATACACAATTCAATTGCGAATACAGTTTATTTTGTCTAATGGCAAAAATAAAAACTTGATTTATTTAAATTCAGATTTTATACTTAATATTTTCAGTTGATTTTATACAGAATTGACATGGCTATTTGCCAATACTAAATCAAAACACACTATAGCCAATTCTTAAAATACAAATGGAAGATATTGATTAACTGAATGAATAATTAATATAATTACCCCTCTAGGCTTTATTTCAACTCGTTCATGATCGAGATTCATACCAGGTATAACAACAGTCATTTTACGTGGCCCTTTAAATCCTAATACATTTGTTTCCTGTAAAATAAAAACACAAGTAGACTTTTATTATTTCTTATTAATATTATTGAATTAAAATAAAGTTAGTAAAGACACATACAGAAATCATTATTAATAAGATTAATAAATTGATAACAGTCAAAATACTTACATAAGCAATGGCTACTAATTCTTGTCTGGAGGCCACAGTTCTTTTCTTTGGATTTGTACCATTATCAAATAGTGTGAAATGTGTTCCAAGCAGGTTAGACCTGTAATAAATGTATATATAGAAATTTAATTAAGTTAATGGAAATATCTACATGCTAACCCCAATGGCATAGACTTGAATGGATATTTTCTGCTTCACATCCGAAAAGATTAATAAAGTAAAACAATGAAATACAAAGTTTAAAGAGAGAAAGTCATTAAATGAATAACACAACTCCCTCCATTACTTTTTCGAAAATATTGAACTAAGCATGGTGACATGGTGACATGGTGACATTCGAATCTGAATGGTTAATGAGAAATCCTATAATTTTCAATAATGGAGTCTATTGAAGACTAAATATAAGAAAATAATAGATATAGACATTAAGAGAAGTGTATATTAATATTTGATAAAGACAGTAGTAAATAGACCTTGTCATTTAAATCAATAAATCAATAAATCAATAAAACTCTTTCACCAATTAGAATTACAAATAGATTATATATACATCCGTCTTTATACAGCTCATTTTACTGTTTCATTCTACTGCATTTCCCTTGTTATGCTTATAATCAACTCTAATAAAGATTTAGAAAACAAAACCATATTTTTACAAATATCTTGTTAAAACCCTATATACTACTAGCCTAAAATATCTCAGTGAAACACAATATCAGCAATCAGCAAATACCTTAATTTTCCAATAAAAGCTTCACCATTTCTCGTTAAATCTGTGGGATCTGTAGATAAGAGGTAATTTGAAGTGGTACTTCTTTTCCGTTTTCTACCAGCCAATAAAAATGTCTAGAAGATAAATTAAGATAAATATCAAAATGATTAATGTTATTTGAAAACAAATTAGAGATCAATATCTCAACTTGTTTCTAATTTTTACTCTATTTCTTAACTTTATAGTTCCAAATAAATTTAACTTAAACAAGTCCAGTTACCAACAGAAAAAAAAGTTGTTCCTATATTTATTGTCAGTTGTAAATTACAATTTACATTTTATGATCTTATATTTCTGACATTTCATTGACTATGCATAAAAAATCTTTGGCCTTGAAAAACCATTTATCCTCCTATATGGTCATAAATTACTATCTAACTGATATTAACAAGCTTAACAATGGTATGATTTTAATAACAATGTCATGTTATAACTTGACTTATTAACAAAATATATAGTTCCCTACCAGACAGAAAGAAGTCAAGTGTAAAAATGAATTAGAGATAGAATAAGTCAAGTGAAAAAAGAGCAGTTCAAGTCTGTTATATCATGTATTATTTATATAAGACAAGAAATTTCACAGTTTGTAAGACTCCAACTTAACACATAAAACCTGTTACATAAACACTTCAATCTTAGTCCAGTTAAATATAAACAACAGAATAAATATCTAAGGTATTTCATAGCAGTGTGAGAGTCTCTATTCTTAATCTAATGGTTATATAAATAACATAATGGTTATTTAATCAACAGAAATAGAGTTTAGTGTTTTATTAGTCTGAATTCTATGGAAACAAGAAACTAATGAGTGGACAATGAGAAAATACTGCTATGAAGAATGTTGTTCTACTGGGACACTTCCTCACTCCTCAATATTATATAGCCACTATATTATACCCTAAACTAATAAGGTTTCTAGTTGCATCAATCAGCATTTGAAGAAATCATGTTATAAAGTCCATAAGGATCTGAATCATTCCTACATTGGACCAAACTGACTTGCGACATTATTCTACAAAAATGATTACCTTTTTGCCATCATCTCTTTCTAAATGTAGGAAATAAGTAGGGAAAATACCACGATCAACACCTTTTTTATCTCTAGTAATACGACATTTCATAGTGACACCTTGTGGAGCTGGTTTTAATACAAATTCTTCTAGATTCTCACCAGGTTCAGGGGAGTACATTCTAGGTCCACTAGCACCACCCTTTTCATTTTCATCATAGCTATCCATCTACAAATAGATTAATTATTAGTTTCACTTTCAAACTTTAGAGACAAGAATATCGATTAAATCAATACTAATATTTCATTTGACAATGTTTCTGAATATTTTAACTATATTACCTATTGTCTTTTCAAAACATAATAGCAAACATCATTTAAATTAAATAAATATCACCACTCACCTGATTAGCATTGAAACCAGATAAATTAGTAGACTGTGAATTACGTGAGTTGGGATTAGGTGAGCGAGGTGGTTGGGGAGCAATAGGCATACTTTCAATATCAACATCATCATCCTCTTCATCTGTTATTAAACTAGATGATGTAGCTGCTGATACATTTTGTGATGGACCATTGCGACGATTAAAATTATTAATTGATGATTCTGATCCACCTGAAAAAAATATCATCCAAATAATAATATTCACAAGCCGTTTAACTAATATTAATTATTCTGAATATATTCCCAGAGTTCAAGTCTTATTTTCAACAATCAAATCTAAATTTTGTTTGAAAGCTACTATTTGTATAAATAGAAATTTAGAAAAAAATGACATGATTTTGAAATATTTCAAAATGTTTCTGATTAAACTAATATAACTCATTTCATTTTAGTGAACGGGAAAATTAAACAACAGTCAAAGTTATTAAAAATGTCACAAGATCAATTCATTCATCAAGCATATAACGGAATAAATACCCTTAAAAAATACAACTTAAACCTAACTAATGACATTTTCTACTTGATTTAAACTAGAATGATCAATAACATTTCATACCAACGAGAAATATACCATAGAGAGCAATATCTCATAATAATACCATTAAATAAGAGAGAATCAAACTAACATGTAGAATTATTCATTGATTTTTACTATTGTTTTAAATATTTTAATCTATAGATGTTGTATTACTACTTCAAACACTTTTATAGATTTTTATTCTAGATCAACACTATTTAAATTTTCATTCTTATTGATTTCATTTCTTGTTAAAACAATGTAACCTGGTATATAACAGCTTTTATAGATGTAAAGAGGATAAGTTAATATAGAAGGAAATAGTTTGGTATTTTAAAACAAGTTTCAATAAAAGATATCAGTGAAGTATGAGTGACAATGTATAAAAGGTACAATTTTTGTTCACATTTATATATGAAATTTGAATTTAAGACAGTTTCACAAAAAATAAAAAATTTAAATTAACCGTATTTGTGCAATTTTAGTGCTTTATATTATAAATACTATATTGATTGTTTTATAAATTGTAAGACAAAAGGCTTAAAGGGAAGAACAGGTGTATGAATTTTTTATAACTGTGAAATCACATATTTTGGAAAGATCAGCAATATTATCACATGAGAAGAGCCAATCTATTAATACCTGAACACTAATCAGCTTACAGATAGACTACAGTACTTAAAGATATTGTCTTTCAATGGGGTCAACAAACAACTTTTGAAGTAGACACCAACTAGATATACTACTATTTGTTTTGAGACAGTTTTCTTATTCTGGGAAAGAATCATGAGGTCAAATGTCCTACAGCAAGTCATTAGTCCCTATCTTCCACAATAATTCCACTTTGATCAAAATTAATACCATTAGACAAATCACATGATGAAAGAATGTTTTCTTTATTAGAAAAATCAATAATAATCATTTCCTTCAAAACATATTGACATGGAAAATATCAATTCATAGCTGTTGTGATCCACCTAATGCATCACAACTGTTTCTTGCGAACTTATTAAAAGAGTTAAGTAGTAAAATTACCTGTAGTGGTAATAGTGGGGACGTCACTATCACTGTCATCACTGTAATCTTTAGATACATCTGATGTTACATTTAATATTTCCACTTTACTAGATGATGTTTCATGTGTCATAATCCCTGGATTATCATATACTGAAATATTCCAAAATTAAAGAATGGTAAATATAACCAAGCTCATGTAAAGCCCTTTAAACCAAAACATGTGAATTCAATTAAAAAATAGAAATTTCATTATTTTCTGAAGGATGAACATGACATATTAAGAAAATTTACCAAAATTTGCTGGTGGCGCTGACTTTGCTGTTCCTTCTTTGACTAGTGGACGAGCGTCTTCGCGATTTTTTCTACCTGAGGATGGACGGCTGTCAATATTTGGTTGCATCATTCCTGGAGACTGGCGCTTCCTTCTGTTAGATTTTTCTATTATTTCCAGCTGAAAACACATTATTATTTTAATCGAATATTTCACAAAATATTCTTTCTAATTTTTAAACAATTTTTGTATAATTTACATTATTACAAAAAACAATATTCAAATGTTATATAAATATAAGGTTACTGTGATATAATTCTATTACCAAAAAGTTTGTCAGCCGTAAAATTTGCTCAATATATCAAATACCAACCTGATTAAGCCTTTTCTTTGAAGCATAATCATCTTGAATACTAAAAGTAAACATAACGTCACATATAAGCTATAGGGTCAATGACATAAAAACATTCAAGAAACCAAAATTTGATTTAGATTTTAGAATACCAATTAAAAAAGTCTTAATTTATGCATTGAAATGACAATATATTGGCTTTAAGTATTTCTAAGCCATCAAAAAAGACAAATACATGTAGATAACTAACTGTTTTTCTCATATAGCTTTATAATAAATCAAAATAGAGATTGTTGTAAGTCTAATTATAGGCTTACAATAAGATCAGAAGGTAATAATTAGGTTCAATCCATGCGTTAAAAATTATATTCAAATAAGATATATAATATATGGTTTAACGTACCTTCCTGGTGGGCCTCCACTCATTTTGACTGGTTGAGGTGAACTGAAATACATAATACACTTCCAAATCAAATATATACTTATATAGTTTCTGACAATTGGTTGTCTTTTAAAATCAATATATCACTAACTGGTGTAATCTTAACAGAGTGCCAAAACTTATTTACGCTTCCAGAAGCCTTCAAAGGATAAAGACTCTCATTCAACAATTAAAACTGAAATAGCACATCCTTAAAAACCTGGTATAAAAAATAGGCAAAGAATGAATGTATTAACAATACGTGTTTAATGTTCTTCACATATGTACACTTAAATGTCATGGACATCAACTGACATCAGCAGGAAATGGTCAATTAGTAAGCATTTATAAAAACAAGTACTTCCTGAACTAAGTCTTTTAAAACAATTGTTGTTACTGAGTAAAGAGGTGATATCTCAGGTTAAATATATTGAAATAATTCAATATAGTCAATATATTATTCTACTTTCAAATGCAACAATCAGACAGTATAGCTTGCTAAACTTTTAACATTAAATTAAAAAAAAATTAAAATTTAAGAGATAGTTGCTATACTGATCAATACCATTAGAATAGGATTTATTTTCATTTAACTACCTATTGAAACACCATGATCCAAATTAGATTGATAAATAGTTATGTATGTTTTTTTATCTGTATCAGGAACTTATCCATATATTTTTCACTTTTCCTATTCCACCAAAGCAACTTCAAGCTCATCTTTAGTTTCAGTGAAAATTAAGAAAAACAACAACATCAATAGGTTTCAATTATTAACGTTTCAATAATGATAACCACCACAGACATCTGACTGAAAAAAGGAATGGATGCTTAAGAACCTAAAACCCATTTGTACTGTTATAAGCACTCTTCATTAAATCATGCTAAACACTTCTTATTAAACCACAGTGTGTTAATAAAGTCATTTAGCATTGCTTAACACACTAGTAGATCTCTTTATCCACTAATTACTTAAAACAATTCATTTCTCTCTTTATAAAAAATCATTGGAAATATATTAAGTTTAACCTGAATATGATAACCTATAAACAAACTAAGTAGAAGACAGATTATTTTATAAACAAATAAATTTTACCTTGTTTTATCAGTTAGAGATTCTTGTAAATGCATTATAACTGAAATCGCTACACAATATTGAAATCCTGATAATGACTTCTATTTCACAATATTTCTCTCTTATATTACAATCACTGATTACCAACAAAACCATAGTAACAATAGAGTTCAATTATATTCAAGTTCAAATATTTAATCTCTGCAACCAGGATTAGTACAGTATATGAACACTTAGTATTGTCATTGTGATAGCTAGTGAAGAGATTAATCTAATTAAAGGACAATCTAATCAATGGATTTCTCTCATTAAGATAATTAAGTACATGTCAACAAATAGTGAGTGACAACCAGAAATTAACAATCCTAAAACAAATCATTTCCACAACCAACCCTTGGTATACCTATTTCCCTACAATGTAATCAAAAGCCTAAATTGAAGACAAGAATTGGTCTTAAACAGGACAGTATTTAATAAGAGGGGGAAATGAAATTGTGTTCATGTTTTCTTGAGCTGATCAGTTAGACAGACCTCCATAAGATTATATTCATATTTAAGACATAAAAAGATCATTAATGTTCTTAACGATATCTGAAATATCAAACTTCGATGCAAATCTGCAAATATAGTACTGGTAAAAGACCACCATTCTGTTATTTATTTTTCTCAATAAAGATATTATGCAGTGTAAAATGAAGGAAACTTTGCCAGTACATAGGGATATACAACTGTCTAAGGTTCATTACAGTGTGCAGCTCGTAGCCAAAATGGCCTCGGTTTATTGACCATCTTAACAAGACACTCTTTCCATGCAACCCTCCAATCTGCATCACTTGCAGGTAAAACAAGGTTGAAAAATCTAAAAAAATATTGAAACCTAGGATAATTTGTTCTGTCTATCCAATAACTGGATAACATTTCTTTTAAAATTGGTTTTCACTGATGATTTTATAAAAACATTTACATGTTTTTGCCTTCAATGTAATGTATGTAATGTACCGGATATTAGATAATAGACATTTCAAATGCAAGGACATCACCTCACAACAAGAAAAACTTGCATCCTTTGTAATATCTTTTTCAATTATCCTTTGCATTAAAATTTTGTGACAGAACATACTTTTTGTAGAATAAGCTTAACCTAGACTATCGTTGTTTTACTTTGAAGCTGTTAAAATAAAAAAATTTCAATATTTCTATTAATTGTTTTTTGTAGAAGGCACCAGAGCTCATAAATTTAAATTTATTTAAGACCCAATTTAATATTATTACATGTCAGCAGTATTGCTTGTTTGCCTTCTATCTACAATGTGACGTCATAATGTCACGTATTTACATGGTGCCATATGAAAATGGGGGCCTATTGAATAAGTGATGACATCAAAAGATGTTTTGTTTCAAAATTTAAATATCTTCTTTTTTCATATAACTTAGATTACAGTACATCATTAAGCAAACTATTCCTTCAATTCAATATAAAGTCTTATTTTCATGAAATGTCTTAAATAGGTTTTTAAACAAGGCAGTCTACCATTGAAATATCATTGAACAAATAATATTCAATCTGTGCTAAATCTGTTCCTGATAAGACAAAATAAATAACTTACGCCGAATCTCGCAGATTATAAGTCCATTTAGAATTTGAACCTTGAAGTTGTGAATCCATTAAGAAGGTTATCCAGAAAATCTATATTTTTCAGCTGACATAAGTTGTATCATGAACCATAGAGAAATCAGTTATCATTGTCTCTCAAGTCTTCTGTACATGATAACAATGTCATATTAATATTGATTTTTGGTTTAAAACACCTGTATCATACAGAGGAGGTGGTTTCAATCAATAACTTGGCTACCTTCTCAACTAACTCTACTCTTATACAATTAGGCCTTCCTTCACTTCTCTTACACCGGTCTTATTAATCCTATTCTTCTTAGAAAAATATGTCAAATCTCATAAATATTGAACTATTGTAACCTACGTCACACCTTATAATATAACACTCTATCTACGCTTTATTGTCCTTGTAAATAGTTATTTATATAGCAACAGCTATACATATAAAGCTAGCATGAATTGAATAGCCACAGTTTCGTATTATGATAAAACAGTCCTTCATTTTCTTTATAACCTGACTTTAGATAATGAAGTTAATTTGAAATTAGCTTTAGGCTTGCATGACTGGTACAAATCGTAATGGCATCAAAAGTAAATTATTACCAAAAGCAAACAACAGCATGTAAAGGGAGGCAAATCACCATTAAGTATCCAAATCAATAATGGATAGTCATTTCTTAAAGCAATTTCACTAATGATCTATTCTTTATTTATTTGAAGTTCATGTGAATATGCTTCCAGAATCAATAGCATCTTTCAAGTCAAAAAGCCAACAAGGACTTTAACTGTGTATCAATATCATTCCATAAGTCAAATTCATCTCTGAGATATTCTCAATTAAGCATATATACTCATACCTATCTTTATCGAAATTATATCAAACTACACTCTTCAAAATTCCATAAGATAATTTTGTCCATATAACTTCTCAAAATTGTAAAAATAAAGTAAATATTCATCATTGAACCTAACAGGACTGGTGTCATCAATATATACAACAGAATCCCTGTAAATTCATGTAATTATTGAAAAGTTATTCCAAAGTATAATTATTTAGATTCAGAATTTTTCTGAGTATATCCCCATAGGGATTCTGTTGTATTGTTAAGGTAGACTCAAAGACTAATAATACTCATATGGCCTTTTGGAAAATGTAAATTTTATGTAAATTCTTTCAAAACAAACTAAAACATATCAGACTGCCCCTTCAACAAATTTGTTACATTCAATTTAAACAAATCAAGCATTTATACTCACTATCCACAATTAGCTACTGTTAATGTTATGGTAAGTAAGGTAAAAATAATTGTTACCAAACAAAGTAAAGGGTTTTGTGCGATGAATGGAACACATACAACATATATGGCTTTATTTCTTAGTTGTGTAATTGGATTATTATGACACATTGTAACCTTAACCAATATTCAAATGCACACTTTCCATAAAGACATTCAACAATAAAAAAAAACCCACTAATTTTCAAAATTCATCTAATGTTTTATCTACTTTTAAATGTCATTTAAAGATTATGATAAATAAACTGTAAAAATCAATTTTGAAATTTGTCTTCATAAAAAGAAATAAAGATATCAACAGAACTGTTAATAGCTCTGAGATTGGCAACAAGACTTAAGCCCATGGGTTTCGAAGCTTTAAATACTTTTGACCTGATCTTTTTATGTCTATAAATTTGAAAAGAAATACTTTTGGGTATCTGATACATTAATCAACTATATAAATATACTTAAGCAGCATATATAGCTGAGGTCAAGGACATTCTGCATCGAAAATGTCAAGCTAATTAAAGTCATGAAAAATAGACTTTGGCCACTGCCCTGGCAAATTCTCTCATTGCATCCTGCATGACGTTGCCTGTCTTCATTAACCTATAAGGTGTGGAAATGAAGGACATAAAACTCCCATTAATTTTTTCATTACAAAAGTCACTCAAAGCAAAAGTAGTCAAAAGTTCATGTCTGATTCCAGCCAACTTAAAGATCTTTGGCCAGAAGAGATATACTGATGCTCTATCATATTCAGTTAGAGCTAGCGAGTATCCCAAAAAAAGAAAAGAAATTTGCCATGCAATTATCAATATCAATGTTTTTGAATAAGATTCTCTGTTTACGCAAAGGTCATCAGTGTAATAGATAAGCTTAACGTTTATTTTAAGTTCTCAAGAATGGCCAATAAGAGTATAAATTCATCAGTGAACTAACCTGGAGTAATAAAGTAACAGAATCTTCTAAAATCTGGAAACTCACAAAACTATGAAATTATTGAACAAAGCTTAATCAATTTATTAAAATGTTTATGATAATCAATTGCATTTATATGTATACTGGTTACATGTAATAACTTAGTTCTATGGATTTATTGGATTATATATTAGGACTCTGTTATGTTATTTATGGCAGCAGGTAGGCCTACATATACTGAATACTCTTATTGGCCAAGTTTAAAATTTTTCAATATAAGGTTCATTGTAAGACACAGTATTCCCTTGATAAAAATAATTTGCAAGGATTTGCCATTTTTGGTGGTTTATATGGGTCTTTGGAGTAGTCAAGGCTAATAGTACAAAGTTATCTTAAGCGCTCAAACAAAGACAAAAAGATTGTGTAATTGTGTCATCCAAAACAACATCCTGTATTCTTGATATCTAGAGTTTGGGCCTATTGGTTTGTGTAGGGTCAGGAAACCTTAGCCTTAGACAGCTGGAGATGGCTTCTGATTGATTTAAAGGCTTCAAAGAGAGCCTTTAGAGGCCTACAAATTTGATCATCTTTTCAATCAAATAGCATTCTTCTGATTTTTCATGAAGTTGATTATAAATGTTGCTCCTAAATGCCAGCTAATAATGTGAATGATGGTTTCAGATATAAAATAGAGATACATACGGTATCATTCAAAGAAGTTCATTTTTCTGACCACATGTATAATTTCATTTTGAACATGTAGGCAAAAACCCTGACATTTTTACAACTTCCTGACAGTGCCATCACTGTCATCCCTGTTATAATTGGAAATAAAATAATTACTATATATAAGCTTAATCATATATTTCTTTAAACAATGTTACTGGCACAACATCCAGCTGCTACTTAAACAAAGAGATTTATCAAACTGAACTTTGCCTTCTTACTCTGTAGCCTATTATTTTTTAAACCTTGTTCTGATAATCTACTTTTATTAAGCACAAAATTTAGAAATTGCATATACTCATTTACATGTTTCTAGCTCACACCTGATGTCATAAACCTCTATTCATGATGTTAACTTTATTTCAAGGTCATATTTGTCTTCCATAAAAGCAACCAATTTATTACGTATTTGGACTTTGGCGAAAACGTATTGAAATCGTTCGTTCGGATTATTTTATTTAATTCTGTTTCTGGTGACTGAATTGCTGCAACAAAGAGAATTGCTGGATGATGGTGTGCTGGCTGATCATCATAAAATGAAGATTGCAATTCATTTGACATTTCTGTGCAAATCGCAAAAGAAGTTCAATTTCAAAGACTGCTTTGTCAAAATCTGCCCCTCCACTACTGCTACGAGACACACAGATGTCTAATCTATATTGTGAAGCTTGACTCAGGTAATCATCTGCTTTAGAATACTAATTGGTTTCATTCAGCAATGCCATGTTTATAAGACATATAAAATTAGGCGTAGGTAAAGATATATGGATATAGGCTACTATTTCTGATATTTATTAACTCCATATATCTTGTGCTTCTTAAATCTAAACATAGTCTAGCACTATAGGAAAATTGTTGGTTTCTGCTTGTAACATCATGGAGATCTTGTTGGTTTGCTCCAGTATTAGTCATTAGAAGAAGGGAAACAAACATTGTTTGGGTCGAATAACCTTTCTGTAATATTCAAATACTTTGTCTCTACAGTTTTCATGTGCAGTTTGGTAAAAGTGTCCACCATCTCATAGTTACCATCACAGATTCTTTAGGAGGCATTAAACAAGTTTTAACCATTCTGAGAGGTGATTCGCCATTTGCAGCTTGCATGAAATACACTTTTAGCAACTTTACTATAGTCAATGGGTAAGTAAATGTCTAGCAAACAACTGGACATATTCTGTATTGCCGTCTGCACTTTTCCTGTAGTGATCTCAATGCCCACAGATTTCTTCGACATATTTCAGACAGTCCTACATGTCATTGTGGCCATCAATTTGAAGATACTGAACATTTTCTTGTACACTGTCCCTTACATTCAGTTGCACGAAACCAATCCATTTTACAAATTCAACCACCTCAATTGATAAACTCACATTGCCTGTTATATGGAACTGAATCATTTTCACAATCTGTCCAAATTTTCAAAAAAGTTCATACATTCTTTAATATCACCAGAAGATTCTATAACTAAGTCGTCATTATTTACTTTTACTGCCATTAATACATATATTATGCCATAATGTTTAATCCTGTATAAATTCTCTTTCGTACTTTTTATATAGTAGGTATTTATGTGTGCTAACATTTCATTTAAATGAATGTATATATTGTATATTTTATTATATAATCTACATTTTCAAATTGTTTTGTAATTTTGTATTTATGGAAAAGGGTTATAGGCTAAAGCCTGTTCTCTAATCCATTTCTCTTATGAATGAAATATTGTTTACAAAAAAAATGGACATATTCTCTTACAATATGATCATATTTCTTTAAGTGAACAAAAACAAGTGCTAGACAGTGGTTCCTACAATTCACATATAAAACTTGTGGAAAGTCAATACGCCAGAGTTTCTTAACTCTGCCACATTCACCAGACATAACATTTGTGCCATCAAAACAAATACACTTGACCGGTTTCTTTTCTATTCCGACTTCAAGTAGCCGACTTCAAGTAGCCTAAAACATTTGTAGGCTAATTCTTTAATACACTTTTGGCATTGGACTTTTGACTTGGCGGCTAAAACTTGTTCATATTTGTGTTCAAATTTGCCACAGATCTTATCTTAAGAAACACATGCACACTAAAGTGCCATGTAAACTTATCCGTTTTGGATCTGAAACAAACCCACTCTCATTATCTTAATAAACATCTGAAGAAAATGAACAAACTTCATTAATGAATCCTTATTGAGTTACGGTATATTTCTCCAGCTATCAAAGACTGTGTGAGCATCTAAGGATCAAGAAAGGGTCACATGATACTAACAAAATGAAAGTTATTTCGCAACAGTGATGTCCAAGCAGGCCAAGCATTAGGAATTGTTAGATTAGAATAAATAACTTTGAGAAAACTGGCACCTTTTAGCCTAAGATGAAAAAAATAATTAGCTACCGGTAGCAGTCTAGGCCATACTAGATAAGTATAAAATATAGGCCTAATTGCTATCAGGCTCGATACTAGAATAGAGGCAGATGTTTTACTGGGATTGCTATTGGTTCTTTATTTTCCATTATAAGTTTAGGACATTTTGCACTTACACAGAATCTTTTCGATCTTCTGCCAGAAAAAATTCCTTCAAAATTCCAAATCTTTTCTGTTTTATACATTCTTTCTCACCAATATCGGCATTAAGCGTCAAGCAATAAAAAAATTAATTGTATTGTAATTTTGTGTAATAATTATATAATATTACCTGAGTTTTTCTCAAGCTTGTATTAAAAACAAACAGGTTCTGATCCTTTTTATTTGGGAATTTTGTCGATTCCTGTTTCATCGGCTACCAGCACGAGCGCCATCTACAAACAGTGCTCGTCAGGGAAAGTTAATGGTTGCTTTGGGATTGTCTCCCCTTGACCATATCGATGGATATTCTAAACGGGACCTAAGTTTTACAAACTCCCAATACCATTCAGTACGCCAAAGAAGCCTCTTTAGTGTAGGTACCAGTAACCAGTGGGGGTACAAAAAGGGAATGCCTCCTTAGAAAAATGATTTTTACCTCTAATTGATAATCGTATCCTTATGTTGTTTTCTTTTAACAAACTAAGAGATATGATTTATATAGGTTTTTGCCCGAAAATATGTAGGCCTATCCGAATCAACCAGATTTACGTTAATTCTCAATACGCAGTGGCTTGCGACTAGGACGCATCCGTAAAGTGGACTTACTTACACCAATAGAGAAATAAGCTAGCGTTATTCATCATAGCACATGTCGTAGCCTTTCACTTTGTCAGAACCACCGTTTGCACATTTGAGCCCTTCTTCCCGAGCCATCACTACACAGATTTATCCTCAGAGATAGATCGTAGATTACATTTCTACCTATAACACGTCGACAAATGGTCAAATTTCTTGAAAACGGAATCAACATTCAGTGGTAGTCTAGTTGAAAGTCGGAGAGTTTCTGATTAAACTATTGTTAATCTTCTACGGACAAACTGTTCCGACCAATAATACTAAAGAATTAATGTCATGCATAATGAGCTTGGTCCCCACACTAGAAAAGTAAGAAAACCTCTTTAGAAACCTTTTAAATGTTTATATGCGTACATGTTCAGAAATTGACCAAATGACAGTTCATAGAAAGTTAGCATGCCAGTAAAATATAATATAGTCTTGACCTCTAAAGAATTTTCAAGGACATCGTATAATTACATACTTGATTAAAGATACTTTAAATTTAACGCTATGAAAGAGAACAGATTTGATAATTTCCGGCATGTGTATATATTAACTACAGATTGGTATAAAAACTTCAGAATTAAAGTACGGAAATCAACTGATAAAAGGTTAATTAATTGACCATGTAAACACTGCCATCTTCTGCTATCTGACACAGTTCCCGCGCTTTGAGTAATATGATCTCTGAAAGTTTAGTAAAGAGGTAGGAGATGGAGTGAAGAGAGTCTCATCATATATTTAGTCGAGCGTGGTGCCGTGTACACCGTAGTTGTGTTGGCACGAATTATAACTAACAAAAAATGTGGATTTATTAAATTTTTGGACATTTAAACTGACAAAATGTTTGTAAGTAATTAAAGATTTAATTAAAGAATACATGGCATTGTTTGAATAAGGTTTCAGGTTATAGGGAATAATTTCAACACTTAAACATTTTATTTTGTTCACTTCACCATCATATCTAATAATTGAAAAAGCCCAATTTAAATTTAATTCTAGAATGGTGCTTTACATAATATCACATTTCACAGATGGGTACTTTTTTTCAGTTGTCATATACTGTAGTGCTCAGACTTTTCTGTTTGATAACACATATTACCGCAGTACTTGGGAATTCTGTTAAGAAATCAGTTGAAGATGACACAAGAACTGGAAAAGGTGAGTCTACAGTTTTAGATTTCATCAGTCAAGATTTACAGAGTGAAATCAGTATAACTTGATAACAATATTCATTTTAGAATTCTGATAAAGTCATCTCAACCAAAACACAGCAAAAATAGTTAAAAAAAGGGAACCTGTTCCAGCTTTAGTAAATTCAATTTTTTTTTTTTTTTTAGACTTGAACAAATATATCCAATCATGCCAAGTAAATCAGTGCATATTTCCAAATCAAATACTAAATTTAGGTAGAATATAAACAGATAAACAGTTAAGTTATAACAGATGTTTTTCAATTCCAAATTTTAATTCCAAAGGAAATTTACTTTGCATGAACCTTTCCTGACAATAAATTAATATAGTATTGGTATTACATAGAAATGTTAGGTTATAACATTAAAATGAACAGACATAATGCACATAGTCATAGGCTGTAGTAAATGTTCTATTGTTTTTACAGTCGATTTTAATATTTTAATGTAGTGACTTGATTTAATCTTAAAAGGCTCCTATGGCAATCTAACTTTGAAAACTATTAAACATGCACAGAACTACAAAACAAGTTATACAAGAGAATGGAACTTTACTATGTAATAATGAAAGTAAAACATGTGAGGAATAAAACTGTCAATCTGTCAAGAATATGAAACTGTGCCAATTTTTTTTTTTTTGCCTTATATTAGGCTATACCATTCATTGTGTATTTATGACTGACATGCAAATGTTAAATACATTAGTTAAATATATATACCAATGAGGAAGTATTAATGCAATTGGACCAAAGAAATATTATTAAGCTTCTATATTTTATATAAAGTATTACATCCTTGTATATTGATTTAAAACATTCCATTTGGAATTGCATAATACAAAAAGAAAAGGCACATTAAAAGCTTCACATTCACCTTTTATATAAATACATAAATTGAATAATATATATAACTATATTTTGCAATGAATGTATAAGCAGCCCTTTGTAAGGCTATTGAATACTTGTAAATAGTTTTCACAAGTACTAGAACTACATGACAATTGCATGATACCGCAAAAAATTATTCAAAATAATTCTAGACACACTAAAGCTATGAACACAAATGCCAATTAGCTTATCTTACAAATTCAGATTTCTGAATTAAGGTACTATTTGTAAAACAGACTGCAAACCTGAGCCTTTAAATTGCAGATTTTGTTTTGATGAGGAATCAGATGCCTCAGAATCATAAGAAGACCAATTTTCACAGCGTGAAGCACAAAGGGCCAATAGTTTTGTCTTACTTTTTCTTTTTCCTCTTCATTAGTGCTAGTTGAAAAATTTCACAATTATAGTATTATTATCAGGCCTTCACTTCAGTGAGCAGGCTGAGGTGCCCTAATACCTGGACTGATGTGAAGAGCAGGCATTGAAATACTTTCAGTAAAATAATTTATGACCACACACAAATTATAGAGAAACATTTTAATAGATGGTAATAGACTGTTTTGATGTGTTGAGTTAAGAATTATTAACTACAGATGGAGTTTGTGATGTTTAAAAACAAATACTGTTTGATTTGAGGCCCCATCCTTACAACAGATAGTACTCATTAATATATACTAGATCACAGAGTCAAGCTGTTTTAACTTCTACCAAACATCTCTTTTATATCTCCTACAGAATCCCAGGTACTTCTGGTACTTCTACTAAACACAAATCAAATAATTTTATTGAACAGGTGACATACTAGATCTTGTTAGGGTTATATGTCTTTAAATTTCTTACTCATAATCTTACATTCTTTTCAAAATTAAAGTTTGACATAGGTATTGCCGGCAAGCTCCCTTGAACCAGTACCTGAATCAGGTATTTAGAAAAATCAGATTTTATTTTGATGCATTCATACACTTAGTTTTGGGGAACAAATATTGTAGTTATGAAATGGGGGTACTAACACTGGGGCCATTCCTGAAGTCTGATTGTCTTTGAATGAGCAATTCAATAAATAATGGATGACTAATTAATGAAATACCTAATAATATATAATTTCTGAACTTCTTCTTTAAGTTATGAAAATGTTACAAGGCCTGATTTATCTCCAGCACCATCTTTAACACTAAGGTTTTGAAAATTAAAAGTTACATATCATGCAATATGCTTTATATAGGTGAATTGTATTTCATTTAGAGCAGCTGGTTATGGATTAAAGAATCAAGGTTTTCAAACTGGATAATTTTCCTAATTTTGTTATTTAACAGATTATTTATACAGTTGAAGAATTTCTGTCCCATGTTCAAATTAATTTATTATCTAAAAAAATGTAGAAAAGGTTAATATGTCATAGAAATGTTTTTACAGGCCAACAGATTTGATATGTTAAAAGGTTAAATTTGTGATGTTTTGTTAAAAAACTCATTTATATATTGTTTCAAAATGTTAATATGAACAATGGGATAAAATTTTACATTCCAAGAGATGTTTCATCACCAACTACATTTCAACTTCTCCAAATTACAACTTAATAAAACCCATATGCATACAACTGCATAGATCTTCTTTTTAAAGACCCATATAGAAAAACATATTTTTTGTTAATTGTAGTAAAATTAATATTTCTAAAAGTATGAGAGAATGAGATGGTTATAACTAAAAAGTGGGTTGAACTGCATTTTATTTTGTTTTTCTATGTAAGGGTTATATCATGAAACCTTTGTATAGTAAAAAAAAATTCTGATCATAAGTATGATTAGCCTTATTATCAGAAGTATGGTAGGATCTAGTATGATTAAAGGTGTAAGGATCTATACAGCTCCAGTGTGAAATGTGTAGAAATTGACACCATATGTTAAAGAACTTGCTTTAAGGAGGTACGTTTTTTATCTTCATATAGGCAAATACATCATTCATATTGTCTCAATACTCAGATTTCTGAATTAAAAAAGAACACTGTTAATAGATCCTGTGAAACCACACCTCGTTTGGACAGTACTTTGGGCAAACGGTCAGATAAGCACATGCCATTTAGGCACAGCAATTGTATACAAACTTTCAATTACTAAGGGACATATTCAATTAGGCACACTATTTGGTAACTCTGAAATTTGGCACAATGTCACAATGTAATTGAAGGTGTGCCTAAATGACTGTGCCTAAATAACCATGTGCCTATTTGACCCTGTGATTAAAAGACACTCTAAGTAGTGTCTAAATGATGTGTCTTGAAAAATAATTGTGCCTAAATGACAGTGAGCCAAATGGAATATTGTGTTCAATGAAAAATGTTCACCTTACTGAATTGTGGAAGATATTCAGAAAAAGGGTTTATTTTTAAAAATTTTTATATGCCTTTTATACATGGAAATTCAAACCCATATTTGGTTTACATCACTTACTCTAGCAAAATCTTTCATGAAATTAGTAAGGGTTATCCTATTAGTGATAAATCTAGTAGTATATGATAATTAACTGTGAATTGAGGTGAAGTTATTAACCTATATAGATATAACATTGATATTATATATATAGGTACCAGTTTATCAAATAAGTTTATCATATTACTGACAAAGCATAATATTAAAATATTTAAAATAAGGAAAAATGTCTAAAATTCATGAAAGGAGGCCTATAGCATTGTCAAAGTAACTCATTGATGTGTTCAAGTGCAAGAAAAGAAAGAAACAACTATATTTTATAAGAATATACTTAGGTTCACAGGGATCATTTCTACCAACTGGTCCTTCACCAAAAGAACCTCTTGGCATTGATCTTTCCCGGAACATCCATACCCTTTTAGAGCTGGGACTGGAATTATGAGTGAAGTAAAATAATAATGCTATGGTGCTCATGGATCACTCTAGTTCAGTCTTGTGGCATTCCAATGAAACACATTGCTTCTTATTTCTTATATTACATGTATTTCATACTATTCAAAACATGATCATGATTATACAAATTTTGAGCAAAAATGTCCTGTGTAATAATCTTTCAAAGACTTTCTATATATTTCAAATTTAAAAGTGCAGTTTTGTTTTAAAACTTCCCATAAATAAACTGAAGAACTTTTCAGTGTAAAAGTGTTATAGCCTTGTTCAAACCTGTCAATTTAAATATTACTTTGAAATTAAGAAAAATGTGCTATTAGACTAATTTATAGGTGATAAAAGATGTAAATGGAAGGTATTATTAGAAACTATCAAGATTAGAACTTATTTATTTATCTTTGACATGAGTATGGTATCAAATTTATCTCCAGTGTAAGGAGAGATTACTTCAAATCATGTTCTTAGGTTATAAAGATAAACATAAAACTAACTCTTTAATCTGGAGACAGAAAGAACTATCAATGATTCTGGGCACATGGTAATAATTGAAAGAAATTAATGAAAAGATTTGATAATTATTAAAACCATATGTTTCACATTGTTTATCTGCTTTATTAATCTAGTGGGATGTTTTATCTATTTGACAAATCTTCTACTTATAAAAGAAAAGTGAAAAGAAGTATGATTGATCTGATGGAGGTTTTGATTTCCCAGAAAAAAAATTGGAATCTATTCGTTTTTAGTTTAAGAAACATATGATGTTAATCACAAGGATTTTAGAACTATCTTTTCACCAAAGTTTTTCAGTTATAACTTTTTTTCATTAAGAATTTATCAACATTTGACTGACCACTTGCTAGCCCATTTCTTAACCAATAAAATTCTAGTCATTATAAGTTACTTAATTACTTAAATGTTACTTATATTACGAAAAAAATTGTACAACAAGAATTTCACATCAACATTAACTTGTACAAGAGATTATTGATTCACATATTCAAATACTTAAATTATCAATGCTGCATCCATATGTTTTAGGAATCAATTTATCTTGATATTAAATCTTCCTACCTATTATAGCTATTCATATCACAAAGTTTAAATCTGGT
Organism: Nipponacmea schrenckii; assembly: GCA_030562195.1. Taxonomy (NCBI): domain Eukaryota; kingdom Metazoa; phylum Mollusca; class Gastropoda; family Lottiidae; genus Nipponacmea; species Nipponacmea schrenckii. The sequence goes on along the minus strand of JAUJPP010000003.1, from coordinate 13,454,908 downwards.
TTCCTGATCTCATAAGACAACCTATGACATTGTAATATTGATAATATCTACACACAGAAATCTGGCAGAATCAGATGTTGGAATTTAGATAGTAATAGAGATAGCTGAAATTACTGCCGACTCATTTCAATGAAAAAACCACCAATAATGTGCATGAATGTTGCTCAAATACCCCTGTACTGTATCATAGTCTGTTCAATAAATGTTGGTAATGGGTGACCATGTTTTTATCATTATTTTACTCCATCCATCTGTAGAGGCTAGGGATAACCTGGGAAGATCAATGCCAAGACGGTTGGACAGGTTCTTCTTGTTGTCCTTGTGAAAAATCTTGCTTTTTTTCTTTCTTTGTTTCTTTGTATACTGTTATTAGTAAATAAATTTGATATGTTTTTCAGGTATGAATCTTTTAAAAGGTTTAAATTTACAGAACGGTGTAGAACGTGTTTTACCCAGTGGTTTACATCTGACATCAGGATATACAGGTCATCACCTACCAGATACATTAACAAGACATATATTAAGTGAATATTCAGGAGAACTCAGTCTATATATTGCAGGAAGTCTGTTTGATAATAAAACATTACCAATATTAACAATAACAAATAACAAATATAGACTACCCTATTTAGAGATTTTATTAGACATTATAGACAATAATTTAATCATCAAATATTTAGGAGATCAATCTCTTCAACGAATAACTTTATCAAATTTTCTACCCTCATGGGAATGGAGGAAATTATTAATAAAAATAAATGGCACAGAATTAAAAGTACAAGTAGATTGTGGAGAAGAAATATCCAGAATTTTACCACAAGAATTGATTCTAGAAGATTCTGGATCTGAAATATGGTTTGGTGTCTCTTCTGATAGAAAACATACATTCCAGGTAAATAATGCTTCATGAATTTAAAGACAATATGGCAGATGTTTTGAAAACTACATGTACCATGGCTGACAATTGTAAATAACATTTAGTCACTGTTACTGTTTAGTCAAAGGTTGATGTTAGATGTCCCAGAATGGAACGTTCCATAAAATCTAAATGGCAAGCAATGTTCAAGAAGTTTCATAGGATATCCGGTTTGATTCTATTGTTTTATTATGAAAAAAAAAAAAACCTTTTTCATGGACCACAGAAATAGTTATCTTGAAAGTTTTTCGAAATGTAGTTGCATCTCATAGCCTCATTATATAGATATCAAGTACACATATTAAATTTCAGTGAATTGCAAGGCCATCATAAATAGAGTAATTGCAACATGTAAATTAATCTGAAAGATTGAGATATGTAGAAATACACTGAGTATGTATTATTTTCTAGGGGATGCTTTATGAAGCAAGTTTATATCTATCAGCAGACACAAATAAATGCACCAATAAACATGGTAATATATTTTCATATTTTAATGACATATTTGTTTTGAGTGAAAAAAGTCATATTGTTTCTATATTAGAAAGTTAGAACTCAATGAGGTTTTTGCCTGAAAAGGTGTGACTCAAATCAATTTAGCACCTGCTTTCTGCCCTTGGGATCCAGGTTTTTGTGGGTTAAGATGAGTATTTTCAGATTTTGCTTGTCAATTGTGGTACAGATTTAGAATGTAGATGATGATTGGTGATTACCGTTGTTTGATATTGTAGAAAATGAGTTACAATCAGATGAAGGAGGTATTATATTAGGTATTGGAACACCATTTGAAGATAGAATATTACTACTAGAACAACAGATTACACAGTTAAATCTCATGGTTAATATGATGAAAGATGAGGTTAGATTTATTTTATAACTCTACATCTTAGTTATCGAGCTACGTTAAGCCACATTAAGATTTAAGTCTTAGTAATTTTGAATTTCTGTGAGTCTACTACAATAACAGTCCACAGCAGATGAATTTCAGTTACAGTAATTCTGCATATTTTTAAGACATCTACAGGTAATTCTTGATCACTATGTAAATCATATTTAATGAATATTCTAGAATAAGATATTGAGCAATAGAATCTCAGTGCTAGAAACATGTGAATGTCGGCCATCTTGTACCCATAATGGAAGTGTTGTACCAGAGGGTGGTGTTTGGTCTCCTGATTTATGTACCTTTTGTCAATGTTTGGTAAGTGTGGTTATTTATTCTGTTTTCTGAACATTAAAAACATATTTTACTCAAAAAATAGCAAAAATGTGTTCCTGGACTGTTTGAAATTATTTGAATAAAAAGTACTCTTGTAAATAAAACTTACTTAAACTTCCTTTAATGATGGTTTACTTTTAGGAAAGTATTTGAAAATTTCTGTTGTATTGTTCTATTATAGGGGGGAAGACCTTCATGCTCCAGAAGATTAGATATTCCGAGCTGTGCTAGTAAGTTATAATACAAAATTTTTGAAGTGTAATTAGAAATACACATTACAATTTTTATGCTTTAATTGACATGTGTAATTGATATTGAGATTTATTTGCTATATGTTACAGAGGAACCTATTGTTGATCATATTCTATCTACCAACACTAATGATGATATCTTTCAGCACCATGTTTGACCAATCCGTGTTCTAATAATGGAGAATGTATTGATGTTGATATATCTGGTGGAGTAGGAGGAGATTTTACTTGTCAGTGTCAATCACCTTATGATGGAACTAATTGTCAGAATCGACAGAACCCATGTGCCTTGCCTCGTGATAGTGGTACCTGTGAGGAATTAGTACCTCGATACTATTACGATAAACATAATCAACATTGCTTACCATTTAATTTTACAGGTAGATCTTATACTCATCTTCAACATGTGTCTGCATGGAGCTACCTCCATTTTCTTTAATTTGTCTGTTTTTATGAGATGATGACCGTAAACATGTCTGATTGTTACTTTGAATCTCATTGCAAAGTTTCTTGAAAACTTTAGGAAATTGGAAATCAAGTATGAGAAAAGAACAGAAATTTAATTAGTTCACCAAATTTATTTCCATTAGCAGATCTGCCATTTGAGCATGGAGCATTGAGCATGGCACCTCATCAAGGAATAGATGGGGCAATCATTTATCTTATTCAGTTAGTTTCATGTTGTTGTGACTTTCCCACTGCAGTTTTTTAAGTATTTATCTATTTGTCCTCTAGGTTGTGGTGGAAATGCTAACAATTTTGGATCAGAAGAAGAGTGTAATGGTATTACTATGAAAGGTGCCTGCTGTTATAGAACTTATACTATTATAGTACCAGATATATTACAAGACTTACAAACTGTCCAAACATTCTGTCAGGTAGTTATTTTATTGTTTTAATCAGCAGTAAATTATGTCTAAACTTGTAGTTAATTTGAATAACAAATGAAACAATAATCTTATTTTTGCACTTTTTGATCACATTATATTGTACATAAGATACTCCTTTGTTGTCATTGAAGTGCTCCTCCGTTGCAAAAACACAAGTAATCTCAATTGTACAGAACTGAAAACGAAATAATCTGTACTTTACTATATGTATGTAGCACCCTATCTCTAAATAAGACTCTTCTCCACTAGATTAGAACCTATTGTAATATTTCAGTCTATGGACCTAATATCCTGTCAAAGATTACACCGTCAGAATACAGATAATGAAGTAGAAGCAGAAGTAATAAGTTTTGTACCAGGTATGACTTGTGAAGAGGCTGGTTGTTTGAAAGATAAAGGATGTTTAGAGACAATGAATGCTGGAGATGATTTAAGATTGGGATGTCAGTCTTGTACATGTTTGAACACTGGAGCAATTACTTGCAGGTTAGTCACACATGCTTAATTCAGGGAAGGGCTGTAACTTTGATTGTCCAAGTTTTATCACATGATATTTCTGGTTACATGGTGATTATGAATATCATTTGAAAAATGTCCAGCTTGTTTGTCAAATTTAGATCTTGCAATTAGTAAAAAAAACTTTCTGATTGTAGAATATAACCTCTCAATGAAACAAGCTTTTGCATTTCTGGAAATTATCGTAACTTTAAATTTATCAGAAAGTTTGTTTAACAGGTTTGATTTGATTGTAGATGTGAGAAGATGACAGTAAGAAAAGAAATGAGAGATATGAGCAGAAAAGAATTTGCAAGATTTCAGAATGCTGTTTTACAGTTAAAGAATTTTGGTGATATTAGCATTTGGGATGATTTCCGTGATTTATACATGAAACACAGCATGCATTCTAATGGTGGACAGTTTTATCTACCTTGGCATCGGTTGTTTCTGAGACGAATGGAACAGAGATTACAAGAAATTGACTGTGATGTTGTACTACCATATATAGATTTCTCTACTGATGTTGGTGCTTTTAGTCAAGCTATGATCTGGCAGACGGATTATTTTGGTGGTAATGGAGTAGACAATGGTTGTGTAACAGATAATCCATTTGGTGGACCAACTCCCTGGAAGCCCTGTATTATGAGAAATTTTAATACCAGTGTTAAACTACCTTCAGCTATAGAATTGGCACTAGCTCTTGCTTCAGATGATTACAGTGAAATGAGTTTATGTCTTGAGACATATGCTGCCTATATTCATAACTATATAGGTGGTGACATGGCAACCACATCTGCTCCTTATGATCCAGTATTTTATTCAATTCATGCTTATATTGACATGTTATATTGGACCTGGCAACAACGTCAAGATAATAAGTTCAAATTTCCTGCTGTATTTGGTAGTATTCCATTAATACCATTCAATGTTTTACCGTCTGAAGTACTAGATTCTGATGAACTATGTGTGACCTATAAACCACCATCTAAAGGTCATGTCTGTAATGAGACTGTAAGCAGACCAACTGAAAGACCCGGAGTACAGCGAGGTGATCAAAGTCCAGAAGTAATAGACAATCAGAATAGATTAAATCAGTTTGGTTATGATGTAACTGATATTGATATTCAGAGGTTTAATAGATATGGATTTAAACAAGATGGTAGGTAGAAATACACTGCTGGTATAACTATTAAAATCTTAGTTATGAAGTATGATTTTATTGTGTGGACTTTTTAAATATCAATTTAAATAAGGTTTTGATAAATATGTATGTCAGGAATAACCTTGAGGCTATGTGGTGTTTTATCTACTGTTATTCTATTGATGGGCATTTAGAACAGTATGATATTTATGGTTTTTATTTTTATTTAATTTTAGGTTATAATACTGATGGTTATGATATAGAAGGTTATGATAGGTTAGGTTATAATAGATATGGTAGAGATAGAGAAGGTTATGATATTTATGGTTTTAACATTAATGGTAGAGATAGGAATGGTAATATTGATAATTCAGATAGATTTAGCCAAACTGGTTATGATTCTAATTGTTTAGATATACATGGTAAGTTGAAAGCATGTAGGCGCCAAATCCCATGGGTTTGATCACAGAAAATGTAATATGATATAAACAATGATTTCTTGTGTTTATTTATAAATTGAATTCCTGGCTTTGAAATTTAATATTTTATGAATACATGAGCCCACATGTTAATATCAAGGTACTGGCCTTGCCATACAGATCACAGCTTTCAAACATAGATGTATTATTTCTCTGAAATATCAGGTTACATTTAAATCATATGCCTTATTATCTAAATGAATTTGTCCCTCAGAGTCAACATTTTCACTTCACTGTTGTTTATATACATTATATTGTAGTGTTCTTTGTGATCCATCACAATGTGGTGTTTGTTATTAATGTAGGTTTAACAGCTATAGGAACAGATCGTTATGGATTTAATATACAAGGATATGACAGGGATGGTTGTAACTTCTTGTTCCATGGACCATTTAGTGTCATCCATTCTTACCACATAATGCAGGCTTTAGGAAATCAAGGAAAGGGGTTTTTAATGAGTTTATATAGAACATGTCCAGCATTAGATCCTATACCTAATACATGGTATCAACAATTCTGGACAGCTACCATTAAAGATGTAACTAGTAAGTTTGCTTTTACTATTACTAGCCTGCCGATTTCTATGATTCTTAATTAAGGCTATGTTGCAATTCAATGTTATATCCAGCAGAAATTCAGAGGATTTGAAATGAATTGAATTGCTGCTGGCAATGTTTTGATTCAGTGTTTTTTATTTCTAATGAAATTTTTATGGAGTTGTTTATCAATTCCACCTTGAAAATGTCGGTGACTGTAGAAATCGGGAACAATTTGGATATTTTCAAGAATAATGTAACTACTTTGAGTGTAGCATAGATATGAACTTCTATATCTACACTAAAACATGGTGAAGGAAAATTATCAACCTGTAAAACTTCCTTTTTTTAAAGTCAAATTTTCCTCTTATTACCAGACGCAATACACAATCTAAATTCCATTATTTGTATATTGTAGATATGGTACCCACAAAAGTAAAACCTCTACAGACATTACCATCCAGTAAATTTTGTATAGAAACAGAATCTATACTCTCACCATGTACTTGTCAAGCTGATCCTAGTTCAAACTGTCAGGTTAATCCTTGTCTAACAGATACTTGTTCTTCATATCCTGAAGCTGTTTGTCATTTTAGCTATTGTGGTGATTGTAAAGCTACTTGGTATTTTAGAGATATGGAGATAGATTGTAATTCAGTAAGAGGTAGGTATGATGTCTTCGAAAAGTTTTTTTTTTTTGTTAATGTTTATTTAAACTTAATTTTTCTGATTTTTTTGTCTTGCAACCATATTAGTACCCATGAACCTTTATATTATCTTAAAATTATTAATTAATATGATTGGTTTATATTTCAGATTACTGTGATCCTAATCCATGTGAACATGGTGGTAGCTGTGTGTCATCTGTGTGGCCAAGTGATCCATCTTTAGTGACTTGTATTTGTCCACCAGGTTATGATGGTCATCTATGTCAATATCTAGCTTTTGATATCTGTAGCTTACCACTGGATACAGGTGATTAGAATTATTTCATTTATATGGTGTTTGCTTTTAGAGATATTGCCATTATTAATCTTGATCTGGAACAGAAAAAACAGAGATTAGAAGAGCAATATTAGATAGATGGTGATGTAAACAAAACAACTTTGGTTACCTTAGTAACATGAAGTATGTGATCTGTATGGAAACATTGATTTTAAGTTTGAATTAATTAGATACTGTTTAATTCAAATATGCCCAAGCAAACAGAAAGACTTCACATAATTTTGTTCTGTAAGAAAATATAGAACAAGTTAGTAGATTATGTTGTTGTAACAGATCAGCATTATTTTACAGATTACTGGAGTATACGATATTACCATAATATTGTAATTTATATTAAAATTAGGTTCATGTAATAATAGAGAAACAAGATGGAGATACAATTATAAACGACAAACTTGTGAAGAATTTATCTATTCTGGTTGTCATGGAAACTCAAATAATTTCCTATCAGTTGAAGCATGTCAAAAAAGATGTGTTATTGGTGCATGTTGTTATAGAGAACCTATGTTTAAAAAGAAAGTCATTGGTTACAGTTTACAAGGCTTTGATAAGTAAGTGGACATGTTTAATAATACTGAAAATGTAATGTAATATTTTGGGCAATATTGATGCAGATTTCATTTAAAATATACTGATTCTAAAAAAAAGTTCACATTTTTTAGTGTGAAACTGTGCCTATGTCCACTCTTCTGATAGAATATATTAACCTAAAATGATACAATCCGTGAAGCCTAGATGACAAGCTAGCAAAAATGATATCTCTACAAATTCAATTATATTTAAATTGGGGATGTTTGTAGGTATGGTTACAATGTAATTGGTACTAACATTGCTGGTGATAGAGTCACTATTCAAACTGCTACTGAATTTGGTGCTGAGAGATTTGGACAGGGTGGTTTAGATTGGCAAGGTAGGCCCTACAGTATGTTTTTAATGTTCAGGTTCATTAGACTGATAAATGAAATGTTTAGCATGATAACATCTAACATATTTTGTTCTACAGGCTATGACAGAGAAGGTTATGATTTAGAAGGTTATAATAGATTTGGTTATAACAGACAAGGTTTTAACCGAGAAGGTTTTAATGCTACAGGTTATAGTATTTTAGGAGAATTTGATGGTATTATAGACTATAACCAAATGGGATTTGATATGGATGGTTTTAACAGGTAGACACTATTATAAAAATGCAAAAGTTAGTTTCACATCCAGCTATCGTGAAATGTTTTGAATAATATAAATGTGCATAAAACAAAAATTATATTGAATGAATAGAGCAGCATTAGGAATGACTGAGCAGTGTGGAGAGCAGTGTGTGGAAAGCATTTTCAAATATATTTATTTTTTTTTCAAGAGTTTCTTATTGATATCTTATATTTTAGAGCTGGATTTTCCTGCCTTGGTATAAACAGATTAGGGTTAAATGCTTACAAAGCAACAGCTGCTTATAAATATTCCTGTCAACCAATGACTATGGATAAATGTCAAAGTTTAGAAAGAGATGGGCAGACGGAGGTAGTCAAATACAGTATAGGTCAGTCATGTGACCAAACTAATTGTAGCAGTATGTGTGGTTGTACCTATGATAATAGATCATATAAAATAGGTGACCAGTTTAAAATTGGATGTCAGATGTGTCGATGCACTATCACTGGCACTGTGTCATGTCAATGTGAGATGCCAGTTAGACGAGTAGAAGTGAGAGATATGTCAGATGGTGACTTAAAGAAATACCAAGAAGCTGTTAGATCATTACAACTGAATACTGAAAACACTCTTGTGAATAAATGGTTTGAATTTGCTTCCATGTATGCCAACCATAAACCACAAGCTGTTGGTACCAACTTATTTTTACCATGGAATCGATATTTTCTGCGCCTGGTTGAACGTCACCTACAAGATAAAGATTGCAGTATTTCTATTCCATATTACGATTGGACAGTAGATGTAGGTAGTCCTAGTAAATCTATTATTTGGGCTGTCAATATGTTTGGTGGTAATGGAATGGGAACAACTGGCTGTGTAACACATCATCCATTTAAAGATTTTTATCCACCATACTGGTCTCCATGTTTGCGACGTCAGTTTAACACCAGTGTACATTTACCTGATGCTGTTCATGTACAACTTGCCCTGAATGAACCTAGATATGAACACTTTAGAATAAGAATGGAGATATTTGCTAAGCTATATCAAGGATTTGTTGGTGGTCATATGGCAAGTGACTATGCACCTTATGACCCTTTATATTTCTCACTTATGGCCTATATTGATAAGCTGTGGAATGACTGGCAGATGAAATATACAGATGGTTTATTACGGTATCCTAGACAATCATTATTTATTCCTATGGTACCATTTAAATCAACACCGGACGAGGTTATGGAATCAAAATTACAAATGTGTGTAGAATATATAGATATAACTAAAGGAAGTCAATGTAATATAACTGAGATTCGACATTACGGGTATGATGAGAATGGTTTTGATAGACATGGTTATGATAGTTCTGGGTATGATAAAGGTGGTTATGATATGACAGGTTTAAGCATAAATGGTCAGTTAGATACAAGGGGTATCTATGATAATACAGGCTATAACCGACAAGGCTACGGTCGTGATGGGTATGATAGTAGTGGATATGATATGGATGGTTTTTATGTGGATACATTCAATCTAGATGGATATGATTATCAAGGTTATGATAGGTCTGGATTTAATAGATATGGTTTTGATAAAGATGGATTATCTAGTAGTGGATACTATCAAAATGGATCAACTAATATGAATATAGTAACTTCACATGTAAATGTGTATGACTCATTTGGATTCAATAAGTATGGTTACAATAAACAAGGTTTTGATCGTGATGGCTATGATGTATATGGTTTTGATATTAATGGGTTAGATAAGATGAAATGTAATTATTACTATTTGGGACCAATGTATATGTTAGTTAAACAGTATGTAGAAGACAAGCTGAAGAATGTAGATAATGAAACATTAATCAACATTAACAGACCTTGTCCTACTGTATCAGAATTAGAAGAATGGCAATTAAACAGTAATTGGTTGAAACGAAATAATCAAAAAGCTATAATTGAAACAATAGATTTCACAAGAAACAAAGAACCCATTGCTCAAGATGATAAGGTGTGGTCACCAATGCCCCCTGATGAAAGGTAATATACTTTATGCCTTTTTTTGAGATTTTTTTATAAAAGATGTGTTTTACATAATGAAAATGTACATCTAAAACATAATGAATCTTCAGTATAAAGTTTGCTTGGTTTTCAAATTTACTGTAGTTTGATTCTGATTGAGATTGTATACTGTTTGTTTCCCTATTTCCTACAATACAAGATTCAGATGTTTTTGATTATTGTTGTTACAGATTATGTTTAGTCAGTCAAATCTTTAGTAATTGTGAAATAGGACAAGTACCAGTATTATGCGAAGAAGATTTGTGTAAATCTAGAACATGCCCAGGTTAGTACATTTGAATTTGTATTTGATTTTTTTTGGCAATATGTCCTTTAGTAAATGATTTGTCTGTTATTGGGAAATCTTACAGGTGTAGGTAGAACCAGAATTTTCTGTTATCAGGAGATCCTACAGAATCAGTAATTGTGAATTAAATTTTTTTGTTTTCAGGACATCCTACAGCTGTATGTTGAACCAGTAATTGTGATAGTTGTAAATATTATTTTTTTTTCAGGACATCTTACAGCTGTATGTATAACCAGTAATCATGATAGCTGTAAATATTTTTTTATTTTCAGGACATCCTACAGCTGTATGTAGAACCAGTAATTGTGATAGTTGTAAATATTTTTTTATTATCAGGACATCCTACAACTGTATGTAGAACCAGTAATTGTGATATGTGTAAATATTTTTTTATTATCAGGACATCCTACAACTGTATGTAGAACCAGTAATTGTGATAGTTGTAAATATTTTTTTATTATCAGGACATCTTACAGCTGTATATTGAACCAGTAATTGTGATATGTGTAAATATTTTTTTATTATAAGGACATCCTACAACTGTATGTAGAACCAGTAATTGTGATATTTTTTTTTTGGTTTAAATTTTTAATTTTTTTTTAAATTTTTTTTCAGGACATCTTACAACTGTATGTAGAACCAGTAATTGTGATAATTGTAGATATTATTTTATTATCAGGAGATCCTACAGCTGTATTTAGAACCAGTAATTGTGATAGTTGTAAATATATTTTTATTATCAGGACATCCTACAGCTGTATGTAGAACCAGTAATTGTGATAGTTGTTATCATGAATGGTACGATGGTATCACTGGACAATTGTTAAACTGTACAGGTAACTGTTTTTTTTTTTGCTCAATCAAGCATTCAAAAAAGAAAGCACATCTGCTCTTCTCTGCAAATTAGCATCTTCAACTGTAAACATCAGATCAGTCCTCAGGTGGGAATAGACAAGGTACTGTGTGTAGTGCAGAATTATCTAGAATCATATTTGCACCATGTGACGACCCATACATGGTATCAATGATCTGGCACCTTACCCTACACCAGACACCAGCTTAGGGATTTTTTTTTTGTCATTTCTCATATGATTTATGTTTCAATAGAAATTTATATATAGAAACAGGATAGAAGAACATGCCTGCTTAAAGTTATATGACTATATTGTAGGTTGTACAACATATGAAGGTTTAGAGAAATATGAACGAGAAGTATGGAAGAATTCTGTATGTGATAATTGTAGATGTGAGGTAAAACTTCAATCTTTTATTATATACTTTTTTTAAAGTTAAAGTTGTATTAATGTTGTTGATACGTTTTTATAAATTTATTTATTTATTATAGAATGGTTTGATATTTAAGTTTGTTTATCATAATATGGTATGATAATATTTGGGTTCATTTATTATAAGTTTGTTTATTATAGGATTGTATGATATTTTTTTAAAGTTTTATTATTATAAATGCTTGTATTTGAGTTTATTTGTTGGTAAAATATTTACTTAAGTTTGTCTACTTTAGAATGATACTTGACCAAACTGTTTTGAATTTGTTTATTATAGAATGGTATGATACTATGTGAAGAAGTTATATGTCCACCAATATATTGCCAACATCCTATAAGACTAGAGGATCAATGTTGTCCTTCTTGTGATGGTATGGATAGTGTCATTTAATTATGTTTTTTCAATAACTCAATTATCCTTTACTACAAAATACAAAAATGTTCCTGAACAAAATTTGGTAAATATGTTGTGTTATTTTGACAAATTCTGGTATTAAAGCATTGTTATATACTTGTTATTTAAATCTCTTGTTAAAATATCACTAGTAAATAGACCATGTAGGAATATAAAGTTTACTCTACCAGATTATGATGATACTATTTACAGCAGGATGTGATTTTGATGGTAAAATTGTACCAACTGGGACTAGATTTAGACTAGAAACAGATAAGTGTTCTGTTTGTGATTGTATGAGAGGAAATGTTACCTGTCGAGCTATACCTTGTCAACCGATAGAAAATTGTCAGACAGAAATATTACCACCAGATGAATGCTGTCCAGTTTGTTTAGATTGTGGACCATATGCTGATGGTCAGCAGTGGAACCCTTCACCATGTCAGTCCTGTATTTGTCAGGTTAGCTTGGCCTTAACTTATAAGAACATGATGATAGTTGATCTATTGATATCTATATTTTGTGCTTTAAATATACATGTACCATTAGTAAACATTAATAAAATAACAACCATCAAAACCAAAATGATGTTAAATATAAAATTATTTTGTAGAGTGGTGAAACAAGTTGTGTACAGATAGAATGTGATATACCAAACTGTGCTCATCCTTATACACCAGAAGGCTCTTGTTGTCCTGTTTGTGATGGTAAATGTTATTTCTTTTTCTTAAAATATAAGAATGTTACATCTATAGGTGGATTTTTTTCTGTATAAAGCTCTAATTGTGATTCAATTTTTGAATGGTATGTTTTGTGTGAAAGGTTGTTTTGTGCCTTATAATTTAATATAAGTGAAATTAACCAGAAGCATAGATTTGTGAATTTCCAGATAATAATTGAAGTTAATATATGTGTATTACAGGATGTTTTTATCAAGGTGATCTGTATCAGAACAATCAAAGGTTTAAAGTTGATGAATGTACGGTGTGTAAGTGTTACCAAGGAAATGTGGAATGTCAAGCACCAGAATGTGCTCCTTTATCTTGTAGGAATCCTGTTACACCACCAGGACAGTGCTGTCCATCTTGTGACAATGGTAAGTGTTGTGTACAAGATTATTATCATGTTTGCACAAAAACCATGGCAAGTTAATTGATTAGTGTGCTGAGTTATAAGAAATATGTTTTACTTTCTACTTGTTTGCTCATACTTTAGTTTACTCAACACATTGTGCAATGAGGGACATTTTCTGGAAGTAAAGACTTCCTTTCTGATATCTATTCCAAACCCCTGACCACTTTTTACAGATCTGATCAGTGTCACATTCAAGAATGAGCTTAATCCTGTATTTCTGTTGGTGGTTCAGTATTTACAATATGTAGATCTAATAACTTGTCTACCAAATACTGATTTTAGTAGTTTTATCATCTGTTTTTAGAGTGTGATTATGAAGGAAAATTATATAAACATAGAACCAGTTTTACACCTACCTATAATTCCTGTTTGAATTGTTCTTGTGATAATACACTGGTTAAATGTTCCAGAGTCCAGTGTGACATTAGGGATTTACCTTGTAAATCACCAATAACTAAGCCTGGAGACTGTTGTCCCTCATCTTGTCCTCAGATAAGTAAGTACTCAAAAATCACTAATCCTGGTGACTTGTCAACTATCTTGTCCTTAAATAAGTAAGAAATCACAAATAGCTTATCTTGGTGACTGTTTCTATCATTTTATCTTCAGATTAGTAAGCACTCACAAATCACTAAGTGACTGTTTACTTGCAATTTATCAAATCAAGTTACTGTTGTGAGTAATATTTTCCACAGATATGGCGATTTTTGTCTATTTTCCTGTACTCACCTCATTGTGTGATTTTTTACCTTAATCCAGTTTAAAGATGAGTAAATCATATACCAATCATTCAGTTTCTGGTATGGTATCCATCATATTGTCTTAGATTAGAAGACTTACGGTCTATATTTTGTGATGAAATGAAACTTTTATTGATTTTTTTTGCAGCATGTCAACATGAAGGTAGAGAATATAATGATGGTGATACCTGGACTCCCAGGTCACCATGTCAGATGTGTGTTTGTCGTAATGGTAGAGTATCATGTCGTACTAGAGAAACCTGTTCATTAGAATGTACTCATGGTGTTGTGAACCAAGGAAAATGTTGCTCAGCTTGTTCAGGTAGAATTTTGTTTTAATCAACTATTGCATGAATGATTACTATAACTTATAAAATGTTTGAATAATTCAAATATGTTTGTGATAATCTCTGTGACATTTTATTTTATGTTTTATTATATTTAATTATCAATTATCTATTAAATAATGGTGGTCCAATTTTTTGTTGATGTTTTGTAGATTTCCTATACACATTGTTTTTTTAGATTGACATTATGTTAGATTATCAATATCATAAATAGATTGTCAATATGATGTATTGTGTTTTATTTGTAGATTGTCTATATGGTGTATTGTGTTTTATCTGTAGATTATGTATATGATGTAGATGTGTTTTATCTGTAGATTATCTATATAATGTATTTTGTTTTATCTGTAGATTGTTTATATGATGTAGATGTGTTTTATCTAGATTGTTTATATGATGTAGATGTGTTTTATCTGTAGATTGTCTATATGATGTATTGGGTTTTATCTGTAGATTATCTATATGATGTATTTTGTTTTATCTGTAGATTGTCTATATGATGTATTGGGTTTTATCTATAGATTATCTATATGATGTAAATGTGTTTTATCTTTAGATTGTCTATATGATGTAGATTTGTTTTATCTGTAGATTTTCTGTACATGTATTTTGTTTTATCTGTAGATTGTCTATATGATGGTAGAATTATAACAAATGGTAATAAATTCACAAGAAATAACAGACAACAAGCTTTACCGTGTCAACAATGTACTTGTACAGATGGTAATATAGAATGTGTTATAACTGCACCATGTCCTTCTCTGCCATGTGCTAGGCCTAGAACTGAGAGAGGTCATTGCTGTCCATCATGTCCAGGTAAGGATTGACTCTTAATTGTCTCAATCACAAAACTAAGACAACAATATTTATTGATAGTTATTAAAACAAGATTTGTAGGAAAAGTTACCTCAAGTTATAATGATTCTGTTATTTATGACTTTTATTTGTAGTTTGTGAATTTGGGGGAAGAAAGTACCAGCATGGTGATATGGTTTCAAAAGAACAATGTCTGGATTGTAAATGTTTAGATGGACAGATTATATGTGAAAAACAGAAATGTCCACAAAAAAGATGTCGACAACCATATTTTCCAGAAAATGAATGTTGCCCACAATGCAATGAATGTGAATTTTATAACCAAGTTTTTAATGAAGGACAAAAGTTCTTGTCACCTCGTGATTCGTGTCAGAGCTGTGTTTGTCAGCAAGGTGAAGTTAATTGTAAATCTATCAAAGAAACGTGTCCCACACCACAATGCAGTCACCCACAAAAGATACGCAACCAGTGCTGCAGAAGATGTGATGGTTGTGAATATTTGGGAAGAAATTTTCAACATGGTCAGAAATTTGCCCCACCCAGAGGCAATGATATGTGTACTGTTTGCTCCTGTCAGGTGAGTTAAGTTATTTATTATGCCATTGTCATTTGACTTTAGGATATGTTTCTAATATTAAGATTTATTTGATGTGAAAAATAATAACATACTAGAATTGGGATTTTTTCTTTGTGAAAAGGTAAAGATGGCTTATTGGTGTATAATGGAAGATCTAACAATTTGGACATGAATTCCAAAAGTGAATGTTATTTAGTAATTTATTGTTTTAATTAGTATTATTTTTTTAGTACGGTTCAGTGACATGTGAGAGAATGGAATGTCCAGATATTAATTGTTTACAACCACAGTTACTACCTGGTGCTTGTTGTCCTGTTTGTAGCGCTGTCTGCTTACTAGATGGTCAACAATATGAACATGGTGAACAGTTTAGTAATCCAAGAGATCATTGTTCAGTCTGCAATTGTCAGGTAATAGGCTATAGCAATATTAACCATTTTTGCATGTCATGTTTTTAGGTAATGTTTTGTCAAGCCTCTACCTAAAGCAGTCTCTGTGCCACTTTACCTTAATTGCTTTAAGATATTGACTTTTGTTGATTGGTTGGTTGATGACCAGTTTAGGTCTGCTCCACCTAAAGCTTATATCACAGACTTCTCCCTCAACCTCGACCTAAATATGATACCATGGAGATATAATATGGTATCAATGTTATAAGATTTATATTATTATCATTATTTTTACTGGATTGATTTATATTTAATAGGATGGTGAAATCAGTTGTATAGCTAAAGATTGTCCAATATTGTCTTGTTCTCATCCAGCTGCTATACCAAATGAATGTTGTCCCTCCTGTGATTTCTGTCTCTTTGACAGGAGAATCTTTAGAAATATGCAGAGATTTATCCATCCCGATGATACTTGTCAAAAGTGTATCTGTCAGGTAAATTTCAATTTGGCTATATAACTATTTATTGCTCTCTGTCATGGGTTTTTGAGATTACATGTATATAATAATTCAAATATATTTTGAAACTGATACTTGTTGGTTGTTTTTTTCATGTATTGAAAGGCCTACAGTAACTTCTTTTTCTTATTCTTCCTTCTCTGTAGGGTGGCTCAGTGACTTGTACCAAAATAAATTGTCCTGTTTTACCATGTAGAGATTCCATGCCAATGGCTGGATCATGTTGTCATGTTTGTCCAAAAAGCTGTAATTATCGTGGATTGACCTACAATGATGGACAGACATTTAATATTCCTGGTGAAAGATGTAAGGACTGTTTATGTCGCCAAGGTCAAGTGCAGTGTCAACAAACAGCTTGTAAACGAGTTAATTGTCAACACCCAGCTGATGAAGATTGTTGTCCAATTTGTGAAAGTAAGTAAACCTATCATGTTAAACATTATTATACAGTATCTCAGTCTTAGTTTCTGAATTATTTGACAAATGGCTATTGACTTACAGTTTAAACCACTGTGTTTGCTTGTTAAATATATTTTGTAGTCTAAGGATAAAACCAAAAAAACATTGTTTATTACAGATTGTTTCTATCAAGGATTATTGTGGAGAAATGGACAAAGATTTAAAGATCAACAGGATCCATGTACTAAATGTCAATGTAAGGATGGAAATGTTGATTGTCAACATAATCAATGTCCACCAGTCACATGTGATAATCCAATGTTAAAAGATTGTTGTCCAGTCTGTTCAGAATGTAAATTAGGTAATAAAATGTACAGGAATGGACAGAGTTTCACTAATCCCAAAAATAAATGTGAAACTTGTCTATGTGAAGATGGTAATGTGCACTGTAAGTCAAGTATGTGTCCACCAGCACCATGTGAACATCCTGTAAAAGATGGTTGCTGTATGGTCTGTTCAGATTGTAAGTTTGGTGAAAGAACATATCGTAATGGACAGTCCTTCCCTAGTCGACAGAATCAATGTGATGACTGTACTTGTATGGAAGGTACAGTAAAATGTTCTGCTAAACAATGTCCACCTGTCATGTGTTCACATCCTGCCCAAGGACAATGTTGTAAGGAATGTCGGCATTGTGATTTTAATGGCCAGACAGTACGAGAAGGCAATAGAATACCAGATCCTACTAATGCTTGTAAAGAGTGTGAGTGTAGGTTAGGTAGCATCATGTGCTTTCAACGTCAATGTTCGAATTCAGTTTGTACACACCCTGTAGAAGATGGCTGTTGTCAAGACTGTAACAGATGTATGTATAATGGACAAATAATGCGCAATGGACAGGAGTTCGAAGATGCTGGAAATAGCTGTAAGAATTGTCGCTGTGAAAATGGTAATGTTGTCTGTAGAGAAAAGAACTGTCCTGTACCTAATTGTGGTAATCCAGTGCAAGGTGAATGTTGTTTACAATGTACAGACTGTATTTATAATGATAGAAGTTATCAGAATGGGCAAGAGTTTCCTGACATCAGTGATCAGTGTAATACATGTCTTTGTCGAGATGGTACAGTAGATTGTAGTCGATCACAGTGTCCAGCTACTGTCTGTTCTCATCCTGTACAGGGTCCATGTTGCCCTCAATGTGGTGGAAACTGTCTGTACCAAAATAGAGAATATCTTAGAGGTCAAGAGTTTGAAAAAGATTGTAAATCATGTACATGTTTTAATGGTAATGTACAATGTGTACCGAAATACTGTCCACCAGTTTCCTGCTCTAACCCTGTTATTAAAGATTGTTGTCCAGTATGTGATGGGTGTATGTTTGAAAATAGAAGATTTAGAAATGGACAATCATTCCCTGATGTTCAAGATGAATGTAGTCAGTGTATATGTAGGGTAATAATCATCATAGTTTCTTTCCCATATTTATATATATATATAATCGTAACAAGTTCAATTTTGGAGAGTACATGCAGCGAGTTACACATAGACCAGGGTTCAGGGTCAGATTAATTCTATAGAACTATTCTCATTGTAAAATTTTTGTCAACCACACAAGGTTAAAAACTTTCTATTACTATTGCTCCAGCAGATAATGCTTACTTACCTTTATTTACGGTATATGATGTTACACATTTAGACCATATAGGCTACTAATAGGTAGTAGAAGTACTGATTTACACTATATTATTACAGGATGGTAGTTTTGAATGTTCTATGAAGCCATGTCCACCAGTCAACTGTGATAGTCCTTCTTTAGGTGAATGTTGTCCTGAATGTAGAAATTGTGATTATAATAATCAAACAATACAACATGGTTACAGATTCCCAGATCCATCAGACCCCTGTACAGTTTGTACTTGTGAGGTGACACAAATTAGATTTTATATATAAATTATAGTTCTTTAACTGAGCATGCTGCTGATGATTTGTCTGGCTGAATTCATAAATATATAGTATAAGTATAGTGGAATTTACATTCTGCAGTTTATCTATAAAATTTATAAAATGGTACATGTAGCTATGTAAAATAATCTGTACTATCTTGGCCTCTTCGATACCAAAAGTCTCCTACAAACATCTAGTAGTCTAGATATTATTTTTGTTTCAGCTGGGATCTATAAGATGTAAACAGAAGAGCTGTCCAACTTTGAACTTCAATTGTCAACATCCTGTGGTTGACGTCTGTGGTTGTAGGTCATGTGATCAATGTGACTTTGACGGACAAATTTATCAAAATCAACAGAACTTCAAGCATTCAACTCATAGTTGTTTAGAGTGTACTTGCAGGGTGAGTAGCATACATTTGCATATATATGTCTTTCGTCCACAAAAAAGCGGACTGTCCTTAACCTAGTTTTGTAAAAGGAAAAAATAAAAGGAAAAAATATTTTTCATTGCTGAGCAGGAAGGCCATGTTGGAAAAAGAGACCTGAAGTTAAAAATTAATCAATGTTTTTGTTTCCAGAGAGGTACTGTAGACTGTCAAGGTACAGCATGTTCTGTAAGTTGTACCCATCCTGCCACAGACTCAGGTTGCTGTCCTGAATGTAAAGATTGTTTATATGAAGGAAAAATCCATCCAGATGATTCAACATTTATATCTGATGTAGATCCCTGTCAACAAACAATGTGTAGGGTAGGTTTTAATAGCTCTTTAACACTGAATATTTGATAGCCCTTTGACCCATACTTTTGACTGGATATTACCTGTATAAAATCTAATTTCAATAGAATATTTATTATACCTGAAATAAGTAGGTTCAAATATCAGTTTCAATACTTTCTTGATATTAAATATTAGCCTGGTTAGATAAGATATACAGTAAATCATATTCACACAACCTTCTTCAGTATGTTACAACAATAAAGGCACTCCTGCAAGTAGCAATAAAGTTTACATCTGACCACAAGTGACTAATTTCATTACGCACCCAGCGCCTTCTCAAATTTTCCCTTGTATAAACATATAGATGTAATTAAACAAGATTATTGTTTATCGTCAATATTGCTAATCATTACAATATTAATTTGATACAAATCTGACCCAATCCCCTACTAAGGAACACCTTCGTTTAGAGACAGTTTGAATTTGTCCCATAATACAGGTTCTTCTTTATTCAAGTATTACTGTCTATAAAATATTATATGAAATTAAAAGTGTGATTTTTCAATTATTCAGTTTGTATGTATTTTTTGAAATAATATTTCAGAGAGGTAGTATATTAACTCAAACTATCCAATGTCCTCCTCCATCCTGTTTAAATCCTATTAAAGAACCAACAGAGTGCTGTTATTCATGTCCAGGTATTGATTGTTTTTTCTTAAATCTATGTTTTTGTAGCTAAGCAGTTGTTTAATATCACATTGATATCACAAACCTTTTAAAATTAAAGTTAGGAAGCCAAAAATAGTACAAAATTTGCACATAACATAAGGTTTATAACATGGTATAGTAATATGGGAACTTAAAACCTTGAATTATTAGATTTTTTACTGTCAGATAAAACTGAATGAATAAAAAACAATATACACTTAAGAAAATATGTGATAAAAAAATCACAGCTATAACTATTTCAACATACCTTATTTCTTAATACTTGTAATACAATATCACTAGAAGCAAAACAATATATTATCTACTGAATTTTTTTCAATTGAATAGTTTTAAAATAAACGAGTTGTTGGTTTGAACAAATCTCTCTGAATTAGTGGGCAGTGAATATCACTAATAACTACAGATCTCAACTCATACTAATTATTACAGTTCAAAGATTGTTTAATAGAATTGTTTACTGGTAAACTTATAAATGTTAAAAGTTGTCAGTTCGGTCTAAATATTCTATTTTGATGCCTAGATTAGTACTTAGATATCACAAGGCAATAATCTGGTGAATTGTAATTAACATAAAATATCTCAATACAGTCTACATTTGTAGATCATCAATTTTAGGAAAAGAGAATGCATTTGAATTCAAAATGAAAATATTTTTGATGAAAGATTTGTTTTGATTTAAAACATGTGATTGGCAGCCATGTTTATCATTTATAGATACTTGGAATTCTTCAAATAATTGAAGCTTTTTTTTAAAAAATCTCAGGTGGCTGCTATGATGTGACATTTTGTCAGTTGACTAACAATCACAATGTGTTATAAATCTACTATTTTGTTCTATCATTTAATTATATACAGTTCGACAGTAAATTATCAGTAAAAATATTCAATAAACATTTAATACACAAAGAATTTTTTATAAATATTGCATCCTACATATTATGAGGTATTGAGGAAAGGATTTTTGGCTTGAAACTAAAGAATAATATAATCAATTGATGTGGTATGAACAACACTGGTGTCATCTATGCACATAAAATATCTAATACACACAGTGTGTATTCTTAGAATATGTCAGACACACACATTGTGTATTGTATTCGTATTACATATCACACACACAGACATTGTGTATTGTATTCTTATTATATATCTCACACACACACACACATTGTGTACCGGTATTGTATTCTTATTATATATCACACACACACACATTGT
Organism: Nipponacmea schrenckii; assembly: GCA_030562195.1. Taxonomy (NCBI): domain Eukaryota; kingdom Metazoa; phylum Mollusca; class Gastropoda; family Lottiidae; genus Nipponacmea; species Nipponacmea schrenckii. Next base: position 13,433,251 of record JAUJPP010000003.1, on the reverse strand, counting down.
GTATTTTATTCTTATTATATATCACACACACACACATTGTGTATTGTATTCTTATTATTTATCACACACACAAATTTTGTATTGTATTCTTATTAAGTATCACACACACATTGTGTACTGTTTTCTTATTGTATACATCATACACATTGTGTATTGTATTCTTATTATATACAACACATACATTGTGTATTGTATTCTTATTGTTTATTACACACACACATTGTTTATTGTATTCTTATTATATATCACACACACGCATTGTGTATTGTATTCTTTTTATTTCAGTATGTAAGTTTTTAGGAGATGTATATAATGATAATACACAGTTTACCCATCCTGAAGATCCTTGTCAAGTTTGTAATTGTCAGGTAGGTACAGATGTTATTATCCTGCTTTGATGGATTTAATGGTGGTACAAACTACAAACTGTGCCCTATACAAAAACATCTATAGCAGCTTATAACAGGATGGTAGAAAGGTACCAGTACTAGGATTCCATCAGTGTGTGAAATAAGATTTACATGCATGTAACCAAACTGTTCATGGTACAATTCTCTGATACATTATGATGGGTAGCATATTTATATTGTGAAGCGTTACGGTACTAATTACAGATGACTTTGGTATTCTATTGTAGAGTGGAAGAGTGAGTTGTTTGATGAAGGATTGTGATGCTATAACATGTAGCCATCCTAGACATGATATGTGTTGTTCCTATTGCGACCAATGTTATTTTGAAGATGTATTATATAACAATGGAGAAACATTTCAACCAGATCAATGTAGATCATGTTATTGTCAGGTATGTCTAATTGTCTTTCTTTAACATTAAGGAAATCAAAAGAATTCAATTTTGTTATCTCTTTGTCTATGTGTTAATGGGTGTTTGCTTTTAGATCTACATTTAAACTGCAAGACTAAATTTTCTGCAAATTTGAGTAAAGAACCATTCTGGTTCTTAACAATATTAAAGGGTAGATCTTTATACATGAAATAAAAACTGAAAATAACAACAGTGGTAGAAAATAAGTCCAGTTTTCAAATTTTTATATATCTCGGAATTGATAAGCATATAGAATATTGTTAAGATATTATTTGACTTTCTTGCATATTTTCATCAGTCTTATAGTCATAAAGATTGGAATGTGCCTTTTAAAGAAGTGATATTAACATATCATTTGTTTATCTATTAAATACTTAATTACCTTGATATGAATTAATATGATGAATGATAATTGTAGGATGGGAGTGTAACATGTGAAGAGGAAAAATGTTTAAATCTACCATGTGTTATGACAGAGACTGTACCAGGATATTGTTGTCCAGTCTGTAAAGGTAAATTAATTTATAATCTTTTATGCGCAGCAGGACATCATAAAATGCTTAGTTTTATTACTACTGCTAGAACCATAGACGATTCACTGAAAATTGCTTGCAGTGGACCTTAAACAAATAAAAAACCTTTTAGAAAACCTCTTTAAAATCACTTTAAAGAACTAGTCAAATTTTTCAGCTTCCTGCACAAAATAGTCTTCTTGGATACTCTTATAAAATAGACATCAATTAGTTGTTTATATCCCTCTAGGATGTACATATAAAGATGTACAATATAATACTGGTACAACATGGTTATTACCAGATAAACCGTGTGTATCATGTATATGTCATGGTGGACTAGTAACTTGTATGGAATTAGAATGTTATGTACCATGTAATAATCCTATTACTCTACCTGGTCAATGCTGTCCTGTCTGTCCTAGTAAGTTTCAACATTATTTTATATCATGCCAGAATGATGTCTTACTACAATGCTCTTAAAGACATATATACAATCTTGCAAATTATCATCATTAGAGTAGTCCAAGATATTTGAGTGAGAAGTCTTGGTAATCGAATTGAAGAGCTGAGAAGACAATCCTCTCTTTCTTAATTTTCCTATCCATTCCAAATTTATCGCATCATATGTAAGAGTTAAATACCATATGTTGCTATTCCAGCCTGTGTATTTAATGGTAAAACATATAATAATGGAGATAGTTTTAGTCCTAATGGTGAACCTTGTGATACATGTACTTGCCAGGTAGACATTTTGAATTTTTTATAGATATTCACCCAAATGGCAACTTGTTGTTTTAGATGGGACAATAAACTTAGGTCTTGTGTGCTACAGGCTCTATAATTTAAAGATCCCTTAAATGTTGGAAATCAAAACAGAATAGGCTAATGTTGCTGTCCTATCTAAATTGTGAGGATAATTAGGACATAAAACTTCATTTTTTTACTTCTTATTTGATATTGATGTCATTCAATGTAGGGAGGTAATTTACAATGTAACCACGAATCCTGTCCTAACATAGCCAACTGTCCTCCTGAACAACTTGTACCTTCACAAACAGGAGAGTGCTGTCCAACTTGTGCTGGGTGTAAGTATATGATATATACATTATGATACTAGAAACTTTAGCCATTTAGTAAACTTAGAAAATGTATAAAGGTGGGCTTATGTCGGCTTGCGACGCTTCTCGATTGTCGGCATCTAGCTGGAACTGATAAAATCGGAGCACTCAGGTCGGCTGCGACGCTCCTCGAGGGATCTGGACGAATACAGCGGCAACTGGTTTTAGCTTATCGTGAGAGCACTCTTGTCGGCTGCGAGTGTCTACAACTCGTTCAGTTTATGACGGCAATGTGATACATTTCAACATGCAGCGCCCATGAAACGTCACGTTGTAAGTTCTGTGTGTTCATTTTTAACTTTTCATTTAAAGTTTTGCAACGCTTCCTTGGTAATTCGACTACCTGTAGTCATATTTTAACTCCATATTTCAGTGTTGATATGATTATTTCACTCAATTCACATGAAAAACTCATATAAATTAAGAACAACAACTTCATGAAATACTACATAAGTAATCTATGAAAGATTAATTTAAAATTAATTTAATCTTGAGCTTGTCAGACCATTCATCAGCCATCTTGACTGCTGCTTGACTTGAGATACTAACGCCACCAAGCAGGGACTAAAATAAGCGCGCGTTAAGTGGCTAATACCTACAACTCAGTTGCGTCGCCGAGTAGGCTTACGATCGTCAGCAACTACATGTACCTGGAACTCGTAGGCCAGAGTAGAACATGCGCGACTCACTGGATCTGGCTGAATCTCAATTGCCGACAGTCGCAGCGAGGCTAGTTGCGTCGTAAGCCATCTCAGGTCGGCAGGAACTGTCAGCCTACCGTAGGCTGACATTTGCGGCAACTGACTGGATCTGCCAGTTGCCGACTATCGAGGAGCGTCTCAAGCCGACATAAGCCCACCTTAAGATATATTTTAAATTATTTATCAACATCTTTGTAATTGAGGAGCGAATGACTGAAATGAGTCACAATAGTTGATCTGTTGTCTTTAGAATAACCAAAACTGTAGAATCCTGCAGCTTGTTGGATAGTTGAGAATAAAAGTTAACATCCAAATAAAAATGATTTTAAAAAGTGTTCCATAACAGTAGGTTTGATTATTAAAATCACTATGATTTTTTTTCTCCAGTTGGAACTAATTGTACCAGTAGTGATCTAGGAATGAGGATAAGACCTAGAATAGAGGATCCATGTTTTTATTGTGAATGTGCAAATGATTTCAACTGGATTTGTGCTAAAGATGAATGTCCACCATTGAATTGTCCACCAAATGTCCAGTTTCGTCTGCCAGGACAATGTTGTCCAGTTTGTCCAGGTAATAAACTTTACAGCTTCTGCTTTAGTTTAAAAATAGATGGAGGTTAATAAGACACACCTGAAAATATCTTTGCATTGAGTTAATTTTGAGCCAGATAAAACGTATTTGTTAGACATGCCCTTGTGTAATGTATTTTGCTGTATGAAAAACTAGTTCTAAGCTATAATATTGTTGATAAAGCCTACATATTTTATATTTTCAGCATGTTTTGATATTAAACAAGGTAGATATTATAATGATGGTGAAAGTTGGATACCTGAAAACAAACCTTGTGAATCCTGCCAATGTTTGGTAGGTTTTCTTTGCAATTATGTTTTGTATTTTTACTGAAAGTTGTTTGGGTGTCTTAGTCAGAAAATAAATACTTTGAAAAAAAGTGCAAAGTTTGAAATAACAACAGGGATTCTCACAGATAATTATCAGAACAAAACCCAAGATCTATGAATTATTAAAAAGCTGGGTTCCACCAACCTTGATAATTTTTATGTCACTACAAACTTCTTGGCAAGAATATTTTAATAAGTGTCATAGAGGGCAGATATGTAGGTGATAGAACTACTCTACATTTCATATTGAGATCATAGTTTACTGTTTTCTTCTAGGACAATTTGATTCAGTGTAGATCATTAGAATGTTCCCCTATTGTTTGTGGAGTTAATGAACAGTTGATAAATTTACCTGGTACATGTTGTTCAGTTTGTCAACCATTAGAAATCAAACAATGTTATTATCTTGGTCGGGAATTTCAGGTAAGCTAGTTTATATATTATTTTAGAGTAAATAATGAGTTTCTTGTTTACTTGATGTTTTTATTCACATTGGAATATCCCCTTGAAAGTAGTAACAGTGGGCAGTATGTTTACACATAAAGCTTTATATTTCATTGTAAAACATTCTAAAACTCCCACTTTTTATTTTGTTTTAAGCCGTTTCTCTTGTGTCACAGGGTATTCAAGAATACAGGGAGCTCTTTCAGGATAGTGCTTCAGTATTCATGGACGGATATTTAAGTATTTGTAAAAAGTTATCAATATTTTTTAACTTATATAGGCTGGTGAAGAATGGATTATAGATGAATGTACTAAATGTCAATGTTTAGGTGGTGAAGTTAGCTGTAATAGTATAATCTGTCAACCAACTAATTGTAAAGCTAATGAAGTGCCATCTTTAAAACCAGGGACTTGTTGTCCTGTTTGTGAACAACGTAAGTCATAAACGTCCTCTCTTTATAACACACACTATAATATAAAACTATATTTGGCACTAGGGAACTAGGCAATGAGAATATGAAAATTGCATATAATTGTATAATGAGTAAAGAAGGGTGAAACCCTTGATAAATGTGAATGGATGATCCAATTAGGAAAGAACATCTCATTAATAAACTTAAAATTTAAACCCCTACTACTTTCGGGTGGAATAGTAGAATGAAATTATACTATAAAAGGCAGTCCCCAATATATATAAACAAAAATAAAACTTAGATAGTGAGATGGTGAGAGGTGGGGCATAGGAGGTAAATCAAAACAGCAGCCTGCAGTCAAGATGGCAGAAAACAAGACTGACCACATGACTAAAAGCGCGCGCTTTGCAGACAATGTATTGCTGTGTGTGTTTTAAACTGCTCCTATAAACATAAGATTCAAGCTATCCACACTCATAATTTTTTTAAAGAATTATGTATAAATAAAAGCTCCTGCTTGTGTATTAATTGTAAAATATCAGAATATTTCTTCCAGAACCTGGTAGCTGCCTAGTATTTGGTGATCCTCATTACAGAACATTTGATGGTACCACTCTACATTTCCAGGGACAATGTAAATATATCATGGCTGCTGACTGTGAAACAGACACATTTAGGTAATGGAAATATGTTGTAATGAAATGGAACTGGAAATAGAACAAATATAACCATTTAATCAAACATCTGTTATATAGCCTATATATCCAACATTTTGAGGTCAGATTGCATGGGTTGTTTAAACCATTATTGGCATTGGTTTTATCATTAGAAATGATTAATTATTTTTAAATTTTCAGTGTGGAGGTACAACATGATAATAGAGATGTTTATGGTGATGTTTCATGGGCTCAAAATTTTACTGTTAAAGTTTCTGGTTTTACTGTAGATTTATTACAGAAACATGCTGTACAGGTAAGGTTATTTTGGTCATAATGAAAATCAGTGTGTCTCTTATTACATGTACAGTCAAAGAGGAATACTAAATTGTATTGATTCTGATAAAATCTATATCATATCATCCCATCTTTCATGCAAATATCTTCCAATATTAATATATCATTATGTAGTTGATTATTATTTTGATAGAGAACATGATAACTGTAAAAGCCAAAGCAACTGCAATATTTCAACTGTATTTGTAGGTAAATGGTGAAAGAGTTAGTCTGCCCTATTTAAAGGAACCATATATACAGATAGAATTAAGTGGAAATACAGTGTTATTGAATACCAATATAGGACTCAAGGTATTTCATTTATATATCAATGAAAAATTCATTTCAAGTTTATTTGTATTCAAAAGTTACTGTGTGAAAAACAATTTTATTGAAAGTAAACTTAGCTTTATTTATAAATTTATGGACAAAAAATATGCCAAAGTGTTAGGTTATTTATACATACACATCAGCAGCATAGGAAAATTATATTATCTATTATATCTGATATTGCAATAATTTTTTTGTTTTTGAATTTGTCATATAGATAACGTGGAATGGTGATAGTTATGCTGAGGTTAGTTTACCTGGAACTTATAAAAGAAAACTCTGTGGATTATGTGGTAATTTCAATGGTTTTCCACAAGATGATTTAAGAACCAGATTAGGTCAAATAACTAATTCACCAGCTGTGTTTGGTAATAGCTGGAAGGTGAGAAGCAGACTTGATTATTATTTCAAAAAGCTGTTGCAGCACCTTTCGATCAAGAGATCACAGACATGAACAGAAATAAATTTATAAGGTCTCAAAGAAATATATAATCTGGACAGTTGCGTCTCAGTAAAAGATGAGATGTATACATATGACAATTGTAGAAAGGTTTTAAACTTTAACCTGTCATATTTATTTGTAGGCTAAAACACAATATAAAGATTCCTGTAAAGATGCTAAAGATATAGATCCCTGTATTAAAGCTGGATATAGAGTCAGGAAGGTAGCTACCACCAAGTGTGCTGTTATAAAGGTTTGTAATGCTATTGTTATTTCTTCTCTTATAGTAAAGCTCATGTTGGGTAACTTTTCTGTCATTCATAAAAAAAACTACAAACAAATTGTGGTAATTATTGAGCCTAGTTTAAGTAATTATTAATAATTGTGTTTGTTTTATGATTTTAGAGCAATGTGTTCTCAAGATGTCATAGAGCTGTATCACCAGAACCATTCTTTGCTTCTTGTGTATACGATATGTGTGTTTGTATGGATAATCCAGATTGCCTATGTGATATACTGTCTTCTTATGCACATGTTTGTGCTAAAGCTGGGGTCAAAGTTCAATGGAGAACCAATAATTTATGTGGTAATGTACCTGTACCTTCATTCATGTTTTACAAATTAACCATTCCACTTAAGCAAATTCATTCAGCTAAAGGTTGATAAATTATGTTGGCCCAAATTGTCAATAAGATGGAACCTTGCTGTTCAAATTGACATAGTGAACTTAAAGAAGTGGTCTGTTACTTTCTATTTCAGCCTTTGATTGTCCTGCTAACAGTGGATTAGTTTTTGATGACTGTGGTCCAGCTTGTCCCAGGACTTGTGAAAATATGAATACTCCATTAGGAAATGTTAGTGAGAATTGTTTTAAACCATGTGTAGCTAGTTGTCAATGTGCTGCTAACCAAGTTTTAAATAATGGTAGATGTATCGACCCAAAAGATTGCCCAAAAATAAACGCTAAATAGTCTGTATGGTTTTATAATTCTACCAGTGCCAAATTAATATCTATCATCTTACTGATGTTATTTTAATTGTTGTAAAGCGTGTAATTGTGCTAAGTCTACCTCATTATCATTGCAACATCATGCTTGGTGCACTATATGTTTGTTATTGTCCAATACAAGAATACTACTCTAGACTACACTAGATCGGATTACAAGGTTGTGTTTTAGTATGATATTTATTATATAGTATTTAGTGACCAGAAGTAGGTTTTATATATTGTAATCTGTTGTAAGCTCATTTTGTATTTTTTTACTTTGTAATCAATTTATTCAATAAAACATACCCAATAGTAACATTGAAGGGTTCTATTCAAATTATGAAAAGATGGTACTTATTGGTTCTTATATAATCTTGCAGATACAAGAAAATATATATTGCTAACTATTACTTGATTCAGCTGTATGACATGAAAGATCATTGTCAAAATTGTTTGCCAATCCTTGACATGATAGAACTCCACTTTTATTATTTAGTTGATATCCAAATATTAACTACCAGGGTTTTCAGCTTTTACACAGTATCTAAGCACCCCCGAACCTTGAACAATAGACAACTGTTTAAAACATAACATGATTTTATTTGATTGTAACAACATGTAGTAGATCTTCATTAACAAATATTGACTATATTTTACTTCATTTTACATTGTCAAAAACCAACCTATAATAGTCACTGAATGTTTGTTGAAACAGGTCTTAAAATTAATATCTGACCTATGGTTCCACTATTCATTAAAGATTGTACAGTAAAAGTTTAGATTCATACCATTCTGAAAGTAATTAAAAGGTTTGTAAAGACTTTTTCTTGAGATAATGCAAATTAATGTTAAAAGTATCCCTGATACTCCTAAAAAGTGAAGAAAACCTCTTTACAATCCCTTTAAGTGTAAACAAGTAGAATTTACTATGAAATAAACATATCCAACCACTAGTTTTATATATAATATTGAGATGATCTGAATAAACTGTTACATTTCATTTTACCCTTTTTTTCTATTTCACTTGTGTTTTAAAACTTGTATTTTATCTACAAAAATAAGACCGAATTTTTTTAAGCTTAAAACAATGTGACTAGATTTTTACAAAACTAAATATTTTACAAATTAAAAACAAATTAAACACAGTTTAACAATAAATATAAATATAAATAACAACAATTTAGATTCTTAATGTGTTGTTTTTGTAATAAAGCTTTAACTTGTTTAATTTAGACCAGATGATAAAAACTTAAATTAATAAAAACCAATTTCATATAATATAACACACAGTCATCAATAACTTCCAAATTTTTGTGCCATCTATACATGATTGAAATGATTCAGAAATACTGGTATATTGAAAAAGATCATAGAAAAAAAAGAGCAGTAAGATTATCATCACCCATTCCCAACAAATATAAAAGCAATAGTGAGCAAACAAAATATCTATACAATGATATCTAAGAGAGTATATATATAACTAGCCAATGATTCACTACACTCAGTTTCTACAAGATGGAATACTATATCTTACTTAAATTCTTTAATCATTTACTAGGATGCTACACACTTCACTTCTTTTTGGAACATAACAATCAATATCAACCCTAATATTTCTTTGAGCATTCATAGTTCAAATTGAGAATAAAACTTACACTTTTAATACTCTCACAAAACTGTATGTTAACAATAATTCTGGTTGAGCTCCTAATATACCTGATACAACTCAGTCAACATTCCATTTCACAAATGGTGTTACATCTCAAATGGGTGAAATATTTAAATTGAACCATCTTCATTTGCTAACTATCCTATATACTTATTAAAATAATTATACATTATCTAACAATATAGTACATAAAACATTGGACCAGCCAATAACATAAATAATCATAGATCTAAATGGTACAATTTCAATATTATTTTTGGTTCTCTATGAGTCACAGGTTTCAACTATTTGATTGTAATTGATGATAAATTAACACTCAACAACAATAGAAAAATGAAAATCAGTATAAAATATCTACTCTAAGGAAATCAGTTTGATTTTGGAAGAAATTACAATATCATAAGATAACAAATAATTTGAATGAAATATTTAAATGAAAAAATAATTTCTCTGATTATCACATGGAGTTAATAACAACCTTGAGTAGAAAATTTAATCTTCAATTTTATGCTCAAATTAGCCAAATTAGGTGATGAATTATAGATGATGAGTCCAGAATATAAGATGAGTTATAAATCACTTTATATACACTGAGTGTTAAAAAACTTGATAGACAAGTGAGAATGGTTCAGAGTAAAACATAGCAATGATATTTTGATTATATTTCTGGTATTCCATGCTAAATCAAGTGATTATAATTTTGAGTTTGTATGCAGTAAAATCTAAGACTATATCATTGATTTGACAGCAATAGATGCAAAATCTTTACCAGTAACTGAGTAAAGTGGTATCAATCTAGATTAAGTTACTTGTAAGGCAACACTCTGAAAAACCATTCTCAGTTATTCCACATTTCAATTTAGACAGCATCATATAAATGCCAAATTATCTGTGCCATTTTTTTCTTTATTATTGCATTAAATGTAATATTTATGAGCAGGAACTATTTTTTTTAAAGATTGTGTCGCCCAATATGAATTGAATTATATATTTAAACCCTGTAAAACAGAGGATTCTAGAACAATATTAAACTCATTCAATGTTTCAATAATATGAACAAGAAATTTAGTCAATCTTGGATCACGTAAAAATGAATTGGCTTCATACATCTGACCAGTTACTGGAGTATTGACCATTAATGGTAACCATTTCTGTAAACAATGGTCTCTGAAAACAAAAATTAAACAAATTCACTAAAGTCCAATAACCAACAATTTAAGATCTAAAACAAAACAATTTAATTTTCTTATACTTTTTAAGAGAAGAATGAATAACTTACCTAACACCAACACAAATAAAAATTTGAAATTTGCCATCTTTACCAATAGATTCTGTGGCATTGTTGATTTTGTTGAGTAGATTACAGAATAACCAGTAGCCAGCTCTAGCTACTTCTGATAATGGACGTCTAGTTACACCACTTAATGTATTCTCAAAATATATCCTCACTTTCTCTGTAAAATACATCCTCATGAGATTTTCATATAAAGAGTACAAATTTACAATGTACATACCAATGTTAAAAATAATAGTTAAAAGTCATTTCAACATTAAATGATTACTTACCAAGATAATCCCAAATAAACATTTTATTTCTAAACAAACGAGATGATCGGAAACCATATTGAAAAACTAAATCCATACAATGTACCAGACCACGATCACCACATAACAGGAATGTAAGACTTCCCCTCTGAAATAAATCATCATCACAATAAAAGAACAGGAAAGGGATATGAATGGCTGAAATTCAGCTGATAATAACATAACTATATAAAACTATGTTTAGTACATTAGCTTCATAATTCAAGAACACAGTCAAGTTGACATTGCTTACACTGAGGACAAACAACAACAAAGAAAATAGCTCACCTCTTTTGCTGGTTTATAAAAGTGTTTGACTAGATTGTTGACTGAGTGGCCCAACATTTCTTGAATAGTTGGTATATTTAATGTACCTAGAAATAATAATATAAAATATACCAATACACATATTTTAAGTTATTAAAGCTAGCTTATTGAAATGAGAAAATGTTCTGAATCTAAAAAATATTTTTTATAAAACCAATGTTAATATAAACAATGTCATTGTGGAGTCACTATTAAAATAAAGAAGACAGATTATATATATTACCTGGATCAATCTGTTTTCTAGGTGTAGCAGGAGATCTGGGTGGAGTATGTATACCAGACAGTTCACCTACAATATAATTATTTACAGATCACAATAGTAAATGTTGAAGTGTAACGTTTCTAAAGAACAAACTGTTTAGATTCTACAAGTAGGATAAGAAATTTTAATACTTAAAGAGATAATAGATCTTGGAAAGAAGATAAAATTTTAATTTCACTCAAATATTAGCCATAGGACGAGTGTATTCTAAGACCTTTAGAGAATGCTATTCAAAATTGCTTTGAATTTGATTTAAAATACTATCAAGAATAAGCAATTCTTCCCTTTACCTTCAGTTTCTTTCTTATGTGGCATTAATTCTGCTACTAATAATCTTTCTATACTTCCATCATCTACACCTTTACCTAGCCATCTACCACAATTATACCTACAAATATCACATTGATTAAACAGGTATCTTAGACAAGTGTAACATTTCTGGAGTAACAACATGTTTCAGGTTATCATATTTTAGTTTCTGGATAAAAAACAGATTCTCTTTAGACTGAGGCATACAAGATATAAAGACAACATAGCTTATGGATTTAAAAAAAAAACATGGTACCAGTATATTAAAAACACTCTTGGAATTTCGCCACCAATAATTCTATAGTTGAAAATCTGTAAAATCGATACTACTGTTTCATTAGTTGCCTGTATTAAATACCTCTTCTACAATTGTGCTTACTATTACTATAAGAGCATCTGAACCAACTCAACTGTTGAATTTGGCTTCCCATAATCTGAGTCTACTCTACTGATAAGAATTTTAATAATAAAATTACTACCTGTAGGTATGTCCTGTAACTTCATTTCTAACTAGAACATATTCAACTAACCATTTAGCAGACATACCACTATTATCATGTCCTATACGTAATGTTGTTAATATACCTAAATTCTTGTGCTAAAATTATCAAAAAATACAAGTTGAATAATAATTCTAAATAACACTTTACACAAATTTAATAATTTTTGGTTTTACTTATAATTGTATATTATTTCATTGTAAAAGGATATTAATTCAGTGCTTTCTAAAAGTGGGTGAAGGAATAATAGTGCATTTCATAGTAAATGGAAATTAGATCAAAATTACCCCCTCTCCCAAGTCTCAATTTAAAAATATATACAGTCCTAAAATTTGTAAAGAGAACCAATAGTGACATACAAATAAAACATAAAAGAAAGAGACAAGTAACCAAAACTAACCTGAAAATTAAATTCTAAACAACCTCTAGGTATGTCTAATACCCCTGTTTCACCTACTTGACCAGCTATACTAATCCAAGGATTAGCTGTTGTTGTAGCACAACCAAATTTGGTACTAGGATAGATTAATACTTTGTAGTTTATCACTGCAATAAAAAATTTCATCCTTATATATCATTTATGAAAATAAGTCTCTAGCAATAAAATTTGATGCTAAAATAACTAAAGGCATAGGATCAATTTTACATGATTTGACATTAATCACATTTAGATAAAAACTTTTTTTTTATTTCAATTCCTTCATATTTCAGATAAGTAGAATTCATATTACAAGCTACAACTTACTGGTATTAACAAATGTATTTGTAAATGAAAAAAAATCAACAGCATTAAGTGATAATAGATGATATAAAAACTGTTCTCTTTCATCTTCACATCGTAAAAAGGCATATCTTTTATATAAACTCCTATAATATACAAAATGTGAAAACTTCTATAACATACAAAATATGTAACTCTTAAAATATACACAATACATAAACTTCTATAATATACTACAAAAAATATAAATCCTAAAATATATAACTTTTATAAAAAAAATAAATAACTCATAGCAAATTCTGGCCCCTTTTCTAAAGTGGTATATATGAGAGTTGATTCCAAAGGTTTTAGAGAAATAGCACCATGGAAATTAAACACAGCTAAAGTACTAAAATGCAGAACACTTGATTAATTCTTCGTTTACTCAAATATAATAGCACATTGGAACTTGAATTCAATCTTATGAAATAAGTTATATTCTACATCTCTACCCTCTGACAAGTGTAACTAGTAAAGTAGTAAAACTCACCTTAATAAATCTGCATCAGATAACAGTTCTTTTAAATGTGATGATAATATTTTTTTCTCTAATGCTAGTCTTACCCAAGCTCTAGCATAACCTACATCAGTTCTAATATCACCCATCTGTTGGACTTTTCTATAATAGCACATTATTATTTTAAAATTCAATTAGAAAAATCCTGTATGATACATATTTTGTAAGTAACCTTCTTACATCATTTAATATCTTTCATATGTGTAATAAAAATGGTACATCTTATTTTATATTAAATACTATTAAACATTTGTATATTTATCATATATAAATATTCATCTTTAGAACTAACATCTCAGATGTTTCAATATACAGTACATGTACAATATGAAAGTGATTCTTAAACAAAATCCATCTTACTTCATATCATGAATAACAGTTGATGGCATATTTTCTAGAACTGGTAATTCAATACGTCCTTGACTACTGCGTCTTCTATGTGTTTTAGTAGGTAGTGTGTTCGTATTAGGTTTATCATCTAATCCCACATTAGATAAGTCTACAAAATATCATGGCATTGAAATGATACTATTAAACATATACCAAACGACAAGCTGTAATACCATATTACCAATATTGTATATAATATTCAATGCAGAACTCAAAAGCATTTAAAAATATCAAAATATAGTTATCAAAATATGACGTTCACCAATTCAATTTTTCAGACAAACAGCTCCATTTCAAAAATACTTTATTAGCTTATTTACATTATGAATGCATATATATATACTAAATACTTTATTATAATAGGTAACATGCATTTCAGGATTCTAATCTACTCTATAAACTTTTAATAGGACATGCTAGTTATATTACGACAAACAAGATTGTATTAAGACAGTTATATTTATCAACTCATAGATAGATTACAAAACATATATAAGAATATTAATATGTCAAGAAATATTAGACATTAGATCATAAAATCAAACAGACTTCATTGTATTTCTTCCTTTAACCAAAAAACTCAAATAATCAATGAAATTTAGAATTGAAACAATAATACTGGAAAGAAAGTCTTAAACAATAGATTTCACTGTAAAAGAAGAGATAAAAAAAAGAGACCTGCAACACAAAAGAGCAAAGATACCAGCTAACATTGTCCAAGATCCATTAACCAAAGCCACAATATTGATAATGACATAACCAGGTGATTATAAAGTAAAGCCATTTAAAATCATATGATTTTTTGATTGAGAATCCAAGAAAAAACAATCAAAATTAGCTAAATAAATAGCAAGATGAGACAATTTCATTGAGACTTCCCAAGTAACCTTGCTACATGCCATTCTCCAAATTCTTAGACAGTACTATCAGAATAGTTGAACTCCAACCATCATCTATTCACAAAATAACTCCCACACAAACACCAAATAAAGCAAAATAAAATCAACACTGCACACAGATAACATGATCTAATGTTGAAATAAACAAACACAATCACACTAGAAACACACAGTAAATAAAGATAATGAATTGATGATAATGTTATTATGTTATAACATCTACAGTAGGGGAAAGGAGATGTAGTAACCTTTTTCTTGTTTAATTTTATAACGTTTTTGAAGTAAACACCAGGCCACAGCTGCATTAATTTTAGAAGAAAATAGAAAAAAATTGAAAGTAGTAACAAATATTAGTATTATTCAATATAAAATAACTACTTCAAACATTGGTCAGTGGGTTTATTCTAGTCTATAGCACAAGTTGCTAGTTAGTAATTATACTGTATCCTAGGTTTACATGGATTTTATCTATTTTCATTTGATTCATGTAGTTTGTATTACATAAATCACAGAATCATCAATTATACAAAACTTTCAATCAAATACATTGGTGTACAGGTTGGCAGACATTATATTAACTTTTTATTTTATCAATGAAACATTTGGCTTATGAACTCTAAATCTATTAGATCATTTTGGTGTTTAATGACATACATGTAGCATAATCCCTGATAATCTTTCAAGATAGAATTTTGAAATATATTTCTGATTGAAAGTGATGTTACACAAAAATCACATGATCACAAATACATTTTGAAATAAATCCATGTAAACAAACACTAGACTGGGATTACATTACAAAATAGAGGGAAATCACCAAGTTACCATGCTCATTGTTGACTTATACTTACTAGTTAGGGAAAATGATCTCCCTAATATTGTTATAGACCCTTCCAATAATGAGCCCATATCTAACAGACTATGGCGTTTCACTAGACCTTATAGAGATAGGGTAAATATTGATAAAATAGGCATAGATATGATGTCATTGTATAGAATGGCTATAATTTAAAGTTCAGCTTTTGGTATAATATATAATAATATGAATATAAGATAAGACTAATCAAGCTAAATTATGATACATGGAAAATGTAACTTTTGAACTAAACTCAAACCAAGTTTTCACTTTTATCAATTTATCACATATGATATTTCAAGCACTCAAATGAATAGCCTGGTCTGAGACATAAAAAACAGCAGGTTATACCTACTAGGAAAGTCACTGGACTGATAGATTGGCAAGATCTATCACATACAAGTTTATAGCAAAGACAATGCCCCATGATCCATTTGTGAAGGTTAGAGTTTTAAAATATGAAAGGCTATATGAAATAATCTACATATACTCAAAGTTTGATTCATAGCGACACCTGATGTAAATATTCCAAATATTTTAGAATAGGGATTTTGAGCATAAATTCATTAATGTGCTTGGATGGTGCTATATAAATTGCAGTATGCTTCTTTACCCACAATATAAATGACAATTTGCTATTCTATGCAGAATGAATGAATGCAAGAATAAACTAGAATTGCTTACAATTATGAACGTATTTCGAGAGCCTTAAAATATTATGTAGGCTAAATTTGCAATTACCTACATCTAGACAATATATTGAATATCATTTGACCTAGTTTTCAAAGTCATAAAATAATTAGGTCACACCTTCCGTAACGGTTAATGATGGCGAAAATATGAAAATTATCAATTTTTGCTGTATTTAAGTACACTTATCTCTATGAATTTTTTAAGTAAGCCAAATTAAAAAAATATCTACTCGTAGACAATATATTGAATATTATTTGACCTAATTTTCAAGGTCATAGATTAAGTGGGTCACACCTTCCGTACCCGTTAAAGTGACCTAATTTTGAAAAAATCGAAATTTAAATAATTCGAAAGAAAATACGAAATTTGAAAATCGGTCTCCAAGAAAAGGTAGATAATGATCCATTGTATCTATGTGCTAAATTTCATCAAAATCGGTCTATCAGTAGTGTCTGAATTTCGGATTTAAGAATTGTAACGAAAATTCAAAATGGCGGCCGATATGGCAGCTTGACCTAATTATTTAGGTCAAATCAATTACTATTGACAAGTTATTTATAAAACAGCTTTCACTTTTCACCTAGCAGTTATAGACCGGAAGTTACGTAATTACGTCATTTGAGGCTAAACCGGAAGTGGAATTTTTTTTTCACATTTTTTCAAAAATTATAAACATATCGCCTATCAACTGGTAAAGTTTCAAAATTTTACCATTTATATTAAAGGAGAAATCACGGTCTGAAATTTTTGCCGATGACCCTTGAATATTGAATTGCAAATCGTGGGTAAAATTTTTAACCTAATTGCATAAAACCTATAATTGTTAGTTGACAAATACATTGAAGTTTTCAAATCTGAAAATCCGGTCAAAATCGAACTGAAAATAAACTTGCTAAAGCAAAAAAACCTGAACTTCCGGTTCTCACTTCCTGTCAGAGATAGAACTTCCGGTTTTGTTTTATTTGATAATAGAAATCATTCTAAGATCAACTGTAGATTTAGAATTTCTGCACCTTTTACCAGTTTGTCTGCAAACTCATCCAAGAATTACAAAAAAAAAAAAAAAAAAAAAAAAATAAAATAATCCGAACGATTACAATACGTTTTCGACAAAGTCGAAATACGTAATGAATGAATGAATGAATGAATGAAATTAAGAGAACAAAAGCAATACCTGGTGTTACTTTACTAGGGTCTATATTTTCACCTGTATCATTACACTCTTCTATTTCTTGGTAACTCAATAAATGAGACCATAATGCTGATTTTCCCTGAAAAATAGTTCAAAACTTTCCATCAAAAATTAACTTCAAGGTAAACAATCAGAACTTTGGAAATGGAGTTTTACATCCTACTCTTCTGCACACTAATGTATCTGCACTATTGGGGAATTGGTATATGCCTTAAATATATATCAATTATCTTTAGAAGTAGAATGTGTGAAATATGAATGCCTTCAGATACACCACAAACTAGGAATCTCACTTTCCGTTCCTATTTCTATTTTACGTCATTTTATGTCCAAAACATCGGCCCGTATTTCAACTTTTGATAGCTTAGCTTAACGTCACTGATCTATACTTGATGTCGACAGAGCCTATTTGCAAACGGTCATTTCAGAATGAATGCCGGTCATGACCAGTATATACGGATGAATCACAACCCTGGATAGCTATTTTGTCGGCTTGTTGTAGGATCAGAATATCTCTAGTTCTGTTTTATAGAGATTTTTCATCACCTATGAAGGGGCAGAGTTTTAGACATATTCATTTACATTAATTCCACCAATTCCTGAGATATTATAAAAGATGGATATTTTTGTCATTCAGTCATATTATCATTATCACCTGTACATTATTATGTCACATCTGCCTGTCCATTGTTGATTTTTTAACACTGGTCGTAATGCGGACAAGTCCCAAGTGTTTCTGATACTTCTCAATATCTGAGTTTTCGAAAGAATTATATAAGAAAAACAAGAACCTTTTTAGTTTGTAGACCATGACTCCATATTCTCTCTAGGAGATCACACAAACCAGCTATTAATGTATTTTCTTCTACACCAGTAATAGTTAATTCACCATGCCCTAGTTCTACAGCTTCACGCCCCATCTTGACAACCAACATCTTCTTGGTCTAATTATTAAATACAAAAATATATTAATACTTCCATTAAGACTACAATTTTATTTCTTTAATACAACTGATTTGAAAGAGCAAATATAATCAACAAACAGTACCTTAGTTTTACATTCCTTTAGCAGTGTTTCCACAAATTTCCAGTTAGTTTGAACCATACCCGCTGCTGACATCTCTGATAATTTAGGTTGTCTGTTTTTAGTTCTAGCCTCTTGTATATACCGCTAAATTAATAAAAACATATCTTAGATTCAGATAAAATAACTACTATACTATTGTTTGCTACACCAAGTTATATTATATACTTTATTAAGCATTAGAAGCAATATTAACTTACAACATTACGTAAATATTATGACTATAAAATAAATGTCCGAGCAGAACAATTCAATATGGGAAGTTTAGATAGAACTGAACTTCTTGTGAAAAAGTTGTTTACAACCAAAAGACCACTGACTATATCTTAGAATCAGATATTTTTGTAAAAATGTTCACATCTATGTATGCTTATATTGCTGTGATCTTTAATATCTAAGTAAACAATGTTCAGATGTAAATTTTATCAAATTTAACCCAATATGTCAGTGACTTATATATGACCAAGTTTTATGCCAAAATCAACTGAGACTGTCCATAGAGTTTCATGTTGAAACAGCATTTAGTGTGAGGATGTGAAGAAGGCACTAGACAACAGAAAACAATATACAAAGTTACATGAATTACCGGTAAAGAGTTTGACCACATAACTATAAACCCTCTTGTTAATGAGTTAACCATTATAATATTCTCTTACAGTACTAACAGCCAAGTTCTACATATTGATATTAATAGAAATAACTTTACAAAGAGACACTAAAATATGAACACTACATCCAAGAATGTTGCTTACAGTAAAAAAATTATTACGTTCTGAAAAACACGACATGAAGGTAAATACCTTGGTAAATGATTGTCTATCATTTCTTAAGGTGTACATGGGAATGTAAAAAAGGGCCATCAATATTGGCATAGGATCATCTAAATACATATATTACATAAAATTCTTCTGGTGTGAAAGTTTTATCATGAGACTTAAGAACATCTATAAATGATCAAGAGTTCTGTAAGTACTCACCAGCCAGACTACAATACATGCCAGTCTGATAGCTCAACTAATTCTCAAAATTCATTCATTGGAATTTCAATTCTATAGGACTAAGTTAATTGATATTCCCTTGTACACCTTTAGAAAGGTATGGTGGTCATGCAGTAGATTTAACATATAGCGCTATGAAATGTCCATTTTAACAGTTATTGTAGAGACACGATTTGTAATGTTGAAATTTGATAATAAATAAATAAATATATGAGAGAATATACATAGAGAAAAAGTGGTGAAAAGTATAAATAAAGTGTCAGGTTAAAAAAGTTAAAAAGGAAAGTTTTTAGAGGGTTAGGTACTCACTAGCCACTGTTTGGCATGTTTCTCAACTAGAACAAACTTTAGAACAAAATAACTTGATATTAGACAGTTGTAGTTAAAACTAATAATATATTAGAAGTCTAAGAATGAGACATATTTCATAATAACAAGGTTCTACACTGCAATATAAACCATAACCCTTTGAATAGTGGCCACTGGTGCTTAAGGATGAGTATAAAAGTCTCTGTTCAAAGGGCTAAAGAGATATTTTCTCAATCTTTAGAGATCATAATTTCAATTTCAATCCCAAGAATATGAAATATGTCTGGTCATTCTAGACAAAAAAGTTCAAATTAACAAAATGCAAAAATAATTCATGCTCTGAAAAAGTGCAATCTGTAATATATTTCTTTCCAAATTACATGCTAAAAAAGAATTCAAATTAATTTCAATTTTGAAAATAAATAAACATGATAAAGGGGGTAAAATGTTTGATAGAATTTTGGATAATGATGTTGCTTTCCCAAGAAATATAACCAGTGATAGGGATTAGAGATAAATAAACTAATAATATACACACATACCTCTCTCTGATCAGAATTTAATTGTAGATGTTCAGCATGTTGAAGTACCCTGTCTTTTCTACGCCATTTAGCATTTTCTCTTGTTTTTGATCTGGAAATTATATAAATAGGTATTTATTGCCAGAGAGAAAAAACTAACTCTTGTCCTACTTGTCTCTTACTATTACTACAATTTCAAATCAGATCAAAAGAAAGAGTCTTCCCACAAGTGCATCTAGACATTTAGAGCTCCTTTCTGCAATTCAGATTTTCTGACAAAAGAATCTAGAAATAACCAAGACCACAGATCTCATCAGATAAGCTCCAATATAACAATGCCTCTGATTATGTAATACCATCACACTTGTATTTTCAAGGTGGACTGTGTAACACTAAAGAAACATATAATATATAAAACTCACTTATTAGCAATAATTTCTGTATTCAAAAACTCTTTATTTAACACAGGAAAGAACCCAGGTTTAATATCAGATGGTGTTAGATCACTTGGTAATTCTTGTGGTTTCACGGATGTGTGATCTATAAACGTAGCTCTCTTCTCAGGAAATACATCTAAAATAGCAAATAATTTACATTTTCAATCATCTTCACCTTAGATATAACAAATGGAATTCTTAACACCATCATTAGTATAAGTAAACCGAAGGTCACAATAAAATATTAAATACATAAATTTGTGTTAATTTATTTCTTGAAGGATATAAAGCTAGGACTATATTCAGTTCGCAATATTAATATCACTTGAAAAATAAATGCAAATAAATTCAGCTTTATGGAAACTCCTGAATGATTCAAAATCTTAAAATTTTTCATTTTAAATATTCTTACCTGTATCAGTAATTGTTGTACAAACACTATAGGTTGGTGTTCTAACTTCACCTAATACATCGTTAACATTTCTGATCCGAGCCTCAAATACACCTAAATATGGATCAGTTTCTTCCCATTGTGATACAATTTTATTATCTACTAATGTTGCAAACATCTGAGTTTCTATAAATGGAGATAAAAATGGTAGATCTCCTTCAGGTTGATCACTCAGAAATGAAGCCTTATCAAAATTTTGCATTGTTTCACGATTGTTTATCCATGATTCAAGATCATGTGATGGTTGGATTACAAAGGACTCATAACTACTAAACATATGAACAAATCTATTCATAAAGATTTCACGTATAGCACTGTTAAATTTGAGATCGTTGACTTCAGAGACAGGCATTCTATCTACATCTTTTTTATTTTCTTCTATAGTTTTATCTGCATCTATACATTTCTCTTCTCCACTCATTTCTCCTAAACCTTCCCACACACCAGTCTTCTTAGCTATGGATGATATCTTCTTCCATGCTTCACTTTGTTGTAACATCTCCATACGTTTTGGTGAATTAGGCCAGCTACCAGTACCTACTGTACACTCAGTAGAAGATATATTTTTATTGACAGTATTTCGTAATGGTGAGCTTGTTATAGTAGTACCACTCTTAATAGGTGGAGTAAATATATCCTGATAAATATTCAATAATTGAAGTAATTCTTCCTTCAATTCTTCATGATGGGGAAAGAGTGGTAAATCTTCAGGTACTTCTACTGAATTATTATCAACATCAACAAAACACATGTTAGCCTGTAATAAAAAAGAATAACACAGAATTGAAAACACAAGGTATGCATTTGTTTTTTTCTATTGTAGAAACCATGTCACACCAGACACTGCCTACATCTTGTATATCAAACTGACAAGGATGATGATGTGACAAGGATATGAATATTTCAAAATACACCAACAATAGGACTGACAATAATCCACAGAATCTTCAGTTTCTAGAATTCAAATGGGGAAATTTGACAACTTACCTCACTAACTAATTCAGGACGTTCATCATTACTTCTATGTAAACCCATAATAAAAGGTACTGGAGCATCCAGAAAGTGTTGTAATGAAGCCGGTAATATCGGTACATATACATGTTGCCATGTAAAGGGAAATATTAAACAACCAACACCTTCAGCTATCAACATTAATTTTTGGTAATCTAGAAAATCAAGTATATATACACAGCAATGCGTAAAGTTTAAATTCTTTTATAATGTATTTGATTTACAATGCAAGTCATCAAATTCTAGGTACAACATCTTGATCAATCTAGTTTCAAAATAAATGCTAATATACTAAACAAAAGCAATATCTGATGTACTCAATCAGCTACAGTCAACATAAGATTTCAATCCTATTGCATTAAAATGACTTTATATGGAATATTTTATAACATTTTCAGAAAATACTGACAGAAGACATAAAATAAATTTACTAATAGTTTACTAAGTTGAACTGTTACTAATTATTCAAGAATCAATATGTATATTCTTTAATTGTAAATTGGGCATTTCATTTTTCTAAGGCAATTTCTGTGCAGAAATCAACTTTTGAAATATATTGGAAGTATAAAATTGAATGTATTTTGTATGATGTAAAGAAATTTTATCTTACCTGCTGAATAAAGTAATACTTGATGTTCCATAAGTACACTTACAAATATCAACAGTAAATTATCTATACCTAATAATTTACATAGCTCCCATAGCGAGAAATCAAACAATGGTAGTTCACCCATACCTGTAGAATAAATATAAGATAGCTTGCCAGGCAAGGTAACATACGCCCACTGGCAGCATTGAATTTGAATAATAAATTGAGCAATAACTAAAAAAACATTCACTGAATGAATATTGAAGTGAAGGGCAAAAACTCAAAAACTTTTCATGGAAAAAATTCAAATCAAAACTTGACCACCATCTTATCTATTTCAATACTCAAACCAAGTTTCATCAAATCTATTAAAAAATTGTAGCTAATATTTTGCACTAACAAAAATTTTTGAAGCAATTTTTCAAGGGCATTAACTCAAAAACCATTCATTAAAAAAAGTCGGAATTTCAAACTTGACTAATGTCTTATCAATTCTGATGCTTACACCAAGTTCCATCAAAATCCTTTGAAAATTAAAACTACTTATTGCAACCACAATAGAATTTGACGCAATTTCATTTAGTCAAGGGCAACAACTCAAAACAGTTCAATGAAAAACTGTCAAATTCAAACTTGACTGAGGTCTAATCAATTCCGATGCTCACAACAAGTTTCATCAAAATCCTTTGAAAATTGGAGGATTCATTGCATCTAAAATTTAGCCATGATTTTACTAAGTCAAGGGCATTAACTCAAAAACTGTTCATCAAAAAAATTGTCAATTTTGAACTATACCAAGTTTCATCAAAATCCAATGAAAATTGTGGCTTCTATTGCACCCACAATAAAATTATAACACAATTTTACTTAGTCAAGGGCAATAACTCAAAAACCGTTCATTGAAAATCTTTAAATTTGAACTTGACTGCCGTCTTATCAATGCCAATGTTCACACCAAGTTTCATTTAAATCCATAGAAAATTGAAGATTCTATAGTGTCTACACCAAATGAATTTTTACACAATTTTACTTATTCATGGGCAATTACTCATAAACTGTTCATCGAAAAATCATCAAATTCGAACCTGACCACCGCCTTATCAATTCCAATGCTCATTTCAAGTTTCATTCAAATCCATTGAAAATTGTAGCATCTATTGCATCAACCAAAGATTTTGACGTGATGTAAATTAGCCAAGGGCAATAACTCAATAACCATCCATCGAAAAATCTTCAAATTTGAACTTGACCGCCGTCTTATCAATTCCAATGCTCACACCAAGTTTCATTAAAATCCATTGAAAATTGTAGCTTCTATTGTGTCTACAACAAATATAGAGGCAGGGCAATAACTCATAAACCATTTATTGAAAAATCGTTCAAATCGAACTTGACTACCGTCTTATCAATACCAAAGCTCATACCAAGTTTCACTCAAATCCATAGAAAATTGTAGCTTCTATAGCGTCTACAACAAATGTTGACGGATCGACAGACAGGGGCGACGACAATATACGTTCACATATTCATGTGGGCATATAAAAATGTAAAATTACTAAGCAGGAGGGTTTTTTTTCACAAAAACTTCCAGTTATCCGATTGATCGACTACCAATACTGATTTTAAATTAAGATCTATCAATTATTGTAAATTTCTTACTATCTTGATTTAGTCTTAGTTCAATGGAACCATTACAAGGTATATTCATATTATTGGTACAATGATAAGCTGCATTAGCATGTATTCAAATCTTCAAAAATTGAAATAGAAATCTGTAATTGAATATAAGACAAAGCTCTGTTTGCTATTTCCTTGATATCCATGGAAACTTTATAGAGAATTATGAATGCGAACTAGAATGGGGTATATACTAAGTTCAAAATGGTCACTTACTAGGTCGCTGACAGAATATTGGTGATGTTACACCATAAAACTTTAAACTTCTTCCAGGTGGGGGCATTGGAACATCATATAATATATTATATATGTAACTCTCTAACGGTAAACTAACTCGTGATGGCTTATTCACTGCTTCATGTAGTTGTTTTAAATACTTCTTACAAGATTTAACGAAAGGCAATTGAAGTATGAGACAGATACATTTTGTTACATACAATTTATCTTTGTGAATATCAAAAACTCGCGATTTCTCTTTACTTGGAATTATTTTCTTCATCAATATGGGACTATCTGGAGAGTAGATCTCTGGAAATTGAGGTTTTAATGCAGGACTATGTTGAGCTTGATGCATTGCATGTAATGTTTGCATTGCTGCACATATCTGTTTATTAGTGACCTCTTCATAAAACACATAAGCTGCTCCAAATAGTCTCGATCCATCTTCTTTTGTAATTATAAAAGAATGGAACTTTGGGTTGCGTGAATCCCTTTGAGTTCGAAACTGAAGACCTTTTGGTAAACATAGCTGTAACAAACATACAGAAGTATAAGTTAGCGACTAAGTGAGTATCAAATCTTCTGATCTTGCTTCTTTTTCAGTCACTTTGATTCATGACATGATTATGATTCGCTTTCTACTATGACTCAAATTCCCAAACAAAAAGAGAACACAGAGCAAAAAAAGTTGACTAGAAGTAACAAAGTAAAAGGTAGTCCCCAATTCTCGTGCTAAAATATAGCATTGAAATAAAATAGGACTCAAGTCTGAAATTGCATTGTGAGAAAATGGTGATAAGATTATAGGCAATTGAGGGGTGTTCCAGGTAATATCAAACAAGGAGTGTATAAAATTGGTAAACAAACCTACCATGCCAACAGCCTCTTTGTCGAAAGGATTCCATGATACAGATTCTGGAAAATGAGCTAAAACTTTGGACTTGTACGATCTGGCTAAAGGCTCAATTTGATGACTTTCTCCTATAAATGAAACAAAACTATCAGTGCTTTTTATTCAGTAATCAAAGTATAAATTTCAAGTTTTCCAGAGGTCTCAAACAAATTCAAAACAAAACAGATCAGAATCCCCTGTCATTATATGAATTGGAATAGCATGTCCTCTTACATTTTGGAAACCTGCAAAAAGATCAGGCAAAATAAAAATAAATTAAATAACTGTTTCTGTAAATTTATTGATGAATTTACAAAACAACGTATTCAAGTTTTATGAATATATTTCAGCTTTAAAGAAATTTTTTTCGACACCTTAAATGCACAATATGGCCTAAAACTCATGAAAATATTTATATCATTAGGTGGGTCTACATATTCTAGAATAGATGTATCAAACCAGTCAAAAATAGTATATACAGTAAAGAAGAAGTAATAACAATAGTCTTAAAAAACATTTAGGCTAATTCTCGCTATGATTCAGTTAGATGCCAGCATGACATGAGATATTTTTAGGAAAAGACAATTTAAATATTAAGACCAGATACCTACAATAATATTGAATCAGTGGGCTTCATTAAATGTATAATGAGCACTCAACTAAAATATATATTACAAACAATCTAAACCTGGTTTTCATATACACATGTTATTGAAGTAAACATTTAGTTAGGATCTATTATAATATAACTAAGTAGTCTACAACAAGTTTACTGTTTAGTAGATCTAGATAAGCCATATGAATATCATTTTTTTATATTATTCATTTATTCTTTGATACACACTAGAGTAAATACCATCAAGAAAAGGCCTTTGGTATGCTTAACTCTTTGTAAATAACATAACAGACGATGTCACTGTCAAAATAAATCCAGGAGTCAAATGACAGTGACACTGAACTGACAGATACAGAGAAACAAATGTCAACAAACCTCCAGCAAGTCGATCTGGTTCCAATCCAGACGAAACATCCAGTCCACAAACTACAAAATAATCTGCGAATCTACTCGCAGCAACATTCATTGTCATCTTTAATTTGTTAAGTCATTTTCACTTTATCACAAAAAAGAAATAACATCATTTTGACGGGTTAATATTAACTACGAACTATCTTATTTGTCGTCCATATTTCCTCTTTTCTTCTTCTACTTACCACCAGATGTCACCCTGACGCAATCAAGGGAGATAATTTGTAAACAAAGATCCTGAAAAGTCACTGTCACTTGGGATATTTAAGCGAAAAAAATATTCCCTTTTCTTGTTTGGAAAAACGTAACTGTAACTTTAAGCATCCATGCTTTCTTTTCTTATTTGAAAGACTTAAATTAACACGGATAGATATAAGGACAATCTATCTCTACTAGCCCTGATCTTCTTTCATAGGGTCTAAAAAGGAAATATTATTTCATGAGGTCTTTTCTGTGCTATGTAGCCTGTAGGGTTTGTTTAAACTCTCAGTAATTTTTTGAGACTGATATTCCAAATTAATCAGATGGGTTTAGTAAATAATAATTAATCATTTATTGTCTATTTTTCTATAGAATGTTTCGATTAAATGTTATGAAGCGCATTATTGGGACTGGTGTCAATTCATACAGACACAGAGTTCCACAAACTGTAAATGTAAAGGTAAGTTTTCAAAGTTTGAAAGGAGACATTGAAGCATGCTTGTTTTAAACTAAAATATATCACAAATTTTTGAAAATTGCAGCAAGTTTTAACTTTTTAATATTTTAATGGGTAATAATAGGCCTACATTGTAAATGAGTTTTTTTATTTGACCTTTAGAATTTTTGTGATGAAGTGGGAAAATCTAAGTCAGCAGTTCATGATAAATATAAACCAACAATATTTATGAAGATATTAGATAAAACAATACCAGCCGATATTTTATATGAAGATAAACAAGTTTGTATGCATTTGAATCAATTTATTTCAGTAAGAATTAAATGTTGGTCTTCAGCATATTGTTGTGTGCTGGTAAACAGAATTGGTCACATGACAAACTGAATATATGTCAAAGTCATTTATGTGCTTGTGGGGTGATGTTTTGTGTTTACACACCAATAGTTCTAATGAGACCATTGTTTAATTCATATTTGAATACTTAAGATACTTTTTTAATACAAATTCTATACTTGACAGATTATTTGAAACTACATCAAAAAATAATTGCCAGCTTGCGTAACTGGTTATTAAAGGAAGTGAAAGTAGGAGTGTAAATGTTTTGTTTACAAATAAGAGGAGAAAATGTGAAGGCTCTTTTTGCAGTTTTAATGTCAGTAAATATATTTTGATTTTTTTAAACAACTAAAGAAATCAGAACTGACCGACAAATATGATAAATGTGTAAGAAATATGCACACGTAAATAATTGTAAATCACAACTTGAATATATATTTCTAGTGTATGGCATTTAGTGATGTTAACCCCATAGCACCAATTCACTTTCTTGTTATACCTAGAAAAACATTACCTGGAATTAGTGATGCTCAAGATGAAGATAAGCAGGTAAACTTTTCTCTTTTATTTTAATTCTTTCGACCTTATTCTTATTTACCAAGATTTAATAGAATGAGGATTGTAGTTTAGGCTTGAAGATTTACCAGCTGTCTCACATAATATATTTCTGCTATATATATATATGTTACAAGTACATAATAGACACTTAATTATAATTATTTTTCAGCTGTTGGGACATCTACTATTAGTGGCCAAGAAGGTAGCAGAAGATCAAGAGTTAGATAAAGGATATAGAATAGGTATCAACATTAGTTCACTACAATCAATCATAGCAGTTCATTGTATTAAAGTGCTTGAATGTCTATCAAGCAAGGTTTTGGTTTATTTACTTAAAGGGATATGTTGAATGAGTTTTTATGAGGATTGGTGAGTTTGTGTTAAAAAAAAAAAAATTTTATATTTCAGTTATAAACAATGGTGTAGAAGGTTCCCAATCTGTATATCATCTACATATACATGTTATTGGAGGTCGACAAATGAACTGGCCACCTGGTTGATTAGGATTGATACAAACATCTTTGTGATTACTTATGTTTAATTGTTATATAAATGAATATATGAAGCATATAAGAAAATAAGTTTTGTGTTTTATCTCAACATTTTCATTTTTATTACAAATGAATATGGATATGCATGTCCTGAAATATTCAATTTAGAATGTGTTCCTGACTACATGCTCATGTCCATTATAATAGCAAAGCATGAAACTTGGAAGTTCTCTTTAAATATTTCATAATTGTATACAAGTTGTATAGCAGGTTTTACCTCTTAAAGATTTCAACAGACTCCATGTCTAGAAAAATTGTTGAAAACTTTTATATTTTAATGTGAGATATTTTATCTACAGAATTATTGACTTGATTTATTACATTTTCACATCACAAAACAAATATTAAGTGGTTTTGAAACAGTCAAATTCATAATAACACCATTAAATGATCATAAATTATTCATTTATATGTTTCCCATAAGCACTAAAATATAAATATACAATTAAAATAACATAAAATAATGAAGCAAAATGCTGACATAAATGAATAAAAAAAAATATTTTACATCTTTGTGATTTGTGTTCTAACAGATTTATCAATTCCACACCAACTATGGTTTTTCAGCTAAAACAGCAAAATTGTAGGTATAACTGAAAGTAAAAATCTCCATTTCAACTTTTATTTTGTATGATTCAGAAAGATTTTCATGAGTTAAGTTTGAGATCTGGTATTGAACGGCCTCATAAGGAGGTATTCCATGAGACAGCCAATAACAATATTTTACATTTCCAACAAGAAATTGAATAAAAACACAGTATTGAAATGGTAATGAGATATTTTTTGGTAAATCAGTGTTAATAAGACAATGATTATAGTTGTCCTGAATAAAATACGATTGTTATAGGAGAATTATATACAACTATTTAAAATACATTATATTACATCATAATATTATAGGCTACACTTTTATTATTATATTCTCTTTTATAGTCTTCTTTTATGCATAGAGCTTGATTTATTCTCCATTGTTATATATATTGTTAAATCTTCCAATATAGAATTATAAATATGTTTTCAAATATAGATTTTTAACCTTTATACATTTTATAAAAGCCTATTAAAGACTTGGCAAATATTAAATTGTTTTAAAGATAATTATTCTAAAACTTGTTACCAAAGTAGATAGTCAACCTATGATCAACGACATTCAAGATTTGGTAAAATAAGCATGCTTCAAGTTTAAGCAGACAAAGATTGGGCCATATATACAGCAATTTCTCAATTAAGTAAGTACAAAAAGTTGATTTAAATACACATTCTGAACTTTGTGGATCAATGAATCACAAGATATATGGATATACTATTTCTGACAACTCACTGTTTCACATGCTCATACAGGCAGCTTGATAACGCTATAGTACATAAAAATAGTATATCCATATATCTTGTGCTTCATTAACTAGGCCTATTTCTATATGTCTTATAAACAGTTTGTGGATCAACTTTTAATCAAAATTGTTTATATCCCAAAAGAGAGATAAGTTTTATTAAATATTCATAATAAAATAAGAGAAATGGATAAACTCAACTGCCTTATATGTTAGTTGAATTTAAGACAATTATTGAATTGTGTTAATTTCAGGACTTGGTACATCGGTTTAACTGTCCCTTTATTAAACATCACAGCAAATAATTTCAACCATTGTTTTATCACATATATAAATAAATATTATTCATATTATGCTAATGGTGGTAGTCCAGCCTTTTCTCTACATTTCTGTATTAAAGCTCGTAGCATAAATTGTCTTCTTGATAACTCTCTTATCTTCTGTAATTATAAACATATTTAAATAAATACTTATAGAGTTGTATATATAAAATATATTGTTTTAATGTTTTTTGAAAAACAGGGTACTTAACATTTTTCTGAATTCAATAGAGTTCAAATCAAAGGTTAAAGAACGTTTAAAACTTTAAAAACTACATAAAATCTACAACTTACTTTTAGAAAAACCTCCAGATCTATGACATCTTTTCTAAGTGCTTCACCAAGATAATATATTGTATCTTCTATAGCTTGTTCTTCAGAGAATGAGTTCAACAGCCTAAAATAATATATAACATATAACAGTTTAATTCTTAAAGAATTGGCATTAAATTAAAATAATAGTGGCATAATAGAAGCACACGTTATAAATAAATAAGATAGATAGATGTGAGAACTACATTGAAACATTGAAAGTAATAAATATTCAAGAAGTATTTTCTATACTTAATAATTAAATTTGTTGCAAGTCAAATAAGGATATCCTTCACCTATAGTCAGTAGTAGTGTAAAAATATTCCTCGATTTACAATCTAAGCTTATAGAATAAGCATGAGACAGACAGTGGGCATTACCAATATCAATATGGAAGATATGTGTTAGCAATATTGGTCCGCATCACAAAAAGCAGATATATTACAAGTATTAAATGTTACATACTGTCTATATAAAGGTGTTGTTGTAACTACAGCCTCATCCATATTTAATTCATCATCGTTTTCAATCTTTCTTAATGCATCTTTTACTTCAGTAGATTTTTCACGTAATAGAAATAAATTCTTTTCACAATCAGTCTGAAATAATGAATAAATACATTTATTTAATACGAGGAAATAAGACACAATGGAAAATTTATTGAAGTTGTCTATTTGTAATTGTAAACTATGACTAATGATAGAACTAATGTGGGTTTCACTAGGGAAGTCTAAAGAGAATTGGACTGGAAATCAAACATGTAGTAATTCGTCTAAGGTGACCTGAGTCTAAGTCAATGGAATTAGCATATATATTTTTTAAAAGATGGTCAATAATAAAGCTTTTAACCATACCTTTTCTTCTTCTAGATCTGTTAACATCTTCTCTAGTTTTATTTTACCAGATTGTAAATCAGCCTGTGTCTTTTTTAATACATCCATTTCAGCCTGAAAATATTAAAATTAACCTTAGAACCTCACTTGATTTTTGAATAAATTTCACCATTATACTATTATAACAAATATATAAATTCAAAATTTGTTTTAATGAGATTTCAAATTCTAGTTATCTAAACCTGTCTAACCTGTGCTTGGGCAAATGTTTCCCGCAATCTTCTTTTCAACTTATCTTCCACTGCTGACATTAATGATGCTTTAATATGAGCCTCAGTAACTGTACCAGTTCCTGGTCGAATATTACTAGATGAGTCTGTAAAAAAATCAAAAAGTTTTCTCATTGCCTCTATTTATGTATTTTAATTTTAAATTAAAATATTAGACTGGTTTGTGTGAAAACCTGAACTAATTGATGAAATAATAACTGAAGCATTAACATTAATAAAACAAGGATACTTGCCTAAACTAGTTGACATATTAATAAAACAAGGATACCCACCTGAACTAGTTGATATATTAATAAACAAGGATACCCACCTGAACTAGTTGATATATTAATAAAACAAGGATACCCACCTGAACTAGTTGATATATTAATAAAACAAGGATACCAACCTGAACTAGTTGATATATTAATAAGACAAGGATACCAACCTGAACTAGTTGATATATTAATAAAACAAGGATACCCACCTGAACTAGTTGATGTATTAATAATTAATAAAACAAGGATACCAACCTGAACTAGTTGACATATTAATAAAACAAGGATACCAACCTGAACTAGTTGACATATTAATAAAACAAGGATAACAACCTGAACTAGTTGACATATTAATAAAACAAGGATACCCACCCGAACTAGTTGATATATTAATAAAACAAGGATACCCACCTGAACTAGTTGATATATTAATAAAACAAGGATACCAACCTGAACTAGTTGATATATTAATGAAACAAGGATACCCACCTGAACTAGTTGATATATTAATAAGACAAGGATACCCACCCGAATTAGTTGACGTATTAATAAAACAAGGATACCCACCTAAACTAGTTGATATATTAATAAAAAAAAAGGATACCCACCTGAACTAGTTGATATATTAATAAAACAAAAATACCCACCTGAACTAGTTGACATATTAATAAAACAAGGATACCAACCTGAACTAGTTGACATATTAATACACAAGGATACCAACCTGAACTAGTTGACGTATTAATAAAACAAGGATACCTACCTGAACTAGTTGACGTATTAATAAAACAAGAACACCCACCTGAACAAGTTGATATATTAATAAACAAGGATACCCACCTTAACTAGTTGACATATTAATAAAACAAGAACACCCACCTGAACAAGTTGATATATTAATAAACAAGGATACCCACCTGAACTAGTTGATATATTAATAAAACAAGGATAACAACCTGAACTAGTTGACGTATTAATAAAACAAAAGTACCAACCTGAACTAGTTGATGTATTGGGATAACCAGGATAACTTGTAGGTGTATTGTATGGATATTGTTGAGGGTATGATGAACTACTCCCATAACTCTGACTAGTTGGGTATCCTGATCCTGCAACTTGATTAAAACCACCATAATTCTGTCCTGGATAACCAGAGGGTGGATAAGGTGGATTAGGATAGTTAGAGCCGGGATAACCACTTGTAGATGTTGGTGTATATGGGGGGTAAGGGGGATTCCCACTTGAACTACCAACAGCTCCAGGAACAGGCATACCACCTACAAAAAACATATACATGTATACTATGTTCTTGAGTCTAATAAAATCTGTATCCATAGAAAATGGAAAGCAAATCAATTTAAGCCGAAAAAAACTTATTTGTTAATGATAATCATATCAAGATAGTTCTGCTATCAGTTATTTTAACTGACTTACAAGAAGTACTGATCAGAGCAACAGAGCAATAAATATCAGAAGTATACCAAATATCAGAAGTATGCCAATCAGAAAGATAGCTTGCCAGGCAAGGTAACATACGCCCACTGGCAGCATCGATTTTGAAAAATGAATTGAGCAATGACTCAAAAACATTCACTAAATGGATATTGAAGTCAAGGGCAAAAACTCAAAAACTGTTTATGGAAAATAGTCAAATTAAAACTTGACCACTATCTTATCTATGTCAATACTCATACCAAGTTTCATCAAATCTATTAAAAAATTGTAGCTTATTTTGCACCCACAAATTTTTTTGACGCAATATTACTAAGTCAAGGGCAATAAATCAAAAACCATTCGTTAAAAAAGTCGGAAATTCAAACTTAACTAATGTCTTAACTTTTCTGATGCTTACACCAAGTTCCATCAAAATCTTTTGATAATTTAAGCTTCTTATTGAAACCACAATAGAATCTTGACGCAATTTAATGAAGTCAAGGGCAATAACTCAAAACAGTTCATTGAAACACATATTTATGTGGGCGTATAAAAATCTGTTCATTCAATAATCTCCATACATGCATACCAAGTTTCATTAAGATTGGATAAAAACTTTAGCCTATATCGTGGATACAACCCAAATTTGACGTGTTTTTACTAAGTCAAGGGCAATAACTCCAAATCTGTTCATTTAATATTTCCATTTTCGAACTTGACTTGACTTGGGTCTATCCTCGAGTTATAACAAACACTCACACCAAGTTTCATCAAATTCCAATAAGGACCGGCTCCCTATCGTGTTCACAAGGAATTTTAGGACAAGGGCAATAACTCCTAGTAAATATTTTTCGATTGGTTTCATTTTCGATAGGCTTCATCCTTGGGTCATTACAAAGACTCATTCCAAGTTTCATTAAAATCCATCAAGAAATGTGGTCTCTATCGTGTTCACAACAATTGTGGACAGGCAGACAGGCAGACGGACAGACAGACGGGCAGAAGGCTTCATCCTTGAATGATTACAAACACACACACACCGAAATAGTCAAAATCCATCCAGAAACCATCTCTCTATCATGTCCACAACACATTTTTGAACGCAAAATGAATGTGTTTTCAAGAACAAGGGCAATAACTCATCAATTTATTTTTCGATTTGTCTGATTTTCAATATGCTTCATCCTTAAGTAATAACAAGCAATCACACCAAATTTCATCAAAATCCATCAAAAAACACACTCTTAATCGTGTTCACAACAAATTTTCAAAAACAAGGGCAATAACTCATTGTATATTTTTCGATTGGTCTGATTTTCAATAGGCTTCTTCCTTGGGTTATAACAAACACACTCACCAAATTTGGTCAAAATCCATCAAGAAATGTCGTCTCTATCTTGTTCACAGCAATTGTGGACAGGCAGACGGACAGACAGACGGACGGACAGACAGGGGCGACTACAATATACGCCCACATTTATGTGTGGGCGTATAAAAATCATACAAGAAAGGTAAACAAATATATACAGTCCAAACCGGATATAACGATTTTCATAGGACCTATGGATCTGTTTGTTATATCCGAATTTCCTTATATCCCATTACATGTAAATTCAGGTCTAACAAATATGTTCTTGAGAAAACCCATAATTAAATGAACAAACATTGTGAAAAGAAACTGAACTCAAATTCGTTGCCAGCCTATGACAGTTCCGGCACTGAAGATAATATGTGAATGGCGCCGTGGAATTTCTGTCAGTTCGAACGTTATTTTCTGTAGCGATCAAATAAACTGTAGGCTCCTAAACACTTTGTAAGGCCTTACTAGAATCCTTAAGTGAAGACAAAATCTTCACAATCACAACCAAGCAAGGAACATTGTGCAAATACAAATCGATAGGTTGAACTAAAAGTGGTTTAAAGTTGATGCAATCCAGTGATCCGAGAACATTGAATAGACGGGATGACGTCATTGGAGAAGACCGTGTCTGTATGCCAGCCGTTGTAGTATGCGTGTACATGTACCACTGGCTTTCTCGCTGGCAATACTGGCAGGATTTCTCAGTCATCGTTAAATCCGGGAAAAATTCAATTGAAAACAATCCTTGGGTAAACGAAAATCTGTTGTTATAAGCGAATTTTCGCTATAGCCAATTCATTATAACCGTGTTTTTGTCAAGGAATTTAACGTTAGTCAAGTTGCCGTTATAGGCGGATTTTCGTTACAAGCAGAATCGTTACATCCGGGTTCGACTGTATTATGTAAAAGAAACTATACCTCCAGCAGGGGGATAGGGAGGTTGAGCTGCTCCTACAGCAGAATTGGTTGAATATGGTGGAGGACCTCCCCTTGGAGGAACTCTCGAAAATACTGGACATTCATCACCAAATGTCATCGTCAAAATTTGTACCAGACTTATTAAATCTGCTTGGGGCTGAAATCATTTCAAAACAAATTCATAATTACACCTGCACATAGACAAATTTATAAGTTCAGAATAAATTTGAATAAAGATCACAAACAGATTTAAAATCAACTGAAAGAATGTTATACTTACATGTCTCCACTCACGTAAGAAAGGTAAATCTATTTTACCACTGCTATCCACATATTGACCTGATCTTATTTGCATTGAACTTGTGGGTTTAACATAGGCCATAGGAGGATTATATGGATGAGTATCAAGTATCCAAATACATATTGGAATATTATACTGATTCCCTATAATAAATTAACAAACAGATAATTTGCAGGTAATCTACAAACAAGTTGTTGCCTAGCAAGATACGCCCACTTTAAAATATATTTTCTGTTTTAACACAGGCAAAGACTCTAAGATTATTTGGGTCTAATCCAAATTCTCGTCAATATAAATGTTCACACGAAATTTCATTAAAATCAGATGAAAACTGTATTGTCTATCGCAATCACAAGTCGCGTTTTGACTAAGTCAAGTGCAATAACTCAAAAACAGTATATCGAAATGTCAATTTCGAACTTGACCAAGATGACATCAACTTCAATGATCACACCAAATTTCATTCCAATCAGATGAAAACTGTTGTCTCTATTGTGTTCACAAG
The DNA here is from genome assembly GCA_030562195.1 of Nipponacmea schrenckii. Lineage (NCBI taxonomy): Eukaryota > Metazoa > Mollusca > Gastropoda > Lottiidae > Nipponacmea > Nipponacmea schrenckii. The sequence goes on along the minus strand of JAUJPP010000003.1, from coordinate 13,396,446 downwards.
TCTATTTCAACGCAAAAGATGTTCACCCAAAAATCGTCATGATCAAACTTGTCCAAGATTTCATCAATATAAATGATAACACCAAATTTCATTCAAATCAAATGGAAATTGTGATCTCAATTGTGATCTCTATTGCGTTCACAAGCCAGTTTTGAGGCGTTTTGACTAAGTCAAGAGCAATAACTCAAAAACCATTCATCGAAAAATCACCAATTTCGAACTTGTCCAAGATCTCATCAATATAAATGATCACAGCAAGTTTCATTCAAATTTAATGAAAACTGTAGTCTCTATTGCGTTCACAAGTCAATTTCATGCATTTTGGCTAAGTCAAGTGCAATAACTCAAAAACCATTCATCGAAAAAACGCCAATTTCAAACTTGTCCAAGATCTCATCAATATAAATGATCACAGCAAGTTTCATTCAAATCTGATGAAAACTGTAGTCTCTATTGCGTTCACAAGTCAATTTTGACACGTTTTGGCTAAGTCAAGTGCAATAACTCAAAAACCATTCATCGAAAAATCGCCAATTTCGAACTTGTCCAAGATCTCATCAATATAAATGATCACAGCAAGTTTCATTCAAATCTGATGAAAACTGTAGTCTCTATCGCGTTCACAAGCCAATTTTGACGCGTTTTGGCTAAGTCAAGTGCAATAACTCAAAAACCGTCCATAGAAAAATCGCCAATTTCGAACTTGTCCAAGATCTCATCAATATTAATGATCACAGAAAGTTTCATTTAAATCCGATGAAAACTGTAGTCTCTATCGCCTCCACAAGCCAATTTTGGTGCGATTTTACGTCAAGTGCAATAAGTCAAGTGCAATAACTCAAAAACCATTCACCGAAAAATTGCCAATTTCGAACTTGTCCGAGATCTCATCAAAATAAATTATCACAGCAAGTTTCATTCATATCCGACAACAATTGTAGCCTCTATTGTGTTCACAAGCATTTGTGGACGGACGAACGGACGGATGGACGGACAGGGGTGACAACAATATACAACCACATTATAATGTGGGCGTATAAAAAGTATGATTTGGCCTGAAAGAACAATTGCAACACAAGTAAACAAAGAGATAAACAAATTACAGCAATCCTAGAATCCAAATGATCAGCTACCAATACTTATAAGTTATTAAAAATGACATTTTATTTTATAAGGAATGATAAGTTTAATCACTTGCACATTGTTTGAATTTTATAGTTATATTGAAAAGGCTGAATAGTTAATTTAAGGTGGGATTTTACAGGTAAGCAGGGTCTGATTTGAAATGATAAGTCAATATTGATAGGAGTTGAAAAAGAGCATTTTTAACAAGATTTTTAAAGAAACATCTAAAAACCTGTGTTGTTTTCATTGATTAAATAATTAAGAAGTTTATCCTGATGGGGTATCAATTATCTAAAAAAAATTATTTGTGGTCAAGATTGTCAGCTGCAAAAAAATTAAATGTATGGAATATTTCATAAAAATTTTCATCTTTTCAACACTGTAGCAATTAAATGACAGGCGTAAGGCCTTCGTGCCAGTCTGTTTGTTTGCACAAATTCAGAATAAGCCTTCAATTTCAGTCAATAGGTTTCATAAAAACAAAATTCAATAAAGGTGTAATATATAAATAATAAATACAGATACTTGTTTAAGTGTGTACTGATACATATATCAGTTTTTCAGAAAAAAATATTAAAATACTGATAATATACCTCTATAAGTGACTGGAATAGTTCCCTCCAAGTTCAATAATTCTCTTTGTTCACCATTGTTAAATACTAAGGAAAAAAACAAATACTATTATCTTTTTAAAATATTTACAACTGAGTTAGCTAGAACAATGACAATCTCTTATTCAAGGTAATTAATTGTTCACACTGCAACCAAGCAAAGGAAAACAGATATATCTTTTGATCATTGATATATATACTCTTATTTCAAAAAGGCATGAATATTCAATATTCAATCAATCATAACAATTAAAAGTTAAACATACGTTAGAACCATGAAACATCATTCACTTACCAAATGGTTCAAGTTTAGGTCGAAGATCTCGGTATTGGTTTAATACATTTGTGATTTCCCTTTTAGTTATATCTGGACTTTTATACTAAAAATATATAAAACACAGCTACATGTACATGTAGCAAGCTCGAAATTTACCTCTAAAAAACTTAAAATGTTAAGCATGTTTAGCATAAAGGTATAGGCCTCTCCAAAACCTCAATCCATACAGGACTGTTTACAATCCCTCAATATTCGATACATAGCCACAAAAATAAAGGATCCGTTGTTGTTGTTGTCTTCAACTTTCTCTCTAATACAACTCAAGCTTAATACAATAACTTAAAATGCATTTGTATTTTTATACACCAACTTTACAATCTGTGTGTGTTTTTATACACACAAAAATCTTGAGTATGGCCGAACAAATGTCAAAAAATTCCAAAGTCTTATTCAACTAGTCTAATCATTCTTTTTCTTGTGCTAAAAACAATTTTTTAGAGCTGAATACAAGTCAACTTGTGAAATTGTATGCGTATCATAAACAGAAGGGTTAGCATAGTCACTTTTGTCCTATTTTGATTAGATAGGAAGGCAACCACTTGTTTTAGTTTCTAAGGTCATTGACAGATGAATCTATTGACATTACAACTGTGAGGAGATTGTCGCCTTCACATTGTCAGACTGTAGTGAATCAAGGTATTTGGCATTGGATTGAGAATGTTCTGAGAAATCTGAGTAGTCTTTGGCATTGGGAAGACTTTTGTTTGATATTGGGCAGAGTCTCAATATAAAGTAGTGTAGTCTGATCAAGGAGATATACAATTATTCAGAGAAAAAAAATGAGAAAATGAAATTGAAAGTGGGTCTCACTGACATTAGTCTCAACGACAACAAAGCAAAAGGTCTGAGTTTACAAGCCAATAATAGTCTACTTACCTTCGTCAAAGCAGTTTTGAGGTAAGGTTCGTGAGCACTGGCCATAATAACAGTTTGGTCTTTTACAACAATGTTTAATTCACACACCGATCTCAAACATTACTTAATGGTATTAATAAACTACGACAATTTTTTTTCTTATGTCGACATTTCAGCACCACTTTTACTGACTTTTCTCAAATATTGACTAAAGAGTTAAATCAGGGGAGGTAACCATTTGACCGACTACATTAAATTTACTTTAAATTGTTCATTAATCAGTGTTGCCGTATTTGATATATATAACAAACCATGACATTTTTATGCGGTTGAATATGAAATTCTAGAATTATATACCGGGTATCAAAAGTTTAATTCATTGAAGTTTGTTGTTTTCTCAACGTATTACCAGTTGACCGACGTTACGAAATAAGTAATGCATTGGTGTCATTATCTATATTTAGATTTTTAATGACGTCACTAACTTCCCCTTAAACTTAAAGGGAAACAGAGTGATTCAAAAAAACACTTGTCGCCCCCCCCACAACTTTTACTGAACTCGTCGGTAAAATGCGGAATCGGTCAAAAGTCAAAACCTTGTGTTGGTTCTGGTCGGACGATAAAAGACGGCAAGGTGGGACCGTCGGTAAAACCAATTAACCTAAAAAGTAAAAACCTTGTGTTGGTTATGATGTTATCAGTAAACTGTCAACATTAAAAGTATTTTTTTTTTTACTGAAACTACCGGAATCGTCGTTATAAGTTGGTGCGATTGATTAACCGATACCCTTGTCACTGTTATCGGTAAGCTGTTCAATATTATTTGAATTTGTCGGTAAAACGCGGAATTGGCCGATATAAGAAGGTCATAGATGAGCCGTCGGTAAAACCGATTTGTTAACCAAAAGAGTGGAAACATTGTGTCTGTTAAGATGTTATCGGTAAACCGTTCGTCTTCATTAAAGTGATTTTTTACTAAACTTGTCGGTAAAACGCAGAATCGGTCGATAATAGACGGTCATGGATGGGGAGTGGAGCCTTCGGTAAAACCGATTGGCTGACCGAAAGAGTGGAAACCTTGTGTCAGTTATGATGTTATCGGAAAACTGTTCGTCTACATAAAAAGTGATTTTTACTGAACTTGTCGGTAAAACGCAGAATAGGTCAAAAAAGGCTTTATAAAACATATGGTTTTCCGATGAAAATTGATAATTTTGACCGGTGGGAAAGACTTACAAAATCGAGTCAGGTATATTCTCCGGGTTTCCTAGTTTGTAAAATTTTCCGGGGGAGAACCCCCAACCCCCCCCCCCACCATGTCGGTAAAACGCACAATAGGTCGAAAAAGGACATGCTTTTCCGATGAAAATTGATATTTGGACCAGTGGAAAAGACTTCCAAAATCACGTCAGATGTATTCTCCGGGTTTCCTAGTTTGTAAAATTTTCCGGGGAAGGACCCCCGTACCCCCCGCCACTGCAAGGACCAAATCCGAAGGCCTTTGGCCTACAAGACTTGCCTTGGTAAAATCACCTTTCAGTCCCCCCTCTCAGGCATATTCCAGATACACCACTGATTGATATGGTTTTTAAAGGTTTAGGATTTGTTATAACGATGGATTTCGTATAATGTATATACTTAATAGTGCGAGTGTAAGTTATTTTTGCCCCCGGAAGAACACGTGTTCGTCGGTAAAACTTAGACGTTACACGTGTTCGTCGGTAAAACATAGACGTTACACCCCCAGTCAAAATGGTCACGCTACGCCCCTGGATGTAATTATGCTATATATAAATGTATTATTCAAAGTCGAACATTGCAGGCCTACCTGTCCTTTATCAGTGAGCAAACGGAAATATTTCTGTAAACAGAGTTCTGTACTATTTTGTCCGAAAATTATCAGACAATGTTAACCAAACCAACAGTCTTCAGAATGATTAGACGATGCAAGTAAATTTTTTAACCATGAATATCCCAGTAGACATAAAGCTGGATATAGTTAGACTTGATTGTCTGTAGGGGCATATAATATATCCGGAGGGGCAATAAGGTAATGGTTAGTGAAGTAATGGAATTGATCATTAGGCAATTATATAGGCTAATATTTCTATTGTGGAGGAGAAGTGAAGTCAACAACAAAAACAAAATCGAATGGCAGTTTTATCAAATATATACTCACTGAACACTACATGACATTAGCTCCAATTCAATTTAATTTCAATACAGGCCATTACCTTGCTTACGGGGGTTTATGACTAAGTGGGACTGTCGCTTTAACAGCCAGCTAACACTGGGTCTATCTGTTGTATCTCGCAATTATAAATCATATACCTGAACTACACTCGATTATAATTGAATTGAGCGTTGTTTAATCCAGGCCTGGTTTATTTAGGTTAACATAAACATTATAGAGATAAAAGTTATGGCTGCTACTTTGGGTTTTCTAGGTTTAACTGTTATTATACTTGTTTTGACATGGATATATCAGTCTTATAAACGACAAAAAGTGTTTGGTAAAATACCGGGACCTTTTGCATTACCTATATTAGGTAATGCACATCAGCTTGAAACAGAAGGAACAAGTAAGTCTTGATCTTGATAAACCAGACGTTAGCAGGCTTATATTGAGCTTTCCTTCTTCATTTATTTGTTCACTATGGTATACATTATAAATATCGACCGGGTAGAGTCGATCACATTCAAGTGCATATAAAACTAGAATTCAAAAAGATATTAGTGTGGTTACTATTCAACAGAAGGCACTGGCACAGGGTTAAAGTTGAGATTTAAAAACTTCTAACATAGATCTAAAAGTCAGAAAATTATTATATAATAATATATACAAATAGGCCTACTAATTTCTTTATCTCTTTCTCTATAACTGCAAATCAAATAAATTACCAAATAATCAATAAGGTAAAGAAAAATATTTTAATAGTCCTAAATTGCACTAACTGAAATAATTGTCGAGAAGAGTTATGCCTACTTATGGCATCCAAGTTGGCGTGCTGCGTAAAGAATATAAATTATAATATATTTTGATTTTAAAACGAGGATGAATGGAATCAATAAACTGGCTATAATATGTGATGTTCATATTGAAACCTTAATATAGGGTGTTATAAGAGATACTCTCCTATAGAACCACTGGCCTAGGTCACAAGTAGAGATTATGCTACGAATTTCAGTATACATCAATTGATAAGAAATTATCTACTTCAGGAGAAATTTACAAGATAAAGCAATGATAAAAAAAATACAAAGCGATCATTCAGGGGGATAATGAAAGGGGATCTAATCTTCCATGTACAAGGATATTACTCAGATTTGTATTCCTTTTGTAAGCAATCACCAAACGTTTGGTATATAGATATTAGGGAATTCATCCCGGAGTTTCACATTCACAAAGGTATTTTTAGCTGTAGAATTGTAGGTGGCGACAAAAGGTATACTAGTAATCTGATTGACATGCTGGATATTTATACCATGAAGTACAACAACTGTTTCTGTTTATCAAACAATCGCCTGGATCAACCTCATCCGAGATCTTAACAATCCACATGAGTATACCAAGTTTCAGACAAATCGGAAAATCTGGTTTTTATCGCATGTAGACGTGTAGACGTATTAATAGACTAATTTGACTTGTGCACGTCATCAAACCATTTCCATTTCATATATAAACTAACAATTTTAAGATGCTGACTTTGGACGTTTCGTTTATTATGAAACACAAAATATAACATAGCTTTAAGATTTATTCATAGAATGAATTTTTTTTATCACCCAAGGTACTGCCCCTTTAAACTATCAGGTGATCTTAGCTATCTTAAATTATTTTGTTACCAAACAGATATGACTGTTGTTTCTTAGATTATAATAACCAATTCGATAAAGGCTGAACTGAAATTTATGTTGATAATTACACAATAAAAATTTTTTTTTTTTTCTTACTTTTATCATTAACCAAACGTAAAAAAATGTATTAGCATAGACAGTATATGAGAAATATTGCAACATTTTATCTTACCACATAATTAGTTCCACACCTTTCAAAGGTCAAAGGGACAAATTCGCCGTTCTGTTGACCAATCATACTTTAGTACCAGAAACGCAATATTTAAGCCATGCTCAACAGAAAAACTGTCCGCACTATACCCTTCAAATTTTGAATCTTCAATTCCTCGTAATCCATGTCTGTTCATAGAAAAGACACGGAAATAGAAAGTGATTTTGTTATTTTCAGGCATTTTTGAACAAATAATAAGATTTTTGTACATTTCTAGTGCTTCTGGAGACTATGCATATTTAAATGAATTGAAGAATCCCCGATACTGTCCCTTTAATAGTACTCACAATGATCATCATATAGGTAATTTGTGTACTAATGACAAGTGACAATGCCTGGCCCAAATAACTATCCTTAATATACTTTGAAACTGACAAAAAATCTGTTTTATCCATTCAAATTTTTATAACATGTTACGTTACAAAGTTTAAAAAGAATAATTATTGTGCAAAAGGACATTCAATGAGGGCTATATTACGCAGGTTGATTCACATGTGGTTCAAGTCCTTTTTATTTCTATTTTTTAGAATTTTATAAACAATGTCTAAGTTACGCCAATGATTATGGCCGAGAAAGTATATTTGTTATTTGGCTCGGTTACAAACCAATGATTTGTATAACTAATGCAAACTCGGCAGAGGTGAGTACTTTCGTATAGTCCTCAAAATATTTTTTATGAATAATGCAAACAAAGATATATAGATATATAAGTCTTATGACCAGCTGAATATTGAGTTAAAGAATCCTGAAAGTTATTCGCGGAATAATGCGCCACTGTTTCCAATGATTCCAACGTTTCTTTAACTCTTTATTTTCACGATTACAATGATTTTTCTTATATAGACTTTACTGAATAGCTCTAAGCATATGGATAAAGCTATCGAATACAGGTTTTTACATCCATGGTTAGGTACAGGTTTACTAACTAGGTAAGTTTGAAAATATTACCATTAGTTGATAGTAGAGATTAATATAAAACACTGTAGGCCTACAAACTTATCTCTTTTTGATCATTATAGTGAAAAAGAAAACTGTGCCCCTGAAAATGTTTTGGTCCATCCAAGATTCGTCACTGAATTATTATCAAAGTTGTATACTATTTCTTAGCCTACAAGCAAAACAATCCCAGTAACCAAAAATCTCGTCCAAAGCATGACATCTTTCGGGAGCGATAATTTAATAGCGGACTTCTCAAACGAAAACCCCGTCTTCATTCACACAATGACTTGCAAAAGAGTAAGACGTTAAACTCCATTCATTTCATTTTATTTTCGAACGAAAGATTAGGTTTAATTTGTTTAATTGTGTTATATTATCTTTAAGTACTGGTGATAAATGGAGAAGCCGAAGAAAGATGTTGACTCCCACCTTCCATTTTAAAATATTGAACGATTTTGTCTCGGTATTCAATGATCAAGCCGATTTTATGTTAACTAAGTTAAAGAAGAAGGCAGATGGCAAAGTGTTTAACATATTCAACCACATCACACTTTGTGCTCTGGATATTATTTGTGGTAAGAAAAGGAGCATTAAAAAAGAAATGATTAAAAAAGTTGCAAATCATATTCCAACGAATCTTATGAATGAAACGTGATGGCCTATTAAGATGTTGCATTCACCTCAGAAAACCAAGACAAAAAAGTCTTGTGCAAGTCTAGACCAACAAAGATTCAATTCTTATTAATATTCCTTTATACATTTGATTTGAAGCCAGCATTTTGGCAGTACTAAAAACATGCAAATTCCAGTATTAACCTTTTTGAATTCTTTTGACAGAAACAGCCATGGGAAGAGATGTTGGTGCACAAACTAACAGTGATTCAACTTACGTAAAAAGCGTCTATAAGTACGTTAAGTATTTCCAATGACACTTCACATTTCGATCTTATTAAACGTTACTCTAAATGAAACGTTTACTTCTTATTTAATTATAAAAGGCTTGATTTTATACGAATTTTATTCAAACTTTACACTTCAAATGCATTATTCTGTGATTGTTTGTTACAGAATGAGCGAATTTGCTCAAAACAGAATGAAGTTACCATGGTATTGGAATGATACGTTGTATAGAATAATTGGACCGGGTCGAGAACATGATCAGTGTTTGAAGGTCCTCCATAATTTTACCGAGAAAGTGAGTACAGACTACAAAAGGACGTATATTGACACTCTTGATATCATTATTTTGGGTGTTATAAGAATAATAATGTTTTTTTTCTAATCAGTGATCAAAAGCCGTTCTTGGTTCCCATTGGATTTGTTAGTAAATTTAAATTGGGAATGGCAGATAGAGATGCTTTTTTATTACAGTTTATTTATCTGAACTCGTAGGTTATACGTGAAAAGAGAGAAGAAATAAGCAAACGAGGAACCATGAACGACAATGACTTTAATGACTCGGCTGAAGAAGACAGATTTGTTGGTGCTAAGAAAAGACGATTAGCCTTTCTGGACATGCTGATACACATGTCTGAAGATGGTGAAAAACTCTCAGAAGAGGACATCAGAGAGGAGGTTGATACATTTATGTTTGAGGTAGGTTTGGGTGATATTTATTTATGTTCATATCATCATCGCAATACCAACATGCTCTATAGCCTTTTATGATTTCCCATCCGACATTATGACATACAGGGATGTATATTTTAGGGTCATGATACAACAGCAGCTGGTATAAACTGGGCGACACATTTAATTGGTGCTAATTCTGATGTACAGACAAAACTGCAGGATGAACTAGATGGAATATTTGGTAGTAGTGAACGATACCCAACGATGGAAGATTTGAAAGACATGAAGTACCTAGAGTGTTGCATAAAGGTATGGTAAGATTTATGATATATTGATACGGATACTATTACTTCTACAACTACATCTAATATAGTAATGTGTGTTAATGTGAAGAAACATATATCAGTGAATGTAATTTGTATAAAATTAATTTTATAGGAAGCTTTACGGTTATACCCTTCAGTTCCAATATTCGGAAGAACGTTTTCTGAGGATGCCGTTATAGGTAAAATAACACAATTTATATTATCTCACATCAGCCCATTCATGGTTTTACCAGGCTAAAATTTGTCGTGTCATCCACCTGAATCGTTAATTTTGTTCCCGGTGGCGGTCTTCTATTTTTGAACTGTGAATAATTATTGTGTTACGTATGACGTTCAGTGAGTTGTTTTATTTGGTCAATGATTACATGATAATATTATGTCTTATTGCATTACTCCAGATGGTCACCTGATACCTAAAGGAACTACGGGAAGCATATTTACTGCAGCTATTCACAAAGATCCAAAATATTTCCCCGATCCCGATGTTTTTGATCCAGAAAGATTTTCAGATGAAAATAAAATCGGAAGACATCCATTCTGTTATATCCCATTCTCTGCTGGTTTTAGAAACTGTATAGGTAAGTAGATAGCTTAACTCGCAATTCTACATATATATATGTATATGAAAATATGAAAATATGAGAAAATAAGAAAAGGCATCTTTAACGAAATACAATTTTCTTTTTCAATCTTGAGTATGTGAATGTGACACTTTATCATTTTCACAATGTCAAGGAACTTCGTCTTATGCCTTGACTGCAATAGCAACCTTTACCTTTCTTGTTTGACGGAAGCAGAAATTTTATAAATAAAACGATTTGATTGGTTTGTATGGCAGGGAATACAGTCAATCATCCATGATATTTCTGTCGAGAGCCCTATTTGCCTGTACGTACGCTGGGGCAAACTCGGATCAAATCGTTATATGTCTATTTGAAATCGTTTAGTTCATAAAAACAAATTACAATACAGTTCACTTTATTTGACATTTGGTCACGTGATCAAACATGGATTCTAAAGGTAGCATTTCAGAGCTCTTTAGAATTAAATGGATTCTCCATTCCTTTCCACATACACAGTTAAATAAATTAAGATTAAACGGCCTATTTATTAGAAATACCGATTTATCAATGAAAATCTCGATTTGGCTCTAAACAATCAGAAACACAACTTTAACAATATATGTGATTATTTTCAGGTCAAAAGTTTGCCATGTTGGAAGAAAAGGTCGTGCTATCAACAATATTTAGAAATTTTAATGTTGAATCTGTTCAGAAAAGAGAAGAATTAAACCCAACCGGTGAATTAATTTTGCGTCCAGAGAGTGGAATCCTAGTCAAATTAACCCCCAGAAACTGAAACATTTCTTTCTATTTTGTGAATTAACATTATTAGCCTACCTATGTGTGATCAATGATTTGACACTTCATGTAAATGTTTATTTAATACCCGAAATTCATGTCAAACGAATTTAGTATTTTTACATCGTGCTCGATTCAGATAAAGCGTTAGAAAGATGTTGATAAAGTCATCAGAGAAAAGCTGGGTTTAAATAAAAATGATTTTCATTCATAATTCAGATAGCAATTTTACCTGGTTTTGAAAAAAAAATTCATAAAGATTTATCAACACCTGTTGTTAGTACTGTTCCCAAAATACCGTAAATCTACATGATAAAGATATTCGTATGAAGAACAAAATAAATCTGGAATACATGAATTTCATAAAGAGAGTTTTTTGATAATTTTATTTTTTAGAAATGTCGGGGAATATAAGACGCACAATTATTTACCAACCTTTATAATTGAGACCAGGGCATTATAAATGATCGTACAGAATTACTAATGGCTTTATTGCCCGTATAATTATATTTAAAAATAACCATTAAATGAATAAAGTTTTAAAATTTAGTATGTTATTATTTATAGTGGTATTTTTATTGATTAATGTAGAAACAATATGAAAACATGTTTGACTATGCCTTAGATCAGGAAGCAAGTGTCCATTTGGTAAATTACATTCCATTTCACCATATTTAGCCTTAGGACATTGATCACGAAAATATTTAATTCCATTATTGCTTTCAAGTCCTCCTCGGAATGAACTTCTGGACCATAGTGTGATAGGTTAAATTATTCTGTTTGTGCTACAACGTTTACGTAGGTAGATACAGATCATAAGCAAGGATACCAACTGCGCGTTGAATACTATAAATATACACATATAATCTGTTTGGTATTTCACAGTTATTATAATTATTAACAACCATCGTAGTCTTTGTTTTCTGAGGAAAGGATCTTGATTTTAACTAAGATGTTTAGTTGATATGTTAATTTAATGAGAAGACATAATTAGCACTTATAATTATGATATAAAACAGTTGGTGTGTGGGAAACCAGCTAATTACATGTAGGCAAGGATGATAAGCAGTTCATGTTTATTATTTCCTGATCAAGTCCACAATAGATACAAAATGACAACTCATATCAAAAATTTTGGCATCTCTTTGAAAGCCTGAACGGAAATGCAGACAAAAGGTTTCAGACTTTAGGCTGAATCGTTTCATTTAAATGACAAGTGACTCAGAATGGTACATTTTTCGGATATTAATAACACTTGAAGAGATTCCTTGTTACGTATTGAAGGAAAGGGTCATCTATATGAATGTATTTATATGATAATTTAGAGTATAAAATAAAGGAAATGCATAAGATTGATTTATTTTGATCTGGATATACCGTGCATTGAGTATTAGAAATAAGGTAAGACATTACTTGATTATTTAATGATTTATTTCAATCTTAGAGAATAACTATTGAGGTGTGCTTGTGTTGAAATTCAACTTTAATCTCAAGGTAAGTTTGAAATACTAGTCAATGAGAGTGATCGAAAAAAAATTGAAACCTATTTCTACAAAATGAGAATCATTAAAGGCGTAATTCTGATTTTTATTTAAAGGTTTTTTTGAAATGTGTGAAAACCACAATCTAGTGATTATGTTATCCATCAAGATCATGGAATTTTTAATTTAAAAAAATTCTCTCGAGAACTATCTAAAAGCGTAATATTAAATCCCAATAAATTCACGCAATGTTTTTGACACTATAAACATCAGTCGACAAGAGTACCGTGTTGATAAAGTTTATCAAGTTTTGGACCAGGCGAAACCTTAACCGATTATTTTTGTAATATGTACATTTTTACTACTCTTTATACCAATATTTTCTTCTATTCACAACCTCCAGTTCTTCAATGAATATTATTATAGACTACAATAACTGAAAAACAGATAAAGAAACCCCTTAAAAACTAAATTTTCAAAGAAATTTGATAACGTGAAAAATATTGGTGGCATGGTTGGCCTGGGTGAAAACTACTTAGCCATTTTAAAATATCCAGATAAACTATGTAGGCCCATATTTCTGCATAGAAACAGTCTCAGCCTATTGTTACAATAAGAAAACTCTTAGATATTCTAATTTCAGTTTTTAAATTGCCTCTTATTTTTCGGCAATAAGTGCTGGACAGCCTCTCCAACATGATAGTTCATTCCCCCCCCCCCTCTTCCAAGTTTTTGGAGTTTCCTATACGGCCCTGTGTGCAGTTATCATCATTCTTCACCTCTTAATCCAATCACGTTACCATAAAACCAATTATCCATTTGACCAAATCTGAAATGTGCAGTTCTAATGATTTACAATCAGCACAAAGATTTTAATTTTTACCATAATAAATCAGATAATATTTCTTTCACTTCAGAATGACAAGAGCCTAATTATTGTTGAGGAAATGGCAGAATCCGTCATGTGGAAATTGTTGCTGTCATTGTGTATATTTTTTGTTACGCCCGTGTATGCGGGATACGAACGTTCGTGTAATTTGGAAAGGCAACAAGAGGATCCACGAGGATTTTGTGGATCTCAACTGGAATCAATTTTACATAATGTGTGTTTTTATTTAAACAAGAGAGCTGCACCCAAAGGTATATGTAAACAAGAGAAAAAAATCCTCCCTTCTCTCAAAGATGAATACTGCGTCTTTATTGTTTGCCAAAAGCATGATTTTGAAGGATGAAAACTGTGTAAAAATCAGAGCAGGTGCAGTGTTTATACTTCCACTGTGAAGTCGAACATACAATTGCATGCGGTCCAATAGTCTGATTCTTGACCTTGTAGCTGCTAGCGTATTGAAAATAGGTTCTATAAGGAGGAAAGGTTTAAGCTATAGAGCTTTCGAAGTGTAATAACGTTACATATTACATCAGGACTTCATCAATATATTGGCGTCATTGCCCCTATTCTACTGATTAATTGTTATCACCCCCAGCCCCCCAAAAATGTTTCTTAACAAATTCTGTGCCTTGTGAAAGTTTCCTTTTGTGTAGGCCTATATTTCTACGTCGGCCCACTTTGAGGGAGTAATGGTTAGAAAGATAATTCAACTATATTTAACAATGTCTACTATATTTTTCAGTTGGTCCAGAGAGAGTGAAGAAGAGAATTGACCAGTCAATTAAACTTGACAAATTAAGTGCCTTATCGTTTTTAGTGAAGAGAGGCGATGGATTTGGAAGCACCGGAATTACGTGTGAATGTTGTTTAAATCGTTGTGACCTTATCGAACTGTCAAGTTATTGCATTTTTCAAAAGTGAAGTAATTATGTAAAGAACAAATATTGCTCTATTAAGATTGTTTCCATTGTACACTTCCTAAAGAGAAAGGCTGTCATGCCTGAATAGTAAACCAAGTGATTTTCTTATTATTTCTAAAAGTAAGTTGCTTAGTTATATACGGTGGCTCACATACGACGTAATTTACTTTTTTTATTTTGAATTAAAAACTTTAATTTTCACCTTGGTGAAATTAAAATAAATTAAATAAATCTTTATTTTCCCAAAGGGGCAATTAATTAATAATTAATTAATAAGGTGGTAAGTAGTGTTCATTTAAATACTTTATTTTCCAGCAAGGTGAAAAGTAATTTTTTGGTGAAAATTAAAGTTTTAAAACAAAACTACAGGACTTATCACATAATTTTCACCTTGTCGAAAATACTTTTCCCCTTGTTGGAAAATAACGTTTTTAAATAAACACTACAGGACTTCTCCTAATTATCACCTTGGTGAAAAATAAAGCTTTTTAATTCAAAATTCAGGTTTTTTATTCATAAAAAACGAATGATGTCGTATGTGAGCCACCGTATAAAATGGCCTTGAACTGATGGTTCAATATAGGCTATGGAAAAGGCAATTAATATTCAAAAGATGCCATGAAAATAACATGAATGTAAATATACAAACACTGCCCTTAAGACTAACAATTAGCAACCA
Source organism: Nipponacmea schrenckii (assembly GCA_030562195.1). Taxonomy (NCBI): domain Eukaryota; kingdom Metazoa; phylum Mollusca; class Gastropoda; family Lottiidae; genus Nipponacmea; species Nipponacmea schrenckii. The sequence continues at coordinate 13,381,282 of JAUJPP010000003.1, read as the reverse complement.
ATTCAAATTAACTGTCGATCGTTAAATGTATTATGTAATAGAGTAATAAGAAAATATAGAATAAAAAGAAAACGATTGCTACTTTAAGCTGTTTTTTTCTTTTTGAAACAAGACAAGGATTCTGAAACAAGGACGACCATTATACCATTCCCCCTGCTAATATGCCTATTCTAGGTAATTCTGCTACCAGTATCATGACACTAAATATATTGTCAAATACCATTCTTCTATCGATGTCCCGATATCAGACTATAATACCATTGTACTAAATATCAATAATATATAGATTTTTCTGCTTCTGGTATAATGATGGTAGATCATAGTCCATCCAACCTAATAGTTCATTAGTATCATTAATCAACAATAACATTAATGAACGATAAATTAGTGGATAGATTAAATTGATATTCATTTTGTTGGATATTTAGTCTTATATAATATCGTATTACAAGGAAAACAATTACTAAATTTATTTTTTAAGAAACAAATACTGGCTGTAAATAATTGTTTTGAAGCATGATACTCGGGTTTGATTTTACCTACGAGCAGAGTACTGCAAATTCATTTGGAGCGCGATACTCGGGATTGAGTTAACCTAGAAGCAGGATACTAGCAGTAAATTGATTTTTCATGAAAAAGATAATGTGGGAAATTTCTGTTAGCAGGATATTGGCTGTAAATTCATTTGAAGCGTGACACTGGGGATTGATTTAACCTAGGAGCAGGATATTGGCTGTAAATTGGTTTGAAGCCTGATACTGGGGATTGATTTTACATAGAAGCGGGATATTGGCAGTATTGATTTTAATTAAAAGCGGAATACGGGAACGAGACTGAGTCTACTTAGAAGCGGGATACTGGCAGTAAATTGATTTTTCAGTGAGAATCTGGCAGTAATTGATTTTTCAAGAAACAGGATACTGACTGGTAGATTTAGATTTTTACAACGGGATACTGGGATACTAGAGTTTAACTAGCGTTAGAGATTGGCAGTAGATTTTTTACAAGAAACGGGATACTAGGACTAGCGTTAGAGTTTAATTTTTACTTAGAAGCGGGATACTGGGACTAGCGTTAGATTTTAATTTCACTTAGAAGCGGGATACTGGGACTAGCGTTAGATTTTAAATTCACTTAGAAGCGGGATACTGGGACTTGCGTTAGATTTTAATTTCAGTAAGAGGCGGCATACTGGGACTAGCGTTTGATTTTAATTTCACTTAGAAGCGGGATACTGGGACTAGCGTTAGATTAATTTTACCTTGAAGCAGTAGATTGATATTACTATAAGCGCGTTCTGGTAGAATGATATTTGATCTATTAGAGGGATATTTGCCACTATCATTAGTATAAGTATAAGTGTTATCCTTATCAGGGATGCGGATAGATAAATAAAGGCATAGATGTATTTTGGATCCAGTTACGTTATTCTGTGTAAGGGCATTTACTTTATCCAACAATATATATTGTGTTAGGGTGTATATTGTGTAATGGGCCCTTGATTCATCTGTTTTATGTTAGTGAGATGCATGTGTTGGGGATACTGGCAGTGGATTGATCTGAGATCTGCTAGTTAGGTACTACTAGGAATCTAGTTTTTGGAAAATGATGGAAGATTTATCTGAGATATGTTAGGGAGATAATACTGTTATCTAGTTTTGGGATACTGTTAGAAGATTGGTCTGAGATCTGCTAGTGAGAAAATCCTAGTAGTCTGGATACATGAATTAGATTGATCTGTGATCTACCTGAAAACGTTAACTATAACATAGAATTAGCATTCTGGCAGTAGATTAATATGTGATTTGATAGTCACCATAGAAATAGGACACAAAATGCCAAAAAAGAAAACGTAAAACAAAGATATTTATTTAATTATCATTTTATCACAGTTAGTTATTCAAAATCGATACAGATTATTGTATAATAAATAAAATATAAACAATGTACAGGAAATAAAAATATAGTATATAATCATAAATTCATGTTTATCTTCCTTATAATTTAGGCTGTTATACCTGTAAAATAATATAATAGTAAAATCAAGTTTGACCTACTAACTATCAATCAATAACAAAACAAATAATGGTATTGAAATCCACTGATTGCAATAAGTCTCTTATTAGCAACTTGTAATGGTACTACAACATAATAAATGCCTTGTATAAGAACTGTTATTGTACTATTACATCAATACTATTAGGATTATGACTTGAAGATTCGAAATGGTCTGTACTTTTAATATTGTTTAACTACAACTTTCTGTAACCCACAGATACCTACCAATATCAAGGTCATCCTTAATACTTTTCAGAAAAGTATTTGTAAATGTTAGTATTTCACAGTATTATCTATACCATTCAATGTATAAAGTAGAAAATTAGTAGCTTATACATTTGCTTAATTGCTTTGAACATTTTAGATTTAAATCTTACATTACCTGTAAGGCACCTATTTGATAAATATTTAGTTACCTAAAGGTAGATTGTCCTTTCTTGATCTGATAATACCAGTAGAACTGGGTGGTCTGGTGGAAATCAATGATGTTCCTGCTGTTCTCTGATAACCCCTGTTCTGGGAAATTCTCTGTTCATATTCCTGGGCTGTTAAGATGGGTGATTACAGGATTAAGGATAAATAGTAGTACATGTATATACAAAATGATTTAAATTATACATCTAGGTTGTCCAACTTGAAATATACTTATAGACTACTAGAAATAACAATTTTAGAAGCCAAATTTGGCATTTCCTGTAGCAAACATAATGACCAGCCAGCTATGAGGTGTCCTAGATTTCTTTAAGCTCAAATAGCTCAATACAAAAAGATATGAAATGAAGACTTTATAAACTTCAGCACTGAGTATATCTATAAAATCATTGATGATTTAAAAATCTTTATTAAAGGATATTAGCTCTAATAGGTAAATATAATTTATCAGTTTCTGTAGTAATCTGTAAATTATGTTCTATTCCACCAACACCAGACTCCCCCTCTACACCAACAGCTATAGCAAATAATTCTAATCTTAACTCTGCTCTCATACCAGCTGCTACCTGTAAATCAAATATATTTCAATGAGAGTATGTGCACATGAAAGCAGAGTGATATGGTACATTCATTTTCCACTTTCATATGTCTTTTATATATGCAAATATAAGCAAACATTTTCAAAAGCCTGGTTCAATTATATATGGTAAAAGGGCTAAACAGGAAGCTTTGAGCAATGGTCACCAAAGTGTGTCGCTTCCACCTACTTGCTGCATAGATAATAAAATAGAGTAAAAACTTACAGGTCCTGGTTTATAGATAACCTTTAATCCAGTAGCTGGTGGTGGTTGTTTAATTTTATATCTGCATGTATCAACACCGGTATTCTTTAAATAGACATTATAAGAGTATGTATACCCTTCTCTTAATACACCAAAATTTACTTTATCAGGTAGAATATTTAATCCTCTCATATCCTGTAGCTCAGCTTTACCCTTCTCTGTTGCTCCTGTTATCATACTATTCTTTACTTTACGTCTTACTGGTTCTTCAATTTCTAAAAACTACAAATATAAAAAAAATGGACTAACAGTTGTGACACTGATTATCTGAAGAAAGATGTGATTTAATGCTGAGGATATTGTTTATAACAATTCCATGTTAAAATAACATATTGTTTTCTCTCAACTTTGGATTTTAATGGATAGCAGTCTGTACTTCTTACAAATTAATTGGATCACTTCTCACTCAAACTTAATTTAATGTATTCAGCGCATGAAATTTCAGTAATTTTCATACCAATGAAATACAGAATTCATACCTTAATATTTTTTTCAGCATTGGGTCTAGCACCCATAATAGATTCTGGTAATGATACAGAGTCAGATCTTGGATCGCCAGTTACAGTTAGCCTTAAACTTTTTGTGAACTTATCACTTTCTCTAGAAGGTCCATTGGATGTAGACAGAACTGAAATAAACAATTACATTAACAAATCATTAAATTTATTTCAATGAAATAACCATTTTGATCTGTAGCCTATCATAACCAATTGCAAGAAACAAGATTTATAGAATCATAAAGCAAACACATTAATAGAAGCTTTTTCTCCACCATCCTAATTAGTATGCTTACTTGTATCGTCATCTTCCTCTTCTTTTATTGTCACACTTTTTCTAATAGATGTCTGATCTCCATCAGAAGGTGTTGAAGTTACACCACCTGCACGTTTAGGTGTGGGATTTCCTACAAAACAAATACAAAATTATGCCTATATAGAAAAATACCATGTTGAGGATAAACTTTTCTAATTACTAATTTAACATATTATTATTCTTACTGCTGAAATTTATAATGTTCCTGTGTACATTTGTTCCTACCTGGTCTGTAGGGAGCTGATTTTCCTACTTTATTTGGTGTGGGATTTTCAGGTCGCACCGGTGCTGGTGAACCTTGTCCTGTTGCATGAGCTGGGGTTGGATTCAAAGGTCGTGTACCAGATGGTGTTGCATTAGTATCTAAAGTGCCAGCTAAAAATAGATAATATTGAAGAATCAATATTTTTTGCTGTGCTTCCATTTTTTTTTTTGGCAAGAAATATATGAATAGTAAAATAAAATTTTCAGTTTTAATTTTTTAGGTTAATATATTCATGCATTGCCATGGTAACTGTAGATTTTATTTACCTGTATATGCAGATATTGGTGTTTCTAATTTGAGACTTCCTTGACTAACACCATTAACACCTGGAGACACTGATGTCACAGACTGATCTCTATTTTCAGATACAACACCACCTTGAGCTAAAACATACAGATAAAATCCTCAAAAAATCCTGGTCAGGGACTTATGTCAATGCTCCAAGAAAACAATATAGAACTTCTTCTTCATATTTCTAGACAACTGTTACAAAGTGGTCAATAAAATCATGTTCCATTTTAATTTTCTTGTACACATAATCTAAACTGAAGGCTTACAAGGAGCCCAACAAATGTTTCTCAGGAATTATGTATATCATCATCTAACTCAACTTACATTGTGTTGGTATACCAGTACTTGGAGTTGGTGGTGTTCTATTAATACTATTATTATCTTCATTTACTATTTCAGTACCATCACTCTTATTTTCTTCGTTCCTAACTTTATCAACTTCTCCACTCTTAGACTGTAATGATCACAACAATACAATAAGTATTGAAGATCTTCTCTTTAAAGCAAGAATCACTGTAAAAGACAAACTAATAATATAATATTACAGATATAAGTATAGAGAAAATACTTACTTGTGACTGCAAAAATGCCATTCCTAATTCACTATCAAAATATTTTGGGATTGCTTTATTTCTCAACATTGCTCTTCCTTCTAGTTCTAGAGCAATTTCTTTTTGATCTCTCTCCCAATCTGAAGCTTTTCTTTTAGGCATTGGAGTTGGTGGTGGACTTGGCTCTGGAGCTTTAGTGGCACTTTCATATATTTCCTTTACAGTTGCTGTAATAAAACAAAAGTTACAGGTTAATAACTGGAAATTGAAGTTGATACATGTATACTATTGAAATCGTAAATATTTATGTAATGGTCATCAACAAAAAAATAGGTTAATTTCATACAGGGGTCATCCAATGCAGCATAATTTTTTGGGGGGGGGGGGAGAGCAAGTTAATATTGTTATTTATAAGTTATTATTATATTCCTTTTAAATAAAATCACCATGCTTACTTGGATCATATGAAGGTGGTTCTTGTAGTTCTTCACAGCGACTCCCTAGTTGCCTAGCAACACTTTTATTTAAATCATGTGCCAACATCTGTTCTTTTTGACTCCTTGGGTCATAAACTTGCATCATTTCAGATTCTTTATTTCTGGCCATTACATATTCAGCATAACTACGTAAACCATTACATAATCTGCAATAAGAATAAAAATAAATATAAAGTTGAACATTCCACATTTGATCATATTGACCAATATTTTGGACTTTCTAATGAATAATGAATAACTTTTACTTACTTGATGCGTAGTTGATCTGTTATAGGTTCGTATTGTACTAATTGTCTAATCTCTAGTATATCGGGACATTTCAATATAGCCACACGTCTTGAAGACTTCTGGGTAGAACCAATAGCTAAACCTTTCCCAACATTAGTGCCGAATTGAGGTCCTGGTTTCTTGTATTCTTTTGGAGGTAAATTAGTCAAATCTCTGGATCGGATACCATTAGGTATGATAGAATCTAAATCATAATCTTTAAACCATTGTTGTGATGGTCCACCAAGGAATGGTTTCAAAACATTAATACCAAAAACACCAGGGCACTCAGCTATAGGATCTCTACAAACTGCTATAGCTGGATTCTTTTCAGCTAACTCCAAATATTCTTGAACTTCTTTAAATCTCAATAGTTCACTACCACTACCATCAGGGTGGATCATGAAGAATCTTGGAGCATGTTGATGATAATGAGTAATATGGTGCTTACTCGATTCAGCTACACTAGACTCTGATGATAGTCCATCTTCCCCATTAGCTAACATTACTGAGAAATCTCCTGTATGTTTAACATTAAATATGTTGCCTTCAGTATCAACAGTTTCACAAATAACATCAGCATTATGACGTAAAACATACTGTAATTCTCTTTGTAAATTATCTTTAGGTCCGTCAGGTCTAGCGTAGTATGTAACAGTTCCCTCTGTATCAACTTGTATACGTCCACCATCTATATGTTGTATCATATAAAAACCATCAGGAAACACATTCACACTAGTGTTATTACCAAATATGGTCAAGTTTTCACTGGTAGAGCAGTTAAACTCTACAGTAGCATAGGCTGGACATTCAACTTTCACAAATTTGGTAGTTCTATTATCAGAGTTGGGAGTTTCACCTAAAAATTGTAAAGTATTTTTAGAAATAAGTCAGCAACTGAATATAAGGTACAATCTATTACACTAGATATTTTGCCTGGTATCAAGACACATTATATTCGAAGTTTGATTAGAATCCAAAAATGAATGAGATCCAAAAATGAAAGAGAACACGAGCATGAATCATGGGTGTTGCAGTCTATTATTTTCTTGACAACTGAAAACGGACAAATTAAAAAATACCCAAGGAAAAGATCTAATTTCAATACAAACCTGTATCATCTTCATCATCTATAGGTACAGCACTCTCACAATAATAAGTTGTTATACGTGTACCATCACTATGTTCTACAATTGTAGTACCATCAGGATAACTTACTGTTATAACTTTATCATCCCTGGTTGCCATTGACTACAAATCAGAGAGCAGTGTTTCAAAGTGTAGAAAAACCAAACCATAAATATTGAATCATATTGAATCAGCATAGGATACCAATTTTTTGATGATATTTATTTCAAACAAGCTTACATTCATATCCTTTTTTGGGTAGTTTACATGTTATGGCCATTGAAAAGAAATCACAGTATTCATTCATTTTGGTGTAAAAACTAAAATTGGAGCTCTATTTAAAATTCTAAAGATATGTATACCTGTCTGGTTTCAGGGTCAGAAGCTAGACAGATCATTACTGGTTTTAAATCTTCAACAGTTCCATCAGCCCGTACTGAATACTTCTCACCATTAGGATAAGTTGTTATCCAGCGACATTTCTTTTCTTCTTCATCAACAGGAGCTTCTTCTTGTTTCTTAGCTGATAAATTTTTACTACTTCCTTTAGATCTCACATCTAACAATAAAAGAGAAAAATCTTATTCTTGGTTTCGGTCTGTCAAAAAACAACTGGCGGAGTCCTTGAGAATCAAAGTTGTTCAAGCATCAACACATGCTTTCAGTATCTTTATTTAGGTTAAAGGAATCAAAACATTTAAAACATGAATTGAGCTTACTTTTCTTAATAGGTGAATCACTTCGCCCACTAGCATTTCTCTGTGGTGAACTGTTCCTACTGGATGCTGATGGCCATTTACCAACTCTACTACTGATAGTACCATCAGCATACAAAACCTTAATACAAATCAATATGAATAAACTACATGGAATAGATAGACAGCAATAAAACAGGACTAGACACTTTATGTTAGTCAGGAATGATTGTGTTCATCTAAATGGAACCTAAAGGTATGAAACATTAATAGACAGAACAGCAGTATAGCAAATATTAATAACACTATATATAGGTAAGTCTATTTAAGCTTTAAAATCATAATGTGAAATGCTTGGGTAGGTTAAATGGCAGTTGTTGGATCAAATTTTAATCAGCAAGCGAAAATCTGAAGACATTTATTCATTCATCTTTTCTCATTATTCAAGTCAACTCAATTGTAAATGGTTACCAGTCAACTGAAAAATGCCAAGAAATTTGGTCAAGTTTATAAACTATAAAACATATAGAATGCTTACCTCAACTGTACCATCTACCATTGTTTTAACTACAGTACCATCAGATGCAATAACACGAGACTGTTCACTTAACATATATTTCTTTCTACTAGATTCACAAGCTTGTATACCTTTAGTTTTATATGGGTAGGATTGTTTTACAAGCAGTCTTCTATCTAATATCGAATCAGCTTTAATACCTACATGATTTAATAAATTTAGGAATTAAATAATTATAAACAGTGATCAGAAAAAGTTGCATATGAAACTTTCACATTAACAGCCAGTGTGACTTATTTTTATACCTTTACAATAAGTTAAGGACCATTGCATCTGAAATGTATTAATGTTCAAACTGTACCTATAGAACTCTCGAGGAAATATCGAACATGTAAACCATCAGGACAGGTGAGAAATAATTGTTGAAAGCTTTGATTTGATGAACTTTGATCATCTTTTGTATCTTCTTCTTTGTCACCATCTTCTGCCTTATAAATATATTGTAAATATTTCATTCTTGATACAATTAAAGTATATCATTATTCAATACAGGCAGGACAGTTGTCTGAAAATTGCATAGCATTAAACTCTTCAGTAACTACTTTTAGGTTATGTTTTAATACTTTTATATTTGCACTCCAATTGCTGTATTGAGCACTATTTTAACTGATATTGTATTACAATCTATTACAATGATTTATATGTAAGAATTGAAAGTTGCACATTTTTGTCCTCAGATTATCAATAAAGCCTTTGAAGACTTAACTTTAAAGGTACATGTCTTGACAACAATGAAAGGCAAAATGAACATATTTTATATGGTAAACTCTCCTTTCAATATATATATTACCTGTAATTGTGGAGGTTCTGGTGTAGGAATACCTTTCTCTTTTCCCTTTTCACCTTTTTTAGCTTTACCTGGTGAAGCTGGTTGTGATACTGGTGTAGGACTTGATACTGGTGGTATATATGGCTGAGGTTCATACTTTTTACCTGAAATATTAATAAAAAAATACAATAAAATTTACTCAACAAATATGAAGAAAAAGCAGTTTGTGGGTGATATGAGAATAGTCACAGAAAATGAACTATATATTCAAAGTGCTGTTAAATTTAGTTCAGCTAGTAAATTTAAAATACTAGTAATCAAATAAAAAAGAAATAAAATACATAATAATTTGGTAGTACCGACTCATAATGCAATTTGCATTTCAGATAATATATCTAAACAACATACCCTCTGGCACCTCCCCTGTAGAACCAAACTGTGATACAGCTAAAGTCATACCATCATTTAAAGTAGCTGTCACAGAACCAAAGGCACTCTTAACAACTTTCTTACTTTCAGCACCTAAATGCAATATTTATATAATCAAATAAAAACAATCAAAAGTACCCAACATTGCCATAAATCACAGTGGTGGGGAAAAAAACCCATTTACATAAAGACCTTAAGCAGTGCGCAACTTTTGAAGTTTTCCTGAATTCTGAAAGATTAGTCTTATTCTTAAGAGTAAGCAAATTTACACCTACAAAAGAAAAGATTATGATTAACAATTATGTACCATCTTTTTCAAGCTTTTCCTGCTCGGATTTTTCAGGTAAATCTTTCTTTTCCTCTCCTTCATCTTTGTCAGGTTGTTCTTCATCTGCTTCATCTTCACTGATAATCTCATCTTCCTTTGGTTCTAGTATATGTACTGAGAATATATGGCCATCTTTAAGTACTGTACTATTGATGCTAGTTGTACCTATAGGAACATAAAAAATAACACATAAACTAAAAGAAATTCAAGTAAATATTATGAACTAAAGTCCTTTTACTTAGAACACAATATGTCAATGGCATACAATGTCCAAGGACTTCTTAACTTTACTAGTCATTCATTCTTGTCTTTTTGTGATTAAGGAATAAGAGAATGGAGAATGAACTTAAGAATAAAATATGTGAAAGCCATGTATAACCTCAAACCACATGAATATAACTAAAAATACTCCATTAGTTACCTTGAACAAATTCTGTTCGTTCCACTCTAATTTGACCTCCATCAGATGGAAATAATGATGTTGTTATACCAGAGACATGGATAAGATTATTCCCTACATCAAACCCTGTAAACTGATATAGAAATATTCATCATTAAGCTTCCTCAATCACATAATTCCAAATAAATAAAATTTAGATAAGTATACAACATTACATATCAACAATCTCTATCCTGGAGTAGAGAAATAGTGTAAACATTTTGTGAAAAGCTTTACTCACTGGCCAATATTTTTCCTCTTCCTGTAGATCTAATGGAATAGATTCTTGTTGAGGTTCAATTTCTTTTGTAGATGTTTTTGATTTAGCACTGCCTCTAGATCCGGGTCTCTTCTTTTCCTTCTCTTCTTTCTCTTCCTATTAAATGAAAAATATCAAATCTGACCTTTTACTGCACTTTTTTTGAAACAAAATGTGAACAAATAAACTGCTTGAAAGGGTACAACAATCAACATTCTTGAACACTAATTGTTGCAATCATAAACCTTTTATGTGACAGTTCAAAGGCAGTAGCTAAGTGAGATTCATGTCTGCTTGTACATTAGTTGCTATGGATTCATATACATCCCCTACAAGGTATGAGATTTCCCATTCAATGACCGTTTTAATCCATACCACTTAATCATTCTATACTCACCTTTTTCTGACTGCTCTTGGATCTCTTCATTTGACTCAGTTTTTCTTTCTCTTCTTCCTCAGCTTTAAGTTTATCAGCTTCTTCTTTCTGAGCTTTTAATGAACCTGCTCTTATAAACTGAGAACTCTTTTCACTGACGAATTTCTCTACACTACTACTTCTTGAATTCTTTGGACTCTTAGAGCGAGCTGTAAAAACATGTTATTAATGAAACAAACTAGAAGATCCACTACCAAGTTCAATTGTCTGAAGTCAATTCACTCATTTTTCAAATTCATTCCTAGGTCCAAAGTCATAGAACTCTTCCAAATTCAAAAGTATACACTAACCTCTAGAAGATTTTTTAGGTGAATCAGGTTGTTTCATTTTCTCAGCTAATAGAGCAGCTGCCTCATCCTCAGAAGTAAGTTTTTCAACCTCTTTAGATAGCATTTTAGCATCATATTCAGCTTGTTTCTCTTTTAACCATTCACCAATAGATTCTTGAACATATTCTATATAATTCCTGTGAAAACACAAGTAATGTGTTAGTACATGGTGCTGATTTAAGCACATTTGGTACAACCGTCTTTTTCCTTATCATATAAGCTGATATATCAAGTTTTTCTTTTAAACTAGAAGTAGACTTTTTGATCAAATATGCTTAAAAAACATTACATTATGTTTTTTGCAGTACAAATTTCAGCTATTCAAAGCAATCTTAGGAATTTGCTATTTTTGTCTTTATTTCTTGAGTTCCAAATAAAGGATAAAAATCATTAAACTATGTTACCTAAATCCCATATTGGAATGTAGTTCAGTGTGCCAATCTACATGACTCTGTAATTCTGAATTATGTGGAGAATGTAAAACTAACATCAGGGAATGGTCTCGTTTATTATAATATGTATTGACAAATGGTAGATAGTATGAAGCATCTCTTAAAACCTGAAAAATTAATTTGAAAATTGTGTGATTAAAGAAAGGAATAAATATAGAAGTACAATCATAAAAAGATATTATTTCTTAATGAAGATGTTTAACTCAACAAAAATATAAAAGAAATTCAAATGTTACCTGAAGCAAAACATTAGGTTCCAAATATTCAGAAATACAGAATTCATCTAAATTACGTTTCTGAGCATCCACAACTTCCATCATACTATCTTCTATAGTCTTTTCTTGTATATCTTCCTCTTTTATTCCTTCAAATTCTTTCAGTTCATCTACATTTAATGGCAGTGGCTCACTTCCATCTTTCATAAAGTGAACTGAAGTTCAAAAACATTTGGATAAATTCAAGAATACAAGTTTTTGTAGCCTTACCACTAATCTTGGGGCAAGCCAAGAACTCACAGTGACACATGTACTATGTAATTTAAATATATAAAATATATTCTGCTCCCAGTAAAAACATGCAGATATCTTGATTTCTGATTTCTCACTCCTGTTAAGTGGAATTTTATGTTACCTATTAGGATTTCAGTCGGTTTTGCAAATAGATTGCTAGATAAAATTGGTTAACTGATTCCTTAGCTGATATCTTTCATATCAAAGACAGCTTCTTACCTGAATTACTTCTAGAACGTACTCCAAGAGTGGGAGACTGAGATCTAGACCTAGGTTTTAATATTCCTTTCTTACTATCAGTAGATGAAGGTCTAGATTTAGTCTGAGATATATTATCTGTTATATCATCAACAAAACCAACTCTTGATGACCTAGTTTCTGGTAATACTGTATCATTATCTTAAAGAAAAATTACACAAACAAATTTGAATATGATTATATTCATTATCATTATTCTAAATTGATTGCTTTCTTTAAACTCCATAGTTCAATCCTTCAACAAAGAGTAAGGCATGTCTAACAAAAATTTCCCCCTTTGTACTCCTGATGGTATTGCACATATACATACGTTTAATTGGGTGCCAAAAAAAGTAGGACTTAAATGTCCATTACATTTTTCATATAGTTACTCAGGTAACTGCATAAAGACAACTTAAGAATAGGTTTGTGATATTTTTGGGTCTATTTTTTATCTTATATAATCAAACACACACTCACTTATTTTTTCTTCATAAGAAGAAGCAGACGAATCTGAAGAAACTGGTATATCAAGATGTTTTTCATGATGTGGTATCATTCCTTTAAAAAATGGGTAAGGATCATCCCAAGGTATAGCAGAATGCTCTAGCCCTTCTCCTTCTAGTGTCATTATAAAACCATTAGAGTCTGTTGTAGTTAGATCCATACACTCAAATAAAAACTGTTTAAACGCTCTGTCTATTTCTAAAATAAAAAGAAAAGAAGAATTAATATTAGAGAATGCATTACTAATAGCATTAGATAACAAACTGGAAGAACTTTCTACATCCAACCGATCAAAATTTATACAATAATTTATATAAATATGAATAACTTTACCGGCTTGGGTCATCATTTCATTAGCAGAAAAATGGATGAGTTCTTGTAATCTTGCTGCTCTTTCTTTAGCTACTGGAGTTGTAGGCCTCTCTAGTTTGACCACCTCACTAAATGGAGAAAACTGTAACATGTCTTCTTCAACTTGTTTAGGATCAAGAGAATAATGTGGTTTCAGGTGATGACATCGTGCTGTGTTTTTATCATGGTAGTTCATTAACAATGGTTGAGGTGGTGCATTAGGTGGGATCTCTGGTAAATCCATTGTTTCTCCCAATGACTGTAAATAATTGTGTACAGTTAAACTTTTATTTTCAAATAAGATTAAAAGAGCTGGCCATTAACATCTGGTTTTTCCTACAATATTCCTAAATACCTAGGCCATTGTGCAGAATCAAATCAAAATGCAAAAAAACATAGTTGAAATCAATATACAATAATAATTCGCTATAATATTGTGTGACTTACTTTATGTTCCTCCTCTGATAAAGCTAGTTTAAATGCCATAGAACTAAGGTATGAAGCAAGTTGTGGATTCAAACCATCAGAACGTGATGGTGGAACTTGTTCACTTGGTGGCTCTTTACTCTCCTCTGTAGCAACAACCTGTCAGACAAGATAAAAATGTTATACTTTATCATACTATCACAAATTAATAATCAAATTAGCCACAAATGTCTCTCTATTAGGACTTTGATTTCAAACAGTAAAATTAAAAGCTATCAAAGAATTTAAGTTGGGATATATCCCATTAATTTATTAATTGACCCCTTTTAATATATAATCAATGAGTATAGATAACTTAGGAAAGATACATATCAGAAGATTTATCTGAGGACCAGGTGATAGAAATTAATCTTGTGTATCGTACCTGTTCCAACATACAATGTAAAATCAAAGGTACACTGGCACTTTCTTGTGGCACACAGTTCATCAAATCACTATAATATCTCATATCAACAGAAGGTGCTTCAGAGGCACTATCAGGTGGCAATGCTGTAGCACTGACAGGTGCAGCGCCACCTGGTGCTGGTGTAGCAGCAGAAGCAGTTGACTGTCCATCTGAAAAAAAAACCATTTAATATAGAATCATAGGATTATCTGTGAATCATGAATACATGTAACAGATTATAACAAAATTTAAAAAGGTTTATTATATTACATTGACAAAGGAATAAGTAAATGAACTGAAAAGTTGAATGATACAACAAATAAAAAGGGTTAAGGATAAGGGTTGTTGAAAAGAAATCGGTTATTATTCACTATTCAACAGAAGGTTAAAGTTATGATTAAAGAATTATTTATCTTATATGTATTTACCTATAGGTTGAAAATGGGGTTGACCAATTACTGGTATATGTGACAACTTCAAATTCTCCAAGTAGGTGTGATAAAGTCTTCTTGAATCTATCAAATCATATATTTTACAGGCAACATCTTCAAACAGCGTAGTACAGAAATTCAGCTGAAAGACAAATTAGATCAAATGAAGGGATTGGGATTGATACATAATTTTTTTGGTAGGAAGTTTGCTCCAATGTTTAATAGAATAGGTCAGACATGCCTACTCTATAAGATTTGAACACTCTGACTGTAAGATCTATAGGACAAGGATACAAACCTTTTGTTCAGGATCTTCTATATTACTGGGAAACAAAATAGTTTTTATTTCATAATCTAATATAGCAATATCATGTAGTTTAGAATTATCAGAATTTTTCTGTAAAACCAACAAAATATCTTTCCAAAACTTCTTTAATTCTTTCTTTAACTGTTTTCGCTCTTCTTTCAAAATTAGTTCTGCATCTGAAACATTATGATAACAAAATAATGTTCAAGTTACTCGGAAGGTTAAAGAATATCTCAGAGAGAGTCAATAGCATGGCTAACCTTATTAAAATAAAAATTAAAAGTTGAAATAATGTGTTTGATTGGTCTCAAGCTATCCTCAACTTAACTGAATTATTCATGCATTTTTATGTAAATTTATACTCACTGGCTGTCTTCTCATCAGGATTATTTTCTGTTGATGGTTGTTGAAAGATTGAGTAATCTTGTGATGATATACGTAATATACAATCAACATTAATACCAACTTCACTCAGATGAGTAAATAAATGTGGTTGATGGAAACCATAGATGATAACATAATGTTGAGCACCATCATCTGGCTCATCATCTACAAATAAATTTCAATATTTTGATTTCTAGATATAATATAGATGACAAATATAATCAAAGTAGACTCTTGAAGACCAAATTGTGATCATAAATATTCCTAATTGAGACTGTAAAAGAATTGAAAAAAAAAATGATCAGAACTTACCAAGAAATTTACTTTCAACATCTTCATCACCACGTTTTCTAAGTTTACTGCCTTCTTTAGCTGATGGAGGTTCAGGTGTCTTTTTACCACCTTTTTTACTGGGTGACTTTCCCCTGTCTTTGCCACCTTTATCTTTTTTTCCTTTATCTTGACCTGAGCCAGCCTAAAATTTAATAATGTGTCTAATTCTTTTTTTTTAAGACTAATGATGCTACCCAGTTTCAAAGGATCTTTAACTAGGTCTCTTACCAGATACTCATAGTCATGTCTTACCTATATTCCAACTATTTCAAAGAACCTACTTGGTAAATACAAATTCTGCCCATTTTACTGAGTTAAATAACCTTACAAACACTACTTTATTTGTCTTATAACGTGTTGTACAAAAGTTTATACAAAATAACAGCATATTCAGAAATTCAAACCAAAATGACCCATATTTTGACTGAAAATTGTCTTCTGTAATAAATTTTATTTTGAAGTTTTTTATTTTTTTATTTTTAAAACTTTTCAAGGTAGGTGACAGTAAAAGTTCATAAACATTTAGTTCAAGTAACTTAGTCAGTGTCTTTAGAAACAAGATATCAATAAATAGACAAATATTTAAAAACTCTAAGCCATTCTGATTTAATAAATAAGCAAAACACTATGTAACATGCCATCTTAAACAGCACAATACACATGAACATGTACATGCATGCAAAAATTGATCATCACAACACTGAAACATAATTAACATTGTTATTATAGCACAACATTCCTTACCTCTGGTGCACTTGCCTGACAATATAAAAATGGCATAATAAAGGATCAAATATTATCTATAAATGTCTTATTTCTATTAAACTGATAAGAAACCCTTTTTAACAACATTTTTTTTTTGGTACCGTAGATATATTGTGTACCGGTATCAATTTTTGGACTTTGTTGAATTATATCACATAATATAAATCAATTATTATTTGGTTTTTTTTTTCATTTAAATTCGATTTTATGGTTACAAGTAAATGTAGCTGAAATGAAACAGGCATAACTGGTTTTTAGATTCAGTTCCTGAAAGTATAAATTCATTTTGACTCACCTTCTTTTCAAGCTCACGTCTTTTTAAATCTTTCTGTTTTATATTCAGTAGTCTGTATTTGACCAGTTTGGCCAGTAGAGGTAGAGGTATTTCATCTCCAAGATCAAGATGTAATTTACATGCTTCACAAATTTCATAATTTTGTGGATTTTCTTTTGTCTTTTTTACTTTTGGATTTCCAAGGTCATGCACCTGCAATAATGAATAAATTATAATAGTCATTTAGCTTTCTTTTATATATGAAATGAATGAACACAAATCAGTCATCTCTACAATTCCAGTGGTATCTACCTTAGTATTTACAATGTGTATATCATCAATCTTAAAACAATAATACTTTACTACCTACCTCTTGTATTAAATCATCTTTACTTATAAGACTAAACAATTTCCTTGTACCACCTAAAACAGCTTGCCCCAATAATTTGATATGTGAATAATCTTCTGGTGAATTCCCAACTACAAAAGTTATGTTCGATTTCCAATTCTCCTGTAAGTGATAAATTTATGGGGACTTAGAATTTCATGTTATAGATCTAGTATGTTTCTGTAAACCTGCTTTAAGTGAAGACAATCTAGATAATGGTACGGTTATTTCAATTTAATAACAAAATATTGGTATGTAGGCTACACATGGTATTATATTGATGAGTTGAGTTGCTTGATGATATAGGTTAACTCATTTGAAAAGATTTTGAAATCATGTTTGTTAGATCTATTCCAGTAGTCTCCACCTACTACAGTCATGGTAAGGACCATTGGAGATACTTGTCAAACTCAGTAGACTAGATGGCTGTCTAATTTTATATTTATTAGAAAAACATTATTTTTCATCAATTTTTTACAATTTGATATTTCTTTTATATTTTCCAATTTGAATTGTTGCTTTCATGGAGAGGGGTAATTATTATAATATAGGCAAAGCATGTTCCCCAATTTTATTTGTAAATAAAATATTGTTAACACACACAAAAAAAAAAATGTTGCTTTCATTACATAGTCAAATGTCTTTGAAGTTATAGACTACTACACATATTATTAACAAAGGTAATTTGATGTAGATCTACTGATACTGGTATAAAATTCAAATTACTAGGCCTATTATTATATAGCAAAACAAAATAGTTTTTCTACCTCTTCCAATGGTGTTGATTGTAAAGCAAGATCCCATTTCGATCCTCCTTGTGGTGCTATCCCACTTTTTACACGTTTTCCAGCCTTAGACATTTTTCAAAATTGTTGGGAATTGGTTGCATACGGGATTGTTTCAATCAAGAGAACACTAACTATTCCTTGGTAGCCATCTTGTTTGTTGTTGCTATGCATGAACGCATGCCCCGTGCTCATTTCCGTTAGATTCCTTTTTCCAGTAATATATACCCGATCTATCCAGTCGTTTAGAAAAAATGAAAGTATATAAATCCAGACTTCTTGATAAACTTGAATATTTTTTCTGAAAATGATCGTAAGAAGTCTCCACCACATGTTAATAAGGGTTAACAGCATCTGCAAATTGGCTGATGTCACTAAAAGATGTAGGTCAAGTTATCAAGTAATAATAAATGACTTTGGCAAACCAAACGAAGTACTGGAAGGTGTTTCAGTGGAACTTCCTGATAAACTGTCCTCTAATCAAATTTTACTAAAAGTTCTTATGTCTCCTATAAATCCATCTGATATTAATATGATAGAGGGAACCTATCACATTAAACCATCTCTACCAGCAGTTGCGGGAAATGAAGGAGTTGGAGAAATATTAGAGGTTGGGAATGCTGTTCAAGATCATCAAGTCGGAGATAGAGTAATATATTCTGTTGCTGATAGAAGTCAGTGCCAGTTTGGAGGAGGAACATGGAGGCAGTATTCCATTGTAAATGCAACAAATATTATTAAAGTTCCTAACAATATTTCCCTAATTGGTGCTGCTACATTGGCTGTTAATCCGTGCACAGCTTATAGAATGTTAAAGGACTTTGTCAAGTTGAAACCTGATGATATAATCATTCAGAATGGAGGCAATAGTGCGGTTGGACAGTATATTATTCAACTGTGTAAATATTGGGGTATAAAAACTATAAATATAATTCGAGAAAGACCAGAAAATGAGAAGGAGCAACTTGTTGCACATTTAAAAAGTTTGGGAGCAGATATAATTTTAACCGAAGAAGACAGAAAGAAGGGAGATTTAAAAGATTTGTTGAAGTCATTGCCAGAAAGGCCTAAATTAGCTTTAAACTGTGTTGGAGGGGATAGTTCAGCACATCTTGTAAATAGTTTAAGCCAGAAAGGGGTAATTGTAACATATGGAGGTATGTCCAGAAGGCCAGTCATGATTCCTACTGGAGCAGCCATTTTTAAACAAATTACTGCTTATGGTTACTGGAATACAGAATGGATGAAAGATAATAAGGATTCCCCAGAAAGAAACGAAATGATTACTGAATTGTGTAATTTGCTTGATAAAGGCATTATAAAAACACCTGAAGCAGAGTTATTTTACATCAAAGACTTTAGAACTGCTGTCTGTGAATCTCTTAAAGAATTTAAGACTTCTAAAAAAATATTAATTATGGATGAAAATTTGAAGTGTTAAAGTGAAATAAAAAATTGATCTTTGTTCTGTCTTCTCTCTCAGTATTAAATGTTTCATTCAGATATTTTTTTCCTGAATATGATATATATTATACATCGTAAAACAAACCTATTACTAAATCCTTATAACCTAATTTCAAAAGGGGGGGGGGGTGGGAGGTTTTTCGAAGTTCAAATTTTGTGAATAGTTTGATTTATCTACTTTTTTGTTCAATCCACATTAGTCAACCATTAGATCTGAATCTATTTATACAAGTGTAGATGACCAGCTATATGTTTGCTTCCTTTTTATACACCATCATTATACAAGGAGGTATATTGTCGCCACCCTGTCAGTCGGTCCGTTTGTCAACATTTGCTGTGGGCACAGTAGAAGCTACAATTTTTAATGAAACTTGGTGTGAGCATTGGAATTAAACGCATTGGCGTTAAAGTTTGAATTTGATTTCAATGGTTTTTGAGTTATTGCTTAGTAAAATCGTTTCAAAATTTTATTGTGGGTTTAATAGAAGCTGCGATTTTCAATCGACTTTGATGAAACCCTGTTTGTGCATTGGAATTGATAAGGCAGCAGTCAAGTTCGATATTGACAACAGTTTTGAGTTTTTGCCCTTGACAATGCAAATTTTATGGTGGGTGCCATAGAAGCTACAAAATTCAATGGAATTTATGGAATGGAATTTTCAAGTTTGAATTTGAAAATTTTATTGTTATTGCCCTTGACTTAGTAAAATCATGTCAAAATTAGATCTAAGTGTTGGTTTAATTCTTTTTTGGTACACTTCTATGGTGCTTCTGGTAACCCAAGGTGTTCCTTTGTCCACGGGCATATTTGGTTTAATAAGAAATGAACATGCACAATTCTGAGATGTTGGTTTAATTCTTTTTTGGTACACTTCTATGTTGCTTCTGGTAACCCAAGGTGTTCCTTTGTCCACAGGCATATTTGGTTTAATAAGGAATGAACATGCACAATTCTGAGATGTTGATGTACTGAACAAGAATGAGCTTATAATAAAGCTAATAAAGCTTTAATGATAATGCTACTGAACTGTGTAGTATATGTTCCATATCGTACCCAACGTTTCCTGATAAATTCCTTAATTCTAATAATGAAAACCTAGCCAGCATAATCTAAAAACCTATTTGTACATGTAGTTACGTTTTGATTATTTATGATTTAGTTGGTTACGTTATGTTGAAATCCAATATGGCTGCGCCCATGAAATACATAAAAGTGAATAAAATAAAATTTGTGGAGTCGGTATTTTTTTTCCTATCCAGAAAATATTACACTCCTTAAGCTCAATCTTTCAAATATAATTCTCACGATTGTTGGATGGAGAAGTCAGGAGATATTGTTATTGTTGGTGGTGGAATAAGCGGAGTAACTTGTGCTCAAACGGTATGACTTACTTAGCCTTAGCTTAGCAGGCGAAGCCAGTCCACTTACATGTATTATGGACTCTGTTATTAACAGCCAAACCCCTTTCGTCTACGATTTTGATTGAGGCTATTGCTATCGCTTTATGAACATGACATCTGCTAGGCCGTTATTTCTTCAAATTTTGATTGTGGAAATTTTTTGTCAAGTGTAACAAATATTGATATGAGACCCTCTGAATCAATGCCATTTAGTGCACATAAATTATATTGTAGGGTGTTGATTGCGATCTTGAATGTATATATGTCTTCTAAAGTAAAGATGACTAGACAAGTCGTCTTTTGTAACTTTCAAACATGGGTAGTTTTGAAGACTCACATACTATGGTTTGATTAGAATTTGTGTGACAACTTGCTCCTTGATTTGGTTTTGGCACTTTTTTTTACAAATAGAGCTAAACACCTAAGATAGAAATAATACAAATATAGTTCCCCAACTGATATTACATTGACATCTAATATTGTTATTTTAAGATTAATGAATTAAATCCAGATGTCACAGTTATACTTCTTACTGCAAGTCCGTTGATCAAAACAGTTGTCAATTTTAAACAGGTTTGTACCTACTATGAATCAATGTATTATCAATCAAACCTATACGATAAAATATAATGATTGTACTGTTCTCTATTTTAGGAAATGTCTTAACTGAAATTAAGGTATAGATATAATATTGAAACCTGAGTATTTTAGAGAATGTCATAAGTGGAAAATATATGTATCAAATAACTATTAATGATATTGGTATATTTTGTTTCTAGGTAACAGAAAGAATAGAAAGTTTTCAAGTTGAGGAAAAGAACAAGAGTTATTTAGAAGTTTCATGTAGTAATGTTGAAGTTATTGATGATATTGTTACAGAAATTCAATCAGATAATCATGTTAGTTTGCTAATTTAGCTCTGAAATTATCTTCAACTTCATACTTATTTATTTTGCTGTAATGTAAAGCTTAAATATTATGTCTGCTTAAAGGCTCTTTAAAGGAATACTTCGTCTTAGAATGAACATAAACAACATGGCCAATGGCCAGTAAGAGCATAATGTTCATCGGTAAATAAACCTGCTGCCATAAATAACATAACAGAATCCCTATTTAATCTGATAAATCAAAAAAAAAACTTACCATTGAGTATTGAAAAACACTTAATAAATTGTTTAAGAATTTTTCATTAAAAAACCTAGTTTTTGTGAGATTTCCAGGGATTCTGTTACTAATGACACCACAAGTTCTCTGATGAATATATTCTCTTACTGACCAATTTAGAGAACTTCAATTTTATGTCCATTCTAAGATGAAGTATTACTTTAAGTGCAAAGATAATTTGTAGACAAAGGCCTATTGACCGAATATTATTATTTTTTATATCTAGATATTGTTAACTCAGATTGGTATGAAGATAAGATACAAGAAGCTTTGTTTGTGTACTGGGGGGAGACCTAAGGTAACAATTCTTTCATTAAATAAAGAGATGTAGTTATTTAATATTTTGACCCGATAGTTTGATGTTAATCAATTTTCAGAATGAAAGTCTGACATTATGTTGGGTTTAAAACATTTCTAGAACACTATGTTTCACTAGACGATTGTATTACCAATTGGTCATCATCTAGATTCCTAGTTCATGTACTTTTATTTCTAAATTTTTATTTTTTTCCATTTTAGGTTATTTCAGAAAATAACCCCTATGTACTAGGTATACGTGATACAGAGAGTGTTCAAGAATTTCAGACAAAATTACAAAATGCTAAGAGAATAGTGGTTGTAGGTAATGGTGGAATAGCAACAGAACTTGTGTAAGTTTATTTAGCCTTGACACTTTAATAGAAATAGATTGGAAATAATTTAATCCATATGTTTTCATTATGTTCTAGTTTGCTATGTATCAGTTTTAATGTCATCTCAAGTACCATTCCTGTATTCTTATTTATTTGATCAAATATTTATCACAAACCATCATTTTTTATCTCATTCCAAATAATACAGTGTACATACATTGCTTACCGTTTTTATTGGTTGGTACTTGGTAGATGATAATTCAGAGGGATTTTATGGAGATTTTTTAATTCTTTTTATGTGTAGTGGGGATACTGTTTTCATAATTAGAAGTCCTGGGTTTCCTGCAAATCAATTTAAGCTAATACTTTATGATCACTACTGCAAAGGCCTTATATAGTAAACACTAAGTTTTAGTGGAATTGCAGGAACCGAAGACGTCTGACTGAAAATTGGAATTGTAAAAATGGATGCTATCAATTTCCAAATATATATACAAAGTTTAGAAAAATAATTAGCAATACTTTTGATGTCTGTTCCTATCAGAAACAAATAACAGATTAACCCTGTAGGTGCTGGTGTTCTCTTTGAGATTGACAACATAGCTCTGTATTGTTAACTAATAATTAATAAAACATCAGTAAATAACTATGTATTTGTAGATATGAGGTAGAAGGATGTGAGGTAATCTGGGCTATAAAAGATAAATCTATAGCTAATACATTTGTTGATGCTGGAGCTGCTCAATTCTTTCTACCAAATATTAATAAAGATAAAAATAGAACACATGAACCATTAAAAAGACATAAATACACGATAGTAGGTATGTATTATTCCGTACTGCTTGCATAAATTATAAGATATTGCCTAAAGTGTTGAGTCATAAAGATTCAAGCTAATCTACAGGGTGTCCACAGAGTCTGGGTACATGAGAATCAGCACATGTACTTTAAAAACAAAATAATTTTATTTAATTCTAACTTTAATAATCAATTTCAATACAAATTTGATCTGCCTTGCAAAATTCAGGAGAAATCAATTAAATAGGGCTGCATTGCTGTTCTTCAAGCTTTTCAATCGAAGAAATTTCAGTGGATTGTTGATCACTTTCTCACTGTAATTATCTATAATATCACATCTTATTTAATTTTTAATTTGTTTATTATATAAGATGATGAGAAAACCAGTAGAACTATTAATGGAGGGGCTCTTGGTCCAGATTGGTCTCTCAATTTGAATATGGTTGGGGTGAAACAGGTAATACCCTTTTAATACTATTCGGATGTTTCCAAAACATTTCTCTGAACATTTCTCAGTCTTCATTACTGACATGCTACAACTTCAAAATAATTTCTACTTGACATATTCCGAATAACTTTAACATTGTGTTGTTTTGTTTTTTTTACCTTTAGGATTCACATGCAGTCCATATAGAATATAATGTTGAAGTTAAAAATATTATGACTACTGAAGAAATGTTAAATAGTGGTAAAATTGAAGAAGAATGGCCAACAACTAATACAGACTGTAAAGGTACAATTGTAATCCTAATTTTATGAAGTATTTATACAGCGCCGTAAAGACAAATCAGCAAAATACTGTTGTTTAATAATACAGTAAAACTTTAAACACACTATTAAATTATTTTGGCTTTCACTTCTACATCTCATGAATTGATACAAAGAGCTGATTGTAGACTGAGAATATATTGTGTTTAAGAGTATGGTAAATGGCCAGTATATATTGAACTATCTAATGGTAAAATATATGGTAGTGATATGATAGTAAGTGCTACTGGTGTAATACCTAATAGTCAACAACTTTTAACTGATCAACCAGTAAGTAACATATTTTACTCCTCTAGATTATTTCTTATTTGCTTCAGTCCTATTGGAAACTAGATTTTTATAAAATATTAATGTACTAGACTGCTATGTTTGTGTACATTATATTTTCTGTATTGGTAAAGCTGTCGTAACATTTATTACTCAGGGAGATAAGATTTCCAGATATAAATTAGATACAAGAATTAGTTGATATCTTTTTGTCAATAGGCACTTGAATTTGAAGATAATAATTGTTTTAAGTCATATTGGCATAATTATCAACTGATGTAGGAGACTATATTAGAGAAATTTTGAATTCATACTAAATACTGTCTGACATGGACATGGTTTATCAGTATTATTTATTAAAATTCTATAGTTTGAAATTGGAGAAGATGGTGGTATAAAAATTAATGATAAAATGGAGACTAATGTTAAAGATATTTATGGTGCTGGAGATATTTGTTGTTCAAACTGGACACCATCAAAACATTGGTTACAGGTAATTCAAGCATTTTATTTGAATTAGAAGTCCATTTATATAGATTCCATGTTTGATCATACTGCCGATAAGAAAATTTTACAGGATGTTTTACCAATTGTACCTTTATTGAAGTTGGTTCTTAGGTACAGGAATTTAACTAATCAGTAATAGTGTTTACAGATCACCATGGAAATTTTGGTTTGCAGTGTGTCAAGATTTATTTTTATTTGAAAGTTAAACTATACAAATAAAAAGTTTCATATAACAATTTAACATGTAATATCTTATTCTTCAGATGAGATTATGGTCTCAAGCCAGACAAATGGGATGTTATGCAGCAAAGTCAATGTTAGCAGATTTAGATAATGAAGAAATTACCTTAGATTTTTGTTTTGAATTATTCACTCATATGACAAGGTTTTTCAACTACAAGGTGGGTATGAAAAGTCAATTATCAGAACTTCTCTTAGATTGTTAAAGGGGGCATGTGTGTCAGTTAAATGGCCGGAGACATCAAGGCTTATCTCAACAACAGCACTTTGTGACAAAAGAGTGGACATTATCATTGTGTCAGAAATTCTCAATTCATCAAATACTTGTGTCCGAATGGTACTCATTGATTGATATTTTAGCATATTTGTAATTCATTCTAGTATCATATTTTCTGTTTCTCAGAGTCAAGTTTCTTGTAAAGAGTAGACAAGAGTAGCCATTTGTTTGCACATGCCTACTTAACTGTCTTACCATCATCAGTCTATTTCCTCACTCTATCCATTAGCAAGAAAAACGTCTATCGCATTCTCTATGCAAACATTTGAGAGACAATGCCAAAATGTAGGGCACTAAACCGATGCTATTTGGAAATTAAGGAAATACCTACATCCCGTCGCACCTTATACAGATTTATACAGATATTAACAACAAAACTTAAAATTAAATAAAACCTACTTGAATATAATTTGACCAATGACACATTGCTACATTGAATTATTTTATATTATTGTTAATAAATTTGTTATGTTATAAATGAATTTTTCGTTTATCTAAACTCTTGAGTTGAAAGCCTACATTAGATCAGCCTCATAATAACAGGACGAATTAAAAGTTTTTTTAAGTTAATTTAAAACTAATGAGAAACTGTACATTTAATATGTGAATAGTATTTTTTATATTGTAGGTAATATTACTTGGTAAATTTAATGGTCAAAATTTAGGAGAAAATCAAGAAATATTATTACGTATGACAGAAGGTACATGGCACTGAATTATTATGTTCACAATGGAGGAACTGTTACTAATTTGCATTGGCAAATTTGTTGAAAAAATCTGGATATTTGACAACTATCTTTACTAGAGCAAGTCTCAGTGACTTAGTGCTACTTAATCAATATGCATATTGACTAAAAATGAATAATCGTTCATCCAACTCCATGGAAAAATAAGAAAATTGGAGTATGGTTGGATAGCCGGCTTGCAGCTCTTGCATAAGCCTTTTGGCTAGCATTTTATCTTTCATGTACATTACATGTACATGCAGGATTTTTTGTTAGGATGGTATTAGTGGGGAATGGAGAGGCGATGTATGTATTGTGATTTTTATTATGTACCATTGTTTTGCAGGTGTAGAATATATTAAACTGATATTACAAGATAATAGATTACAAGGTGCTGTATTAATAGGAGAAACAGATCTAGAAGAGACATTTGAAAATTTGATATTAAATGAAACTGACTTAACATTATTTAAAGATCAGCTATTAAACCCTGGTATTGATATTGAAGATTTTTTTGATTGACGCCATTGTGATATTTTATTATTTATTAAAGTTTACTATTTTCATTCTGGATTTATCCTATTTGTTTTGTGGTCTAATATTGTGGTGTATTCGTTATTCTTCCTATTTAATAAGACTATGTCAAAACAGGTTAACCATGGTCTAATATGTGCTTTGATAAAATGGTCCCTGTTCCTTTCCACAGAGAAATTGTTAAGAACCTAATCAGAGAGGTTTCCAATTACATGTCTCATTAAAATGTGCAAAATTACTTAAAACATAATGATTTATCATTTCATGCAAACAAATGCTACAGCATGATGACTGCTGTATCTCAAATTGATCTTAAATTTCTTCAATTGTGGTTACTTTTTGTACTCATGGTTGGTTGTTTGGTTACGTTTTATTTTCAGTATATATTTTTATACGCCCACATCGAAATGTGGACGTATATTGTCGTCACCCCTGTCCGGTCAAGTTCGAAAATGGAAATTATCGCATGAACGTTTTTGAGTTATTGCCCTTGACTTAGTAAAAACACGTCAAATTTAGGTTGTATCCACAATAGAGGCTACAGTTTTTATCCGATCTTAATGAAACTTGGTATATTCATGTTTATATTGATGATATCTCTGTCAAATTCGAAAATGGAAATTATCGAATAAACGGATTTTGATAGAGGGGGGAAACTACTATCTCGTAGTTCCGGGAAAGCACGGGCCTAGGAATCAGACCTAATTTTTATTTCCTCGCACCGATCGGGATTCGAACCCACGGCACCTAGTCGCCTAGCAGACGACAGTCCAACTCGCTAACCACTGAGCCATTCACCACCCTAAAAAAGTGGTTTCAGAACTCAGTTTTAACGAGAAGTACTGTCGCCTACACGATTCAAATGAATGTTTTCTTACACCCGCTCGGGGAGACAGCCATATATCCTGGCACTGGCAGATTTAGATAGAGGGGGGAAACTACTATCTCGTAGTTCCGGGAAAGCACGGGCCTAGGAATCAGACCTAATTTTTATTTCCTCGCACCGATCGGGATTCGAACCCACGGCACCTAGTCGCCTAGCAGACGACAGTCCAACTCGCTAACCACTGAGCCATTCACCACCCTAAAAAAGTGGTTTCAGAACTCAGTTTTAACGAGAAGTACTGTCGCCTACACGATTCAAATGAATGTTTTCTTACACCCGCTCGGGGAGACAGCCATATATCCTGGCACTGGCAGATTTAGATAGAGGGGGGAAACTACTATCTCGTAGTTCCGGGAAAGCACGGGCCTAGGAATCAGACCTAATTTTTATTTCCTCGCACCGATTCAATTGTGATATTTTATTATTTATTAAAGTTTACTATTTTCATTCTGGATTTATCCTATTTGTTTTGTGGTCTAATATTGTGGTGTATTCGTTATTCTTCCTATTTAATAAGACTATGTCAAAACAGGTTAACCATGGTCTAATATGTGCTTTGATAAAATGGTCCCTGTTCCTTTCCACAGAGAAATTGTTAAGAACCTAATCAGAGAGGTTTCCAATTACATGTCTCATTAAAATGTGCAAAATTACTTAAAACATAATGATTTATCATTTCATGCAAACAAATGCTACAGCATGATGACTTTGCTGTATCTCAAATTGATCTTAAATTTCTTCAATTGTGGTTACTTTTTGTACTCATGGTTGGTTGTTTGGTTACGTTTTATTTTCAGTATATATTTTTATACGCCCACATCGAAATGTGGACGTATATTGTCGTCACCCCTGTCCGGTCAAGTTCGAAAATGGAAATTATCGCATGAACGTTTTTGAGTTATTGCCCTTGACTTAGTAAAAACACGTCAAATTTAGGTTGTATCCACAATAGAGGCTACAGTTTTTATCCGATCTTAATGAAACTTGGTATATTCATGTATATATTGATGATATCTCTGTCAAATTCGAAAATGGAAATTATCGAATAAACGGATTTTGAGTTATTGCCCTTGACTTAGTAAAAACGCGTCAAATTTGGGCTGTATCCACGATAGAGGCTAAAGTTTTTATCAAATCTTAATGAAACTTGGTATGCATGTATGGAAATTATAGAATGAACGGATTTTGAGTTATTGCCCTTCACTTAGTAAAGGCAATATGGATGTGATGTATACTACCGTTGCCACTGTCCATCCGTCGGTCTGCCCTTGACCGTCTGTCCTTGACATAGTTAAAACAATATGAATGTATATTAGGTCCGTCCGTCCGTCCGTAAATCCCTCTGTCCGTCCGTCCCTCTGTCCGTACATTAGTTCGTCTCTCTGTCCGACTTTGACTTAGTAATTATCCATAAATTTCGGCTTGTTTGGATGTATATTACGGTTGCCCCTATCTCTGTCAGTCTATACTTGACGTACCAAAAACCCATCAATTTCGGCTTGTAGCCATGATAGAAGCTTGACTAAGGTAAGATCATTGCTGATTTGCTGTGGAGTTTCAATTTCGGCTTGTAGCCATGATAGAAGCTTGACTAAGGTAATATCATTGCTGATTTGCTGTGGAGTTTCAATTCATACAGTCTTTTATGCTTCAAAAATCAAGATTTTACTGGGCTTTTTTCTTTCTACAGGTAAAGTTCACTTTATTTAGATCTTAATTCTATTTCAAAATGTTTATTGGTCATCCATGTTTATGATGATATTTCTTTTTAGAAAAGAAACAAATAAATTTTACAAGTCAGTATCTTAAGAATATTTATGAACCTTAAATTAAATATGCTGTGTTGCTAGGCAGAAGACAGAATTCCATTGAATGGTCTTACAGGGAGTAGCGCCCCTGCCTTGCAGAGCTGTTGGGGTAGGCAGAAGACTGTATTTCTTTAAATGGTCTTACAGGGAGTAGCGCCCCTGCCTCTTTATTTGTTGTAGACACTCTAGAAGCTACAATTTTCAATAGATTTTAATGAAATTTGGTGTGAACATAGGAATTGTTAAGACGGCAGTCAAGTTTGAATTGATGACTTTTTTTTTACAAATGATTTTTTAGTTATTGCCCTGACTTAGTAAAATTGCGTCAGAAATTTTTGTGGGAGAAAAAGAAGCTACAATTTTTTAATATAGCCTACCGGTGTTTGATAAAAATCGGTATGATTTTATTTTCAACTGTACACAACAATTACAATACATAAGTGTGGTTTCGGAAACAAGCTAAAGCTTATGTTAATCCGTTACCAAAATCAATTCATCTTGATATATACATGTAAATGAACAATAAGGTATAATATACATAAAAAAAATAGTATAATACACTTTGAATATTAATATGATAAGATATTTACAAAAATACAAAAAATCGGTATGAGTATTGAAATAGATAAGATGGTTGTCAAGTTTGAATTTGACGATTTTCCATGAATAGTTTTTGAGTCTTTGCCCTCGACTTCAATATTCAGTGATTTTTATTCTAGTTATTGCTCAATTTATTATTCAAATTCAATGCTGCCCGTGGGACTGGCAAGCTATCTTTACGTTAGTATACAGTTCTATGGGTATCTGTGGTATCACGTGAATATATGACAACTCGACCCAAGACAACTCTGACCACTTTTCTGACACGACTCTACTAGATTTAATATCCATGTAGTATTATTTTTCCCCGGATCACATTTTAGCCTATCAGACACTGCTCAATTTCCAAAAATTTTTGATGTTGTTTTAATTCAGCCCAATTCTAAATATATTTTGTAACTCGGACAAAGTCAAAGACAATTCGATCACTTCCTTGAAAAATGGTCCGATTGTAACATGATCATGTGACACGAATGTAAACATTCAAAGTTTCTCCACAATTTTAATGACTGTAGATTATGTTTGCGACAGTGCAAATACCTTGGTTTCTGTGTTTTACTGTCCTCTTGTTAACTGAAACACTAGCTATTTTCCCTTTTCAAAATGTAAGCCTGTCATTTGAGGAAAGGACTGACGATCTTGTCCAAAGATTAACGTTAGATGAAATAGTTGTTTTGATGACCAAAGGAGGCGGGGGGAAGTATGGTGGACCTGAACCGGCTATCCCTAGACTAGGTATTAAAAAATTCCAATGGGATTCTGAGTGCCTTAGGGGTGATGGATATGCTGGTAATGCAACATCTTTTCCTCAAGCCATTGGTCTAGCAGCATCATTTAGGTAAGAGTGGTTCATGTGAATATTTTTAGCAACAATATATTTCATTTATTATAACTGCCTTTTCATATCAAGTAAACATTACTATTCTATAAAAAATCTTTCAGTTTTATGAATATCAAATTTGTTAGAGTCTGAATCTTTTATAGTTGCTTTGATTATAATCCAGGCTAGTTATAAATGATTGTTTCATTTTGTGCCTTACCGGTAGGCCTATCCTAACTATTTGCAATAGGCCTTCTGGATAGTGCCTTATTCGACAGTAGGAATAAAATGAAATTCTGAAGACCTTAATTAATCCATGAATTTTGTCCAACCATGATAAAATTGCTGTGATTTCAGTACAGATATAATACAGAGAGTTGCTGATGCTACATCAATTGAAGTACGAGCTAAACATAATGATTTTGCGAAACATGGAAACTGGTCAGATCATACAGGATTGGGATGTTTTAGTCCTGTCATAAATATTATGAGACATCCATTTTGGGGCAGAAATCAGGTCAGTTGTTTGTTAAAGAATTTTGTTTAACCTCTAAACCTAAGTTGAATAAATAAGATAAGCCTGTCTGTAAACTTGTTATTATAACAATAACAGTGGTCTGTCTGTGATTAGGTTTGAAGATAGATAGATTTAGAAAGTAACATAAGGTATAAATGTTTCAGGAGACTTATGGTGAGGATCCCTATTTAAGTGGTATACTAGCTAGGAGTTATATTAAAGGTTTAACTGGAAACCATCCCAGATACATACGTACTAGTTCTACATGTAAACATTTTGATGCTTATGGTGGACCAGAAAATAAACCAGTATCAAGACAGACCTTTGATGCCAAGGTTTTGAATTTTACTAATTACATAATTCTGAGATGAACTTTTTTGCTTCTGTATTCAACATTTCCACATCACATTTACATGTGCATATTGAAAATAGGAATTTATTCACAATGATGATGCATATGACTGTAGCAAAGTCTAAGATAAAGCAATATCAAATTACAATTTTTTAAACTAAAATTTCAGGTTGATGTCTATTGTCTATATAAAAAAAGTTTTGAAAAAAACCATAAGTATATTTGTAGGTATCTGAAAGAGATTTACGTACAACATTTCTACCTCAATTTAAACATTGTGTTGATGGTGGGGCGCATGGTTTAATGTGTAGTTATAACAGGTAGGTTATTAATCATCAGTTGCCATTTGATATTGCCATCTATGATACTACACCAAATGCTGTTCTATACAACACCAAGGTATAGGCCTTTTCCCATCCATCTATACTATTATTTATACTGAATAAATACTAATAAACTAAATATATCAGATTAGATTCCTTTCCATTTAACTCCATGAAACAGTTGCATATTTATAATGTTTTATTTCAAGTATTAATCTTGTAAATTTCTTTAAATGTAACAAGAAAGATTCTTTATTCAATAAAGGATCCTATTTAAATTGATTTATATGCATGGTGAAACCCATGATTTCTACTGTTGAAATAGACTAGAGAATCTATAGGAATGTCTGACCTATATAATAACTAATGTTAAAATCCAAAATAAAGACAACAAATTCATTTCTTTTCGTTTCAGTGTTAATGGTGTCCCAAATTGTGCCAACTCACATTTTATGACTGATATATTACGAAATGATTGGGGTTTTAAAGGTTATGTAATCAGTGATGCAGGAGCCCTAGAATTCATGTTATTTTTCCATAAAGGATATTTTAATACCACATTACAAGCAGCAGTAGGCAGTGTCAAAGCTGGATTGAATTTAGAATTAGGACCTGACGGATATAAACAACATGTATTTGATCAGATTAGTGAAGGCTTGGAGAAAGGATTGTTAAGTGAACAGTTAGTTAGAGAACGTGTCAGACCTTTAATGTACACTAGAATGAAACTAGGAGATTTTGATCCAATTCAAATGAATCCATATAATTATCTCAATACAAGTGTTATACAGAGTAAAACACATCAAGATATCTCAATTTTAGCTGCTGTTCAGTCTTTCATATTATTGAAAAATGATGGGTTATTGCCCTTGACGGAAGTTATTGGAACTCTTGCTGTAAGAAACTATATATATAACAATTACAATTGATATTGAATAAGGGTATTTATTGCAAGTTGGATATATTTTAAGCCCTGTACATTTTGTTGGAGAAAATATATTTACTGAACCTGAAATTTCTCTTAGCACAAAAATTTATGACAATTAACTCTTTTTTTTGTTGTCATAACAATTAATGGAATAAGTTTCAGAAACTAGGTTACCAGTTAACATTACCAAATTTGATTCTTTATTGTTTGTTTACAGATCGTTGGACCCATGTCTAATAACCCAACTCAACTTTTAGGAGATTATTCAGCCAATGTTGATGAGAGTTTTATTTCCACACCATTAAAGGGGTTATCTAGCCTTGGTAAAGTAGTAAATCATGCAGACGGATGTAATATGACATCATGTTTACAATATGATAACACTGAAATCATTACAGCTGTAAAATCAGCAGATCTAACTATTGTTTGTCTTGGTACAGGTAGGTAGATTTGAGCAAGAATCCTGATCTGATTTAAAATCTAAACACACATTTTATTTTTACATCAAGTTAGTAGTAATGAACGCAATATATGTGTTACTCGTATGGTTTCAATAATTACATATTCTACCCAGAATAAAATGTGCTGTTAATGTAGATGTTTTGAATCAGACATGGAAGTGCATATATACCTAACTAAGTGTTTGACATGTAAGCTATTTATTCCATTTAAAATTATTATGACATTTAAAGTGATGAATTGTTGTTTTTACCAGATAATAAATTTCATATAAGACATATAAAAATGAGATTATTTTGTGTTGTATAGGCCAAGCTTTAGAAACCGAGAATATTGATCGAACTAATCTGAGTTTACCAGGAAGACAACAAGATTTATTGAATGATGTTATAAAACATAGTAAGTATTTACATGTATATATATTATTTTCCAATTGACAAAATTTTAAATGGATACGGATTCAATGCCTTGAAATGTGCAAAGTTATTTTGCTATGAAACGTGCAAAGTTATTTTGCTATGAAACGTGTAAAGTTATTTTGCTATGAAATGTGTAAAGTTATTTTGCTATGAAATGTGTAAAGTTATTTTGCTATGAAATGTGTAAAGTTATTTTGCTATGAAATGTGTAAAGTTATTTTGCTATGAAATGTGTAAAGTTATTTTGCTATGAAATGTGTAAAGTTATTTTGCTATGAAATGTGTAAAGTTATTTTGCTATGAAATGTGTAAAGTAATTTTGCTATGAAATGTGTAAAGTTATTTTGCTATGAATTTTGTAAAGTTTTATTTTGCTATGAATTTGTTCTTTTTTGGATTATGGCCATATACATTTATTCAAGTAAATGACAGCACATGACTGCATGTTTTATGATGCTTTTCAAAATAAATGATGATTTTATTGTTTTATATAATAATTAGCTGAAGGTAGAATATTAGTATTAGTATTCAGTGGTGGACCATTAGATATCAACCAAGCTGTAGAATCTAGCAAAGTTTCAGCAATATTCCAATGTTTTTTCCCTGCTCAATCAACTGGTACAGCTCTATATAGAAGTATTAAACTGGTGTCAGCTGTAGATAATCCTGGTGCTAGATTACCTTATACCTGGTATCATGATATGTCTCAGGTATGTTATAAATAAGTTTGGTTCTGGAAGTGTTTAAAATAATGCCTAGTGTCATGATTAGCATTGAGATAAAGGCTCGATTGATTAATTCCAGCTTCAATCAAACAAAATTGAACTGTATGTCAAATTAAAAATTTAACTCTACCATTTACATGTAGTATTCATTCTACATTTTGGTATAGGTGGAACACATTCTGAACTACATTTCAAATTTTTTATAGTACTTCCTGTCAATTCCATGAATAATGAACTTCAGCAATTGAGTGCCTGCTATGTGTATAACTGTATCAGATAATTATGCACACATATATCACTGTACAAAGACTGCTTTGCATATGAGTTCCATATTCATGACATAGATGTCTCTCGTGAGTCCATAAGATTAGAGCTAGTATTTTTCAATTTATTTTAGCATATGATAAAAGAATGGTTTGGTTTACTTCAGGTACCTAATATGACAGATTATACCATGACAGAGAAAACATACCGATATTTTACTGGTAAACCTCTGTTTCCATTTGGTTTTGGTTTATCATATAGTAGTTTTAAATACAGTAATTTAGAAATAGACCCATTAAGTATAACAATTGGTAGTGATGTTACTGTAAGTTTTATAGTAGTTAATACAGGACAGTATGATGGCGATGAGGTAGGTTCTAACATTTTTTTAACAGTTTTTTTATTCTATTTTCAAATTGATATGACATGAAAAAAAATGGAACAGGTTGAATTTGAAAATCATATTTTGTCATTCTTCTGAAATAAATTTTGATTTAAATGAAAATAATATCTAGCTTGGTTATTAATCAAAGATGCTACAAAATATATTGATGATGAATCAGAGGAAAAACAATGATATGTTTCAGGTTTGTCAGATGTACATTTCATGGTTAAATTCTACAGTAATAACACCTCACTATCAGCTAGTAGGCTTTAAACGTGTACATTTAACACATGATCAACCTGTTAAAGTGGTGTTATCTATATCATCACAACAAATGGCCGTATGGATTGATAATAAAGGTTTTATTATAGAACCAGGTATTAAGTTTTCAACTTATTTATTTTATTTTAAACAATCTATTAATTGATAAATGCAGATCTGTGATCTGATGAAATAGATATCTTTCAGCTAAAATTATGCTTGTTTATAAAAGCGTTTATCACCTCTTACTGTGATACATATATAGGTTGGATCAAGTGTGTTAAAGGGGCCCAGGCTTTATTTGTTTCGGACAATCATCCGAGCGCCTCAAACACATGAAATCTTTTGGTTAGCTATTCAGAAACAGTCTATTGAGCTTACCTTTGAAATTTGAGCCCTCAAATCCATGTGTATCCATAATTATCCGTGTTTGAAAAATCATAATGACTTAAGAAATTACGAACGTCCCGCCATATTGGAAAACGGTTCGTCTCGATAATCAAAGAGTTATCCTTCCTGTCGTGCAATAGCGGTCATCTATATAAACAGACTACAACATATTTTTCAATTGTAGACTTTGTCAACAGGACACACAATTTTCAGACTGACTGGAGACCAGCCGCGTACACTCCGGAAAAAAAATGAAAAGTGAAATTTTTTGTTTGAGGCATATTTCAAGGTATTTTGCGATTTTCTCAGAGCTTGAATATTTCTGAGGACTGTTTAATAAACAAACGCCCAAAACGACCCCTAAAAATCAAGCCTGGGCCCCTTTAAAATCATTGCACATATTTATGTACATGTAATTTCATCATTAATATGCATAAAGTTGATGTTGAATTAACAAAGGGGAGTGAAATTTCCATTAGGTTGAGAATGAATGATTTTTATACGCCCACATTATAAATGTGGTTGTATATTGTCGTCACCCCTGTCCGTCCGTCTGTCGGTCCGTCCGTCCACAATTGCTTGTGAACGCGATAGAGGCTACAGTTTTTATCGGATTTGAATGAAACTTGCTGTGATCATTTATATTGATGAGATCTTGGACAAGTTCGAAATTGGCGATTTTTCGATGAATGTTTTTTGAGTTATTGCACTTGACTTAGCCAAAACGCGTCAAAATTGGCTTGTGAACACAATGGAGACTACAGTTTTTATCGGATTTGAATGAAACTTGCTGAGATCATTTATATTGATGAGATCTCGGACAAGTTCTAATTTGGCGATTTGTCGATTTACGGTTTTTGCGTTAGTGCACTTGACTTAGTCTAAACGAGTCAAAATTGGCTAGTGAACGCGATAG
This sequence comes from Nipponacmea schrenckii, assembly GCA_030562195.1. Lineage (NCBI taxonomy): Eukaryota > Metazoa > Mollusca > Gastropoda > Lottiidae > Nipponacmea > Nipponacmea schrenckii. The sequence continues at coordinate 13,344,453 of JAUJPP010000003.1, read as the reverse complement.
AGACTACAGTTTTTATCGGATTTGAACAAAACTTGCTGTGATCATTTATATTGATGAGATCTAGGACAAGTCGAATTTGGCGATTTTTTGATGAACAGTTTTTGAGTTATTGCACTTGACTCAGTGAAATCGCGTCAAAATTGGCTTGAGAACACAATAGAGACTACAGTTTTTATCGGATTTGAATGAAACTTGCTGAGATCATTTATATTGATGAGATCTCGGACAAGTTCTAATTTGGCGATTTGTCGATTTACGGTTTTTGCGTTATTGCACTTGACTTAGTCTAAACGAGTCAAAATTGGCTAGTGAACGCGATAGAGACTACAGTTTTTATCGGATTTGAATGAAACTTGCTGTGAAGATTTATATTGAAGAGATTTTGAACAAGTTTGTTAGTGACGATTTACTTAGTCAAAATGCGTCAAAACAGACTTGTGAATACACTTTACAAATTGCACTTGACTTAGTCAAAACAATGCGAACTTGGCTTGTGATTGCGATAGACAATACATTTTTCATCTGATTTGAATGAAATTTGATGTGATCATTTTTATTGGTTAGATCTTGAACAAGTTCAATATTTGATATTTTTCCATGAACTATATTTGAGTTATTGCCCTTGACTTAGTCCAAACTCATGAAAATAAGCCAGTAAATACAACAGAGACTAGGTTTCTATTTGATTTGAATCAAATTTGGTGTGAACATTTATATTGATGAGAACTTTAATTGGACCTAAATAATGTTGGAGTTTCTGCCTGTTTTAAAACAGAAAATATATTTTAAAGTGGGCGTATCTTGCTAGGCAATCACTTGTTTCTATTAGGTTGATAATAAATATTGTTTTCTATTTGATAATAAAATATTGTTTTCTATTTGATAATAGAATACTGTTTTCATTCAGGTTGATAATAAATAATGTTTTCTATTAGGTTGATAATAATATTGTTTTCTATTTGATGATAAAATATTATTTTCTATTTGATAATAGAATACTGTTTTCATTTAGGTTAATAATAAATAAGGTTTTCTATTAGGTTAATAATAAATACTGTTTTCATTTAGGTTAATAATAAATAATGTTTTCTATTAGGTTAATAATAAATAATGTTTTCTATTAGGTTAATAATAAATACTGTTTTCTATTTGGTTGATAATAAATAATGTTTTCTATTAGGTTAATAATAAATAATGTTTTCTATTAGGTTAATAATAAATAATGTTTTCTATTAGGTTGATAATAAATAATGTTTTCTATTAGGTTAATAATAAATACTGTTTTCATTTAGGTTAATAATAAATAAGGTTTTCTATTAGGTTAATAATAAATACTGTTTTCATTTAGGTTAATAATAAATAATGTTTTCTATTAGGTTAATAATAAATAATGTTTTCTATTAGGTTAATAATAAATAATGTTTTCTATTAGGTTGATAATAAATAATTTTTTCTATTAGGTTGATAATAAATAATGTTTTCTATTAGGTTAATAATAAATAATTTTTTCTATTAGGTTGAAAATAAATACTGTTTTCTATTTGATAATAATGTTTTCTTGATAATAATGTTTTCCATTTGATAAAAATTTGTTCTATTAGGTTTGATACTTATTGTGTTCATAATAAATACTGTTTTCTTTTTGGTTATAAATAATGTTTTTAATTGCAGGAATTGTCAAAGTTTATGTTGGAGGTCAATCACCTGGTCATCAAACAAGTATAAAATCAAATGAATTAGTCGGACAGTTCACTATTACATAATACTATTTATTTCAATTTTTATATTTATGAATATTTTTGTAATATAAAATTTATTTGTTTTTAATTGAGTTTACTAATTCTAATAAGTAAAATGAAACACAGGCATACTTCATGTGAGTTTGTCAGTTTGGCATCCATCTCGGATAGTCTACATTTAGCTAAGATATTAGTAATACCCTTTAATTGGAGAGGGAGGGGGAGCAACTGAACACAGCAGCAATATCTCTTATTTTTCATATTTGAAATGGTACTGTATATCTCAATTCTACATAGTTGACAAAGCACTAATTAAATAGATTAGGCCATTTGTATTAACAAATAGCAATATTGATAGGTGGTAACTTTGTTGTTTAAGGATTATGTCATAATTATACCATGAGAACCTTGACTTGTGTTTGACCAGAGATAAGGCCAAAAGACTGGTAAGTATAGTTCTTCATTTCTTATCTTATGTTTAAAATGTGGAGATATATTGCTGGTTGTGTGTTATTTGCACTGTTGGTAAATTAATTTCTATTTCACTGCGTGTCTTATTATACTAGCTTGTTATTTATGAATAATTAAAATCCATTTAATTTCTAGTACAGTAATATTGATGGTGAACTGGTAACAGAACATGGTGATTTGATAGATTATGTTGATAAATGTAATCCTAATCATCATAACTCATGTAGTGATGACACATGCTGTGTAAAAGAGGTACATGTATATATATCTTTTAGAATTAATATTGATGTATTCAGCACAATTTGTGTATAATATTTTGTGATTGTATTTATTCAAATGGCCATCCTATAACTGAATTTAAGTGGCAGTGTAAGAATTATTTGATAAACATTTTAATGTTGGCATCATTCTGCACCATTACAGTACATTCATTATACCTTAAAGTTCATACTAAAATTGACCGCAAGTTTCAGAATGCTACTCACTGATTTGCTTTGAGAATTTATCATGGTACATATGGAAAGTGTTAATCTCTTGTTGTGTTTTTCAGTCATTGACGTACACTCCAGAAACAGCAGTAGGACCTATGCCTAGATATAGAATCAGTTGCAAACCCCGTGGTGTGAAGGGAAAACCATGCTTTGTCCATAAAGACAGTGTAGAAGTCTGTCCATGTGCTAAGAATATGTTTTGTGTTCCCGGTGTTTTACATTATCTTGGTACTTGTTATCCTAAATAAATCACATATATAACAAGTTGTAATGTTTTATTATTAACAAATACAAATATTAAAGTCATTCGATTATCTGTTTGGATCATTGTATTATGTAATAATGTAGTATTATTTATTCTTTTCAAATTCGCTTTAGTCTATGACGCTGAGCTAACAATTTCTCAGCCCGTAGTTTAAATTAGCCTTACTATTCAAAAGCTAAATCACGCATAGCCTATTGCATCCTAAGTAGATTGGTCACTGTTGCAATAGTGAAAATAATTAGGGAAGTCTTCTTTACAGAAGTAAATTATTTATACTGGTTTGAAAAAAAAAAATAGTGCCTTTTTTATTTATACATTACAAAAAGGCAACTTGAAGTTAGAAATATAAATTTCAAATATATTAACCCGATCAATGATCAGAATCAAACTAAACCTGTGATAAACGGGCCTTTATCAAATCTTAGAACGTCCAATTCATTCCACCGACATGAATTATTGAATCAGAGCACAAGGAGACGATTAGGATCTATCAAAGAAATGATTCATCGGTGAAATATGGCCCACATCGGGCCGATTGAAGTGAGTCAGAAAAATAAATTCTTATGGAATAGGAGTACAAAACAACAATATATAATACTATTTACAATATTTGTCTATGGACTTTGTAAAGACAGAGAAGTTCTAGTGCTCAAAAGATAACATTCAGATTCTTCGGAGCTATTGCTGCGTAACCTATGGACATACATGGTCACCAAAGAACATTGCATACCAGAAGATATCTATTATTACATATAGTTCGCCACGTAGAATTCTACAAAAACTTATTTAAAGAAAAATATGAAGTTCTATATACTGCAATGTATCCAAATCCGTTTCGTCGTTTGAGCACTAACATACCCCATCATTATATCACAGTCTTCTTGGAAGTAACAAGTTATTAAAGGAAGCTTCTGTATGTAACAGCGCCTGGTGCTGAATGGTAGGTTACAGTATGTGGTGGCCCAGCAAAGGTTGAATAATGGGGAGTTGTTTCATAAGTAACAGCAACGGGATCCTGGCGATAGGTAACTGATCTAGGTGTGGTGGCATAAACCATGGCTACCGGTTGACTCTCATATTCCACTTCAGCTGGAGAAGTAACATACTGTATACCTGTCGGTCTAGTGTAATATTCTACTGATGTACCAACATTCTGATAGGTTACATGGGTTGTCGGAGCACTTTGATAAGTTACTACGTTAGATAGATAAGGAGCACTGCTATAATATCCAAACATTTTGTTTTTCGGTAGGTTTATTTATTATTTCTTGAATTTGTCACAGGAATTGTTTTAGCCTTCTACTGCAATATGTAAAAATCACATATCTCTGAAAATATAAAATATCAGATCATTAACTAAAGTCCCGAGGTGTCGAACTCTGATATGCAAACAATGACAATTTGAAAACAATAATTATTGTGATGTCTTGAGTGGATCATTTGGATATTAATTTAAGATATAATTTGGAAGCGATGTGTGCTATTTCTAGCATTTAAAATGTTCAAGATATTTTATAAAATGAAAGGCGTTGAGTGCGTGATGTGTATATAGAATTAATTTCAAAGGAGTGTGTGTATTAAGTACATCATAAACTATGTTGGTACAAACATATTCAAACAGCAACAATTTTGTAAGCTGAATATCCAATTAGTTTGTTATAAATATTAGAGCGATATTCAAGTCTGTTTTGCGTCGAAGTTTAATTTCAAACTAAACAAAATTCGTACAGGAGTGCCCCTTATTCGTGTATCGGTGGTCTAAATAAAAATATGATTTATAATAGATTGACAAGGCTATTGTTTGTTGTCATGCCACATTAAACATATCACTTATTCATTTAGATTTTTAACTGGTACAAAATGGCTCTATAGAAATAGAAACTAGAAAGCGAATTTATTAACCCCGTTTATGAACTCTATTCTCTGAATAATAATATCCTTATCAGGGGTTGGATCTTGGCATCATGTTTGTCCATGTTCACTCTGTAACCTATAGGTTGCAACTCGTGCTCACTCTACAGGCTACAATTCTCTATGTATTCTTTTGATTGTTTGTATGTGTGTTGATATCATTTTGAAGATGTGCACTATTAAATTTAATGATGATCCGATAATTTTTTAAGCCTAGGTTTTATTCATAATCAATGCTGCCAGCGGGCGTATATAACCTTGCCTGGCAAGCTATCGTTGAATTCGTAATTAACTTTGCATAGAATTAGTCTTGAAATTTCGGTTTCGTAAATGCATTTCGTGAACTAAGTGCATTCTGTGAATATTCAGATATGTCAGCAATTACATTTATTGATTTATTTCCAACTACAGCAACCCAAAACAATTTTCGTTCAATTGATCGAATCATTAATCGATGGTTTAGAGCCACCCAGAACGCCTGGGTCTCCATTATCGTCAAGAGGTATGATCTCAAATAATTATCCCTTCGAGCGTATAAATGAAATCGACAGTTCTTAAATTTGGTTATGATTTTAGCTACAATTTGTTTGTTCTTCTTGACAAATCTTTCACTATAATATATTGGTGAATCACATAATATTGTGTCAAAGTGTCATTATGTTTTAAATAAATTTCACTCATCTCTGTTTTTTTTATTCTTATGCAATTTATTTCCTAAGATAAATTAAAAAGTCGAAAAAATGTAATTTAAGACGATTTTCATTGATAAACATGATGTGCTGTCAAGGCTTCATGTGACAACACTTCTTCAAATGAGGTGACCGCAATTTCCACCATACAAAATGCGCGTGTCCATCTGCATTGTAGTGTTCTGAGATAAAAATAAGAAAAAGAATTCCGTCAAGCTAAAATCTTGATGTAAGTTCTTCCTTTGTTTGTTACCAATGTTGATTTTGATTTATGGCTCGTTTTAATATACTTCCTTAAAATTTTCAATATTATCATGCTTTCAGAAAACAAAAACTTACGATTTTGCTAAAATCATCTCATATATCCTTTTCGACTGTCTTACTAAATCCGTTTCAGTTTAATATCGCAACCAAGTGTAAACAATAATCTATGTTAAATACTTATTCTACAATTTTAGTTGCGAGGGTAATATTCTATTCAATACAAAAATACGTCACAAATCGTTCATTGTATAGATTTCTTTGTAGAAGATATTTTCAATGTGTAAGTCAATATTAGAAATATATTATGTTGTACCATTGTCATTTAATATTTCTGTTTATATATAAAGAGTATAGCCTATATACACAATATAATTGCAATAAATACTATGTTTAAAGATCCATATTTATAATAAATATAAAGTTTCATTTTATAGATTGCACATCGTTATCTATATTATCTTTCAGGTTGTGACTCTTTCTATAACATGCACATATCCCATCAGCACTATTATGATAAGATGTAAACACAAATTTTAGTCACTTTCAATCTGGAGGCAATATTATAATTGTCCACCTTCCCTTTTAGTCCCCGGATACCGTAAACCAATAGGGAACTACGTATGGTTCTTAAATGGAAATTACCTTCGCAACCTTAATTTATTTTCGACCAATCCATTTTGTGACAAAGCGGGAAACCTCTGTAAAGGTGGACATGTTATGTGTACATGGACCACGTACAACTGAACAACTGAGTGGAATTGTTAATGTATACACAGTATCCTTATTATTAAAGATTGTGAAAGACGATTCCTGGGTTTGGTGGAAGTTGCAATCCAATCAAAATTTTTGCCCAGTTTCCACGTAAAACGTCCATTTATTTTTCTTAAATGCTGCAAGTGACCTTAATCCGAAGAGAGCATTATAAGAATAGCCATTTTATTAACTGTATTAATTCAAGATCATTATAAAAGAAACTGACACATGAGTCTCATCCAAGGGGATTTATTTAAGGCTTTATGGTCGTACAACTCAGAGTAATTTCCCTCTCAGATGTCCGTGGTAATACCAGTACAAACCCAATTTAGAGATATACCTCTGAATCATAATCTGATACGTTTTTCTGGTACAGGAATCACGCCTTTCACAAGGGTAATTGAGGCAACGAGAGACTCCAGCTTTTGTGAGCAAATGCAAAACTCGGCCATTGTAATATGTAAGACAATTATCTTCTCTGAACATTCTTCATCTCAAGGGAAATAACTTTTAAAAATGTTGAATACAGCTCAAAACCGACAAAGTAGGTCAGCAAAATATCATGATTTAAATACCGAAATAATCACTGATCAGTTATGAAATGATGAAAGTAGCAGATTGCTTTATTTTTCAATAAGTTAGTGATGTTCAAGGCCTTTAAATTAGGTTTGTAAAAACGTTACTTTTCTGAAGACTATGAAAAGAGAAGAGCCCCGAAACAAAATGTTAACACAAAGGATTAGATAAGATATATTATACATGTCAATGAATATTCATTTGTTTTGTAATGTACATGACATATATGGCTTTACGTGCTGAGTTTCTATGTAAAAAGCACAGTAACAAAAAAACAAAAAAATAGCTATTGCTTGGTTATTACATAAACTGTTGACCGAATTTATTTAGTATGTTCGGATTATAAATAACTCACACCGCTGTGAATATTCACGTATTGATTGTCATAGTTCGTTTCAGGTTGCAGAGCTTGATGTTTCAATCAATACAGAACGTATATATATATAGTGACATTATAAAGTATAAGACAAAAATTTTCGCGTATGTAAAATTGTAAGGGCTACCAATTTATAACTATTCAAGTCAAAATAAAATAATAAACCAGGCAATTTTAAACAAGCTTCTACATTATTAGGAAACGAGAATTGCTTCCCACAAGCGGAAATTATTTCGACACCATTCCGACAAGATAACCTATATACAGTGAACACGAGAAAAAGAAAACGAAATTAAATGAAAATGATAAACGTAGATACAAAGAATGAAACTTCCTCATGTAGTGGTGTTGAAGAGGCCTTATTGTAAAGCTCTGTCAATATATATTAGTAAAAAGATTTCCAAACAGTATTTCGTTTCATGTGTTTCTGGTTCATATAAATATGAAACATTACATACTATCAATACTGATAATATCTTGGTTGACCTTGTTTAATGAAGATAACACTCATACATAGCTGATTTGCTTTAAGAAAAAGTAGCGAAGTTCATTTGGGACGTATAATAATGGCATGCAAGTCGGAAAGAGGGAAAATTGCAATTATCGGAAGGTAAGGGACTTGTGTACGCCATTTTTAATCCGAAATATTCTGTCTAAAGACATATACTAATTTATCACATTGTATAGAATCAAATATGTCAAATATTAAATGGGGACAGTACTTTCCTGCGAACTAAAACAATCGATCAGAACTACAGGTTATGTAATTAGCAGTATACATTATTTTGCTCATTGCTGAACACCAATAATCAGATATGTAAGCAGTACAACCTGTTTGATTTTCAGTGGACTAATTGGACAAAGCTGGGCTGCTATATTTGCTGGAGCTGGCTATAATGTGACTGTTTATGATATTGATGACGAGCAAGTAGAAAGGGCTTTAGCCAACACCACAAAAACATTAAAGACATACGAAACACAGGGATGTTTAAGGGGAAAGTTATCTGCAGAGGAGCAATCCAAGTTGATAACTGGTAGTCATGATATAAAGGCTTGTATGGAGAATGCTATTTACGTTCAGGTAATCTTCGTAGGTTATTTCCGACGGTTTCAAAACGATTTCAGAGCATTTTACTCACTTATATAACTGATAGACCATGTTCTTAATGCAATAGAATAGAACGTTTCGTCTTATACTGATATAGCTTACCCAACTAACAAAGACAAACTTATTATCATGCTCCATGGTTAAAGGGAATCGGTCCATGGGAATCGTCCGCACAAAGTTCTACTTCATGATGAGCCAACTGGTTATTGACCGATGATTAACTATGATAGTATTCAATTCATTACCTTTAGGAATGTGTACCCGAAAGTATTGAGATGAAGAAGAAAGTGTTCGGGGAATTAGACAAATATTGTACCAAAGAAATGGTTATAGCAAGTTCTAGTAGTTGTATCAGTTCGTCACAATTTACAGAAAATTTAAATCATAAAAGTAATATGTTAATTGCACATCCCGTAAGTTCTCCTTTCCATCAGTGATAATCTATTGAAAACGCACACGGTTTTTTCTTTAGTAGGGAATAAGAATTCGCACAAGCATGACAATTCCTTTCCTATTACAATTTTTTTACTTGGCATATATGCGTGACCTGATGGAAAAAATTCTCCACTCTGACACATCAACTTAGTTGTAGTTAAGCAAATCCGTACAAGCACGACAATTCCCTATTGGTCCCTATTATGCTATATAATGTATACCGGTATATACTTGTACGTATTTATAAATGTTTTCTAATCGATATACCCGGAAGGTGATCATGTTTTCAAACTGATGTCTGTAAGTCGAATTGGTCTTCAGATCGATTTCTAAGCATCGACACCTGAAAGTTGATTTCTAGAAGGTAACCATGTTTTGGATAGATTAATTTAGGGTGACATTGTTTTCAGATCGATATGAGAGATGACCTTGCTTCAGATCGATATTTGAAAGATAATCTTTTGACTTGAACTAGTTTTCAGATCGATATATGTTAAATGATCTTGTTTTTAGATCGTTATCTGTGGGGTTACCCTTTATTCAGATCGATATCTCGTGATCTTATTTTCAGGATCTATATCTATTATAATGTATTCTTGTGTTCAGAGCGATAATTGTAAGGTGGCCCTTTTTCCAGATCAAAATCTGGAAGGCGATCTTATTTTCATCATATATATCTGTAAAATAACCGTGTGTTCAAAGTGACAACTGTAAGGTGACCGATTTTTTAGATGGATTATCTGGCAGGTGATCCTATTTTCATGATCTATATCTGTAAAGTTACCTCATGATCAGAGCGGTAACTGTAAGGTGGTTTTCAGATCGATATCTGGCAGGTGATCTTGTTATCAAGATCTTTGTCTCTTTAAAAACGATATATTTAATGAGATCATATTGTTTCAAAATTGATATCTGTACCGTGTATCAAAGCGATGAGGTTCTTGCGTTGTTAAGACAAATTTAGTGTAAATTTTATAAATGCACGTGCAAAATATTCTATTAGTAGTTCATTAACATAACATTATCTATCTTGAATAGGTTAATCCACCATATTTTTTACCATTAGTTGAAATTATACCAGCTCCATGGACAGCTTCTGAGATTATACGCAGAACCAGACAATTAATGGAAGAAATAGGACAAGCACCTATCACATTAATGAAAGAAGTTCCTGGATTTGCTTTAAACAGAATACAATATGCTGTTATTAATGAATGTTGGTGTCTGTATAAGGTTACGAATATTTGGTTATATCTCACGTGACTTGCTATGTGTAATATAGATTTTATTATCGGCGTAGAGGAGCATGCGTACACCACCTAAGATAATATGGATAATTTTTTAATAAAACACGTACAGTTTTCAAGATGTTTTGTGTCATCTCGTAATAACTTCGAAAATTTATTACAGAATGGTGTATTGAGTGCTGCAGATATTGATAAAGTTATGTATGAAGGGCTTGGTAGAAGATATGCTTTTATTGGTCCACTGGAAACCATGCATTTGAATGCAGATGGTAAGGTCTTAATGAACTATGCAAAATAACAAAAAAATCTTTTTTTAAGCTAATATCAAGTTCAATAGCCATTCTTTGTCATTTTGCACTGTTTCTTCTCAATTCCGTTTCTGAGAAAATACTGAAATAACGTGAAAAGTTGAAAGTAATGGACTGATGTTTGCCAACGAAAAATTGGATATTGTTTCTATATTTGTTTATCTGTTCGATAAATGAAAACAAATTTTATAACCAGTTTATAACTTAATAATGAAAATAACCTTTATCATTAACTAAATATTTTTTATACATTAACCCATGTTATTTCAAAATAATATAGGTATTAAAGACTATTGTTCAAGATATGCTGAAGGAATGCACAAGGTATCATCAACATTTACACCACCACCTATAGAATATGATGCTGCTACAGCTGATAAAATACAAGAGGAACTCACTAACATAGTGCCAGCCGAACAAACCCAGGCTCGTAAAGAATGGAGGGATGAAAGACTAGCACAGTTAGATGAACTCAAAAGAAATAAATAATAGCAAATAAAAGCTTGTTTTAATACACAATACCGTCCCTAAAGACCAACATTGTTAGTTTGCTTTACCTCCCGATAGAGCTTGATATCTCCTATATCTTTTTGACCAATGATATCTAAATAATGAAATCTGCCTTGGAGAATTAAGTCCATTAAGAGACCAAGTCTAAATTCAAGTCATGTTCTTGTGCAAAAATCGACAACATAAGGGGCTTTTAACGTGTAAATCTTAAATTTGAATTAAGTTGATTCGTTATCTTCTAATTCCTTTTTCAGTTTAGCTAAAGCCACCAGGCGTTTATCTCTCCACTGTCGTCTAAGTGGTATTTCTGCAACTGGACAGGAATATTTTTCAAGTTCTTCCTGAATTTTATCGCCCGTTTCTCCTTGCATTTTTAATGGTGGACCAAATGAGTTCTGTAATTTATAGATCATATCACCATAACGTTCATAATATGAATGCATACCTGAAAGAAACGTCAAGAAATGTTAATAGACCTGAGATCTCAGAAGCCAAAAGCACGAGGACGAGTTCATGAATTGACAATAATTGTTCTTAACAATTCCTAAAATAATTTAGCTTACCATCCGCATTAAGATAAGCCGTTTCCAGTGGCCCCATGAAAGCATAGCGGACACCTAATCCAGAAGACATAACTTTATCTAAATCTTCAGCACTGATGACATCATCCTGAAAAAAAGAGATGTCTTTACGTTCTGTGCAACAGCAAACAGTACAGTTTTGACTGTTGTATATTTCTCATGACAATAATATTCAGGATACAATATTCACAATGACTGACCTAGCCAAACACAAGAATAGAATACTAAATTATATTATGAAATCCTAGCTTCCAAGTAGACCCAATTGAATTCAAATTACCAATTACACTAGACTTTTCGCGTAGGAAAAAGGCAACGTTAATTGATTCACGAACTGAATTGAAATGTATTCCTCGGGGTTTAACTATACTTGGGATTTATTTTATTATTCTGTTGTAAAACGATAGTAATGTGTTATACTTGACACTTACATTTATTAGCCGCCATGCTTCTCCTAGAATTGAATATTGTATTCTATTTAGAGCGAAGCCATCAATCTCCTTCTTTAATATTACAGGGACCTGACCCACTTGTAACATTAAAGACTTGGTTGTAGGTACTACATCATCATCTGTCCATGGTGCTGGAATCAGTTCCACAAGAGGGGCATAGTATGGTGGGTTTGTCTGATTGTTGATATATGAAAAATAAAGTTTGACATAAAACTGTTATGGATATCAGGGAAATAATATTGTCTGTCTGACAAGAAATTGACATATTAAACTTTATTTTACTGTATGATACAATGATATTTCAAGTGAAACTATAATAATCAGTGTAAGATAAGGACTCGAATCGCTTGCTGGTAATTATATATAGGCCTATAGACGCAAAATTCAAAAACGGTCTTCAAATATTCATTTTCAAATATCATTCACTTTAGGTTAAATATTTTTGCAGAATGAAACACACTATCTATAACAGGGGTTCTCCAACTGTCTGAACTTTGAAATGCCCGAAATGCTTATGTTAGATAAGCGCTTTGTGATCTGGCATAATAAATTTTGACAATTATAGTGCAAGTTTTTCTATTCATTCAGACTATATTATCAGAGCTGAAAATGATTGCAGGAAAAATCTAAGACAAAATCACGAAACTATAAGAATGTAGGAAGAGGTAAATCAATCAAGGATCCCGAAAGAGTTCAGAGAAAGAAAAGGTTGGAAACCCCTAGTCTATTATAACCTAAAGCGAAGATTTTTTTCTTCTATAATTCAAAAGTTGTTGAAAGGAAGCAGAAGAAAAATTCCCTTTACATTTGAAAACTTGGCATCTGAATGGAAATGAAGAGACCGATTCTGCACGCCAATAATGAAATTGTCTCTAATCAGTTTTTGTTATTTAGGTTGGAATTCCTTTTATTGTCACAGAAAGTGGTCATTGGTATTAATGGTTTTTATTCACATGTATCTCCCACATTCCTTATTATGTTTTCCTACGCATCCTCTTTTGAAGATGGGGAAATATTGGCTCTTCAAACCACTAGTATAGCATATTATGAGAGGCTAAATAGCTGATGTTTAATGTGAAAAGACTGTACCGGATGAACTACAAGAAAACGGTTTTTATTTTGAAGTTGTTGAGATAAACTGGACGGCAATAAGGAACTAGTTGAACTTGCAAAGATTGTTGTACTGTGTGCAAGTTTGTCGATTTCACTCCATACTTGTTTCTTGGTTTCTAGTCTTTCAGGAACGCATTCCTACAAATGAAATAACAATATTAAAAAAAATAACATGTATTGTGAGGAACTAAAAACATTTCCAAGAAATCTTACTTATTTTGGCTGTTAGTATAGATAATCAAAAATATTTTCAACGTTATGAGAAAATTCTCAAAAATTGTGATACCAAATTTTCAATATTTTTTTAAAAAACATATATCTAATACCATTTGGCGTTAGAGTATGACAGACTAGTGTTCTTGTAGAGAGAACTTATGACATTCTAGCATTAATGTAAATTAATTTTTAATATTATATTTTAAAAAAACGTTAGTTCAGAAATTATTGATTCCTTGCATATTCCAAAATATTCGAAGCAATGCAAAGGCATGTTCATTTTGCAAAATAGTCCTTAGGAGTTCTAAAACTTTGCACTGTTCTCTTCATTTTATATTTAACATCAGGTTCGTGTATCTCTAAAAACATGTTATTTGATGTCTGTAAGTAGATTCCAAAACGAGATTATTTTCTGTAATTGGAGTACTGTTATAGATCTAATTATATTATTTTGATCTTCTTATATATAATTTCGCCACAAAATATAGATTGAAGTCGATATTAGCATGGAAAACATCTGTCAAACGAAGCTAGACCACAGCTAGTAAGATTCCGACAAAGTGTAGTTTTGTCAATTAACCGAAATAGCACTATCTTTAACTTAGAGAACACCATTTCCAGGGGCGTCGTGGATTCATAGTTAATTAGTACGTGTTTTGCCCGCCGACCTGTAGAACGACTTAGAAATAGCTTGAAGACCACATTGAGTTTATAATATACATGTATAGTGAGCATGTTCCGGGTACCCTTCTTCATTTTAGAATGTGTCATGGCAGTCGGCATTTAATTAAGGCTCCTCAGAAATAATATTATCTTACTTGAATGTAAAATGAGTTGTTAACACAATCTTCTAATGACGGGCAACTTGAAATTCTCTCTCGTTGTTCTCTTCGAGATAAATTCCCTCTTAATAAGCCTTCCTTCTCGAGAAAATGTAATTGTTCTTCAATATTGGTTAACGCTTTTTCTATCTGGTCTTGTTGGGAATCAAACAGCTTTATTTCGTAACCAGAACTGGCAAACAGCATGGCCCAACTCTGACCTATCAAACCACTGAAAATAAACTTTCAGAATTTAAGTACTAATTTAATGCACCTAATCCCTGCGTACACGAGAGTTTAGATCCGAGCCATTAGTCTCTAGTGTCAGTATTTTCATCCAAAGTATAAAATTCAATTATATTTAGGTCGCAAACTAACGACTATCAAATTTCCGGAAGTAAAAAGTCTCGCCAAAGAAGACAACGAAATTATCAGATTTAAGGAAGGTTCTTCGGTAAAAAAATTGGTTTTTAAGCAATTTTCAACAACAGTGGTAAATATCTAACATAAAAACTTATATGACATAATTTAAATGATTGTTTAAACACTGCAAATTTAAATTGACATATTGGCCCATTGGTGCTGATGTTTGCTAACATTGATCTGTATGTATATTTATGATAACACAATATGTCACCGCAAAAAAACCTTAACTGAGCTGCAGCCTCATATTCGTGCCACAAATATCGCGACGCTAAAGACGCAACAACTGTAACTTACAGTCGGTAATATAGAAGGTTGTGGTGGCTACACCATTGAATATTGTATTCTATTTAGAGCGAAGCCATCAATCTCCTTCTTTAATATTACAGGGACCTGACCCACTTGTAACATTAAAGACTTGGTTATATAAACTATAAAGAGCATCAAAATCTCCAATCAGTGTTATGCACTCGTCGTTTATGATAGAGAGTATTCACATTTGAGCCCCCCCCCCTCCTCCTAATAACTGCTATATAATCGTTGACCAACTTTCTACCAATGCCTTGTAATAAGATAATCCACATCTGATATTATCAACATAACATAAAATTAATATTTCGCATATTTTTAGTTCCAGACAATTTAGATTATTTTGAGCATATGTGAATATTCGTAAATACATCTGAGTGACCAGTTAGATAGCTTAAAAGCGTTTAACTCTTACTAATCTGACCAAAGCAAACCCAGTGACAATAATGAATACCGCTAGGCTACTTCCGTAATTTTCCGTAACTCCAGTTTATCAAAAACACACAAAATACGATCAGGGTGTGTAGTGAATAGTCAGTCATGCTAATATTCTGAATCATTACTTCTTTCTGATCCCTTACAGAATGTCTATCCGAACAACATAACCTAACCTCTTCTTCAGTGTAAAAATTTACCAATTGGTCCTTCAGTCGCGAAGCATTAATTTGTTCCTAAATTGTTAAAGATAAGTAAGATAAGAGGTCGAATTCCTACCTTCCGATTATACCAATTTTCTTTGTGGGCGTTTGAGAAGCCATTTCATCTATTACTGCACACTACTCGAAATGAACATAGCCTATTAATTAATGACCGTCCATGTGACTGTATAGAGATAGTAAAATGGTTTGATAACTCGTAAACTTAATAATGTCAAACTTCTAAAAATATTAAATAACTTAACACAATCTTATGATATATTACTATTACGTTTTATTGTACACATTGTTTCAACTGTTTACTTTGTCATATTTTCATTTTGGTAAATATCTCTACCCTACAGGATAATGATAGGGATTATTATACTAATATGTGTTGAAGGAAATTAATTACAGTCAGATTCACAGCGGTCATCGATCATTTACACAATGTCAAGCTATTGCAGGGACCTTCGATTAACATTGTGAAAATGTATCTGTAAATCTATCCACAATCCGGAACGTTTAAAGAATAATGCATTTACACTACATAGTCTACATATATTATACGTTATTATAACTTTTTATTGGTGATTACACTCATTTATTTTGCCTGAATAATAAAAGACCACAATGTCAGCCAATTTATTGTTCAGTTCAGCTCCAGTAAACTCCCGCAACATGTGTTTTTTTAATTGTAACACCATACTTGGCTCGTACTAGAAGCAAAAGGCCCCGCGATATTTCCTCTAAAAATTCCCCCGACAGTAAAGTACCAGACTCTTTGATGGTGAAAGGTTGAAGACAAAACCAAACTTCGTTAGTTTCCATATTGTGATTTAAAGAAAACAGATAATTGCTCTTTTGTTGTTCAAATGTTACCAACATATAGCAAATTTCAAATATTCTCTTTCAAAAGAAGCTGCCTGGCTAACTATCATTTTTTGTACTGCTCTAGATACAAGCGGACCAAGATGCACTACTTATTCAAAAAGATTAAGCTTATCAAATCTTACAAGATCTTTTGATATTGACTTTTACTGCCAGGAAAAATGTAGTATGACAACTTTTGAATCTACAGTAGAACCTGCATTCAGAGACCACTCAAGGGAATATTCAAAAATGGTCACTGAGTGAAGGTGGCCTCTTAAGAGAGGAACTGCAAGACCATTTCGTTTTGACGTTTTTGAAATCACAGGACAAATTTGAAACAAATAAAGAGTTGTACCAAGAGAAAATGAGTGGAAAGAAAATCTAAAGCTACACCAATTTCGAACTTTTACGTTGAAATTTAGACGGGAGTCGAAAAGTTTGCCATTACAAAAGTCAGATGGCGCCACCTTTTGACCTTTAACATTAGGTCATCGGCTGGTCAACTAGTATATAGCTTTTGTCAACCTAAGAAAAATGTTACTTAGTATTTTGCGACAGATCTGATTAAATCATGATTGTAAATTCTTCATTCTAGACAACTTTGCTATCAGACGTAAGAAAGATTTGTCTGGACCTTTCATTCTTGAATAAAAAAGGAGTTGTTGTCAATTGAACCATTTGTTTGGTTATCTTTGCTCAAGCCACAACCTGTAGTCAACCCCTCTAAATCCAAACATAAAAAATAGGGGTAGAAATAAGAATAGAAGGATACATTTTGAATGTGATAGGCCTCATCTGGTTCTGTACCGTTCGATTAAACTCAATTAACACCAAGTTTTTGATCTTTTGATCATTGACTCTGCCATAAAAGGCTAACATCTTGCCCGCTAAATTTTGCGTTTAATTCATTAGAACTGTGTAGTGATTTTCCGCCGTCAAAGTACTTTACATGGAAATTCCTCTACTCTTCTTCTTTATATTTGTAAGTCTTCACTAATTGTGTTTTTAATCTGGGAATCTTTGGCGAAAGTGATCTCCTGTAAATACATGTATACGACAAGATATTTTACGATAAGGTGTCCACTTTGATTAATATTTTGGTTTATATATCTTATATTTATTAATAGAGAGATAATGTTCATAGTCACGTTATCGCAACTCACTAGTCTAATCTAATAATCATTTGCTTACCACGCAGTATATTTAAATAACCCAAACAAGATAGGATATTATTTCCAGAACACATTTTAAATCTCAAGACTCCTGGCTGAAATGAGTTGATGAAGTACAAACGATATATGGCATGGTGTGTCGGATCTGGACAACAACTATTCTATTATATATTACAGAGTTATTCGGGAATTTGGTATTGACAAATGTAAATAAATATTCATCATACGTCTCGAAACTAGGTTGGCAATTTCCACTACATGTATTTCACTAATGTAGCCCGTTTAGACCTCTAATACAAGGGTCACTGTTCATTTCAATTTAGTCTGTGTTATTTCCACATTAATTCCCTCATTCTCCTGCATTTGATGATAGTTTTGTGGGTAATTTAATTTTCTCAATTGAATTAGAGAGTTCAGACAATTTTAAAAGCTTTTGGTAAGCCATTCAGAAAGGACTGAGATAATGTCTGATTGTCTCTCGGGTAACTAATGGATTTCTTTCGAACGTGAAAACGATGACAGACAAGCACAAGAACAATAGGCCAGTACACTCAACGACATGATAAGTCAATTTTATTTTAATCAATCCAAGTAAACTGACAAATACTGTTCATTAGGAACACATCAAATTATTCAGCCTAAAAACGCTTAAACTTCTCGAAGTTCAAAATGAAATATAATATGCTGTCTCTCATGAATTTCAAGAATTTATTGGAAAAAGAGTTTTACATGGACATATTATTTAATATTCACATCTTTTGGTGGAGCCAGGTTTAAGTCCGAAGGAGGAAAAATAATAGTTGGTTCTGTTATTGCAGTTTGATAAGTTTGAGTGAAAATAAAATTTCATGCTCCTAAGAAGTATTATACCTTTAACTACTTCCTTAATGAGAGCGGTAATCAGTGCCAATGTTGTTAAAGGGCTTCATCAGGAAGGTTATTATAATTTAAAAGAAGTTCCTACTCATCATTTTCTGTACAATAACATATTTTTTATATGGTTACGTAAAAAAAGAAAAGCCCCGAGAAAGAAAATATCCTAGCTTATCTAAATCAGAAATATTTCAGATCAAACCTGTACCACAATTACGACCTTACACAGGACTCAAGTGATACACACCGAAAAAATTTGATTATACCATTTCACCATAGAAAGAAACATGAAGAATGATTTTTTAGTTATTTATTGCCCTGAAATTAGTTTTTACAAAGACGTTACAGTTTGTTTGTGAATGCAATAGAAGCTACAATTCTCAATCGTTTTCAATGAAATTCGTAGGATTATAGGAATCAGTACGAGTTGCAAAAACGATGTTTGTTAACAAAAAAGAAGCTACATTTTATAATTTTTCCCATTTTCGATAGGCTTCATTTTTGGGTTATAATTTCAACCAATGAAGAATAGTGCCATCTAGAATGATTGTTTTCGAACTGGAAGATATTACAAATCAGCCAATGCCGAAATAACACTGTGTCGAATAAAAATGTGCTTGAAAGTGAGTGCCTAAGTGAATATGTGCTTATTATTAATTGAAGTGCTTAAATCACTGTGCCTAAATAACACGATGCCTATGTTAACTGTTAAACTAAATCAACGTGTGCCTTAGAGGAGTGTGCCTAAAGTAACATAATGAACAGACTTGTGATTAAAATATTTGTTCTTAAATGACAGTGAATTATCTGTACATAATGTAGCCTTCGATGTGTATAATTATACATAAGGGTTCGACTTACTAATACCTAATTATGAAAATTAGTCTACCTATTCAGTGATTTCTAACTCAAAGTCTGAAAGTAATATCACGATCTCCCTTGATATTTGTAAGAAATACCGTATTCACAAGTTTTAAATCATAATAATAACTATAAGGTCTAAACTGGCAGCATTGGTCATTCATTGAGACTTCGGATGTTGTACAAACTGAAAAATACATGAGTATTCTTCCCTCTTCAATAAAAAATGGTAAAAGAGTCGGGGTTCAGTCATTTTCGCTGGCTATTAACGTATGAGTGGTTATTTACCGTGTTATCAAAAAAATCAGTTTATTCAAACAATTGGATGTTATAACTATATTCAAACACTAGGGACTAAATGAGGAGTGATACTATATACACTATAACTGTCTTCTGCAGTGCTTTATAAATCAAACATTTTACCGGACTTTAATATATAAAATAACATGTAGATTGAAACTAGTCATCACAATCGTTGATTACTTTCCAGACATTTTAAGTATTAAAATGTAAAATGCAATAAATTTGGTAAATCAGGGCGGGACCTTTGATCGCTTAAAACCTGTTTCGACCACAAAACTTGGAGTGTCAACAATTTGGTTGAATTCAATGCCAAATAGATTCATCAAACGAAAAAGATGATGAACTGTTTTACCAATATAACTTGGTTCTCATCAAGATTCTGAACTACATATTAGAAAGACTAAACAATGACAACAGTACTCTTAACATTATGAGCAAACAAGTCAACTTTACACCCAGAATACCACTAGACTGAAATGGGACTTAGTGGAACTTAACTCAGCAAAAGACCAATTAAAGGTATAGCAATTCAGCTTTTCAACTTGGTTCCCATATTAGTTTCGGACCATAACACTACATTTGGACGTAGCCACTATGTGTTGTGGGTAAGCTAATCTCCGTTCAGTGTCTGCTTTGATACACCAATCATTCGCACTACCGAATACAGTATAGTGTACCGTGACTGCTGCCTGATCCCTCGCCACTCTTTGACTTCTCTCCACTTCGAACAAAAGAAATTCCAGGTGAAATACATCATGTTCTCTTCCCACTATTCACTTGTCACCAAAATAGGTTGCAGTATGTTGTAGGTCGAAGACACTATTTACAACATATTCTAGTAAAGTGATAATAGGTCTTAGAATGAACATAAACTTTTAAACGTGGCCAATAAGTGCTCTATTCATCAGTAAATATAAAAAAAATTAGATGAGAAAAACATCGTTAAAAAATTGTTATTAATTTTATACGCAAATCAATGATATAGTCTTATTTTTTATGTATTCGATAAATGCACCTACTAGTTAATTCCTAATTAACTCGTAATTAGCCTAATTACGAAGAGAAATTCCTAATTAACTCGTAATTAACCTAATTACGAAGAGAAATTCCCCGGTTGGACTTTAATAGGTCTTAGAATGAACATAAAATTTGAAATTTCAACTTGGCCAATAAGAGCTCTATTCATCAGTAACTATATCTGCTGCCTTATATAACATAACAATAAATAAAAATCCAGAAAAAACAAAGTAATTTTCCAATACGATGCATTTGATTATTGAAAAAACGCCTAATAATTTGAGGTATTCTGTTGCTTTATGACACCAGGTAAGTTCACTGATGAATATATTGATCTTTCTTGAGAACTAAAATTTTATGTTCATGCTAAGACGCAGTATGCCTTTAAAGTGTATATTATATTATTTTGTTTTATGGTATTTATATATTTGTTGCTTCTCTTTGCAAACAGATGATAGTAGTTCAGATGTATCACGGTAGCAAGATATAAGAAAGACATATTATAGCACTCGTGCATTGATAACCGACATAAGATGTATAGATTGTATGTATTTGTACTAGCAAAATAAAAGAGTATTCTGTACTTGCCCATGGTTTCGTGACTATAGATATCAGTGTATAGTATGTAACCAAGTCTAAACACCACAATAAGTCTGCCCAATTAAAGTTTCAAAATTTAATCGTTTTGTTTGTGTCATATGACATACATGCATATCTTTATCACCTCAGTATTACACATTTCTTTCCACTATTTTAAGGACCATGCCATACAACTCATCCAATATTTCAAACATTTCCTCTCCTACATAAAAAAAATTAATTTGATGAAATCTGACATCTGACTGATAATTTTATCGGCAAAGATTTGGATGCCAAATTATCGATAATTAATCAGTATACACAAAGTTGGTAATTTAATCAGGTCTGATGAAGTTTCATATGATGAAATTATTAATTCTGGGATCTTGTTAATATTCAGAAACTAAAAAAAACACATCTATTTTCTTATAAGCCGAAAAAAAGTTTTGGAAATGCACAAACTTGGAAGCTTTTGTAAAATCAATTAATGTCTCTAAGATTTTCAGATTATGCATTTTTCTTAGATATTCCTAATTGTTGTGATACTTCTTTCATCTAAATCTTATTGTGTTGAAAGTTCACGATCATCTTTTAATCAAATACTGTTTTGTTCAAAAGAACCAAAAGTCCAAATCTGTGTAGGGCGCTGTATTGAATTTAGAACGTGGAATTTAACCAGGGTGCTAAGAACAGGTCAAGTTATTTTACATTCTTAGTAAGGTACTTTTATTGGTGCCAATAAGAATAAGTATCAACCTGCCAGAAGAGTTATGAACAATCAAAATTTGGCTGTAATGGACACCAAGTGGTAGTAAAAGTTAGGAACACAATTTTGTTGAATTGTTGTGATGTTTCTATCGGGTTCACTTTCAGTCGTTCGGTCATGAAGTGAGGTCGGAATAAAACCTTTTTGGAATTCCCATGTGTAATAGAAAAAAACAAGTTTCACACAAAGTCATCTTCAAAATATTATATGTTATTATATGTATATATGTATGTTTGTAGAATTTATAGCAATCAAACTAGGTTTTGTTCCAGATGACATTTATGTCTACATCAAAGCTTCTGACATGCTTTCTTTTATGCTGTTAATTACCTTCATGTACCGTCCATTACCGATATGAGGGATATTCTTTGATGAAACGCAAAACTGTGGCGTTCACAACTTTCCTACCGTCAAAACTTAAAACTACCAGAGTAAAAAAGTTGATTTGAACTTTCTGGGTGAAAACATGTCACCGATCAATTTTGTTCGAAAGCCAGACAGTTTATAAAGAATTTATATTGATTATAGAATGAGGAGTATTTGAAAGGTGGATTTCGTAATCATAATTCATTCAAAAATAATTTTATTGTATTATTTTTGTAAAACTTGTACTTCGTTAGAACTTGAGATCTGAAATGCGGATTCTGGCAACCTGATATTAGATTACGATCTTCAAACTAGGTTTTGTATATGGGATAATAAGTATAGTTGTTTGATTTTTACCTTCTAGCGACTGATGTGTATGCATATTTAAAGATTTCGTTTATAACTTATTTTGCTTTTCAATGAAAATCGGTCTCAAAATCATTTTCATCGTTTAATCCTTTCCAACAGTGATATTGGCTTCAATATAATTTTGCAGACGTTGCTGAAAGTAGCTTAACAGATAAAAGAATAATAAAAACCAAAAGAGAATTTATTTGACACAAGACAATGAAATAAAACGATTAAAGAGAGCAGCTGTAAAGTATCAGTTCAAGATAATTAATTTAACTTTACTTTACACCAGAATATTTTCTTGTTGGTCAAAGAAAATATAATGTTCAGTAAAGACAGTAGAAAACAAGATAACCTATGAACTTGAAAAATCATGTACAGGGGACTGGAACTTAACTATGAAATAAAACTATCAGTACCATTAGACAATAAGTTAAAGTTCTCTTAACTCAATATTTCCTACGAAAACATGGTGCTGTTATAAATGACAATGTAAAGCAAATGGCCAAGTTATTTTAAAAATGAAGTGCCGAGTGCATTTGTGTAAATGATAAAATTCATTCAAATGTTTGTTTGGTTCAGTGACGGTCTAATACATCACTAAATACATTGATGGAATCATTTCATCCCCAGGTACGACCGACACATCGACAATTCTGCATCCATAAATTACATCGACATACTAAATTTGCACTAGTACAACAGGCTTCTCCTGGTTCAGATGTCCATGGTATACACGGTGCCCTCCATCCTCTACACGTTCTTGGCTCTGCTTGTTGATTTCTTCTAAACGAAACTCGTCTGAAAAGTACAGAAATAGAATTTGGTTAATATTTTCTGGAATTTTACGTAACAGTAAACACGACAGAGAAGAGAGCATAAAATGTGGTTCACTGAAATATAATATTGTTAAAACGAATGTCTGTGTTTTTATATATTTTATTATTATTATGTAACAGTCACATTACAAACCGAAAACGGAATGTGCGGAATAAATTCTGACATGGTACATTGACATTAAGAGCTTTGATTTATATTTTCATATCCTTCTTTATAGATGCAATTCGTCTGGCGTTTTTCCGTTCACACTCCTTGGGGAAGCTGTAGAAATGTCAGGTCACTACAGATTTACATAATCACTATGTATGTATTAGAAAATCAAGTTAATATTTGAGCAGTTGCCCTCTTTTTTATACGCCCACGTGAAATGGGGGGCGTATATTGTCGTCACCCACACCCGTCCGTCCTTCCGTCCT
Organism: Nipponacmea schrenckii; assembly: GCA_030562195.1. Classification (NCBI taxonomy): domain Eukaryota; kingdom Metazoa; phylum Mollusca; class Gastropoda; family Lottiidae; genus Nipponacmea; species Nipponacmea schrenckii. The sequence continues at coordinate 13,320,343 of JAUJPP010000003.1, read as the reverse complement.
TCCGTCCGTCTGTCGGTCCGTTCGTCCGTCCACAATTGCTCGTAAACACTCTACAAGGTGCAATTCTTGACGGATTTAATTGAAACTTTATATGAGTGTTTATGATCACGCAAGGATGAACCCTGTTGAAAATCAGCGAAATCGGAAAAAAAATAGTATGAGTTTTTGCCATTGTTCTTGAATGGCTCGTAAACACTCTACAATGTGCAATTCTTGCCTGATTTTGATGAAACTTGGTGTGAGAGTATGTTATAACTCAAGGACAAACCCTATTGAAAATTAGCGAAAATGAAAAACATTTAGTATGAGTTATTGCCCTTGTTCTTGAAAACGCGTTCAATTTTAGCTTGTAAACACTCTTGAGAGAACAATTCTTAATGGATTTTGATGAAACTTGGCTTGAGTATTTGTTATCACCCAAGGATGAAGCCTATTGAAAACCAGTAATATCGAAAAAAAATTAATATCAGTTATTGCCCTTGTGTTTGAAAACGCGTTCAATTTTTGGCTTTAAAACACTCTAAAAAGCACAGTTATTGGCCGATTTTGTCAAAACTTGTTGAAATTGTTTAATATCACTCAAGGATGAACCCTTTTGAAAATAGAAAATATCGAAATATATTTGATACGAATTATTGCCCTTGTTCTATAAAATGTGTTGGATTTTTGCCTTGTAAACACTCTACAAGTCACAATTCTTGAACCATTTTGATGTAACTTGGCATGAGTATTTGTAATTATCTAAGGATGAACCCTATTGAAATTCAGTTAAATCAAAAAATATTTAGTATCAGTAATTGCCCTTCTTTTTGAAAACGCGTTCAGTTTTAGCTTGTAAACACTCTAGAAAAAACAATTCTTAATGGATTTTGATAAAACTTGGCTTGAGTATTTGTTTTTACCCAAGGATGAACCCTATTATAAATCAAATAAATCGAAATATATTTAGTGTCAGTTATAGCCCTTGTTCTTGAAAACGCGTTCAATTTTAGCTTGTAAACACTCTAGAAAGAACAATTTTTAATGGATTTTGATGAAACTTGGCTTGAGTATTTGTTTTCTCCCAAGGATGAACCCTATTGAAAATCGAAAAATATTTAGTACAAGTTATTGCCCTTGTTTTTGAAAACGCGTTCAATTTAACTCGTAAATACTCTAGAAAGAACAATTTTGAATGGATTTTGATGAAGCTTGGCTTTAGTATTTGTTTTCTCACAAGGATAAACCCTATTGAAAATCAGATAAATCGAAAAATATTTAGTGTCAGTTATTGCGATTGTTTTCAAAAACGCTTTCAACTTTTGGCTTGTGAACACTCTAAACATTCATTTTTGACAAAACTCGTTGAAATTGTTTAATATCAACCAAGAATGAGCCTTATTAAGAATTAAAAATATCAAAATATTATTAAGAGTGAACCCTGTTGCAAATCATAAAAATACCGAAAAATATTGAATGAGTTGAGTTAGGTACAATTCTTGACAGTTTTTAATGAAACTAGAGACCCTAGAAAAAAATATATGGTGGAAGGTTGAATATTTCATTCCACTTATTGTAACCTTACTGAAAAGTTTTTATTTGCAAGCTATCTTTAACGATAATTGCAAACTTTCAAAGACCAGGTTTTCGTCGATGTAGCTTTAAATCAAAGAGATATAATTTGAAATATTAAATTATATATAGACTCAAATTTTTCATATTTTTTTCATATGAGTTTGATTGACATAGAATTATTGGATAAAACCAAAAAAACTCATAAAAATAATAAACGTATTTATGAGCATTTTTGAACTATTCCTACCTTTTAATTGTTTTTAATTTATCCAAGGCATCAAAATCATTATAATTCCTCATAGAATAACCTGAAAAATACGAATGGTATTGGTTGTGAGAAACAAAGAATCCGATATTTGTAAAAGAAAATTGCGTAAATTTCACATTTGCTACCCACAATTTAAAAGACAATACCCTAAAACAGAAATGAGGGCTTTTGGGACATACGTCTCATTCCAAAACATGGATCCTCTGCAATGGCTCGTCCAACAACTCTCCTTTCGAGTAAAATAGCTCCATGAACACACGAAAAAGAATATAACCCTAGTGATAGTGGTGTCGTGTGTTCCAGAAGAGTGAGCATAGTCCGTACAACACCACTTAAAATTGATTGCAGCTTAAATTCAATAAGGTATTGAAACTCCAGAGCTCGAAACTAATGGATATAATTTAATTCGGTTGTGGAACCTAGATTGTACGTTGGATTTGTCACAAGACGTGAGTTTATTAGTTTGAAAATATAACTTTAACCCTATACCATTTAGATTGTATGGGATAAACTTTATTCAGTATACGATTAAAAGAAAATATTATTGTAAAAATTAAGTTAATTAGTTTGCTAAAGTTCTTTCTTGTTTAGATTCAAACAAGCACACCAATTGATTAATTGGTGTTTCTTACTTGTTAAACCGTATGTGGACATACCGAATCCATTTATAACGCTAAATTTATTTGTAACGCTTAATTCAGACTTGATCTCGTGACGAAATCGAGTCATATGAAACTATATCAGAATCAATTTTCGATACTATATACATGTATTTGTTATTCTGAATTCAAATGATCAAATTTCAATTAATTCATTATATTTTTGCAAAAAATCTTTCCTGTTGCTACAGATAATAAACAAGACCAAAATACAGGAATATGGGTAACTACGCATGCGTAAAAAATTATGAGCTACTACTGCATAATTTATGGTATACGTGCGCTTTGGGTTAAACCAAAGACACCTATCAGATACTCCTTTTTGGAAGGTTACCCACCGAGCAACACCGGGCTGTTCCGGTCCACCAACAAGCACGCGAAGCCGTGGCATCTAGAGCTCATGCCCTTGACCTGGTTCGCCGACCATTTGCAGATTTGCACCGATGGCTCCAAGAGTAGCACAGCTACAGGTTAAGGTTTGTTCATACCGACAAAAGGCATCAGAGTTGGTAAATGGATACCTCCTCACTGCTCAGTGTACACTGCAGAACTACTTGCCATAAGGGACGCCATAGCATGGCTGCCCATTAACTACACGGAACCAGCCTCAATCTTATCAGACTCGGTACGTAGCCTTCAATCTATTTCTGACAATTTTTTTAATTGCAGGTCAGAAGTTCTAACTGATATAGTATGATCTACAACTACCAAACATACAGCAACCACCAGATCGAACTATCATGGATCCCGTCGCACGTCGAACAAGCTGACTGTATTGCCAAGGACAGTTTGAGTCTTGAGGATATCGAGTCTATAGAATTCTCATACGAAGAATTTCGTAGCCTCTTGTCCTCTTGTCGACATGCTAAGGAGCCTCAACACCGATAGATACCAGATTGATGCGAAGATACCAAACCAAACCAAAATCAATCATCCATCTGTAGCCATCTGCAAACTGATAACCAGACTACGCACCAACCACGTCTTACAAGACCATCAGTTCAGTGCCATTAAATGCCGATGCGGACACGTCGCCACCAGGACGCATCTTCTCATTCAATGCACCAAATTAAAACCATCTCGTAAGGCATTGGCTGACAACCTGGAAACCAACGGCATACCAATCACCATACAGAATATTTTGGCTCCACCCACGGACCACTGGTAAAAATAATGGAACTCATGTACCAATTTATCACAACATCTGTTTTTAACAGGTAGTCTAAGTTACTTTTTAATTTTATCAATTTTCAATCAAGTTTCATAGTAGAAACAAAAGAGACCATCCTAATTTTTTTTTTTTTTTTTTTTTTTTGTGTGAAAGCTTTTTCCCCATTCTCACGTCTCCTTTTCTTCTTTCTTTTAGGTCTTCAACTCTTCCAATCAAAGATAGATAATCTTACCAAACCAAACCAACAAGAACCACAATGATCATTACGAGATTTGGAAGAATGTAGAAGACAGGGTCACTCACGCCACACCAACCAGGGCCGAGTCTCACCGCCATGACATTCGTTCCAACCAGATCGTACGATTTCTCAAACCACCAAACCAACAGTTTCCTAATCATCCAATTGATTCTAAATCCACTACCAACGACCACCAAATAAACTACCTAGTCTTTGATATCAGGATAAGCTGGCAAGGACGTTAACTAGTCATTTACCACCACCACCATAGAGCTCTTTTTGGCCATGTTCAAAAGTTTCAAATTTAATGTTCATTCTAAGACCTATTATCCCTTTAATGAATGGTGTTTCTCGATCGGGTCGACCGGGGAATTTCTCTTCGTAATTAGGCTAATTACGAGTTAATTAGGGACTTGTAAGACAAACTGGGATCATTAGAACTTCTCTACTTTTGATTGTATTAGCGGTGCATTTATCGAATATGTAAATAAATGAAAATAAGAGAACCCAACCTTGTCAGGAAAATCAACCTTGGTGTGGTTTAGAATTATTGACAATTTTTTACAATGTTTTTCTCATCTGAGTGAAATATATATAAAATAAAAATGATAATTAGATAGTATTGATATTTCAACTACCTAATACCTTATAGTTGAAAGTTGTGAATAAATCGCTCGCTTTTAGATTAAAAATGGTTCTGAGTCTGATATACTTCAAATTTACACAATTGACAATGATAGACTATCATATAACAATTGTTATCGGTTCTAGAAATCTTGACTGATTAAAAATTCTTTCATTAACAATGTATAGCTTTTCATTGACAATATGCAGATTTCAGATTTCATATAGTACTGACTTCTAGTATTTCTACATATGAAGCAAGTTTCAATTAAATGAAAGAAAACTTTACGATTTATAGTGGGTGTTTAACAAGATATACATCAACTAGTTTCTACAATTAAACCAATTTTCTACTCAAGTTGCACTAAAGGTAATTGGAAACATGTCTATTGATTTCCTACCTTAAATAGATTGATTAGAATTTCCTCCCCCACCAAATCATCCTAATCATACATAAATACCACAATCTCAAAGTTTTTAGTATTGATTCGATCGTTAATCAAGATCAACCAATTCATCTGATATTTTCAGCTTCTAAATAGCAATATCAATAGATATATTTGAGAGAAATTATGATACACCGGCGTGATCTGACGAAGCCGTAATACTGTGATGGGGCCTTTAAGCCGTTTACGTTCAACAAAATTTAAATCTTCATAATTTAACATCTAAAAACAAGCAGCCCTCATTGATAATTCCTCACTAGAAAACAACGTCTAAACTGATTATTGGTCCTGTAATATTTTCGCCAACGCAAATAATATAACTTTTTAGAAGCTGATTTACCACGTAAAGAGAAAGTAGCAGATCGATTGTTGTATTTTCTTGCTTATTAGATTTTGTTATCTGTTAAAACATAGACCTGTTCCGACCTTGACAAGAAAAAGATTTGTAGATAGATGTGACAGTGTGAAAACGTTGTTAATTCCAAAATAAAATGCGTGGGCATCAGTAACATTAGATTTATTTCTTGCTTGGCAATAAAACCTAGCATGATATTTTTTATATTTCAAAATGACAATCAGTTGAAAAATGTATATCAGATAAAAACATGGGAATACATAGTTAAGACCAGACATAACTAAGTTATTAACCAGCTAGCGAAATGTAAGCCTAATAATTTGAATCATTTCAAATTGATTTATACTAGTACTTGCTCAGACCGACTTAGTTAGTATTAAAACTTAAAACAACGTATAAAAAGCCCTTAATGGACTTTTATACTATATAACATCAATTATTTATTATTCGTGTCAAATGAAGATTGACTGTAAATTAAAACTTTGTTGTGCCAAAAGAATCATTAAAGTTTTATAGAATTATAATATATTGTTTCTTTTTCATTAATAACCTATATACTTCTAGAGACAAGCAAGCTATAAGGCATGCGACATTGTCGATTACAAGGAATGACCATGAGGCACGAGGGTAACAGAAATTCAATAATATTATGAAGTCAACGTTATCATTCTAAACCTAATTTAACACCTACGATATAGAAAATGAAAATAATTGTGGATCGAGTAATATTATTTCTATGAAGAGAATTATATAGTATTCGAATAGTCTACGAAAATTGCGTAGTTCACAGGTACTTGCATTCAAAAGAAGGAGCGAAGGACTTGTTTCAACCTTTTCAAAATGAAATGTTTATGTGGACCTTCTTGGTATCACAACTCAAAATATTAATAAATTCGTATCTAACAATAAAAGCCTTTTAACAACATGTTTTGGGAAATTGCACAATTGACTTAAACGTAAAAAAATATGATTGTTTTTCTTAGTGTTGTAATATTAACAGTTGTATTTAGAGTTATTGCTTCAAATTCCCTCCAGCTGTTTACCATGTATTCTTAAAGACACATTTTCATATCTTATATAATACTATATTATTTGTTTCTGTTTGGTACGTGGATCTGTAAAAATTCTGCAATTGAATTATATTCATATTTGTTATATCCAGGAAATAAACTTAATAAAGTGAACAAAGGGGCAGTAATTCAGGTGGGGGTAGCAGGCATTTATTGTCTCAGAACCTTGTATCAGTGTAATTCACCATGATCTATATTCATGGTCACAGAACAGTGGGCTATACTACTAATACTTATAATAGACTCTGGGTGTCTAGTGTTTAATTTTCTAAAGCACTTATATTTATGTCATCAACGTCATATGAAAAGTATACTTATAGGATAAACCCATAGTGTTATCGCAGTCGAACCTCATTAGATATATCAAATAATTGATGTTTATACGCCCCGTTTATTGTTGATTTGGTTCTAAGGCTTTCATCAATATTATTTAATCAAATAATTTTCTCTTACTGTTATAATGGTATTAATATAATAACCCAGGGCAAACATAAAATATATATTTTTTCTGTCTTCTTTCTATAAATATATAATGTATATTTAATATTCTAATAGAAAAACATTGTTTATTAATCTCTAAATAAAATTTATCATCCAGGATTATTGATTGTTTCATAATTGGATTATTGGCTGATTAAAAGTTTCATCATTTATTCTTCTGTCATAAAATGTTGCACGTACCATTGTAACGTCATCTCTATCTGCCGATTTTTGAACCATATACATAAAAAGTATATTTTGTGGAATTCTATAACTATAACATGTATTGTATCGGTAGACACCTTCCAAAATATTGAGAATGAATCAAAATCCATGAGGTATGCAAATGATTTATCGATATAAGGAATATGCCGATTATTCAAAAAAAAAAAAATAATAAATAAATAAATAAAAATAAAAAAATCATGGAACTTATGCCGTTGTCATAATACATACCTATATATCTCACTCTAGACACTTGTATTAATCTTGACATATGTGGAGAGAAGGGGGGGGGGGGCAAATAAAGCCATTGATCAAAATGGATTTCTGTAGGAATTCTTTGTGTTTGCTTTGAAACTTCGTATATGAAGCTTAGCGTTTCTGATAAAATTTTAAAGGCGAGAAAACCATAAAATCGCCTTATCTCCAGAGAAATGCAAATGATTTTAAAACAAATCCTGGATGATTTAGACCGACTAAATGATTAATGTATTTGTAAGTTATTTGGAAATAACGAAAGAAAACAGACGGTACAGCTTCCCACGAGATTACGAATTCAAGTTAAATATTGAAAAACATTGAAGGATTAAAATAAAATTAGACCAATCTCTTCTGATCTCAATTTGTAATTTGTCTAACGCTATAATTATAATTATTTGACTAAAATTCAGCTAAATAAGTACTAGAAGAAAAAATATATTTTTAAATGTCGTTAGCAAGATCTAAAATTGTAATAAGCATCAATTGAAACCTTTATACTGATAACTCGAAGCCCTTCTCGTAGGTTTATTTTACACATTAACTGCCTACACACATTGGTAAGCAACAGGAATCGGTTACTCATTAATAACTGCACAACTAGAGAATTCAATTAATTAAAATGCGTCCTACACGTTTATATCCTCAATTAGATAGACAGTGACCTGTTGCTACACGTATTTCATTAGATACAGGAACTTGTCTGAACATTAGTCAGAATTATGACGCTTTCATCCAATATTCATGTGAATCACAAAATCATGCTTTAGATCAATCAAATGAATTTGACTCTGGATACTTTTCACACTAAGTGGTATAATCAGTATAATCTGACACTGATTATGTTTTCACTGATTTTCTGCTGCTGTAGACATGGAGTGGAAACCGACTGGTAGACAGTACATTTATACACTATTCGGCATTTCAACATTCTTTTTTCTGACAAATTAAATTATTATATTAATATTGAATACGTGACTTATTTTCCAAACAGTCGATAATAGTCCAGTTTGTTTGAACCCGAATAGCACTTTTTCATTGTAAATAATTTTTATCAAGAATTTGATCCATCGTCCAGGGAAGGGTAGTGTTGAAAAGGTTGACTGTTCTTTTTAAAATTCTAATCATTATGAACGAAACGCGTTGGAAGTGGGTGTAAAACTGAAGTGAAAAAAATAAACTTGTCATGCTTCAAGTCAGTTTTATGCCAACTCCCGTGCGGAAAGACAATAAGTTACCTTCAATACACAATTCCCATATAACTTGTTCTGAACGCTAAGATTATTGTAGACACCTTCAAAAATATTGAGAATGAATCAAAATCCATGAGGTATGCAAATGATTTATCGATATAAGGAATCTGCCGATTATTCAAAAAAAAAAAAAAAAAAAAATAAATAAATAAAAATAAAAAAATCATGGAACTTATGCCGTTGTCATAATAATACCTATATATCTCACTCTTTGTATTAATCTTGACATATGTGGAGAGAAGGGGGGGGGGGGCAAATAAAGCCATTGATCAAAATGGATTTCTGTAGGAATTCTTTGTGTTTGCTTTGAAACTTCGTATATGAAGCTTAGCGTTTCTGATAAAATTTTAAAGGCGAGAAAACCATAAAATCGCCTTATCTCCAGAGAAATGCAAATGATTTTAAAACAAATCCTGGATGATTTAGACCTACTAATTAATGATTAATGTATTTATAAGTTATTTGGAAATAACGAAAGAAAACAGACGGTACAGATTCCCACGAGATTACGAATTCAAGTTAAATATTGAAAAACATTGAAGGATTAAAATAAAATTAGACCAATCTCTTCTGATCTCAATTTGTAATTTGTCTAACGCTATAATTATAATTATTTGACTAAAATTCAGCTAAATAAGTACTAGAAGAAAAAATGTATTTTTAAATGTCGTTAGCAAGATCTAAAATTGTAATGAGCATCAACTGAAACCTTTATACTTATAACTGAACGCTAAGATTATTGTATCTATAAGATGATTGTCGTCGATATAAACTAAACGAAGCGTCAATATTATTTTACCAGGAAACACACGATTTCTATAAAAGAGGTGCTAAAATGTAAATAAATATTCAATAACGTGGGGAGGATGCACTTAATCTATAAATTCAACAGTACTGATTCTATACTCTTTTTTCTCTAAATCTCAAATTGAAGCTTTCCTCTTATTATCATTCTTAGGAATTGACCACCAGCATCAAAATGGCATGTTCCTCAGTATGAATCTTTGTTTTTTCATAAACACTAATCGCTTAGTTAATGTGCGTCTGGTCCTCATGTCCACCTAACAGAACAAACCGACTGGTGTTTATAGAATATTCTCTTTCAATCAACTAACATAGACCCTACTTTAATTATAAATACACAGAATTTTCATCCGTACATGATATAGTCTCTACCACAACGAAAGAAAGCTCGAACGGGCCTATGGAAAGACAAGAGTATATTTAAAAAAAAAAAGAGTGTGTAGCCATACAATACAGTACAAAAGTACTATTGGTGCTGCAAAAACTGATTGATATCAATAAAGATGCATTTATTATAAAATTCTATTCTATTCTATTCAAGAAAGTAATTGTTTCTGCCTGATCTCATCCAAAACCTACTGAATACATCATTTTTCTTATAATATCATGTCATGTTATATTTCAAAAGGCTGTATTTCGACTATGGCAGCAGTTAAAATATATGTTTTCACGGTTTGAAGCTCAACAAGAAGACAAATAATATACAATATTCCAACAAATCAGATAAAAACTCTGGTTTCTAATGTTGCTAACAAAACATATTTTGCCAGACAGGATTTGATTAAATCACAAGTATTCAAATATAACGATGTCTGTTTTCGTATAATCCTTCCAAGCTTGATCTAAATCGGATGGACATTTTAGCTTCATCTGGTCAGATTTTGTCTCCCTTACAAAAAAATATCAAGGATAGTTAAATTAAACATGGTATGTGCAAAAGTTGCTCAAAATCTTTTCCATAATCGTACCAATCTTTATCGAAACTAAATAGTTGTCATCGTTACAATAAAATTTGACGAACTGATAGATGGAGGGGAATGTGGGTGTCTAATTATTTTCAGAGTATTCTTTTCCATTTTTCATATCACAGAAATAGAGCATCACATGACATCAAGAGCCATACGAAAGTGACGTGTGCCATACACAAATGAACCTTGATGGAATTAATTGAATTATCTGAAAGAGAGATAAAACTATCTTCTATCCTGAATACTAACAACTAGAATATATCACAAAAACTAGATTGGGATGATATGACAATGTTCTACTAATCACCACTCCGTCAACTAAATTTTTCTATTTGAACTTTTTGATTGAAACGAGTTTAAAATCAAATCTTTTCTGAACACGATTTGCTTAATCAAAGTGGGCAACGTCAAGTAGTTAGAAAATGTTATATTCCAACCGCCTTTGAATTTTTAAGAGGAATCCTGCAAAATCCTAAAATCGGGAGATCTTATCAAATTCGAAGGCTTTTAGATATGCCCGATTTGAATGGTGAAATATTATAATAGGTAACCTACCTTACCTCTGTCGTACAGTTGTAATGATGAATACGGTATTAACATCAGAAATACACTTAATATTATGATAGAATTCCACATTATTTATCTTTTCTAAACACCTTCTCCTAGAAAATAGGTAAAAAAAAATGTGCTTTTCATATTATGGTTCTCCAAATCGAAAGAAGTGAAAAAGACAGGTATGGGCGAACTAAATGAGTGGGTTTCAGCACCAGGTATAGTTATAAGTTACTCTATCCACCAACATTGTTTCATGTGTGGTGCTGTGATTCAATACGTTGACCATAGTATTCAACACTAGGTATAGTTATAAGTTACTCTATCCACCACGTTGTTTCATGTGTGGTGATGTGACTCAATACGCTGACAATGGTATTCAAAAAATATAACTATTTCCAGAATTAACTCAGCAGATGTGTCAACATGAGATGAAGAGATTGTGGTTAAGAAAGTAGACTGTTGCTGAATATGTTCAGCCGATCTCAGAAAAGAAAACAATTTATGTCAGGTTTGTTTCTTTCATTAGGCGACATGTGAAACAAACTAAGACCGTTTATGATGTAATGTTAATTTAATCCTATTCATTCATTGCCAAGTTCTACCAAGGATAATTTCGAATCGTGCGTCGAACTTAAAAATGGTCAAACTGTTAACTAATTTTTTCAATAAATGCTTTTTTCATCTGAAACTTAACTCATAGTGTATTCCAGTTTAGCAGCAAGTCAAATAGCTCTTTTATTCTTTAAGGTTTGGGAGAAAGACAATTTTAGCGTTTGATAACTTCAATCCATTTCTCTCCACCTGATAGAAAATTCCACATTCCCACGAGGCGAATTATTACATGTCACAAAAACACTTAGGCTTTATGGCTTTAGGCATATTGGAACGATAAAAAAAGGATTTGTTTTTTACAATCAAAGTAACCTTCTCTTGATATTTTATCGCTTGTACTTCATTTTAAATTCTTATGTTTATTTTCCAAGATGGACAATGCTTTCTAGCAAAAAGTCTTTTTTGGGTATAAAGAAACTTTATGGACAACTTGTTGGACATCTTTTAAAAAATAAATCTTTAATGCGTGTAGCAAAAAAATAAAGAAAACCATCAAAAGATATAAAAAATATAATAGCTTTCAGAGATTAATCCTAGTTATATGTCAGGCTGATTAAGAGATTACTACTCAAGTTGTAAAGAGGTTTAATTCAACGGAAGACATAATAATCTTCTGTAGTGTATAGATAGTGTATTCCTTTGAGTATCACTCATTTGTGTCAGGTTTCTCCATGAGATCCCAAGACAACAATTTATTTGGCTATCATTCTTGAATTTCTTAGGATAATTGTGTAGGCTTATCTAACATTCGGCGTCTCACCTAATTTTACAACAATAGCAGCGTAAGCTAATTCCGTGAAGTCAATTTAAATCAAAAACCAAATGCTTCATGAAAAAGGTCACTTTAGACCAGTTCTTTATAGACAAGTTTTATTATAAATGAAGTTTAGTTTTTATTTCATCGTAACATGATTAAAAGTTTGAATTGTAGAATAGTGTGACGACTAGAGTTTTTAACCTACTCAAAATTGAAAGAAATTCATAGTAATATAGTTTGCCTATTATGTCAAAACAGTCTTGGAAAGAAACACAAGAAATGCATTATATATCCCATTTCCTTTTCCGATGCTTTTAGCAATCACGCGAACAGTTTTCAAATTGTAAAATGTTGTAGTTCATGCTTATAGTTCAGCGTTTTGGATTTAGTAAAGAATATATCTTCCAACCATTTGAACAATAGCTGAACGTTTTCCCTGCTTACCGAAAAAAGTACATACCTTTCTATTATATAACTATCCGAAAATCACGTAATTTTTAATCTAATTTCCTTTGATTTCTCTGATAAGTTCTTAAATAATACTGTCACGTTCAGTGTTATCGAATCACTGGTAAATACTTTTAATATTTTTTAATTAACTCGTATTTTGTCACAATGGAATCCTGTACTCCTTTATAACAGCTCAATCGTTCTTCCATTGAGATGTCATCAGTCGAACACCTACATTCAGTATAAAGCGTTATAGCCAGTGATGAAGTGAGAGACAATGAGAATGGAGGTTGAACCCTTAAACACTGGTAATCACCCACATTAACTACAAGTGGAAGTAGAAATTTTATTGGATATTGTGGGTTGGATTTGGACTATATCAGAGAAAATATGATTTACCAGTATTGATCTTTGACTCTCGATTCACAATTTACTACGACATGGGAATGGGAAATCATAATCCGTGTTTCAGTGATTGGTGTTAGTATAAGAATAGATCTCCCTTAGAATATTAAACTATCTGTAAGCAGAAATTTATTACCAGTATCCCTTCACACCACTTTTTCATTTACCATTATATTCAGTATTTATTACAGGACCGTAAAGAATTTCCGTATAATTGTCATATTGTATAAGACTTTCATTGATCTTGTCTGATTTAAAAGAAAATACCGCGTATGATATATGTCTAGTCACGTCTACTAAAACTCATTACTTACAGAAAATTTCACCATTTAAATATGATTTATATTGAGAATCTTATATTTTGATCTGCTTGAAAACAAAGTCTATAAAATAATACTTCTACGTTTTCAAAATGCTCTTACTGACTTGTTGGTTGGTATTTAATCTATTAATATTTTATTAATTTGATAGATTTTTATCCTCAGAATGATGCAACAGAAGCAGAAGGGTATGTCGACAGCAGTCGAGAATATTGCGAAATAATATTTTGCTCAACATTTATTTACTGGCCAAGCTAGATCTGGGAATAAGGAGGATGTCTGCAATTTCTGCAAACAATGTCACAAGTCAACCTTGTATTAAAGAATCGTTCAACTTTCATCACTCTATCACTATTGTTGATTGTAATGAGGTTTATTAAAGCCCAGTTATAAATGTGAACGTGCTTGATTACTTTTTGATCAATACTAGTTTCCAACACTATACACTTTATTAAAGTTACATCTAATAGACGCCACTCCTTTTATGTAATATTAACAGTTCAGATATAATATCCATTATTAGAATGGAATAACACGTGCTGAAGTATTGATTCTATACAGTTCATGTAGAGTTTCAATTGTATATTTCAGAATTCATGTCGTGTCCCTGATGAATGACCCTACTTAGGATACAGTAGCCTACTGTAATTCGGATATCACGATATTGGTGACTAAATATAAGACAATATGATGGCATGAGGATTTGATACACACACAAAATAAAAATTATCAATCTGGTTCAAATACACATCTGGGAATTTAATTTGCTAAGGATGACTTCATTTACCATTCATAATATGATTAAAATAATGGTTCTCAACTTCTCTGTTTCTTTTAATATTTTGTTTGGGAGGGGGGGGGGAGGAGGAAAAATTATGCTTTTGGATCAAATTTAATAATATAAAATGTGAAAAACATGACGGACGCGAAACACACAGATCAGTATTTAACCCAGATTAATTAATCTTATTTTCCTCTCTTGGAAACTATGATAATTTTTTTTTAATTTTTATATTGGAAGTTTTTATACATACACATAATAATATTCTGATTATGGTTTCGATTTAAATTTTGAATTTCTCGCCCAAACACACCACTGCACACCAATTGTAGTCGATTTGTCTCAAACTAGAATTTCAACCGGAAATTGCTGTTAAAACCGGAAGTAGTTCCGGAAATGACTATTAGCTTTCATAATAGCGATTGATTTCTTTGCCGAGAAGCAGAAACTATTAGAGTGAAATAGCTTGACATTATGATATGACTGATGTTAATGTTTTTTCCACTACCGAAAGCTTTGACAAAGTCATAGCTGATTTTACAGGGATGAGATCTAGGCCTACATTCTCAATGAAGTGGAACAACCTTTACTGAACCAGGAGGGGGAGGCTTTATAGCATTTCTAATAAATGATTGAAATCCTTGTCGATGGGCTACGTCGAGAGAGAAATGTTGATTAGACTGTCTTGGATGTTTAAATCATGAAAAAGATGAAGTGTTTCAATTTGTTTATCTATTTAACTATCGTTTAAATTGATGTTGATTTTGAAATATCATAAAACTACCCATTTGAGATAATTAAGTTTCCAGTGTGTTCAGATATCAAACTGGTATAGTACTCCTGTCTACTATAACCGAGCAATTAAATTCGATATAAAGATGTGTATGTATGTATAAATATGAAAAGACTGAACATCATCCTTTTGATTACAATCATAATCAACTCAGATTTTGGTCGCTATTTGAGCACTAGGTACAAACCAAACATCCTTTGCATGTATGCATATGATCAGAAAATAATGGTCATGTGAACACGTGTCTCATTTAAACTAGAACATGCCAAAGTGGGGGCATTTACACATGATCCGCTTTCTTATAAACCAATCTAGAAATCGTACCAGTCCAACACCGTAAATCAGTGATAAACAATCTTATCATCACAAAATCGATAGGCGTAATTCTTTTCTGATAATGAAACACAAAAATATAGTCCAAAGTATGAAATAATATATAACTATCGAGCTGACGACTTACATGTTTTGAAATAAACGAAAGTGAATAGACATAAAAATTGTCTGTCAGAAATTGTAGACAGGTATGTGCAAGGGATGGTGGGCAATATAATCCGTGAAGCTGTGACAAATCATAATAAATAAGCTTATGTCAAACATCATCTGAT
Source organism: Nipponacmea schrenckii (assembly GCA_030562195.1). NCBI lineage: Eukaryota > Metazoa > Mollusca > Gastropoda > Lottiidae > Nipponacmea > Nipponacmea schrenckii. The sequence continues at coordinate 13,304,695 of JAUJPP010000003.1, read as the reverse complement.
TATATAAAAAAGCTGAGGAAATAGCCAAATATTAAGTTGTATAGAGAAAGATTAGATGTTGTCTGGCCCTGTATTAATTTGTTGCGGATATGGTCTAAACACTCAAAGAGCATAATGGACATCAGCATAGAAATATAAGTTTCAATAAAGGCAACCTATTTTACTGACGTGCTCCCAAATCGTGTCAGCATTTAAACGTCGTTCCTGGATATCAAAAGGGAAATAGGATTGGACATCATCTAGGGCTTTATTCTCGATAACTAAACGGAAAATGATTTTATTGTTCCAGTCATCAAATTGGTAAATCTCTAAATCACATTAATGTGGGCGTATATAGTCGTCATCCTAGTCTGATTGTCTGTCCGTTTGTCTGTGGAAACGATAGAGAGCTGGATTCTTGATGGATTTGGATTATTAAAAATAATTACTATGATTTATGGTCTTTTTTCTGAAAAAAAGCGTCTGCCTTTGTTCTTGAATTCTTTGTGGACACAATAGAGAGCTGGATTCTGGATGGATTTTGATGAAATTTGGTGTAAGTGTTTGTAATTACTCAAGCATAAACACTATTGAAAATCAAACTTATCGAAAATTATTTACTATGAGTTATTGCCCTTGTTCTTTGAACTCTTTAGGACGATAGAGAACTGGTTTCTTGATAGATTTTTACGAAACTTAGTGTGAGTGTTTGATGTAACCCAAGGATGAACCTTATTGAAAATCAGAACAATCGAAAAATATTTAATATGATTTATTGCCCTTGTTCTTGCAAACGCGTCTGCCTTTGTTCTTGAATTCTTTGTCGATGCGAAAGAGAGCTGGTTTCTGGATGGATTTTGATGAAATGTGACTTGATTCAAACTAATCGAAAAATATTACTATGAGTTATTGCTCTTGTTCTGTATTCTTTGTGGACATGATAGAGGTCTGTTTTTTTGATGGATTTTGACGAAACTGGGTGTGAGTGTTTGTTATGACCCAAGGATTAATCCTATTAAAAATCAGACCAATCGAAATATGTTTATGAGATATTGCCCTTGTTCTTGGATACTTTGTGGACGCGATAGCGAGCTGGTTTTGATGAATGTTGATGAATTTATTGTGAGTGTTATTAATAACTTTAAATGATGAACTTTTAAATAAATATCAAGAAAAATCTTTCATTTACCGATAATTCTTGTCAACCTCCTGGACAAATTGGCTGCCATGGTAAATGTGGGCGTATTACGATGGCCATAGCTATTTTTATTCAATTACGTTACTGTATTTTATGTATAGGTTAATGGTCGAAAGTTTGTCAATAAGTCTAATAATGACCGTTGATGAGGACCGAAGGTCCGAGTTATACGGTCATTATTAGACGCATTGACAAACTTGAGATCCATTAACCAACTTAAAATACAGATTAACAAAAAAACAGCTCAATAAAAACTCACTAGAGTTTTATTTACAAACAAACCTGAAATCAAAACGTTTAAGCCCTTTAGTTATGGAAGACAATCCCTGCCATAATTAATCATTCTTAATGCTTAATTCGGTGTTAAACATTAGTACAGTAACATCATCATTTGTACGCTTAATTTGACATTTGTTCGCTAAATTCATAATTTGTTGTTAAAAATTTATCATTCGAATAAAGAATATTACTGAACAAATTAACGATTTAGCCGAACTAATATTGTCCACTTCATAACGCCGAATGAAGTTTACCGAACAAATGTTGAAAAACATTTCTCGCATTTCATGAGAACGATATCATTATGACGACAAGTGGCGCTGCTCAATTTTAGTTAGGGCTTCGTTCCTATTTGTTTCGCCAATTTTTATGGCCGGCCAGTGGCTGTGTACAAAGTAAAGAATCTTATTATGAATTCCAATTTTATGATAAAAAGCGAAGTTTTTAATCAAACTCTTGGTTCTCTTTATTCGTTGGAATGTGAGATTTTGAGATATATATGGTGCCTATACCAGGAAATGTTTTGAAAAATGACCAATTTTTTGTACAGTCCACAGTGATGGTGGTGGGACAGATATTTTGATGGAATTGGCAAAATCCCAGCTACATGGTTTCTTCACACCTTTTCGAAGATATCGAAAATTCCAATATAAAAGTATTTTCATGACAAGCTTAGTTACTGGCCAGTTCGAGACGAAGACTCGTCATGGCCAATCTTAGAAAAATAGCCAATTTTTGAATAGTCCACTCTGATGGTGGTGGGCTATGTTTTGATGGAATTGGCAGAATCTTCAATTGGCCAAGAAGAGTTTTCATCACTGACTGGCCAGTCACTACGTTTGGCATGAAAATACCATTACATTGGAATTATTTGATTTATTCCCAGGTCTGAAGGCACCGTGTGGTTAGGATTCTGCCAATTCCATCAAAATTTATGCCCGACCACCATCACCGTGGCCTGTTAAAAAATTGTCCATTTTTCAAAATGCCAAATTTAGCGACTGGCCAGTCAGTGATAAAGACTCTTCATGGCAATTTTTTGGAAAAATGACCTTTGTTTGAAAACTCCACGCTGATGGTGATGGGGAATAAATTTTGAATTGGCAGAATCCCAACCAAATAGTGGCTTCTGACCTTTATGCCCCACCACCATCAGCGTGGACTGTTAAAAATTGACGACGAGCCATAACAAGTCTTCATCTTTATCTGGCCAGTAACTAAACTTGGCATGAAAATACTATTATATTGGAATTTAGATATATTCACACGTCTGAAGAAACCATGTAGCTGGGATTTTGCAAATTCCATCAAATTATCTGTCCCACCACCATCACTGTGGACTGTACAAAAATTTGCCATTTTGAAAACATTTCCTGGTATAGGCACCATATTTATCTCAAAATCTCACATTCCAATGAATAAAGAGAACCAAGAGTTTGATTAAAAACTTCGCTTTTTATCATAAAATTGGAATTCATAATAAGATTCTTTACTTTGTACACAGCCACTGGCCGGCCATAAAAATTGGCGAAACAAATAGGAACGAAGCCCTAACTAAAATTGAGCAGCGCCACTTGTCGTCATAATGATATCGTTCTCATGAAATGCGAGAAATGTTTTTCAACATTTGTTCGGTAAACTTCATTCGGCGTTATGAAGTGGGCAATATTAGTTCGGCTAAATCGTTAATTTGTTCAGTAATATTCTTTATGCGAATGATAAATTTTTAACAACAAATTATGAATTTAGCGAACAAATGTCAAATTAAGCGTACAAATGATGATGTTACTGTACTAATGTTTAACACCGAATTAAGCATTAAGAATGATTAATTATGGCAGGGATTGTCTTCCATATTTAGCACAAGAATCATCCATATTCAGACTATGTGTCAATAACAATGAACCAACCAATATGGCAGCACCTGGTGTTTCGAAAAAAAGTTTCATTGTTTGATTCTTTAATACATATATAAATCAAAAGTAAAGATGTTCTAATGAATGGGAAAACTTTGTCAGTTTGTCTAATAATTCCCGAAATAACTCATAATCGGCCTAATTACGTTGGAAATACCTAGCTAACATCTACCAGAACTATCCATAAAACACAGATGGACCTTCCTGTGAATGCACGAAATAACAATGAAAAAACGCCTAATTTATCAATTGGTAAGCTTATTTGACAAGATTTGAAATACAACTTTAATCGATGCTGACAGATTTCGCCCTAATGCATAATTAATTATCTTTTTCATTTGAAAGTAAGGATTTGAAGATAAACTTTAAGTTTTAATTGGACGTAACATTGAACACTAAACATTTTGAAACCTGAATTAGTTCTCTGAATAAAGTATGAGTGAATTTAATGTGAGTAGTTGTCAAGACTAATCACCATTCGTTATGGGCAAGTGGCTAATATTTAGAGTCCAATATTGACTTTAATATTGGACTCTTGGCCACTTGCCAGTACCAATATGTTGGATATTGGTACGCAAAAAACAAAGGGTGACATCACATCTGTATTTTAAAAAAACTTATTTATGGACCTAAAGAACCCAGGTATGTTAAAATATAGTGTTGCTGCAATCATAATAAGATGTTGATTATTTATATTTTATGTAGTCGAATAATCTGTTTTTCATTGCCTGTGACACAACGAATGTCAAGTGGAAATGACCACTATGGTTGAAAACCTACAGTAACTATTCTAATGTGCCATATGATTGAAATAAACTGTACTATTATAAGTCTTATTAGTTAATTTTAAAAGTGTTTTGTAAAGATAGTGCAGTTCGAGTCAAATGAATCGGCATAAAACCCCCTTCTTCGTGATATTATCATGCAGTCGATCAGCTCTGTTAGTAAATATAGTACTTATATGTCCGCCATTCAGCTTCGATTCGAAATCATTTAGCTTCATTTCGTATTATTTCGTTTTTATGACAGCTGCAATATATGGTTAGTGGAGTTTATATAACTTAAAATATCCCTACAGTGTTCTGTTGCTATGTTGGCATCCATGTGCGACTTGCTCTCGTGTTCCCTCTGTGACAAACCTAGGTAGATTCCTAAAGAAAATTGTACACTGCCACCATAGATATGTGTCATGTAATTTAGTCCTCTATCTGTAGATTTTAATTATATCTACCAGCAGTTTCCTTAATAGATATCCTTCTGTCGAGTTAAAACCACTGTTTATATTGTTTTCAATGGTCTGAAATTTCAATGGACCTATTAGAGACCACAGATAATTACATTTACAGTCATATTTTTTAGTTATCTGTAAGTAAAGAACAACCTAGAATAATGTAGCTTATAATTTGTTTGATAAATGTAAATTCTTTTCACTGTCATTTCATCTTACTATTCATTACATAGCCTTTAGACAAAACATCTGTGTATTTAATTGTATCTGTAATATAATATAGTGTATCTAAAACGAAATAACCTACAGATCAGAAGACTATTTCACTCGGCAATATTTTAATGACATTGAGCTGTTTCTCGGTATAATTGTGTTGTTTGTGAGATATTGAATTTTTCCTATAGGCTATAGTATTTCAACCTTACTTTACTTCATTACATCTCATCATTTATTTTATTCTAACAAATTATTCGTTGGTCTTTCATTTCCTCGGAACTGATCAGTTGTGGAGGAAATCGTTACTAGTATCGACAACTTTTAATCATTTTCAACCTACGACCTCCTTTGAAGGGTATAAATGTCTACCCTTGAGGATTCTATCTCTTATTATATTTAACAACGGGTAAATGACCTGTCAATTTTGTTGCCTGAAATCTGGTTATTTGCTAAATTCTTTGCTTAAGTGACAGAGAACGGAAATTAGTATTTGTAAATAGCTTAACAACGCAAATTTCTGTTAAGGCTTTATATTATCGTTCAAATAGTGGAATATTATAACATATTAACTGCTACATTTAGACAGTTGTCTTTGCTTCCGTCTATAATATTGATCATCGGTGGTGTTTCATATATGAATCTAAAAGATAAAACCCAATCGTAGATATTCTCGAGTTAGTGAATACTGAAAACATCTGAATTAATTTCTTTCCACTAAGATTTCATTTTATGTATCGTATTTCTAATATGCATAAATCGAATTGACAATAGCTTCCTTCTTTCCAGATCGATGAATAGAATCACGAATTTGTTTATACTAAACCTCTATCTATCCAAGTGGAAATTTACCTAATTATAATGAACTTGATATCAGTTAATCAGATTTGTAGCGGAAAGTTGAAAATTAATCATGTTATACATTATACTGACGATTATTAGTTTCTTTCTAAGCGTGTTCTCGTATTTTTCACGCGATTTGTCCCTTTTTATAACCATTCTGTTTAAAAATAGATGTAAAAGTTTTGGGGATTTTGTTCAAGATTAACTTACATGTAAAGTCAATATAGAATATTGTTGTTAGGTTAGTATAAGTCTTGAAAATATCCTGTAAAAACGCCAATCTCGTACACAGAAAGGCTTTGTTTCTTAAAATTGGTACTCGCTATGTCTTCTTGAAAAAAACGAATGGATCAAAAATTTAAACATGTTCCATTGCTTAACGATCAGAATATCGACAAAGCACATGTAATTTCGGCGAATACAACAGATAAGTTTCCCTTTAACCGTATATATTTATCATACAACAATACATTTCTCAAATTCTCAAGCACCCTTGGAGGCATAAGCCGCCCATTGAGTACCTCTTGTATGGAACCAAGACATGAGGTTAAAATATCACTGAAATTAACAAATTATGCATTAGATTTAGATTGTATCTGATTATAATAAGATTCTTTATAGAGAATACACATCTTAATAACATAGTAACTATGTTATTAAAATGAAACTTACACTCACTTAAATCATAATCATATAGCCAAGGAGAGTCCAGATAACATAGATTACACATACCAAACGACGGCGTCGTTGTGGTATAATAAATCGTAATAAACATACGTGTACATGTATCTATATTTTCTTTGTTAAAATTAAATATACCTTTCTCGCGTTTAATATTAGTATAAATATTATTTTAAGTAATAGCACATACCTCTCATGTTTCATCTCATGAGTTCATTTCTAGGAATAACGAACATAGCTTGATACTATTTTACAACTACAATACCAGTATGTTATATACCTGTTATTCGGTCTGTTTTCTTCGGTGCTCTAATGTTGGTAGGCCTAGGTGTTTTAGTCGTTCAGGGTATGGTAGTTGTTTTATTGTTGGGATGATCTTTGTTGCTCTTCTTTGAACGTTTTCTATAAGTTGGATATCTTTCTTTATATGTGGACGCCAAACTGCAACTGCATATTCTAAGATTGGTCTAATAAGTGTCTTGTATAGTGGAATGAAGGTATATACAGGGTCTATATAGCTTCTTGTCATCTGCAAATAATTTAATTACTGATTGTACTGCTTCTGGAATGTCATTGATGTATATGAGGAACAGAACACTACCTTGGGGGACACCAATCTGAACGTTTGTCCATGGTGAATAGGTAGAGTTAAGGTATAACTCTCTGTTTTCGCCCAGTTAGAAACATTTCAATCCACTTTAATATGTGCCCTTCAATGCCAAGTGCTTTTATTTTTGACGTTGGTGAGGAACTTTATCAAATGCTTTATGTCGATAGGAATATTTTCATCAGTGGCATTAGTCAGGTAGTCTTATACTTCTAGCAGTTGTAAACTTGTTGAGCGGCCAAGTCTGAACCCGTATTGTTCATTATGTAGTAACTCATTTGTTTCTAAATGGTTCATTATTGCATCTCGAAGTATGGATGCCAGAGTAACACAATGATGCTGGTTAGGCTTATTGGTCTGTAATTAGAAGCTTTCTTCTTGCAACCTTTCTTAAACAATGGTATGACATTTGCTTCCTTCCAACAATCTGGTAAAGTCGCTTAATCTATGGAGGACTGGAATATTGTAGTTAGTGGTTCTGATATTGATTGGCTAAGTTCCTGTAAGATTGTCGGGTCCGGGAGATTTGGTTGTGTTGAGGTTAAGTAACTTGTTAAGTACATTTTCTTTTAGGATGGTCAATGAGTTGAGTTTTGTAGTAGGATATGGTATATGTACGCTGGGTATGTTGGTGAAATTTTCTTCTGTGAAAACACTGGCACAAAATCTATTGAGTTCTGTGGCTTTGTCCAAGTCTTCTGTCAATAGCAGTCCTTCGATTGTTAAAAGGTTCTTGATAGGATTCTTTGCTTTGGTAGTGGAGTGGATGTAACGCCAAAAACCTTTAGGATTATCTTTTATGTCACATGCAAGTTTCTTTTCATAGTCTTTGTGTGCCTTGTATTGTAGTAAAGTGGCATGGTTTCGTGAGGTTCTGTAGGCTTCGTAATTCAATGGTGACTTGTTTTTGATGTAGATATTCCATCGTTTTCGCTTATTTTTAACAGAGTCAATAGTAAACCAGAGCTGTTTGTGTTTTCTTTTACTGTTTGGTCTTGTTGTTGGTATGTAGTTTTCAATTCAATTGTCAATTATCTCTTTGAATGTATTCCGTGCATCTGGTGTTGTTTTTTAGCTTAATACATCACTCCAGTTTATTGTATGAAGATGTTTTCTAAATGCTGCGTAATCTCCCTTGTAGTACTTAAAGTGAGGTTTATCAGCTGTATCTTTTTTTTTTCCAATTTCAGTGGAAACAAGAAGACTAACATGGTTACTTTTCCCGATAGGTGGTAAAATCGTTTGGTTGTGATAGAAAATTCATCTTTGGTGAATATCAGATCAAGAGTAGACGGCCTGTCTGTATGTCTTATACGAGTGGGTTCTGTGACGTGCTGAATGAAAAAGAGGTCTTGGATATTCTTAAGAAATTTGTATGTGCATGAGTCTGGGTTTGTGTTTGTTGATTCTGTTTCCCATTGGATAGCCTTGTAGTTAAAATCTCCGACTATTATCAGGTTACTGTATCTGTCACATTCCGTTGTTGAGGTTTGAGTTGTTTTGAATGTTGCTTGAAGGACTCTTATAGATGCATCCAATAAGTAATTTCTCATAGTTAATGGTTGGTATGGTGCACCAGATCATTTCTTCGAATGCCATGTTGGATAGGTTTTCTTCTTTTTCTGATGATAATTCAGATCTGATGTAAATAAGGCCTTTATTTCTTCTAGATCTCCAACATTATATTTTGGTAGAATTTCTGTAATGGCTATGATGCTTGGAGATTTTTCTGCAATTACTAGGTCCAATTCTTTTCTTTTGTTGAGTAAACTATTTACATTACTATACAAAATATGTACATCTTTGGTAACTGGTACTTCTTTATTTACATTGTTGGGGAGGGGGTTAAAACTATCATGCTATCATGTAGAAGTAAGTCGTTTGTAGTAGACTGGCTGTATATCATGGTTTCTTCCTCTCTAGGCATTGTCTGGTTTCCAAGAATATATGCATTCACATATTTATATTGGGTTTCTTCATTTTCTCGGGCCATGTTCTTGTTTCGGTTTCTTGGTGGCAACTTTGAATAGACTGGTGTGCTGGTTTGGCTATTTAGTGATCTTGCTAATTCTCTGTCAAAGTTAACTTACCTTGGTGTTACATCCAGTATTGATGTGTGTTGGTATGAGTTGGTTGTAGTATTTTAGGTTGTAATGGTCTGTGGTCAGGTTGTTGGGGTACTGGTCTGTTCTTGTCAGCTGTAGATAATACTATTTTACCTCCCTTTATTTCAATATTTTCACCATTCTCTCTTCTTCTTATCATTTCCGTTTTCGGTTTTTTGTATTTGTCCCTTTGCCTTGGATTATTGACTTTGGTAATTACTAGATCTTTGAATTCTTTGTGTCCAACTAGGACGTCTCTGTTTGTCCTGTATCCACTGAAGATTTTTCGTCGATCAGATTTGTCACTGAGGATGATTTTCGTAGGCCTATTTTGATTTGGGGCTAGTTGAGGGCTCAGAAATATCAGCATCACTGATGTTCATGATCCTCCTTATCTGCTTGATGTCGTCTGATTTCCTTCGTTCACTATCTCTGGATTGGGATTCTGAAAGGTTGAACATCATTATATTATATTCACGCTTTCTCTGCTTCTCTATCTCTTGCACTTCATCATATATTATTTTGTTGATATTCTCTTTGAAATCCTCTTTAACGTCCGACAAAACATCATCTTTCATGCTTTTTATTTCAGTTTTTATTTGGATTGGTATTTCTAATTTGATTCTGTCGATGTTTTCCTCCACTAATTAAGACGCTCTTTATTATCAATTTGTTCCAGGCTAGCACACATTCTACTGAATCGTGGAAAGTTCTTTTTGCATGCCTTACAGGTCCATACCATACTCGTGGCATCTCCTTCACGTATCAGATCAATCATTCAGAGGGATATATTTGAGCATTGGAGACAAAAATGTTGTTCACATACCTCACATCTGACATAACTTTCTTCATCCCTATCCAACTCAGAGTCACAAACAAGACATATGATTATGTCTTTACTTCTAACTCGAACTCTTTTCCTGTTATTACTATCAGTCATTTTCTTCATTTCTCCAATATTTGCTGAAGCCATTACTGTTGCTTGAAAGTCACTAAGTAATAGAACCAAAACAACCAGTAGGCTATAGCGAAGAAAGCCCTCACCTCAGATATGTTTTAGCATCGTTAGCAACTTGTGGCTTGTGGTCTTTACTGGAGATCTTTGTCTCAAGATGTCGTATTACTATCTACTTCAAATACCTTATCAAACCATCTATTATTATTACAAAATTTTGAAAATTTAATAATATTATTTAAGCAATGTTTTGGGGAAATTTAGAAAAGATATCGAAGACAATTTTTATAAACCCGCCATCACCGCGCATGCGCAATCAATTGTCCACGTTCATGTATGATCACGTTACTCATAGTTCAAACGACTAAGATCACTCTACGTTGTGGTGTAATGAACTCACTTTCTGTTTTTAAACTTGGCAATAATACATTTATATATTACAATTATGTTGTATCACCTTATGGGCTAATGAAGACATACAATGCCATACAGTGTGCAATGAAGACATACAATGCCAGGACAACGGCATTAACCTACATTTTTTTTGCAATTTTCAAGCTGAAAAATCCGAAAGATCATCTCGACCTTGCCTTGGATAGAAAGAAAAAAAAAAAAAAAAAAAAAAAAAAAAACAACAACTATATTTTACAAGGATAACAACTTGGGATATCAAGTCAGCCGTGACAGGGATCCTTTCTACCAGCTGGTCCTTGGCCAAATCTCTTGGCATTGATCTTTCGAACTTTCACACACCTTGGCCCTCAGGTTGGCGAGCAAGCGTCTAACAAAGATCTCAATTCTTGTTTTCAGTTTTTGGTACATAATGTAAATAATATTTTTTTCGGATGGTTGCCTAGAATACCGTTATCATGCATTTATGGAAATATTTAATAGTTTTTATGGCAATTTAAGATTTACTGTGAGGCAATAGGCGGAGGCAAGATAATTTTAAAGCGATTTAATACAAAAATGTCCTTAATTGAAAAGAAATCAAGAATTCTAAGCAATATATCTTCATTTAGTCAATAAAAAATGACACATATCAAATAAAATACTTGAGATAAATCTTACTAAACTATCAATAATACAGGAAGATAAGAATAATCAATTACTATTTCATTTGACCGTTTTTATCATTAAAATCCTCTTCAAATGACATAAAATCAATCTAACGTATTCTATGAATAAAACCAAAGTATTTTTTTCAAGTGGAAGAAATTATTTTTAATACATGAAGGAATAACTGAATCATTTAATTACAGATGACGCTATCAACTCTTTTGGGTATTTTCAAGAACCGTCCTGGAAAAGATAGTAATAATAGAGATTTGAAACGTTATTATAACTTCTACTCGCTCCGTCCAATGATTTATACCACTTAGCATCACAAACCCTTTTTAGATTGCATAAAGCGTGGTACGAGGGCGTTTGATTTTGAGTTGACATTTTTAAGATAGGCTACTCTTCCTCGCTCTCTCTATACGATCTTGCCTGCAAACGATATGAGGCTACATTTCCCAGTCGGTAAAATATATATTATTAAAATGTGACAGGAATGTTTGCCGAACACAGAAGGTGCATATCTGTGACATCAATATATTCCAGCCTTCAAAAGTGACAAATGACCTCTGTCATGCCTCAGTGGCATCATAAAGCAAAAGTGGCCGAAAGTGGCCCTTTTTCAGATTTTTGCATGACAGCTTCATATTTATAAACTACAGCTGTCTCAATGCCGGAATCTACGCCATTTTCAGATGTTGGCCAGTGAGTGCTCATCTTATTCTACGACTACCAATAAATTCAGTGTTGAGTTCGTTATATTGGCTTAGTTATTTGTGCATACTTCCAGTATGTCTAGCACTCTGAAACGAACTATTTGAAAAGCTTTTTATGTAGCAGGAATGTTTTTAGGAATGGAGTAGTTTTCTCCCCTTAAATAATATCTTTGCTCTAGCATACAAGACTCTGAAGTATAAAACATTTAACCTTGTGACAAATTGTGTACCTCACCGCACCTTAGCAATACTAAACACATGTTTTTTATGGCATAGGCTTAAACGAACGGTGGTCCGTATACGACATCATTTAAGTTTTTAATTTTGAATTTAGAAAACTGAAATATAATTAAAAATCTGGAATATAATTGTTTAAAAATATGATCTTCAAAACCTTGTGTATTCTATCGTTTGGGACTTCCCATATCTCTTTGAAAATATAAACATCCAAAATCAGTATATGATGCTAGTTTTTAAATTTTATAGATGAAGAATGGATGAGGATACACTATCATACTAGTGTATAAGTTCTGACAAACCTTGCGGGTAGGACAAAAATTGTTATCGATGTATGAAAGGTTGTGGAGAAGGCATTGGCAATATTGACATTAAAACCAGATAGCATTGAATTTGTAAAATCTGTAAGCTTATTATTTAGTTATTTTAAGATGTTCCAAAGATTAAAAGTGTCATAGCCATTGGATCTATATAAAAAAGACAATTCGACCAATGTGTTCCACAGTTAGCCTTCTTTTTTTTCATGGTCAAGTGTTTTTTAACGTAAAAAGATTTTATTTAAGAATATACTCACTACTCTTATGAAGCTGAAACTCAATTTTACTTAAAGATAGCTTCCAGGCAGGGTAACATACGTCCACTGGCAGCATTGAATTTGAATAATAAATTGAGCAATAACTCTAAAAACATTTATTGAATATTTTTTCAATGCCAATGCTCGCACCAAATTTCATCAAAATGCTTTGAGGAATTGTAGATTCTTTTGCATCCAATATTAATAAGCAAATTTACTAAGTCAAGGGCAATAACTAAAAAAAATCGTGAAATTCAAACTTTACTACTGTCTTTTCAATTCTAATCCTTACACCAAGTTTCATCAAAATCCTTCGAAAATTGAAGCTACTTATTGCAAACACAATAGAATTTTGATGTCAAGGGTAAAAACTCAAAATCGTTCATTGAATAATTGTCAAATTCAAATTTGCCTGAGGTCTAATCAATTCCAATGTTCACACCAAGTTTCATCAAAAACCTTTGAAAATTGTAGGTTTTATTGCATCAACAATAACATTTTGACAAGATTATACTAAGTCAAGGGCAATAACTCAAAACCTTTTCATCAAAAAAATTGTCAAATTCGGACTTGACCTCCGTCTTATCAATCCAATGCTCATACCAAGTGTCATTAAAATTCATTGACAATTGTAGTCTCTATTGTACCTACAATAAAATTTTGATGCAATTTTACTTAGTCAAGGCAATAACTAAATAACTGTTCATCGAAAAATCTTCAAATTCGAACTTTACCACCGTCTTATGGAAGCCGGTTGCGTCCATTCAATTTCTCGTGTTCTCGCCTTTGTTTAGAGGGCGAGAATGCGAGAACGCGAGAAAGCGAGAAAGCGAGAACGCGAGAAAGCGAGGGACGAGAACGCGAGAAAGCGACAACACGAGAAAACAGCGCGAGAACGCGAGAAAAAGAGGGCGATAAAGCGAGAAAAAATACCCTCGTGTTCTCGCGTTCTCGCCTTTGTAAATTTTAATAACAGAGTGCTTTTCCTCGCATTCTCGCGTTCTCGACCTTCATTTTCCTCGCGTTGTCGTGTTCTCGCGTTGTCGCTTCCTCGCGTTCTCGCGTTCTCGCCCTCCGGTTTCTCGACAATCGATTATTACGCATGCGTATCACGTGTTTTGTTTACGGGTTTTGTTTATGATGGCACAAAGATACACTTCTCTTTCGGAGTGTTGCAAAATTTCCGGAATTTTCAAATGAAATTTCCAGGAAACTTTCAGGAATTTTTGGGAATATTGGGAAAAATTCGAGATTCAGAAAATCGTATTTGTCTCTTTTTGTATAAAACAAAACAATTGTGATTTATAAAGTCTTTTTATATAGTACACATTAAAGGTCTATGAGGTGACATATTGTTTGAATGTTGGCAAAAAGAAATGCAAAACACAAAGTTTTTTTGTCATATTTTTTGCTTTGAACATTTCTACCGTAAAAAAGTTAAGTCTAACTTCAGTTGCCAAAATAAATCTACCATAATCATTGCTTCTATAGTTTGCTTAATATATGATGATTATAATTTTGACTACTAAGATAATGTCTGGCTCGATTTCATTTTAAGCACATCAACATTTATGTACTGCTATGGCATTATGCTAAAAATGGTGCAAAATAAAATTAAAAATGAATAATGATAACAACTAAAGCAATTTAACACAATCACGTTGAAAAAAGAATTGGTAATTTGGTAAATAACTAAAATATTACAAAAATCAAACGAGCCGATCAAGTGTAGAATAATTAAACAAATTTAGTCAATAATTTCCACGTGAGATGTTTCAACCTCACCATCACTAAACTGGGATTCCTCAGAAAACTATCAGAGTTGGCTTCGAACAGTCCAAGGTTAACTTTAATAGAAACAAGCATTTGTCATTTGTTATAGTTTGGTGGGAGCCTTGGCGTGAATATTGCCGAATAAGGAAAAGTTGCGTTAAGATGAGGCCGAACTGAGAGGAGTTTGTAGAAGATTTGTATACAGCCTCGGTTCCACATAGGCCTTTCCACCAGGTTTTGCAGACGCCCATACCCCTTCTCGTTTCCAAAGGCACCGAACTTCACATGGCTGTCCATTACTTTGTCCAGAAAATAAAATGCTGTCAAATAACTATTATAATTAAAAAAAAAATTCAATATTTCCAAAATTTCCCAGCCCTTGAAAGTTTCCGAAAATTACCAGGTAAATTTCCGAAATTACCGGAAAGTTCCCCAGCCTTTGCAGCACTAGCGTATCCTTTATTTAAATTTTATCATTCATTTGTTAACTTTAAGGGTTATGAAACTTTTATTTTTATATAGCATTAAATGGGAAACCGGAACGCGAGAACGCGAGAAAGCGAGAACGCGAGAAAACGAGAAAGCGAGAAAGCGAGAACGCGAGGAAACTTTCATTTTTAGAAAAAAAAAGTTCAAATTACAGACACGAGACAGCGAGAACGCGAGAAAGCGAGAACGCGAGAAAGCGAGAACGCGAGGAAAATGAAGGTCGAGAACGCGAGAATGCGAGGAAAAGCACTCTGTTATTAAAATTTACCGTATCCGACTTCCATACCGTCTTATCAATTCCAATGCTCACACCATGTCTCATTAAAATCAATTGAAAATTGTAGCTTCTATTGTGTCTACAACAAATATAGAGGCAAGGGCCATAACTCAAAAACCGTTCATCGAAAAATCGTCAAAATCATATTCATGTTGGCGTATAATAATATTGTGCTTACACAAAAGAGCAATTACAAAGCAAACGACTTTCTTAAAAAAAAGTCATTTAGCCAATATATCTTTTTGAGTTTGGTCCTTGTCAATATTCAAAAAATATTCAAATGAATTTGTTCAGACCTGTTAATAAACAGACATCTACATCGATCTATTAAACAATTGTTTAAGTTTTATGTTTAAAATCAATCATCCAAATAACTGTTTCCAATGTCTAAAACAGGTATGCAGGTATCTTCTATCATCGTTGTCGTTTATTGTAGATTCGCACAAAAGATTCATAAACATCTACAATGGCAGTCATAGACCGAAACAAGCTTCTGCTTCTTATCCAACCTATTTTGACTGAAGTAGAGATAAAAAAAAAATAATAACCTCTCATTCTATTTCTCGGACAAGCCTAAAACAGGAATATTCGATAGGATGGATACATGTATTCTTTTGATCCAGTCATACCATTATTATAGCAGGTCACAGGCTCGTGGGATGCTAACAAAACAAAAGAAGCAGTGATGACCAACAATTCTTTATATACATACATGCATGCATAAATTAGTTATCAGAGGCTGGAATAGTCATTCAAAATGGTTAACATCTATGTCCGTGCGTTATTTCCAGGTAAGAACCAGGTTTCCTTTGTGGGAGCCATTGCCTTATGGTAATATAAATATTTGTTTTAATAAAATGCTATTATTGCTTGCATCTAATATTCAAGATACGCTCAATACAAATGATTGTAGCATAGATCGAATGAAATTAATAAACGGTTCAATTTCAAGTTTTAAAGAGCTTTAGAAATCGAAATAAATGGCCTAAAGCAGTTCGGCTTTTCGATCGTTTAGAACCATGGTGGTTTTCAAATATGAGTTGACTTGGCCTTTGGTTTAAGTGACTTGTGGTGGATTTTTAAAATACTGGAACTCACTGGAAACGTCTTGTAAACACTGGATCGTATGGAAACAGAATGACTGGAACACTGGAACGACTGGAACACTGGATGAATGAATTGAACCAATGAATAAATTTGAACAATTTTAGGGAGCACATTGTCTCTTACAAGGTTGAAAAGGACAAAATATCGTTGTGGGTGTGACGAAAGCGGTTCGTTAGTCCTGAGACAAAAAAAAAAAATTATCCTGGTCTAAAACGGCATCAAATTATGTAATGTTATTTCTGGATTCTGGATATTAGACAAGAATTATAGACTCCCAATTATAATAGATGACACTCTGGTAAGTTTAAAAGTGTATATATTTAACTAATTAGAAAGATATAATACAAGTACTACATATAAAGGCTAAAACCAAACTGAAGAAAATACAATTAAGAATCCCATATCATCCCCCAACCATATTTGGTAATGTATATCTTAGATTCCAAGGTATACCAGCGCGTTTCCAATGACTACTAAAAATGCCTAGCCAGTGGTCAGTATTATTTTGACCATCTGTACTATTGTATTTAGGAATACCCTGAACGCGTGCTGAGTATATCAAAGAAATCTAAGACTGATACATATACCAATACATGAATAAACAAGAATATACTATTATACCTTAACAAAGACACGATGACATGAACATCAGTCTGGTAACGAATTTGAAAGAAAAGAGCAACATTTCAACTTACACATAATCTGATGAAGGGAATTTGACGACGGAATTGGACAATTAATGTCGGAGATTGAAGAAGCACTGGGGAAGAGAGAGGCTTCCAGGCAAAACTTATCTTATGGGACTCGTCTAGTAGAAAACAATTATTTCAGTATTAGTTTGGAAGTTTGCACGCAGATAAAACAAGAAAAAAAACTGATAACAAAATCAGGAGAATTTAGAAGATGTTAAAACTGTGAAACACCAAAGCACCTTCAGGGTAACATTATATTCCTCACTGGATTAAACGTTATCGAGCCCCAAAATTATGGATTCCCATAATCATCTCGTACTCCAATTGCACGCTCGTTAATATTTATCCCAAAAATCATTGAATTGCCTAATGTCGTTGCTTGACTATAGATGTATACACTTACTAATTTACTCTGTCAAACCTAACAGTGGGGGGTTGATTGATATACAGCTTTTGAAAATCCTTTTTTTTAATTATTATTTACAACCCATGTGGCATATATATTGTATGTAAATATCGTGTATAAATTGTTTATTTAATGTTTAAAGGATTCCACGTTTGATTTCTTGAGACAAATTGATTTTCCTGTCAAATCAATAAATCAATTATGGCTATTGTTACATACGGGTTGATTCTTTTTTCGAGTCAACGATAAGGTGATTAGCAAGTCTTTATTGTGATTTAAAAATTAGAAAATTCTAAAACCTGAGAAGCCTGACCACCATTCTTGTTGAAAAAAATATATAAACCGAAAAATAATCACCAGCTCAGACATTGTTCCAGTTTTCGCTCCTTCAAATATTCTTTATTATAGACAAAATGACAATGATCATCTGAAAAGACAATAGACAGTCGCACGTTATAACTGGCATCCCATTCTCACATGTACAAGATTACCGATGTTGCGTGTGCAAAAGTAAAACAGTAGCCTACGAGAAAAAGCTGGTTTTTTTTGCGTTTCCAATATGTTTAAAAAGCCGGCTTTAAGGCTACCTTCTTTCGGCACCCTAACGAGAAAAGTGAGGTCGTGCCTAACGAGAAAGGGGAGGTCGAAAGCTCTGACTTCTCAGAATCCTAGGACTGTCGAATCCTATAAGAATTCGAAATCCGAAGGTGAGGTCGAAAACTTTGACTTCTCGGAATCCTAGGATTGTCGAATCCCGAGAATTAGAGGCAAAAAAATTCCGAAAGTTCCGAGTTTTCGACACCCCGTATACCATTTAAAAAAGTTTGTCTGAAAGACTCTCTCTTCCCAGTTCTTCTTCAATCTTTTATATTTCTTTTCTATATTAAATGTCCAATTCCGTCGTCAAATTTCCATCATCAGATTATGTGTAAGTTGATATGTTGTTATTTTCTTTCAAACTGTTACCAGACTGATGTTCATTTCATCATCTATTTGTCAAGAAAACCCTTTCAGCCTTCATTTTTTGAAAATACCACAAGTCCCTTAAACCAAATGCCAGATCAACCCAAATTTGAAAACAACCATGGTTCTAAAACTTTCGAAAGGCCGAACTGCTTTAGGCCATAATACTTTCGATTTCAAAAGCTCTTTACAACTTAAAATTGAATATTAGATGGAAGCAATATTTATACTACCATAAGGCATTGGCTCCGACAAACAGAACCTGGTTCTTACCAGGAAATAACGCACGGACATAGATGTTAACCATTTTGAATGAGCGCAATTTGAAATGGCGACTGAGCGATTGAAATTTTGGAGAAAAAAACTTTGACGCAGCCATAGACGTGGCATGAGTGGTGTAGGGGTTAAGTGGATTCGAGGTATGTAAATACGTTTAAAACTCCCGCACCCGCAGAGGTGCGGAAAATCCCAAATTTTAGGTGCCTAGTTTTTCTGACTCTTCCCCAGCCATATCTGTCCAAATGGCTATCAGAGGCTGGGAATAGAGTCAGCAAGTTTCTGTCTAAACCGGAGCGAACGTCTTCTCTGGGTCTTGACTAAGAGTAAAAGTAAATCAAAACCAGTTTTCTTTAACTTTATTAATCGGCTTGTTTTTACAGGCATTTATCTTTACTTCATAACCACGTTTCCAAGCCATATTAAATTGCCTTATTGTCGTAAAAACTGAAATCATAACATATATATTCATCTTGACCGACTAATACAAATAATAATGATTGAAAGGGTACTTAATTTCATAGGGGATACCGAATTTCACAGGCAAATATTATAACGAGGTCTATGGCTTACGTTAGGCCTCACTTAAGAAAGAAAGGAACGAATTTGGGTAGACACCGCCTGAACAGCAATTCAGCGAGAAAATTGAACTTCACATACAAAATAATGCAGAGCGTGACAGCATATAAAAATACATGGAATATACAGAAAAATAACTTAAAGAAATGATTCAGTGATTTACCTCGATAGTAACTTTGGTGAAATATCACGCTGTTACAATTTAAGTTGAACCCAATAGTAGGCCTACGAGAGAGATAAGTGGCCTGTGGTCGTCTGAAAAAGCAAATATTACGTCATCATCTTCACTCAATATTAAATAATTCTTTTTCACGTTTTATTTATCATGCATTGTACCACAAATAACAAAAATTCTGAGTTCTGATTGGTCCAAATACATGGGGTTTAATAGCAATTTGACATCATGTCTTTGCAATTTGGCGTATTAATTTCAGCGAACTAGTTACAAATCTTGTTAATGTTAATGATAAAAAGGATGTCTTCTTTTTCATTAAAAAAAACGAACTGGACCCAAGATGGCAGCTTCCACAACGATGTTTATATATCAAACGCTATTCTGATGGACCGAAACAAAGTAAGTCGAGAAGTCGAATGGTGAAATTGATATCTAAGTGTCTAGATATCGAGGACAGTAAAAAAACAAATAATTGGGTCATCTGATCCCAACATAATTAATGAATACAGTTTCAATCCTAAATGGGCGAACTTGATTAACGAAACCACACCATTCACGTATACAAAACTGTAAACAAAGATAACAATTATGGCTTGCTTATTTACTTATACCATCGCTCTGTATATCCTGATATTACTAAGTAATGATTTAGAGAAAAATCCAGGTCCAGGGCCCAAAACTAGACAGACCACCTTAGATGGGGATGTTAGTATGATGGAAGTTCTGAAAGAGCTTAAGGACATGAGGTTGGAAGTGAAGGTGAATTTTGACAAACTTGGTAAGAAGATGGAACAACTAGAAGGTGAAATGGGTGCCATTGTAGAGGAGAATGTTAAGCTAAAGGACATTGTTCAAGCTTTGGAATCTAAAGTTGAATTATTGGACAGAGCAGCAAGGCGTAAAAACATTGTACTGTTCAATGTTGAGCAATCCAGAGATGAAACAAACGGACCAGAAGAAACAGTAAGAGAGATATTCAGAACCAAATTGAAACTTGACGAAGAAATTGATATTCAAAATGTCTACAGAATGCCCTCAACTAAGACAACTGTTTTAGTGTCTCTTGGTAAACCAACACAGAAACAACATATTCTAAGATCAGCTGAAAATCTTAGAGGCAGTAGGGTGTCTATTTCAGAAGACTATACTGACAAAACAAGATTAGTAAGAAAGAAGCTTGTACCATATTTCAAAAAGGCAAAAGAAGATGGAAAATTCTGCTCTATGAAATTCGATAAACTTCAGATTGAAAATGAGCTGTTTCGATTGAATGAAAGTTCCAATGAGCTTATTAAGATCAAAACCTTTAAACCACGACCCGAGATCGGTAACAGCAATAAAACCAACCAATAGCTCGTAGGCCAGGGCCCAGTAGAATTTGATGAAAAAGCGTTATCAGTCTTAGTGTGGAATATAGAAGGTTTAAATAGACAATCAGGTAAAAGTGAGTTTAAAGATATCATAGATAAACACGATGTTATATTACTAGTTGAAACCTGGATGTGTGAAAACGATGACATTAATTTCCAGGGCTATACTCAATTCCGTAAAACTCGACCGACATCTAGGGGGATTATCCGAAACTCTGGTGGTATACTTGCCCTCGTGAAATCAGATATATTAAAACGTTTTATAACACACCAAAGTGTATCAAAAAACATTCTGTGGCTCATTGTTCAGCTTGATATTAATGTACTAATTCTTGGTGTTGTGTACTTTTCTCCCCCAAACTCTTCCTCCTATTCAGATGAACCTATTTTTGATATTTTAGAAGATTAATGTTCTCAACTACGAAATAAGTATCCAGACTGTCATTTTATTATTCAGGGTGACCTGAATGCTCGTACAGGTTGTGCCACCGATATCATACCCAACGACGATCCTAAATACCTACCGATCGATGATGATCTTGACTACACTGCAGAATGGGATATCCCACGTAGATCACAAGATAAAACCATTGACAGTCGTTGTAAGCACCTGTTGGAATTTTGCAAGACCAATGCTCTAAGAATATGCAACGGACGACTACATTCCGACAAAAATTTAGGGAAAACAACATGCTTTGCAAATAATGGACAAAGCGTTGTCGACTATGTGCTATGTGATCAGGAGACTATGGCACTTTTTTGTCATTTTGATATCTTACCAGAAGTAGAACATACGCACATGCCTATTTCATACGGACTCAGAGTTGAGATGGATCGTGAATCAAACACAAATAGTTATTTCAGAAATCACAAACAGAGGCTAATCTGGGACGTAAATAAGCGCGAAGAATATGCACAAGGTTGGGAAAATCTTAGCACCGAAGTAGCAAAAATATACCAATGTGCTGATGTCCAGGAATGTTATAACGAATTCTCTCATTTATTGCATATAACTGGGAGATGTTTTAAATCAAAAACACCCACGTCTAATACATCGAGAGAAAATCATTGGTTCGATTCTGAATGTCAAACAGCACGCCTGGAAGCCAGAAGACACCTACGTAAGTTCCATATTTCAAACGCACCGTTGGGGGTGGGTTTCAAATGCCTACCGCCAACCGCTGCCAACCGGCCTACCGATAGCAAACAAAGGCGCCAAAATTGGTATTGTTAAATGTAAGGATCGTAGATTTTCATACAATAAAACGAAACTATTTAATTTGACGGAATTTTTGTTGACATCAAAATTATGGAATCAAAATTATCTTAAGAATGAAACGAAAAAAATAAATTTTTATTTTCGTGTTCAGCGATTTCTTTCTTTTTCCAAGTGTTGGAAGTGTGCTTCCAGTCTTGGTGAAGCGTTTTATCAACTAAATATACTGCTGATTTGGTTGGATTGACAGGAGGAACATTCACAGAATTATTATAGTCTACGTCAAGGATTAACTTTGAAAAAATTCTAAAAGTTGGAAGAAAGATTCCTTGGCCTTGTTGATCATCTATGATGCCGACGACGTTAAATAAATAAATTAAGGGAAGTAACTCTGAAACAACCTTCCTGTCGTGATCATTTTAAAAAGATTTAGGGGTACTTTTACGGTTAATTGTGCGTCCCATTTGAATACAAATTAGATTATTGCTTTTTTGGCATGGATTGTATCAGTTAATGTGAAGAAAAACATCGCTGAACACGAAAAGAAAATATTTATTTTTTTCGTTTCATTTTTAAAATAATTTTGATTCCATAATTTTGACGCCAACAAAAGTTCCGTCAAATTGAATAGTTTCGTTTTATTGTATGAAAATCTACGATCCTTAAATTTAACAATATCTATTTAGGCGCAATTTTTTCCTTCCGGTAGGCCGGTTGGCAGCGGTTGGCGGTAGGCTTTAGAAACCCACCCCACCGTTGGACAGGGAAGCATATTCCGACTCGAATAAATCTTACCAATTATTGTGTAAACAAAAGTCAGATAGTGCATTTAAAGCTTTTTGTGACCGTCTCAACAGCGCTTTGCGTTTACAAGATTGGAAACAGTTCTGGCATACCATCAAGCCGAACTCAGTTATGACTAAAAACAATATATCTGCCATGGGTTGGACTAATCACTACATTGGACACTTTCAAGGTATAGACAAATCTCCCGACTTTGAAGAATTGTATGAAGAGATCGACAGGTTTGTAAGTGAAAATCAAATAGATGCCAGTATTGAAGACAACTATGGTGGCCCATGGCTATCACTCAGTTTTTTCAACATGGCCCTACTTTATTTTCTAACTAATTCATTCTATTTATTAAATTATTTATAAATAACACAAAAAAAAGAATAAAATAAAATAATAGTAATTGAAAAAAAAAAGAATAAAATAAAATAAAAAGTAATTGAAAAAAAAAGAATAAAATAAAGTCAAAAGTAATAGAAAAAAAAATGAAAAAATTTAAAATGATTTTGAAATAATTTTGAAAGTAAAATGAATTAAAAGAAAACATTCTGAGACTAAAAGTAAAACTGATTTCTTTTAAAGATTTTTTTAAAACTATTTCATTCAAATATTATTTTAAAATTGAAATGAAAGTTAGGTGAATTTAAAATGATTTTAAAAGTGAAATAAATTAAATTAAAAAATCTGAAGAGCCTAGAGCTATCATAGTATACCATCATGCATTGTATGGTCGATGTGGATTGGAGACGATTTGACATAAAGGGAAATCACTCCGAAAATTTTGCCCACTGATTATCAATTCAATGAAAACTTTGACTGAAAAACAGATCTAGTGTTAATCATAGGCCTAATCAAAATCAACAATAAAAGGCTTTACCACAATCTAGGTTTATTATTAGGCTATGATGGCAGCTATGTCATGGGGCATAAATCCTGTAAGCTTATCTAGGTCTACAACATGATTTAAAGGGGTCTCATAAATAAATCTACCTAGCCTAGGTCTAGCTAGGTGACTGGAATCAGCTACAAACAAGAAACAACTAGAGTATGGCCAAGTCGCTGATTCCAGTTACCTGTGGGCTGTGGCTAGCCCTAACTTTTAACCTAACCTAAGCCCTGACCGGAGTCTGCGCTCAGCGGTTAGTGTAAAATTCCCAACGCCCAAAAGCGACCAACACCAGAAAGACGTTTGGATAATCAAAACTACTGGTAGGATAAAAAAAATTGGAATTTTCCGTGAAAGTAACGAGAAACGAAAAAAAGGAGATGTTTTATATAATATGATTTACTTTTTTTTATCGAATTTGTGTTATAATAATAAATGATGTCTGTGGGTTGTTTTGTCTTTAATAGCAATAGAATGAGAATTATAATATTAATAACAGCCAAGGTTCAAAGGTCACGTTCAGACCAACTCTCAAATAATGGGACCTTCAATTCAAATTCTAGACTAGTAAACAACTGACTGCTGCCTCCCAGGAAAATTATCAAAATATAATCATGTTTTTCCTCAAACTTAAAGAGACAAAAATCTTACCGTATCAATTTCGGAGTGATTTCCCTTTATGTCAAATCGTCCCCAATCCACATCGACCATACAATGCATGATGGTATACTGTGATAGCTCTAGGCTCTTCAGATTTTTTAATTTAATTTATTTCACTTTTAAAATCATTTTAAATTCACCTAACTTTCATTTCAATTTTAAAATACTATTTGAATGAAATAGATTAAAAAAATCTTTAAAAGAAATCAGTTTTACTTTTAGTCTCAGAATGTTTTCTTTTAATTTATTTTACTTTCAAAATTATTTCAAAATCATTTTAACTTGTTTCATTTTTTTTCTATTACTTTTGACTTTATTTTATTCTTTTTTTTTCAATTACTTTTTATTTTATTTTATTCTTTTTTTTTTAAATTACTATTATTTTATTTTATTCTTTTTTTTGCGTTATTTATAAATAATTTAATAAATAGAATGAATTAGTTAAAAAATAAAGTAGGGCCATGTTGAAAAAACTGAGTGATAGCCATGGGCCACCATAGACAACTCTTTAGATGCAACAATCACTAACAAAGAGATTGAAAAAGCAATACATGACATGCACAGTGGAAAGGCCCCGGTTTGGATGGCATAGAGTTATTTAAAAATGCACCACAAACTTGTGTTGATATTCTTGTGTTTCTTTACAACCTTATATTTAGAACCGGAGTATACCCGGAGGAGTGGACTATTGGTGTCATTGTTCCAATTTTCAAAAAAGGTAATCCGAACGACCCTTCTAACTATCGCCCGGTGACTCTTCTACAAGTTTCAGGAAAAATATCTGCAAAGATCCTGTGTGAGAGACTAACACAATGGGCAAAGAGAGAAGACGTGTTAGTAAGAGAACAGGCCGGGTTTAGGACCGGGTTTCAGACTATAGACAATATCTTTATCTTAGATACTGTCATTCACAAAATTGTTAGCTTGTGCCATGGTAGACTGTATTGTGGTCTTATTGACCTAAAGTCTGCCTTCGATTCCATATGCAGGAAAAGTCTGATGTACAAACTCTGGAATGGAAATATTCGGGGATATACATTTAGGTTGTTAAGAAATATGTATGAAAATGTTAAGGTTTTTGCAAGAGTCCAACTAGGTAGTACTGATATTTTTGAAACTTCATATGGTGTAAGACAAGGTTGCCAACTATCACCATTTTTGTTTTCCTTTTTTGTAAATGACATTGTTTCTGATTTGAGCAATGATGATCATAGGTGCATTACTATTAGTACAATAGAACTGTTTATATTATTGTTTGCCGACGACATTGTACTTTTCGATAGTACGGTTAAAGGCTCGATAAATTGACAAATTACTGTAAAAAATGGAGATTGGAAATTAACAGTAGTAAAAGTAAAATTATAGTTTTTAGGAAAGGTGGTAAATTGAGAAAATATGAGAAATTTTATCTTGATGGCACTGCCGTAGAAATAGTACCTTCTTAAAAATATTTGGGAGTCCAGCTGGCATCTTCTACCTCCTGGTACCAAGCTCAAAAGACTTTGGCTCAGCAAGCTACCAAAGCTGTCCGAATCCTAAGATCCAAAATCTCAAATTTCCACAAGTTACCAATCCTAACTCAATTACACATTTTCGATGCTAAAATTGTACCTATCTTATTGTACGGCAGCGAGGTGTGGGGATTCCACCCTTGTCCAGACATTAACCTAGTTCAGGATAAATTCCTTAAGTCAGTAATTAATCTAAGTCAGACAGCCCCAAATATTGTGGCACGGGGTGAGCTTGGCCGTTATTCTATGCATGTTAACTTGTATACTAGATTAATCAAATTATTGGATTAGAATCAATTGGATTAGTCAATCAAAAAGAAAACAGTTTATTATCTGTTATATATCAATATCAATATGATCTAACTGAAAAGAACATCGACTGTTGGGCACTTAAGGTTAAAAATTTGCTTAGTGCTTACGGGTTTGCTGATGTTTGGTACAGCCAATCAGTTGATAATTCTTTTAGTAAATTATTCAAACAGAGATGTATTGATATTGACAATCAGGTATGGCACGAAAAAGTACAAAAAGTGCCAAAATTAGACTTTTATTCAGGCTTTAAAGAAAGTGTCAGTAGAGAAGCCTATTTTGATATCAATGTTAATGTAGCCTATATCGTATATCTCTATGTAAGCTTAGGTGCTCAAACCACCCTTTATTGATTGAAAAGTGGAGACAACTCGGTTTAACAAGGTGCGAACGGCTTTGTCCTTTCTGTATAAGGCAGTGTGTAGAATCAGAATACCATTTTCTCCTCATTTGCCCTTTTTATGAAGAACTGAGGTCACAACTTATACCCAAACCTTATTATATATATCCATCCCAACAGAAGATGAATTTACTAATGTCAAACACAAATGCAACCATATTAAACAATTTGGCTAAATATGCATTTCTAGCAATGAAGAAGAGAACCAAATTTTTTTTGAGTCTTGAGAGCATAGGTTAATTGTCTTGTTTGTTTTGTTTGTATATTATATGTCTACCATATTGTATAATGGGCCTGTGGCCTTTATATTCGAAATAAACATCCATCCATTCGATAGCGCACGTGCAGTTTGTTGTTATGTGCGTCATACTGCACCTAACGTCATAAAAACCGAATAGCCCATGAGACCGCAAGCGGTCTCGGGATCTAATGATTCAAGCATGGTTAAATATCGAATAAACCCCCTCTAAATCTAAAACAGAAAGTGTTTATCTTCTAATTGACAGTCTTTAATTACAGTACAAAATGACGGTAATTACAGGTATAGCTGTTAAGGTAACTGTTAACGTGAATATGATTGACTGAAATATATAACAAAATACTTAAAGAACATTGGCGTTTTCTCCACGTGCTGCGTTTTGGCTAATCAAGACTAATATAAAAATTCTATAACGTTAGGTCACTAATTAATCTAGGCTAATTGCGAATCAAAGGCGTTCGATTCTCGATTCCACAGGCATTCGTAACAAAATTTCAAATTTTTTAACATATGTTCTTCTTTGGCGATTCTAGCACTTACAGTAAGAAATATCCGAAATCATTTATGTCGAAATTCATGACAATCTTTTATTTTGATTGAGAAAACCGCAATTTAAAGTGATTTCACACTCGGTCATAATATAACGGTAGTTCAGTGTTTTGATTTTGAATTTCTGAATACTGAATTAATTTTAAAATAAATTTGTCTCACGTGCGAATTAATTAATATATAGATTGATTGAAACCGTGGCAACAATTCCAAATAGGCTAACGGTGAATCTTACCAGTCATCGAGTCGATCTAACTCGAGCCTGAACATTCTGTCTGGGCGATTATCGGGCCTAGCACCATCTTCTTCGTCGTCATAGGACGCATCTGGTTTAATATGATCAAGCGCTTCAAAACAAAAACCCTCTTCAAATGGCTCATCATCCGAATTCTGGAATTCTTGAATTAATTCACTCGACCCACTTGAAAAGGACGTATTTTCATCGCTCGTTTCGGCCATTTTGGAACGTTTAGGCTTACAAGGTTGTTCTGGGTTATACGTCACTCGGTGACGTCAGAGCCTTAGTGAGCATTATTTTGTTTTAGTAATCGGAAATGTTATAAAAATACGTTCTTTATATATATCATGACAGAAATCCAGAATTTTGTTATTTTAAATGATTTTTGATATCATTTTCTACAAATCTACATGACAATTCTGAGAATTTTTAGTTACATGTCACAAATCCTTTAACTTTAAAAAGCTTTATTACTATGGAAGACCATGACAATCTAAATTCATAATTCTGTCCGCTATTTTTAAATATGTTTGATTTTTCAACATTTGATATGAAATTTCGGCATTTGTAGACTTCAATGAACATTTGTTTATTAATATCGACATTTGTACTCCCAAATGGATATTTGTACCGCGAAATCAGTAACTTGTCGGATTTAACAAATTTTGAAAAACAAATCTTGAAATACAAATCTCCAAAAACATTTCTTCAAATGCAAGTTCAGAAAATTAGTATACCATCATTATGACGTCAGGAGGCGCTGTTTGTCATTTGCCCTCCAGCCTCCTGACTATAAGTTGTAAAATCGAAATGTTGAAAAATCAAACATATTATTTAAAATAGCGGACAGAATTATGAATTTAGATAGACTGGGAAAAATACCAGATGGTCCCACAAGTCCTTAATTAACTCGTAATCAGGTTGGGTAGGCCTACTGCCATAAGTATGTACGTCAAGTCTCAAATGTAGTTCAAATGTCGTTGACCTTTGTTTTGATCATCCAGTCTGTTAATATGGTACATAACCGGACGATGTGGTTGTTAAGTATGCATGCATGCGTACCTGCCCACATTCCTTAATATTTTCCACAACAACAATATGTACCATTATGGTATTCCATTTATTATCTCTAGCGGAAGGCAATAACACGTTTAAATATCACTTTGTAAAATCATTATGAATTAATTTAAATAAGTTTCAACTCACTAATAATAAAAAGCAAAATCAATTCTTATACACCTTCATTCATATGACGTCATTTGGTCATATGAACCAACATGGAGTCTAAATTTAGCGTTTCAAAGCAGATCAGAGTCAAATGGATTCCACAAGCATTTCTACGTCCACTTAGGTCTTTTGAACTTGACAATACATGGATTATTCATTACAAACCCCATTTAATCAATTAGTAAGCTTACTTTGGCTCTAATTAATGAGAAAACCCATCTTTAAAGTTAAATAAATACGCAAGTCCTAGTTTACATTTCTTCGGCGAGAAATTTCAAATACATTAAAACGAAAATCTAACTTTTCTAACCTACTATGTAAGAAGACAATAAACAATAACATGAAAGTTTAAAGTTTAATTTTAGTTTATTTCATCAACGTGTTTAGTCATTATTGAAACCAATTCATTCTTACAGAGATGAATTTAGTCTCAACAAAACCTTCTATATTGAACGATTTCAATCAATAAGACGCTGCTTGAGTAATGATCTATTGGTGTCATGTTTCATTTGCTTGAAAACTTAGTAGAATAGAAATATATTCTGTGGTACACTGCTATGTTGTATTAAAATTGCGTACACGAAAGAAATGATGAGATTAAAAACTTGCTAAATCGAAAACTATTATGCATAGAAAAGGACTGTAAAAATCATCATGTGGTTCGAGATATTTTTATATCATATATTGGTTGTTTTAATTTTTGCTAGAACGTCAAAATATGTAAAAACTAATGTTCTACAGAATACTTGTGATTATAGTAATAAACTTCAAGAGGTAAATGTAAAAAGTGAACATCACTGTGCTTTGAAGTGTTCTGAATCTCCAGATTGTAGACGTTATGGGTTTTGTGTGGTTTCTGGAAATTATATATGTTCACTTTATTCAAGTGGTGCCAATTGTGTGACCCATTTACAACCAAATCAGTGTAAATGTTACCGCAAGGTGAGTTCTCAAACATTATTTTGTTATAAACCAAATCCATTGTTTTATAGTTGGATGGTTTGGCTGTGAATATTAATATTTTGAAGAATAGACCGATGAAATCTGATTAAATGTTAATCATACTGATGTGCTATTACTGTAAGACTTGAACGCAATAGAGGTTACAGTTTTTGTCTGATTTTAATGATCCTCAATCGTTAAGATCGAATTGACGATGAATTTGATGATTTTTGCGATAAACGGGATTTGGTATTATTGTCTTTCATACAACAATCCAGTTGTCCCTATCTTAGATATGAATGTTTACCTAGACTGTCAAGCTATCTTTGTCATATACAGTTGTCAACATATATAGGTTACCCCTCTCTCTCTTTGAGACAACAAAATTCTTTTGGTATTTTCTGTTCTATTATAATTAATTGACAACTAATTCAGGCATAAACAACATAAAATTGCACAAAATTAAAGTAATATTCAATATTTTATCATTTCATATTTGTTTTCTGATCTCTGAAATAATTATTAATTTACGCAAGGTTGATTAACAAAAGCTTATCATGCCATCGAAACCATAATATTGATCGTAACAGATTTATTCTTATTCTTTCAATTCTTGTTTTTATAAAATAATTATAGTATACACGTACTTTCTAATACCCCCAAACTTCATTCTAATTCGACATAAAACGAAATAAATTACAAGATTTAGTCATTAAGAAAAATGGAAATAAATCTCTGCTTCTTTTCATGGACAAAATTGTACACAGAATTGTCTATATAATATTGACAGAAAATTGATAATTTTTTTAATTGAAGATTATTGATTAATTGATCAAATGGTCAATAGTTTTAAGTGAGAAAAACATGAGTTATCAATTATAAAAACGAAATAGAAAATAATAATTTAATATTTAATGAATCCAATGTACCTCAAATTAAATACAAGATACTTTAGAGTTTCCGAAATACGAGAAATCAAAGTGTTCTTTTAAGCATAGAAACGTTTAAATGAATTATAAATATAAGATATTTCTCTGATGATTTAGTATATAGTTGAAAAGGCAAACTGCAGATGCTAAACAAAACATGTTGTAAAATGCCATTCATATAATTTAAGAAAACCCTTTCAATTCACAATTTTAAACTGGTCTGTGGAGAGAAATTCACCATTTAACAAACAAAATTAGGTATTTTCCTTCATTAAATCTATAAAAGCATTCCAATAACACAATCTTATTTTCCATCATCAATTGATATATTGGTTAATTAAGATTAGGCAAAAGTTTATTATCGTTCTGTTGAAACTATTGAATTTCGTAAATCTATAGCATTGGAATTCCATTTACTATGGCAATATACATAAAATATATGAATTTTACCGATCCATTACAGCTTTGGATCAATCAATAAATGTATAGATGTGATTTCTTATTTTAATATTACAGATATCTACTTGTGAAAACGGTATTTGCCTATGTCCGATTGGTTACTATGGAAATAACTGTGAAAATATTATAACAGGTTCGTCATTTTACATTCCTCCCACCATTATATGGCGATTAAGCGGCTTTGCACTCTAATCCATCCGAGAATGATATCGATTCTATTGCCCAAACCCTTAAGGATTTGAAAACCTAGAAAAATGACTTAATTCATCAATATTGTCGTCTTGCAACCTCAGTGATAAATTTTACACTTAAAATGTGTTCGTAAAAGAGTGAATGAGATTTGTGTTTTTTTATTTCCAGACTGTTCCCATGGTCACGACCTTGGATGGTTGAAATTCGATCAGATGTTGTCTTTTGTAAAACCAAGTTTATCTCCAAAACCGTTTGAAGTCTTGTGTCATTTTAAATATGGTGGATTGACACATGTTTTGACCAGACATTCAAATTGCATTCCTGATTACTATAACAGATCGTTCGCAGAATATCGACAAGGATTCGGGGATGCTAGTACAAGTCATTGGATCGGTTTGGATAAGTTTTTTCAGATGAGTAAAGAAAGAGATTTTCGATTGAATATATTTTTTTCAGTTGGAAAGCCTGCCAACTACGCTCAGTGTTACTACACGTTTTCTATTATGGACGCCCCTGACCAGTTCAAACTTCAATTATCCAACTTCAAATCTCATTCATCTCATATCTGTTTAGATTCGTGGACAAATTCGGTAAATATATCTAATGCTCCGTTTTCTACATTCGATAAAGATGCAACACAAAATAATTGCCCAAACACGATGGGGGCAGGTGGATGGTTTTCAAAAACTGACCCACAATGTACACGTGGTAACCTATTCGGTCCAATTGATATTTGGAAAGATGGACTAGATAATGCACCATTCAAAACTATTTTTTTGCGAATTATTGCATGAATTATTCTAGCCTTTTATTCAATTGTTTTTAAGAATGATCAATTGTTATATATCGTTTCGTACTGTCAGAGGACTATTCCAGTTTAAATTTTTAAATTAGCTAACAATTTTTTTATTGTTAATATGCCCGAACGAATTGTTAGCCTACATTGTAACCTTTGGTTGTGCTTTTACGAAATGATGCAATGTTCGCTTGAATTTCCCTGGTTCTATTTTTGGGCAGGTATGTGAGACAGTAGTTCTAAGCAAGGGTATCTGGAACACTATTGTTTTCATCCTATGGTTATAACCGACGAGGCAGGTGATTTTAACTTAATCCACTCATTTGCTGTTATAAACAGAATTAACGAGCAATCAGTATGCTTGCAACCATATATGGACTGGAGAAAACTCAAGGAATCTATGCTATGTGTTAAGCACAAAAAAACAAAACTATAGTAAATCACGTTTTCTTTACAAGATGAACATCGCATCTTTCGCAAGAAAATGGGAAATCATATTCTGATTGCCACCAGAAATAAGGTCAGTCATTGCAACAACAAAAAATCCGTTCTCGTTATTTTCAAAAAAATATTTAGTGTTTTGTGGCACTAAATATTTTTAGAGACCAGACTATTGTTGGAATATAGATCCTTTATTCGTATTGCAGTTTAAAAAATAAGCTTCTCGCTGTGGTCCGTTGGTTATGTTATGCCTTCAAGCCTGGAGGCGTTTGTTTGGTGGCAGCAAAATTTGAAATCCCCGAAACTTGCTAAGTTATGGAATATATACCCTGACCCCGGTTCACCCTCCAACCTGCTCTATGTCAGGATCGTTTATTGGAGAAACATTTAATTGCACAGTTTGAATACAAGTGACTGCATATGCGTGTTGGCTGCAACATTCCTAAATAGTATTATTGTTTTCATACACTGTAATGCTCAAATAGTGTTGACAGCCAACCGGGGTAATTAACTGGTATATAACTGACCAAGTCTCTACACGGCATGTTACAAGTCCAGGACCATGATACAAAGGCATGGGCAAAAGCTCGAAAATTATATCATCAGGCATAAGCAGTGTTGATTCGAATAACACATCATGATGTATAATAAACTGCTAAACTCGGACTTCGGCTATACTTGCAAGATGTCACTTTTCATTGTGATAATATTTTTATCAATTTTTAGATTATTGGGCATTGCGTTTAAAATTGGTAAAATTTGTTTTACCAAAGGCATAAATTGTCGCAAAAAGTTAAATATTATCTTGGTTAATCGCATTTTCTGGTGGATTCCAAACAAATCTATCCGTATATTTTGATTACTAGTAGTGTATCGCCAAGTTTTCGCGAAAATTGTAATTTTATCTAAATTTTTGATGAACCTCGCCTTCGAAAGTGTGTGCCTTGGACGGAACGAAAATAATTTTTCGCATAGAGATGAATTTGACGTCATTTTGTCACGTGACAAACTACATTGTTTGGAGATCTATCTAAATGGTTCACCTTGATCATTCCCTTGAATCGCAGTGTGGTCATTCCAAATGGGGATGGTTTATGAAAAAGAAGGTCGTTGGCGTCTTAGTTTGGTCTCTTGCGTTGGAGGACGCGTGAAACTGGGAGACGAATACGGTGGCTAATGGGTTATCAGTTCAAGCATCTGTCTGTAGATGAATTCACCTGGTTCATTTTTGTTGGCAAGTCCAATGTCAGAACTTTGGGTGGTATTGTTGTTGGCTCCAGGATAGGAGTTTGGGTTATTGAAAGGTCCTATGGTTTGGTTTTTTCACGGAGTTGATTTGTTCTTGTTGCAATCATGGCGACGGGGATGGTTTTGGGAATTAGAACCTAAGCTTAGAAGTCGACGGAAAGTAGAGTTGGTTGATGATCTTGGGGTTTTGTTTATGGTCTTGATGGAGTAGCAGGTGGACTTCTAGGTATAAGAAAAATAACAACATGTGATCAATTGTTTTTTTGTTTTTTAACAAATATAGCCTACTACATTGAAGATCGAATATATCATATCGAATTAATCAAATATACAATCTAATATATTATTGTTCATTATTTGTTCATGTTATACTCTTATTATTAAAGGAGCTACAATAGAGATTTGAAAGCTTTTGAATTTCAAGATAATCAGGGCCCAACCGAATATTAAAAAGGAAAAATTCATCCTTCTATAACTTTTTCCAGATACCTTGCTGTAAATTATCCAATATGACACGTTAAAGCCAGTGTAATATATCCTGGCCCTGTGGTCTACGATGACACGTGACCTGTAGGCTTGAGGATCATGTAAATGGCCGATCTTAATAAATGACGTTTCATGTTTATAAGTCTTATACAGTACGTTACATGGTGTCAGAAGTGGCGAAAAAGGAACTCTTCGTGTCTATTGTTATTTCGAGTAACAGTTTAGGACATTGTGAATCGCTGTGACGTTAACGTGAGTTATAAATAACTGTTTTTATTGACGTGGAAGGAAAGCCCGTGAAGCATTTCCTGTGAACCCCACTTAGCAAAAAACGTAAACAAAGCCACGTTTTCGATTAAAGCACCTCGGACCTTCTGAAAAATTCAACATGTCAGACAAGACGAGTAAGCCCTCAATGAACTGGGAGATGAAAGACTTAAATAAAGAATGGAAGCGTTTTAAGCAGCACTGTGAATTTACATTTAAAGGCCCGCTCGCGTCTAAAACTGAGCTGGAAAAAGTCAACTATCTGATGACTTACATTGGTGACAAGGGTCGTGAAATTTACAGTACTTTCACATGGGCACCTGGAGACGGAGACCAACCTGCAGAAAACGAAACTCTTGAAGGTGTATACAGAAAATATTCCCAATACACAGAACCTAAAAGAGATGAAATAAGAGCTACTGTTAACTTTAATAGAAGAAGACAACAGGAAACACAAAAATTCGACAATTTTGTGACGGATTTGCGATTATTAGTAGCAGATTGTGGGTATACCGATTCGGATAGACAATTAAGAGATGCTATCATTCTTCGGTCTCTGCCTGCAATTTGTGAAAAGTAAAAAGTGCATTGAAAAGAGTAAAAACTTAACTCTAGCCGATGCAATTAACGTTGGTCAATCCTATGAAGCTTCAAAAGAAAATATGAAGGCAATAACAGATGAAGATCCAAAGGTCAACCTGGTCTACAAGAAAAGCAAAGATAGATCGCAGAAAAGGGACAGTGATAGAAAACCTAAGAAGAGGTATGAAAAGGGGCATCAGAAATATGTCAGAAACAAAGATGAGGATAAAAACTGTGGCAGATGTGGTTACCCAAAATCTCACAAGACTTGTCCAGCAATATCGAATAAGTGTAACAATTGTCACAGACTTGGACACTTTGCCAAAGTGTGCCATTCAGGCCGAAAAGCTGTTAATGTGGTTCAAGACTCTGAATACACTGACGAAGAAAGCAATGAAGAATTCCTCCACACTATAAATGAGATTGGTGGCGGAAACGAGAATGAATGGTGGTTGAATATAACAATTAATGGTGTTCAACATAGATCTCAGATTGACACTGGAGCTGCTACATCAATAATGCCGTATTCAGTATTTAAACAGATTGGTAAACCTAAAGAACTGAATCCGACGATGAAAAAGTTCAAGTCTTACACTGGACATGAATTACCGGTTGATGGTTGTGTAACATTAAGGACTGAATACAAAAACAAGGCTGTAAATGTACCTTATACAGTGGTGAGGTCGAACAGAGGTATCCTGTTATCTGGAGATATCAGCAAACAACTTGGTGTTATTGAAAGGATCAATACAGTTGAAGGCATAGAAACGTTTCCAGAGCTTAAGACAACAACTGGCAACTTACCTGGCACGTATAGTTTAAAGATTGATCCGACTGTACCTCCTGTAGTACATGGACCAAGAAGACAGCCCAAGGCACTTGCATCTCGTATAGCTGAGAAATTGAAAGAAATGGAAGAAGCTGGTCAGATAACCAAAGTGACAGAACCAACAGATTGGGTGAGCTCTATGGTGGTGGTGGTAAATGCAAAGAAGAACTCTATTCGTCTTTGTTTGGATCCTAAAGATCTAAATACACTACCCAATACCAACAGTTGAAGAAGTTTTGTCATCCTTCCCAAAGGCTAAAGTAATGTCTGTACTTGATGCCAAAGCAGGATTTCTTCAAATTAAGCTTACGTATGAATCAAGCTTACTGACTACGTTTAACACACCTATAGGCAGATACAGATGGCTTATATTACCCTTTGGAGTAAAGTCAGCGCCAGAAGTTTTCCAAAGAATCATGGATAACATGTTAGAAGGAATTACTGGTGCAAGAGCTATCATGGACGACATCCTTATTGGTGGAAAAGATGAACAGGAGCATGATACGATATTGAAAAAAGTGGTACGACGAGCAACAGAGTAGTGCCAGATACGGAAAAGTGAGGTCAAATATTCTGGCCATATAGTAACCAGAGATGGACTCAAACCTGATCCAGATAAGGTCAAAGCATTGACAGAAATGCCTGCACCCAAATCAAAAGAAGACATAAGAAGGTTTCTTGGTCTAATACAGTACCTGTCCAAGTTCATTCCAAACCTAAGTGAAATAGATGCACCCTTAAGAGAAGTCATGAAAAAGGACACAGACTTTCATTGGGACAACCCCCAGCAAAGAAGTTTCACAGAACTGAAGAAACTATGTTCAAGTGCACCGGTTCTGGCAGCATATGATGTCAACAAAGATATCATAATACAGTGTGATGCCAGCAGCTATGCACTTGGCGGTGTCCTTCTTCAAAATGGTCGCCCGATAGCATACACGTCCAGAGCACTAACTCAAACTGAAATGAGGTATGCACAAATCGAGAAAGAGACACTTGCCATTGTCCATAGCTGCAAGAAGTTTCATTACTACATATTTGGGAAGCCAGTTACCATAGAGAGCGATCATAAGCCATTGCAGTCTATATTTTCAAAGCCTTTGTTGTCAGCACCAATGAGACTTCAAAGTATGATGCTGAGGCTACAAGCCTATGACTTAAAGGTTACCTATATACCTGGTAAAGACATTCCCATTGGTGATGCATTGAGTAGAGCCAACTTACCTGTTACAGAGCCGGACATTCCTCCAATTCTAGTCAACATGATAGAGTATATCTCCATAACTCCTGAACGTTATGCAGAATTCCAGAAATGTACAGCAGAAGAGCTCAATGAATTACACTCCATCATCATGAAAGGATGGCCAGATACACGACAAGAAACTCCACATTCCATAAGAGAGTTTTGGAATGTCAGAGATGAACTCTCAGTCTCTGATGGAATCATATACAAGGCACAGAAAATAGTTGTACCACTCAGTATGAGAGCTGATATGCTGAAGAAGATTCATGCGACACATATGGGTATCACAAAATGTAAACAGAGAGCGCGTGAAGCTCTATTCTGGCCTAGAATGTCCCAGCAGATTGAAGATTTAGTCAACGATTGTAACCTATGTAATACTTACCAAAATGAGCAGCCATCTGAACCAATGAAATCAACACCAACTCCTGACTATCCCTGGTGTGAAATAGCTTCAGACATTTTTGAGTTCAAAGGGATACACTACTTAATTACCGTTGACTACTATTCAAAGTACATTGAAGTAGATCATCTGTCAAATCTTTCCAGTGCTGAGACCATCAACGTACTTAAGCAACAGATTTGTCGTCATGGTATTCCAGAAATACTTAGAACAGATAATGGTCCACAGTTTGCAGCTCGAGAATTCGAAATCTTCACCAAGGAGTATGGAATTCGTCATAAAACATCATCTCCAACTTATGCTCAATCAAACGGTGAAGCTGAGAGAGCAGTTCAAACAGTCAAAAGATTGTGGTCCAAATGTTCAGACTTTCAACTTGCTCTTTTAGACTACAGAACGACTCCCCTGGAGAGTTGTGGATTATCTCCATCTCACTTATCAATGAGTCGACGACTACGAAACAAGTTACCAATCTTGAGAGACCTGTTAAAACCAGTAGCCATTGATCACAGTGAAGTAAAGAAGAGATTAAATAGTGAAAAACAAAGACAAAGTCAATATTACGATAATAAATCATCAAAAGACTTACCTGTATTACTACCTGGTGATCCAGTCAGAATGTCACCCTTACCTGGAACCAAGAATTGGATTCCTGCTAAAATATTATCTCATCACAATTCACCTAGATCATATGTTGTTGAGTATAATGGTAAGAAATACAGAAGGAACCGAAAGCACCTGCGTTTATCAACTCACAAAGCGCATGACAGTTCTTCCCATACAACTACTAATGATTTTCATGTTAGAGAACTTCCAGATCCAATACCTACCTCTCTTCCAACTAGTCAACCTGAAAGAAATATACCTACCACTATCAAGCAGCCTCAATACAAACCTGTAGAGTCATCGGCAGGCAGTCCACAAAGAAACGAAAAAACATCCTTAACTGATCCAAAACCATCCAGTCATAATACTCCAATGACAACCAGAAGTGGTCGTGTAATAAAGCGTCCTGCACGTTATGAACAATAATACTTTATGAACAATAAGACTTTTCATCTAGTCATAATAACTTTTATTTGTTTTGTGTTCACATTATCATTTTATAAAGAAAAGAAGATGTAATATATCCTGGCCCTGTGGTCTACGATGACACGTGACCTGTAGGCTTGAGGATCATGTAAATGGCCGATCTTAATAAATGACGTTTCATGTTTATAAGTCTTATACAGTACGTTACAAAAGCCAGGCCAATACTTAGTTTCTGTACAAAAATTCAATATGACCGTGAAAACTTTGAACCAGTCAAAATGAAAGTAAATCACTACATTTTATCAACACCCGCTTGACTGACACTGCACACAAAGCCACTTTTTTTTTCAGAAATAACCTTCCGCCAATTGAATTCGAGAGAGAAAGGGGGTTTCTAAATAAACAATCATTAGCATAAAGTGTTTTAGTGATCCGAGTCCATCAATTCTACCTCTGACAAAGAGTTCGCCAGGAATACTAATATACATGTATCTTAAAATAAAACGAACGAATATTTCAGTCCGTCATTGGCTCAATCCGTCAATGGCGCCAGTCCCTCAATTATCCAAGTGACGAAGAAGCGAACGTACTGACATATGAGGTTGCCCTGGAAAGTATGCGAATCCGTCTTTCGTTCTTGAAATCCTGCATTGCGCTGAATCCGTCATTGACGTTAGTCCAGTCCAAATGGCAGAGTGGCGAACTCTTAGACGTGAGTGGCGAACTCACTGACGTACTGACGTAAGAGGTTGCCCTGGCAAGAAAGGATTTAATCCATCCGTCATTTCGTCATTCGCTCTTGGAATCCTGCATAAGGCTGGTCCGTCGTTGACATCAGTCCTGTCACTGACGTACTGACGTATGAGGTAGCAGGAGTGGACATTAATCCCTCCGTTATTCCGTAAGCCTATTTCGCTTTTGAAATCTTTAATTTCGCTCAATCCGTCATTGACGTGAGTCAATTATTATTTATGGCGAACTCATTGGCGAAGTGACGAACTCACTGACGTATGAGGTAGCCCTGGAAAGGTGATGAATCCGTCCGCCATTCGCTCTTGAAATTCATTCCAGTGACGGAGTGGCGAACTCATTGATGAAAATGTAAATGAATTGGTATTCATGATTTAAGAATATGGTGTCTGTTTAAGAATCTCATATTTAGATGGGACAGACACCCAGTACACCAGTCTAATTAAAATATAGTATTTAGTAGTTTCGTTTCGTATGTTTTTATTAGCTATTGGCTTTGTACGTAACCACTACAGTTAGGTCTAACGCTGCCCTTCAATGTAAACGACCTTTGACCTAACTCAGTTTTAACCAATCACGTGGCTTCCATTCCCTGCGATATGGTAATGTGATGCGAACAATTGTTGCATTCTGAGACGTATTAGACTAGCTTTTCACGTCAACTCAAATAGAAAGTAGAACAATATCTAGTTTTATCGTACATATATGATAAAACAGATTATTGTAGGAAGAGATACCTGGTGCTTTTCATAGCCCACATGACAGGTTGGCGGAGTTATATCTTCCTCTTCATAAATTATCAAAGCGGTAGAAGGCCATCAATTTTTTCTGCTGACTATTTCTTCAAATATTTAAGATTTAGGTTTGGAACTGCTAGTATAAATATAAGTAGGTTTATTTTCTTATATAGCAGTATTTGATGGTCTGATTTTGGCTATTAATTTAGGCTGATTGTAAAGTACTTTTCAGTTATATTTATCTCACTCGAGACGGTTCTTTCTATATAGCCCATTAGTGCAGGTATCTTCTGGAGGCTATTTCCAATAATTAGGTCAAATAGTTGTGCTTGGAGTGAGACGCCATTTTGGAAAACCAAAAAAGCAATATCCCCTTATTTTTGTTTTTCATGTGCTGTCACGGCGAATTGTCTAGAGATTATTGCCTACAACGAAATCAAATAAAACTAGAACTGTGAACAGTACTGAGAGTGGCAAACAACCCATATGGGGCCACTTGATACAAGGTCACATGATATAGCCTTTTTTAAACACTCAAAACAAACTCTTTAACAACCATTATAAGCATATGTATGGACAGCTTAGGTCAAGTACATTATTTGACTTGAAAATTATTAAGGTAATTGAAGGTCAAGGTCACTTGATATAGCCTTTTGAATTATTCTAAAAACTAAAACGGGTACAAAAAAATTGTTGTCGACCATTTTAGGCCTATGTGTGGATAGCAAAGGTCAATAAAATTCTACTTGTAAAAATTCAGGGTCATTGAAGGTCAAGGTCATTTGATATAATTGTTGTCTATCATAATAGGCATATGTGTGGATAGCTTAAGTCAAGAACATTCTACTTGAAAAAGGTCAAGGAAATTTGATTTGGCCTTTTGAATTTTCAAAAAAATTCAATCGGGCATTAAAAAAATTTAAATTTGAAAATCAAAATTCTGTTCCCAACAAGTTTTAGATAAAGTAACGAGGTTTCGAAAAACACCAAAATCGGACAAATCGGATAAAAATTAGCGGACTTCACTTCCGGTTTGGTTTTTTTTATTCTAAAAGGGTTCTAATTATGCCTGATAGTATATATGTATAGCTTTTGTACTGATTTGTTACATACACCGGAAGCTGGGTGACCCGATGCGGTTCTAAAAAACCGGAAGTTCTCACGCAAGAACCGGAAGTGGTAGAAATTTTTTTATGATAAGGTTTTATTTCTATAGGCGACTTCTCTATATTCTGTAATTTTCAAAGCGATCGGATAATTAGCAACAAAGTTATGCAATTATCCATACTATTATTATGCAATTACTAACTACTGATGCGTACAAATTTTAGTTTTATATATTCATTTTCTATTCCAGTACGTATCTTATCGTATTTTTCAAACCAAATTTCTATACCATTTTCGAGTTGGGCTATGGAGCTTCCCGAAAAAAAAAAGTCTAATGAAAACAAAGAGTGGCAAATTTCAAATTTGCCACTCAATTAACATGGTTGGAAGAGGCAAGAAGAGGCCAAGCACTAGTCCGTAAGCTTTGAATAGGCCACTTATAAGTGCCAGTGGAACTGATCGTGAGACAGCTAGCATGAATCAGACTTCTAGCAAACAAGTCAATCTGGCAGTTCAGATTTGATAGGTAACAATACTGATGGTAAGGGAGCCAAGGCCAGCAAGATCCCAGTTCCAGTGAGAAAGTCCCAGATAGTTAAAGCTAGCAAGATTCCAGTGTCATCGCACCGAAAAATAGTAGCATTCAGCATGGCCTATCTACTACCAAGTTTCCGATGTTGCAAAAAGAAAAACATTGACACCTAGCTCTAGTTTTATACCATATAAAACATCAGATGCAGGCTTTGTTAGTTCTACATTAGCACCAGCTCATACAGTTTCTTCATCCACTTCAGGTATCAGTGTGCCTTTTCAATTTTGCCAAAATGAGCTCAACTGTGCAAATGTTAGGGGAAATGACAATGCAATGCATGACACCAATTTAGGTAGGTCATACATGTTCTCCGATTCAGTGGGCTGTACTCGGGACATAGGGACCGACAACATGTGGGGACAAGGCTATGCAGGGTTTTCTCGTAGGCAAGAGCTAGGTAACGATTCCAATGTTAATAAAAGTTCAGGACAGCCACCAGACTATGTAAATGTAGGGATTAATCAGCGTGAAGGCAGGTTGCAAACAAATCTGTTGAGGGTTGACCAAAGTGACACCAATAAGGCAAGGGTTGTGCAGGAAGACAGTACTCCCATTCCCACAGATAGTATTCATGAGGCATTGGGCTTTAAGGTTTCAAATGCAATTAGAGATAAACTAGTGAAAGGAAAATATGTTGATCTGTTAAAATTGATCAATGATAAAAAAGGACAAAAAGAAAAAAGGACATTGTATCTGAATAAAGATGGAGAGTTGGTAGCTCAAGAGAGGAAAGATCAAAAACTTTCCTCGATTGAGACATGGACAAATGCCTTTCTCGTTTATTGTAGCCTTTATTTGAAAGCTCATTCGCATAGAACACAGGAGCTGTTGAAATATATTCATACTGTTCGATTAGCTTCTACAAGGAGTCCGGGTTGGAATAAGTATGATGAACAGTTTAGACTCAAGAAAAGCGTTGAACCAGAGAGTTCTTGGGGCATTGTTGATTACGAATTGTGGTTGTTTCATGTAACAGGGACTAAAAGTGGCCTGGACGAATCAGGAAGTAAGTCTGAGGATAAATGTTTTGAGTACAATTATAAAGGTAACTGTCAAAAAGAGGCATGTGTTTATGGTCATGTATGTTTGAATTGTGCAAGGAAACATACAGTCCTTTACTGTTCTAACCATAATAACTTGAGCTTTAAAGTTAGGCCACCTTTTGGTGATGGCAATGGTCATGGAGTACGAATGAGAGGAAATATGTATCCAAGGCAGATTCGTGGGAATTTTGGTTTTAATCAGTGTCAATCATTTCCCAGATTTAATTATAACAGCTATCTAATGTTAATTCTCGCTATACTTCTCCTGGTAATCAATCAAATACTCAGCAATATGGGGGTACTCAAAGCAATTAATTCTCGATTTCAATTTACTCGAAACAACAATAACAATCTAAGTAAGGTTAAGAATCAGCAGCAATGACTGGAAAATTCACAAACAAATGATCTTTGGTCGTTAGGACGCTCTCCGTTAAAGTTTGAAAACATGAAAAAGTATTTAGATCAATATCCCTTGGTCAAAGATGCTGTTGTGCTAAGATTTGGTTTAGAACATGGGTTTCGTTTAAATTATACAGGTCCACGCAATCACGTGTTTAGCAAAAATTTAATTTCTGCAGTGCAACATAAGGAAGGTATAGCGTCTAAACTAATCAAAGAAATAGAATTAGGTCGCATTGCTGGATATTGCATATTAGGGACTGACGTGGAAAAAGCGTCTAGTAGTTCGGATGGGACAATAA
This sequence comes from Nipponacmea schrenckii, assembly GCA_030562195.1. NCBI lineage: Eukaryota > Metazoa > Mollusca > Gastropoda > Lottiidae > Nipponacmea > Nipponacmea schrenckii. Next base: position 13,261,172 of record JAUJPP010000003.1, on the reverse strand, counting down.
ACCGAGGCCCCGTGTGCTACAGGCTGTGCACGTTAAAGATCCCTCGACAGTTGGAAATCGCAAAAAGAGTAGGCTAATGCCGCTGTCCTGGCAAAATTTCCCTCATTGCACATTGCATGGCGTTGCCCGTCTTCATTAGCCCATAAGGTGCAGAAGAGTAGGACGTAAAACTCCATTCATTTCATTTTATTTATTTTGATCAATCCTAAAGATTTTGATTTGTTGCGCTATTATTTTGACAAGAACTATTACATAGATAAATGCCTTCCCATGGGTTGTTCAATATCTTGTAAATTTTCGTCATTCTTACATTGGATTGTTAAGGACAAGTCAGGGTATGATTCATTAGACCACTACTTGGATGATTTCATTTTCATGGGTAAGGCAGATTCCTTTACATGGAACTGTTTGTTAAAGTTTGTGAGGAGTTAGGGGTACCTCTTGCAAAGGATAAGACAGTGGGTCCAACAACACAGCTTACTTTTTTAGGTTTAGAGGTTGACACAGTTCAGTGTAAAGTGTGTATTCCAACAGAAAAATTAGTGAATATAACAGAAAGTTTGACAGGTTTCAAAAACAGAAAAAAGTGACATTAAAGGATCTTCAAAGCTTACCTGGGTCATTAAACTTTGTTTTAAAGGCTGTCAGAGCAAGTGTAGCATTTTTGCGAAGGATATACAATGCTATGATGAATGTTAAGAAAAAACATCATTTCATTAGGATTGGTGAAGGTTTAAGGGAAGATATTGGTACATGGTTGTATTTCTTTGCTAATTTTAATGGCGTATTTTTCCTGATGAAGAATAGAAGTGTAATCCAATTGTACACAGATAGTGCAGGGTCGTCTGGAAATGGTTGTGGTGCTTACTTTCATGGGGAATGGATGTTTTTCGGCTGGCCTGATAGTTGGAAGGAACTAGGGATACTAGCTGATATTACATTTCTGGAATTGGTGCCAATTGTTATTGCTCTGTCAATCTGGAGATTCAAATTTACTAATCATAACTTAATGTTGCATGTTGACAATATGGCTGTGGTAGATACTTTAAATTGTAATTGGCCCCCATCAATAGAACCATTGTTCAGTTTGTTGCTTCTTTGTCTTTAAAAGGTTTATCTGTTAATACTGCAAAGTCATATATTGTAGCCATAAGTTTCCAATGCAAATTTTTGGGTGTAAACGATGTCACGAAACATTTTATTGTTTTTAAAATATTGGAGGGTTTCAGTAGGACTTATGTAACAAGAGATTTGCGATTGCCAATAACTTTTGATTTGCTTGGAAAAATATAACAAGTTCTTTCTATAGTATGTAGTAATACCTATGAAGTTAAATTGTTCAAAGCCGTCTATACAGTGACTTTTTATGGTCCTTTTCGAGTTGGTTTTCAAATTGATTGGGCAGGTCAACCAAGTTTGCGCTTGGAAGGTCTGCTTTAATTATTAGATTCTTATGCATCTGTGCCAGTATACATTGTAGTCCATTGTGTAGGTAACAACATTGGTTTGAAGAAAGTGCATGAATTAAGGATATGAGTAGTGGAGGTTGATCAATCAATTAAGGATAAATTTCCTGAGGCCATGGTGGTTTGGTCTAAAATATTGCCCGTTTAAAATGGAGATATTCTGATAACAATAAGGCCATGGACGAGGTAAGGAAACGTTTAAATAGCTTTGCAGCTAAGCACATTATTAAAGGTGGTGGTAAATACTTGCGATACCCTGATGTAAAATTGTCATGTCAAGATTTGTTTCATACTGATGGGGTCAATTTATCTGAGTTAGGATATACAGTTTATATCAACACAATTCAAGGGGGTATACTAAAACAAAAACAACAAAAAATTTGTTTTAGTATTTTATCTATTAAATGTGTAATTAACAACTCTGTTAACAATTAATTTAAATTTTATTTTTCTTTCATTAGTTCAACACTGTCTGTCTGTCTGTCTGTCTGTCTGTCTGTCTGTCTGTCTGTCTGTCTGTCTGTCTGTCTGTCTGTCCACAATTGTTGTGAACACGATAGAGACCACATTTCTTGATGGATTTTATTGAAATTTGGAATGAGTCTTTGTAATGACACAAGGATGAAGCCTATCGAAAATGAAACCAATCGAAAAATATTTACTATGAGTTATTGCTCTTGTCCTAAAATTCCTTGTGAACACGATAGGGAGCCGGGTTCTTGGTGGAATTTTATTATTTTAGATGTTCTGCTTGTGATTTTTTCTATTTTCAGATGCATGGATGGGTTCAATATATTTAACTCGGTAAAAGAATTACCGCTAACGTCACAGCTACTTACTTGATACTATAGAGGGCAGTTTCGCGCACTAATTTCATTATAGCTCCATTTTCAGTGATATATGAACTAAATAAACTTATATTGTTGAAGTGGTCTTTTATTGTGTAGGTAAGGATCTTGACATTGCGTCGGTCCTATGATGTGGAATTATTTGGAGCTAATACAAATAATTCAATCTAAGCTGTGACATTAACTGCAAAAAGTAGGGACAAAATTATTCTTACTACTCAATACTTAAAATTTTAATATTGTAGTTTGTTGTAATTGGGTAATAAAAGGTTTTCTTTATATATTATTTTGTGGTTATAATCCCTGAACTGAAATAAGGCTGTTTCGTCAACCGCTGATAAATTATTTCTTTATTATGGATTCAATATAGACACCGAAGAAGGTTTATACTAAAAGAACTGTGTGTTTGACATGTGGAATGGCCTTTGTACTAGGGTCTTTCATTGGCTGTTCTGTATCAAATTAAGTGGATCGGTTAAAACAGAGGTCGTTCGAACAGTCCGTATTGAAGGGCAGTGTTAGACCTAACTGTAGTGTTTATGTTCAAAGCCAATAGCTAATAAAAACATTCGAAACGAAACTAATAAAATACGAACGAAAGTTTGGTATACATTTTAATTAGACTGCCCAGTACACTTGCAAAATATTTCTCATCAGATAGTTGGCAGTGTGATAATACTGCAAAACAAAGCCACAACCCTGTTTCAAAAAATAATTTAATCATTTGAACAATTTAACGTTTGTGAGAACTGTAATATTTGTTATATTTGCATTAAATCCATTACAATTTTTGATATTACATTTTGATATTACATCATCAAATATTCACAAACCAATACGTATCACAAACTTCAAACCGATATTTGTGGATAATTCTATCCAGTGTGGTCTCCCTTTTATCAATTGCAGCCTCCGCACACGTTTCCTCGTGTTTCATGTAGGAAGACAAAAAATATACAGTAGAAGGCATTTTAACCATATTTTTGTTCCAAGCTTTTTGATAAATCTTTGCTATTGGATTTTGTTCAAGGAGCGATAATCAAGAAATATGCATTTTAAAATATCTTAGAATTGAATTCTTTCGATGAAGCGACATTAAATGAAAATGATTTTCATTCTTACTGGCCAAAGTTTTGTTTGAAGTAACGTAACGAAACATAGTCTAATAGGCCTAGTATGACTACAGACACATCTAGGACATAATAAGCGGTGTACAAAATAAACAGTATATTAGCTATGTGTATTCTCCGAAAATAATGTCAGGATGAATAAGCCAGTCCATGGGTGACATCATATTATTTTAGAAGGGTTAGCATTCTGCGCTTCGTTTGCAACAACTACCACATTACTAAGTAAGGAGATCAAAATCAAATGTAGAATGACATCCACTACAATATTTGTCACAATATACCAAATAGCCACTTTGTGAAACGAAAGGGATGAAAACTGGAAAGACTTCGAGAGTTTTGAATTTAATTATGTAGTTCAATTAATCAAATATATAAAAATGATTCCATTCCATAACTTTTATATTGATTTATTTCTAGTAAATGTGTGTACATTAGAATTCTTTTTTATATCCTATACATTAAGTGATAAACAATTAATCGAAATAATAGAAAAATAATGATAGTAATAATAATAATAGTTTACACCTATATAAAGGATATATTTCAATCGGCTGCAATATCATTCAATATGGAGCTACTTCAAATGGTAAGTTACCAATAATCTGGAAGGACTAAGCTAGTCCCTCTTTCTTATTGTATTGTTAAGCAAGGTTACGAGTATACGAAGCAAAAATTTAATAATGTTACCATGTGTCATGTAAAGAGTAGAAATATTTCAGATCTCAGGCACCTGTTTAAATCTGTAGCCCTACATATTATTACAATTTTCCAAAACAGAAACTATCTTATGTTAATATATGATTAAGAACCTAACTCAAATGAACAATGATTATTGCATATGATATTCATATTTTAATATTTCAGATAATACACTTCAATATATTTATATACCCAGTTGTCAGTTCTTTATCGGAATTCATCAACTCAACTGGTGCAATGAACAATAATTGTCCGGAGTGTTTATATAATCCGGAAAAAGGTCGCTTGACGATGCCACATTGTGTGGAGTGTTATTGTGATATAGATTGTTTGTTATATGGAGATTGTTGTATAGATATTGCACAGAAATTTGACCTTCACAAATCTAAACCAAATCCCGAATTTTCCTGTGTTCCTCAACATGAAAATATATACAGATTCTTTGAGTTGAATATTGAATATGGCTACTATATGACAACTACTTACCTACTTGGTATAAGCAGAATAAATTGTAATAAACTAATTCAGCCTGTTACCTCAAACATTACAGGAAAAACATACAATAACATTGATTGTGCAACCAGAAACAATGAACGGTATCTCATTCCTTGGATATCACGTGCTGATAACATGACAACAATTTTCTATCCCCCTGATAACATATCCTTAAGAGTCTGTGATTATTTCAGATCTATTGTACCCATTTCTAATTGTATTCAAGGGTCACAAACGGATCAAGATTCGTGTGATTTGTATTACAATCCTGTATATGATGATGAGGGTAATGTCTATCAGAATATATATTGTTATGTTTGTAATGGGTATCACGTTTCTTCAGTAAAAAGTGAAGGGTATAATCCATTAAGAGTTCTAACGAGATTCTCAGAAGAGTTTTCTCCAGATAATAAAATACTGAAATGTATACAAGATGAAGAGTGGATGGATACAATCGCTGTAAGTAACATTTTGTTGGTTTTAAAGGTTTGCCATTCACCAGATTCAGCTTTTAATTGGCTTGCACTTGTCGGAGATTCCGTTTCAATAATCTTTCATACCGCGAAATGACAAATCCTTTCACGACAATTAGCTGTAGAGATCACATTAAATAAACTTTACAACAATCTACATTGTCGTCATCATCGGGTGAAATGATGAAATATAATACAAGAAAGTAATCAAATATGAAAATGACAAAATAGAAACGTTGTGTGTAATAACATTATCTATCCCTTGCTGTTGCCCCATCAGTTTTAAATCATCATCTTTTTGCCGTCTTGAATGTCTTCAAGTGTAAATGATCCATTCTTAAGGACAAAGATAAGTAATTCTCATATTATACGATTTTATTTCAGTTAAAATGTAGAAGAATACTATGTTTTGAAGATGTCGAAAAATTAAATAAAACCTGCCCAGTGTCCACAATAGACAGTCATATGAAATATTTTGTCATCAAGATACGTTTAACGATACTTCAAGGACCATTACATATAGCAGAGCATCTATGGAATCAAATTATTGGAAATGCATTCTCGTATATATCCCAGGCTCTTCATTCTAAGAACTATTCATTAAGTGTATCAAAACCAAAGACACAATCGTACTGGAACAAACGGGAGAACGAAGATTTAAATTTGCTCTATGTCATATGTTGGTTTCAAGTCAGTCAGTCGGTAGAACTGATGCAATTACAAAGGGATATTGATCGTATTGTTCAAGTAAGTGATGTAATAGGTGGTGTTGATGTTGGTTTTTCATATATCAATAATTTCCCCAATAATATCAGTTTTGAACGATTCTACCAACTTGAAAGCAACGTAGAATTGTGTTGCACAGAACTTGTAACCGCTTCACCGGTGAATGAAGATAAATATACATTCATCAGTGAACAGTTAATGTGTCCTTACATTAAATTCGATTCGTCTGAATATGTAGTGGACTACCTTATGGCTTATATTCCACACCTTAATATCTCTTTGGAGCCAAAGCAATATCATGTAAATTTCCAACAGAAACTCGTTGTATGTGTCAACGATATTATTGTACAACTAGATACAGAATTTCTGAATAACAGTTTGTTGTATATTGTTGAAGAAGAGAAGTTAGAAGACGTAGTATCTTGGTATTTAAATGTTGTGTGTATAACCTCATCTCTTGTTTGTCTTGCTCTATCCTTCATCACCTTCTTATCCAATCCCGAGCTGCGGACGTTACCTGGTAAAACTAATATGATTTTGATTGCATCATTATTTTTGGCACAGTTTATGCTAATTAGTGGTATAAGTATACAATATCCAAAATTATGTACAGCCATTGGTATCATAATTCATTATTTGTGGCTTTCGTCAATATTTTGGATGCATGTCTCTTCGTTTCATATGTTCAAAGTTTTTGTTCTTCAAAACTTAACCAAAAGTCCATCTGAGGGACATTTCAAACATATCCTAAAATATGCTGTATATGCAAATGGTTTTCCTGGCCTTATTATAATATTTACTATTATTGCTAACCTTCAAATGTCCGACGGATCAGAAATAGGGTATGGTGGTGTTGTTTGCTATTTGACTTCCAAGGAACTTATTTTATATTCATTCGTTATTCCCCTTACATTGATAATTATCAGTAATATCATATTTTTTATATTTACTATAATATCTATACAGCGTGTTCAGATAATGGGACGACAAACTGGTGGTGAACGAAATAATGTATATATATATTTGAAATTATCAGTTGTTACGGGATTATTCTGGATTGTAGCTTTATTAGCTGAAACATTTAACAGCACCATTCTAGAATGCCTATCAATTATATTAAATGGCTCTCAAGGGGTTTTCCTCTTTGTGGCATTTACGGCTAATAGAAACGTTTTACGCCTGTGGAAGGACCACTTCGTTCGATTAAACCGAACAAGTAAAACTAATTCGACAAGTAAAACTATTTCAACGGTAATTGTCGGTAGTACAGAACAGCACCTCTCTCATTCAAGTAATAGTCATTCTACTTAAGCAATAACAGACATAGCTAATATAATCAACCTGATTGAATATTTATTATGTTGTTACCCACGATGGGTTTGTGTTTTACTGTTGACTGCTATCAATAGATTTACAATAAAATACTTTTATCACTTACTAATAGTTTTTCTATCGATGATTGATGTCATGTGATAAGTATATATCGCCCACAAATCAGTGGTTCCGATCGATCTGGTTTCAATGTTGGCTTTTAGTCAACTGATACTTACACTTAGAAGCTGAACAACAGATAATGTAATAAATTTAGTTTACTATAAATTAAGGTATTAATATATCTCATAGTTACCGGAAATGAGACTTTTAGATTGTTTTCAATTATTCTCGATTGAGTTCTATATACATTTGTAGCCAAAGCAATAACCTCTACTACAGCATTCGACCACTCCAATACTCCAAAGTCTCACTATTATATGATAATCAGACAAATTAAACGAGCAACCAGGTTTGCATTTAAATTTAAGATATTTTGATTTTTCTCTCGATACCAGAACATCACTTTGTTCTCTGCATTTTAAAAAGAATATTATAAGGTCTAATAAGAGAAGAGTAATTAGGAAAATTCCCTCACTATAATTTCGTCTTGATTGAAACCAAATTAATGAGATTGATAGAAATTCTAGTTGCATACAAATGAGGCTAACTTGATTCTTGGGATAAATGGTTTGATCTTTCTAAACGAGACATGGAATAATTGATGCAATTCTAGTTTATTTTTTTACAAAATTGTATTGTGGTTTGTGTGGGGACGGGGAAATGATTTTTTTTTTTTATCTGGAGTCGTGCGTTGACTTCGATTTGTTGAAGGAGAGGATTTGATGCGCTACTTAGTCACCCCATTAGTCGCTGCACACGCTGCGCTTTTTATTTTAGGTCTATATGACCAGTCAAAGTGGCGGAAGGTTTTGAATCGGAAAATTACAAGAAAAGGTTCTAAACTTCCACATCAACAACAACCTTCGGATTGAATTTTCATGGATTTCATCATATTTCTACATCCAAAGGGAAAGATCATATAGACAGCTGTTTTGTCGCCAAGATGTCGAATTATCTCATTCAAACCAATAACTATACTATAGAGACTAACATCAAAAAAGGAGATTGATGTAATTCCACTACCATTAGGCCTACTAATCCTTCAAATTGATCCAGATCTACTACCAACAACTAACTTGTCTGATTCAGCTTTCAGTGAACAATATCTACAAACCAACTAATGCACAAAAACACTATAATCACAATACCAATAAGTGCGATTATAGAAAGGTTTTTTTTATCGGTTGAATTTTTCATGGGTTGAGGTAGGGTGGATTTTTGGTTCAGCTTTGGATTAAGTAAGAATACAATTTATCGGTAAATACCCATATTATTGATTATGATAGTATAGCTTTATGAACCTGTAGACGTTCCTAAAAGTGTTTGAAGCAATAAATCTTCCATTATTCAAATTTGGTTCTTACTCATTGCTTTTTTAGTTAATGGTATATAGAGTTGAGGTCTTGCATTCACTCAATATATCATTCCCAACATTATAATTTATCCCTTAGGATCACCACCCTCACTGTATATATCAGACAATTTTTTAGATATACCGAAGTAGTAAAACTTCACCGTGGGATTCTTAACCACAAACTGTAACTCATAATCCTTATGTATATATTTTAAGAGCTGTTGTTCTTATTGACAATAACAATTGGTTATTTCCATAGCATTTATAGCCTTCCCTGCTTTTTGTAATCTTTTCCTTAAAACAAAGACTGTACTTGAAGTCCGAAGCGTTTAAAACTATTTAAGAACTAACTTCAAGCTCCATTTAAATTATTGTTGGGTATTTTGATCGTATAAATTTCTAATCTCTCTTAAATATCTTACAAAATGAACATTTACACATGGTAGTCAAGAAATTTCAATTTGAAAAACTTTTGGTTGGGATGTTATGATTTTATAATATTATTTGTTTAAGGTGAAACTTAGTAGAAAGTAATTAGTTACATGAATTGTATGGCTTAGCAGTCCTTAATGTAAGGGACACTTTTGTCTAGATCTGGCTGTATGGTCTTTTTTTCTTTTGAGCACTTAGATTAAACTGTTCCTTTAAACATTTAAAACCGTTTTAATGGTATTTTTTTAATAATGAATTCACTGCTTCCAACAAACCGACTTGGTAAACGATTTAGTATTACACAGACGCCATATTCAATCAGTTACTTTAATTACCACAAGAATTTGTACAATCTACTTTTCATCCGACGGCTTCGTTAATTTCTTCTCGTCTTTTACACTATTCCAAATGTTAGCAAGTAATATTAAGTATATATATATAATAATCGATCTAAAACCAGAGACAGTTAAAGCAGCGTGAATGTTCATCTTCCAACCATCCTTCTGACGCACCACAGATTTTAGACAGACTCGCGAAGTCAATGAAACAAGACTCTAATTTTAATGATATTGGAATACATCAAAGTATCGCATTTTCTTAAACCGATCCATACATGAGTTGAAACGAACATGTTATCTTGATATCGATACAACACTAAGATAAAATACTTTCTTGAAACGATTAAGGAGAAAATTAAATCGTTAAAAATGTCACTTTTACATCAGATACTGGTTATGATGGTCATTCCAGCGTTTGTCAATGGTAAGTTTCTTTCATTTCATCATATAACTTTTTTTATTTTATATATGGTTGCGAATACTATTTCAGCAAATTTCCTTTTTTAAACTTAGTACATGAGAATATTGTCATAAGGAAATAATTGTCACATTCCAAACTGTCACGATGATTGACTATTAATGACCTATGCAACTTGTTCCTTGTTTAAAATTTAGTTGCAAAATATAATGTTTCGTCTTACGGATAGAATGTTTCTATATTGAGTGAAATATGGTTGAGGATGGTTTCAAAATTAAAATAAAGACTGCTAAAATTCAGTAATCAATTTCAGTCAATCAAGTTTATCAACTTTGTGAAAACTGTGATTTCTTATAAGGATCGTTTTAATCTGTTTTGACTCAACACACGTCACGACTTCAGTAACTGTTATCAATTCCAGTATAAACATGTCAATACTAAGTACAGCACTATGCTTGGTAATCGACATTTTGCCTCATGATCGAAAATACTATTGTTCGACCTCTGAGCAACTTAGAGAAAAAAATTCAAACAGAATTATAATGTGTTAACTCACATCTATAAATTAATATATAAAATAATATGCATTAATGGAAAAAAAGTAAAAAGAAAAATGCCATTAATTTGACCGGATGTAAGGTGTTGTTTTTAGACGCCTTTATTCTTATGACGTCATTTGGTCAAGTGAACAAACATGGAGTCTAAATTTAGCGTTTCAAAGCAGATCAGAGTCAAAGGATTCTACAAGCATTTCTACATCCACATAGGTCTTTTGAACTTGGGAATACATGGATTATTCATTAGAAACCCAAATTAATTAATTAGTAAGCTTACTTTGGCTCTAATTAATGAGGCAACCCATCTTTAAGAAAGGGAAAAATATCCAAACTGTATTAAATTTGCGAATTCACGGCTATAAATGGAGTTATGTTTGATAATTGTATGTTACAGTTTTGAAAAAAAGAGGTTTTTGGAGGGTTAGAATTAACATAATTCGATCAATTTGTAATGTATGGCTCACTTACCTCGTTGTAAAGAGATCAAATCAAAAAGTTTTATCGTCATTGTATTATAAAATTCTTTTAACTGTCAATCGTCTTAACCATAAAATCTCTTATTTTAGCAGACAAAATTAGAATTTAGTTTAATTTTGTCAAATTTAATTATTTTAAATTTTTTATTAAAGGGACCCAGGCTTTATTTGTTTCGGAAAATCATCCGACAGCCTCAAACACATGAAATCTTTTGGTTAGCTAATCAGAAATGGTCTACAGAGCTTACCTTTGAAATTTGAGCCTTCGAATCCATGTGTATCCATAATTATCCGTGTTTGAAAAATCATAATGACGAAATTACGAACGTCCCGCCATATTGGAAAACAGTTCGTCTTGATAATCAAAGAGTTATCCTTCCCGTCGTGCAATAGCGGTCATCTATATAAACAGACTACAACGCATTTTTCAATTGTAGACTTTGTCAACAGGACACACAATTTTCAGACTGACTGGAGACGAGCCGCGTACAGCACGGAAAAAAATGAAAAGTGAAATTTTTTGTTTGAGGCATATTTCAGATTTATTTTGCAATTTTCTCAGAGCTTGAATATTTCTGAGGACTGTTTAAATGTAACAAAGGACCAAAACGACCCCTAAAAATCAAGCCTAGGCCCCTTTAAACCATCCATGTCATATATCGTTGAATGGAGAAAATCGAGGACATTTTTATTTTGTAATCCGTATTGATGGAGAATAAATACATAGCGAGTTAGAAATTCCTTCGAAAGATAAAACCAAAATTTGAAGAAAAAAAATACGAATATGAAGTAATGTCAAGGACATTGTAGATTTGAAATTCAAAGTTCATTGAAGGTCAAGGTCACGATGAATAGACTTATCAATTTTCAAAAATTTTCAAAAAAAATTAAACAGGGCATTAAAAAATTTAAATTGGAAAAAACAAAAGCTTGATATACATCAAAATCATACAAATCAGATAATAAATGGCGGACGAAAATGAGCCAGTCTTGTGTTACGGAGCATGCGTGACATTCAATTTATTCTTTTTTCTCTTCTTGGGTGATTCAAATTATTTATTACAGATAATATGCACTGTTTTAGTCTGTAAATTACACTGGAAGCAGGGTTTGTCTAAAAGATTTTGAAAAAAAGGGAAGTCCCCATGCACAAACCGTGATTCACAATTTCTGGACACATTCTCTCTATATCCTGTAAATTTCAGATTGATAATTAGCGTCCGAGATGAAAATTTTTCAATGTTTTATAAATAATATTTTTCTTTGTAATTTTTCAATATTTAACTTTCAAAATTTCTTTTTTTCATTTCATCCTATTAGCTTTGTTACAAGGAAAATGAAATGGAAACTGCTTCTAAACAAATTTTGTTGACATTATTCATGTTAGATAAATGTATATTTAATTCCAGCTCATTTAAAGATCTATGATCTGGACATATATAGATATACTCTATCAATTTCAGTTCATTTCAATTCTAGTTTAAATCACGTTAATAGAATCATCAATTTATAAAACGAATTACATATTGTCTTGAATATAAATATAACATGGCGACGGTTTGTAACATTATCCTTATGCTTCTAATTATTGTTTTCTAACAATGTTAACTATTCTTGATTAAAAAGGCCCCATGATTCTACATGCAATAGTTTGAATAAAGGTACATGTACTATAAAAAACCTTATGTAGTCAATTATTTTCAGTCTGAAGTCAGGGGTTTTAGTATTCAGGGAATAAAATAATAACACCAAAGATGGCTTATGTTGGATTAGCTGTAAGAGAAACTTGCTGTTAACTTGTTCTGTTCAGGGGTGCATTGAGTTTCGTAACTTGTGGTAGTGATAGTCATCACTGAAGCACTGTTACTTTGTGTTCCATGTGTTTAATAATTGTCTTTGAATGGACATGTTTCATAAAACAGTAGGTAAAATGAGACATTTAAATTATATTGAGTTGATTTTACATAACAATATCGACGTGTCAAGACGGTTCTAAAGTTTAAGATTTTGAAAAAAATGTGATTTGCGTGTCTATATCCTCAAGGGCATTATTCTTCAACTAAAACTATCGATACCCGCATTTTCTGTCTGAAATGATTTGAAATGTAACTAGCTCCAATAAAGTATTTTTCAAAACATTAATTACCACCGACATACGGATTATTTACTAGACCAGTAGACATTATGTTATATAGTTATAAAGAAAACTTCCATAGATAATGATTTTGTCTGCTGAACTCGCGAACTAGAGATCTATAAAAGCGATGCAACTAGTAATAATCGTGAACCAACATCTTGTCCAGACCACTTGGAACAATTATATTCTAGAGGGCCAGGGAAGTATAGGCATGGCTTTCTTAAATGGTGAGTAGGTAGTCAATATAGAAATTAAGTTAACATTGGAAGGCAGATACATGACAATTGGAATCCATCTTGATTAGAATGTGTGACAATGAAGTGAGTTCGGATTATTAACATTGACATTACCAGCTATTACCAGGGTAAAATCATTATTTGAGTCTGTATGGAAGATTAAGTATAATTGTCACGTTAACCGAAACTACCCTTACAAAAATACCAACTTTAGGTTGTTTCGATATATCCGTATGAACCCAGAATCAAATATTTAGGCATTGATATCCTTATGATAATTTTCAAGTCAAAATATTGAAGAAATATCATTTAACAAAATTATTTGATTTAATACGGCTTTATTTTACAGGAATCATTGTCATGAACTGTGTGCAATAAACTTAAATACGTTTTAATTTTTACTTCTGTTACACACTTCCCCATCCATAAAATCTGCAGGATAAAGCAACGTATCAAATAAGGGGTCCGTGCAGGGTTCAAAAAAAAAAATTCAAGGGAGGGGGGTTGGGGGTTACAGGCTGATCTTTTACCGTAAATGATGAAGAGTTTGATAGTGGGTGGGAAGCTGGCCAGCCTGTTTTCAGGAGGAACGCGACTGTTAGGTACCTGGCTTCGTTGCCGAATGGTGTTTACTCGGAAAAATTGAATGCAACTTACCTAGACTGTTTGTTTTAAATCGAATTTTAAATCAAGTTAAGCCTGTCTCGGGTTGACTGCACGGTAATTGTAAAAAAGAAAAGTTAACATGGAATATAAGAGGAAATCGGTTAATATTTTAGTCTCAATGGTGTAATTATAACACGTGGTCTCTCCAGCATCAACTTTTACTTGTTTTAATTGGCATTGTGTTCTTGTTTTATTCTAATAATGTCTACAGAATAATGTTTATAGATGGTTTTGGTTAGTAAAAGTATCTTACTATCAGTAAAAACATGCCAACAGCTGTTGTATGAGTCCCAAACACGACCAATTCTCGACCATGATAACTTGGGAGATAGAGTTATGCTGACAGCTTAGGTTAATATTGTTTTCCCTCGGCCTCTCGGTACACGTTCTTAAAAGAGTCTGTCACAATATCGATTTCAATGTCATTGTATTTTGCGAGGTAATAATACTTGACTTTTTCTGACCCCATTCTTCGGTGTAGTAGAATCAATTCTGATTAAAAAAAAGGCGATCCCATGGTTCAAGACTCCAATAGTCTCAATTTATATAATTGAAAATCGTTCTAATACTAAGGAACCATTCATTCTGATCACGTTACCAAGCATTTTCGTGGTCTAACTGATCTATAGTAGGCTATTCCGTGACTCAGTCCTGGTAACTTGATTGTCCTGGTAGCAATTTTTTCATACTTCCTGTAACTCAGCAATAGACCTTTTCTTGGTAAACATTGATAAAGGCCGCTGTGTGGACCAATGTTTGGTCAATTCGAGCTGGGTATAAAATATCGACTTATCTATGTAAACTGTCTTTGTTCAACCTACAGCCTGCAATTTTATATTATGTGTTGTTATACTTATCTAAATAAGACCTAGAGGTTCTTAAAATAAATGTTGACATGTACTTTATATATAATTTATGTAAAGTTTTTAGCTTTATTGCATGCTCTAATCAATCAAAAAAAAATATTATTCAAGGCCAGATAAGTTTCTAACTAATAGCACCCTTGAGTTTGCGTGATAAGTATGCATTTCAATCACCTTGCTATACCTTCATTACTTCCGCTTATCTCTTTGCATTTCAATTTCAAATCTAAAACAGTGAACACGAATACTATGAAGAAGACAACCATATGACTTCTCATTAATGTAACGAAATAGCTTCCGCATTCAGATATTTTACAAGGATCTGTCTGTTTTTTATTTAAAAGACCGGTTGAAAAGAAAATAAGATTTAAACTCGACAGATGATTTGTAATAGCTCATCAGTGGCTTGTTCTATATTTTCTAATATCCTTATAATATGGCAGCTGTTTATTTTTTATTTCAAGATAATTTATATTCTGTTACAGGTTTAAGATGTTCTGTTTGTGATAGTGTGACTTTCGCTGATTGTGAAACTGCGCCACCAGATGGTAAAGAATGTTGGGATCCTGGTAGTGGTGTACCCAAGACATGCATTATTATACGAGAAAAGGACCAGAATGGTATGTAGGGATGCCATATTGTTTCTTTTTATAACATGGTCGTATTGGCTCTGATATCATCGAGAAATAGTAATGGACTTGATAGGGAGTCGATCTAGGGTTTAGGCGGGGGTGAAAGTTAATAACATTGTAGAATACATACGAAGAATGTGCGTATAAAATTCCCACACATTACAATTTGTCCATCTCTTTACTATAACTTGAAACCATAAAGTATTGATGAATGAGTACTACGATAAAAATCAAAGGGAAAAATATATAGATAACAAACCGAAGCAAGACATAATCATATTGAAACACTGTTTCTCGGATAATCATAACACATCGTAATAACGCATTCAAAATTAATTTAACCTATAAGACTACACAATTTTTTAAAAGCCCATGTCAAACTAGATTGATCTTTTTCTTACAGATAAACCATTTATCATATTTTTTATTAGAGTAACAAGATTTAGTCGAGTCGATCGGTTCACTAAAATAAGGGCAATTCTTCAATTGAGTCAAACAACTTTATTTCTATAGAACATTCACATCACGTTAGATTTAATATCGAATTATCGGCAGTAAAAAGAAGGCGTTAATTTTATTTGATAAAATAATAGATTTATACAGCCAATGCTTATCCAATATTGAAAATTATTTAAACTAACCTACTCTGATAATCTGAAGTAAAATCTGGACTATATTAAAAGGTAGCCTCATAAAAAAAATATAATATCACGAGAAGCTACTATGGAAAATACACAAAAGAGGCACAGCGCAAGAATCAGAAATTCTTAAAACAACGAATCAAAGCACCATTTCGGAGAAAACCTGCGTTTCACAATCACCACACGAGCACTCACTGGAACACCTCTCAAAGACCAAGGTGACGTACCGAAATTTTCCAGCTCTATAAACAGAGGCCCTGCCAGTACTAACTGGAAACAAATCTAATCAAAGTTGCATTGTATGTATACCAACGCCGCTTTTTACATTTCTCTCAGTTTTCCGTGTATAAATGTTAAGCTAAATTACAGGTCTACATCCTTCAGTAGACTATCCCGTTCACAGTTCATATTATCTACATGTAGTAGCGTTTTCTGATTTAAAGACTCGAAATAATAGGCCTATTCTGTCGCAAAATACTTTACACTTTGATAACTTTGTGATGCCTGAGATACACATAAGTTTTTTAACAGTCTGCGTGCAAATGCAATACGAATTATATTTATTAGCTATGGAAATAGTTCAAGGCTATAGAAATAAGAGATAGTATTAGTCCACAAGAATTGAAAATAAAATAAAATGTGGCATTATTTACGTGAAACATTGCTGTAATATAAAAGAAAAATGATACTTCCCATGGCACCTTAATCATTGTTTGCTATACGTCTCTGGGTTCAAACAAGAGATAAATCATATCTCCTGTCTACCAAAACTTCCCTAATTTTATTACGACATACGTCTAATAGTTTTGAAATTCCCTTGACTTTCTTCGTCATATATACACAGCAATCTATAATTCGTTTAAATATATTGCATTATACTCATATTTAAAGCTGTATTTTTATCGGTTCTCTGAATTACATATAAAAACGAAAAATATAATATATTACACCAATTACACAGTATATCTATTCCTTACGGGATTTAAAATCGTTCGTTTGTAAATTTATCATGTTCTTTCATGGAAAAATGGTGAATTTGGGATGAATGTTACGTTCAATTAGAAGATAAACACTTTCTGTTTTAGATTTAGAGGGGGTTTATTCGATATTTAACCATGCTTGAATCATAAGATCCCGAGACCGCTTGCGGTCGAGGGTCTCTAATGGTATATTCAAGCATGGTTAAATATCGAATAAACACCCTTTAAATCTAAAACAGAAAGTCGTTTATCGGAATTGTACCACAAATTGTCAAATTGCTATTAAACCACATGTATTTGGACCAATCAGAACTCAGACTTTTTGCTATTTGTGGTACAATGCTTTATAATCAACCATTATTATGACAACATACATATCATTTGAGGATAAAAACTAAACATGGAAAAAAAAATTCATACACCAAAAACGTTAAAGATTTGAAGCTTGTCTTCTATATCTTTTAAATAATTTCATTTAATAGCTTCATTCTGGAGTATCATAACTGTTACTTCCGTGCCTAAATAACTTCCTTAAGTGCCATTTAGTAATATGTAGATACAGAAACTGGACTCTATTTTATGGAAAACAATTACTTTATTAAACATTATTGACGAACAAAACCCCTGTCCTTTTTTCTTGTTGCGTTTTACACAAACTCCATGTTATAATGTATATCGTATTTGTCTATAATATTACGTCATTGAACAACTACTGCTACACTACTGGCATCCAAAACCAATGTAACTGGCTCTAACAATATTAAATCAATCGCAACCAACTGGTCAACCACGGCCTATAACAAAGAGTCAAGAAATCTAAAGAAGATAGTGTTCGACGTTTGAAAAATGGGCCAAAATAAAATAAGGAATAAGATAAATATCGTACAGTCGAGACAATCACCTTATCAATACTGACAGGATAAGTTGTAAGAGGAAACAAGCTCCATGATAAGTACTCCCTACATAATTAAAGAGATTCTGTGGCAATAAGGAAGAAATGATCTATTTCTCGAGGACTGCGTCTCGTAAAGACGGTTGGTGCTTGAGATTAAGTTGAGATTAAAGATTGAGGCAAAATGTTCGCTTTATTTGACTGAAAAGGTGAAATTGATAAATCAAGCAATATAAGGCATATTGTTAATAATACCGCGTATTTTTGGTAAAAGAAAAACTTAGTTTATATACACATTTCGTAATAATCTCTTTGGTTCTCCTTCTTTCACAATGACTGATATGTTGTTGTATACAAGTATTGACTTTTATACTCTTTTCCTGGTTTTAATATAAACTTAACGAACATAAAATAAAACTCAGAAAATTTCAATCGATAATATTATTCATAGATTGGTAATAAACAAATGCAATAAATGTAACTATTTCTGCAATTTGAATAGAATTGTCCTGGTAAAATATTGCAATGCAATCTTTAAAGCAATGAATGTATTCCGAGGGTTGACATTTTTAATTCACTTCACACGTCTCTTATTCTCATAAAAGCTCTAAATACTCGAGTTTTCATTCTTTTCAAACGTCACTTCAAATGAGGACTTAAATATTGGAAGATGTTTCCATGCAAAGATATCTCGATTTTTCTCGTCTTCTATTGTTCAAGAAGGCCATAGAGGAACATATGAATGACCATCGTTACCTATAGGAAAACCCTAAAGGATTTTGTATACAGTAGGAAATATCAGAAGGTCATAATTAAATTTTAATTGGGTTTAATAGTACGCTCTGAATACCGTGCTTAATGTCAGTTATTATTATATCTAGGGGCAGAAAGAGACAAATAGTGTTAATTTTGTTCAGACTTATATTATTATGCTCTAGGCAACAAATATTCATTTATCTCATGTTATTTCTAACAAACGTTTGGAAGGTGCATATAAGGGCAAATTTTCACTTCCCATGGAAGGTGTTGATATTGGTCTTAAGTTGATTTGCGTCGTGCTATTGCACTAACAATTAACCAAATAGTCCAGGAGGACTTCAGTAGAAGGAACATTCATACTACAGGATATTGATTCGCAGCCTTTTGATTCACGCTGGCAAACTAAATCATGACAAACTTCATTCAAATATAAATCAGAAATAGGGTAATAACTTTGTATATAAAAGTCAACGGCGATAACTCCGTATAACAAACCAGTAAAACAATGAATTTCAATAGAACTCTTCCTTATTCTTATATACACGAACATAGAAATTTTCATCTAAACACATGATAAGTACAAGATTCAAAAGTCAAGGACTATACCTGCACACAGCAATCAGAAAATTGTACTTTAGATTCTACGTATCAATGGAATGTTGTTGGCGATCAATTTTTCTAAAGCATATGATTCTTCAAATTCTTATGTATATTTATATTAGAGGTATTGAACATATTTTGCTTCACAAGAATGTTCTTACAATTGATTGATACTCTCTTCAATAAAATCGAATGTTCAGTAATTAATAATAGTTATACGACAAAATATTTTCCTATTTAAAGAGGCGTAAGACAAGGTGATTCTATCCCTCCCAAATTTTTGAATTTATCTATAGAAATATAATGCATATTCATCAGAAAGATTCGATTAAGCGTATTGTTATGTATCAAGCAAATGAAAAAGGGGGAATACAGTTTATAAATATAAAAGAATTTCATAAGACTAAAGCTATATTTTGGATTAAAAAAATATTTCTAGAAAAAGAGCAACCCAATTACTTTAAATTTTAGCTTGCATCCTTCTGAACCGCTTTTGTTAACAGACTGTAATAATAAAAGAGCATCAAACAGAATACCTTCACCCATTTTAAAAACAAATTTTCAATAATTGGTGGGAATTATAAAAGTGGAAATAGATGAAACAACAAACATTCAGCACCAAAATATATTTCTGAATAAACACATAATCGAAGAACAGACCACAACTACAATAAAGATAGCTTGTCATGCATTGAATTTGAATAAGAAATTGAACAATAACTCAAAAAACATTCATTGAATTGTTTTTCAATTCCATTACTCGCATCAAATTTCATCAAAATGCTGTGAAACCTGCAGCTTCTATCCACCCACAATACCATTTTGATGCAATTTTCTAAGTCAAGGGCAAAATTTAAAAACTATTCATGGAAAATCGTCAAATTCAAACTTGACTACCATCTTATCTAATATAGGCTCTTAGCCTGTTGCCTTATCGAATTCCTTTGTGAATACTGTTTATATAAAAAAAAAATCTTATCTACAGTATTTCAATACTCATACCAAGTTTAATCAAATTCGAACTTTACCTCAATCTTATCAATTCCAATGCTCAAACCAAGTTTCATCACAACCCATTGAAAATTGTAGCTTCTCATGCACCCACAGTAAAATTGCTACACAATTTTACTTAGTCAAGGGCAATAACTCATAAACTGTTTAGCGAAAAATCGTCAAATTCCTAGGCTCATACAAAGTTTCATCAAAATCCATTTAAATTTATAGCCTCTATTGCACCCACAATAAAATTTGACGCAATTTTACTAAGTCAAGGGCAATAACTCAAAAACCTCTTATCAAAAAAATTATCAAATTCAAACTTAACTGCCGCCTTATCAATTCCAATGTTCACACCAAGATTCATCAAAATCCATTGAAAATTGTAGCTTCTATTGCACCAACAATAAAATTTTGACGCAATTTTACTAAGTCAAGGGCAATAACTCAAAAACCGTTCATCAAAAAATCTTCAAATTCGGAGTTGACCACCGTCTTATCAATTCCAACGTTCTCATCAAGTTTCATTAAAATCCATTGAAAATTGTAGCTTCCATTGTGTCTACAACAAATATAGAGGCAGGGGCAATAACTCAAAAACTGTTTATCGAAAAATCGTCAAAATGGGCTGAATGTGAGACAGGACCATGTCCTTGTGTATTGGGCCTAATTCTGACCCATGTAAAATAAAGAACCAAGTTTCATTAAAATCCATATATAATTGTAGCTTCTATAGTGTCTACAACAAATGTTGACGGACCGACGGACCGACAGACCAACGGACAGGGGCGACGACAATATACGTCCACATATTCACGTGGGTGTATAAAAATGCTCTTTTAAGAAAAAACTTACATTCATATATATTTTTATTGAACCATACTATACCAACAATCTAACAGAAGTAGAAAAACTTATATATCACGGATAAGGAACAAGATGAATGTTTTTTGGAATTGGCTGTTGACAAAGTCTACAATTGAAAATGCGTTGTAGTCTATTTATATAGATGACCGCTATTGCACGACGGGAAGGATAACTCTTTGATTATCAAGACGAACCGTTTTCCAATATGGCGGGACGTTCGTAATTTCTTAAGACGTTATGATTTTTCAAACATGGATAATTATGGATACACATGGATTTGAAGGCTCAAATTTCAAAGGTAAGCTCTGTAGACTATTTCTGATTAGCAAAGCAAATGATTTCATGTGTTTGAGGCTGTCGGATGATTGTTCGAAACAAATAAAGCCTGGGCCCCTTTAAAGTTGGTATTCGATAGAAGTGGGGAAACGGATTTACTTCATAATCGAATATAGGTCTTTACGTTCTGACAATATAAATACATGTACAGACGGCTGGTATTCAAGTTACTATTTGATAGAAGTAGGGAAACGGATTTACTTCATAATCGAATATAGGTCTTTACGTTCTGACAATATAAATACAATATTAATGCGGCTGGTATTAAAGTTCGTATTCGATAGAAGTGGGGAAACGGGTTTACTTCATAATCGAATATAGGTCTTTATGCTCTGAAGATAAAGACGAACCGAGTCACCATGATTCATTTAAATTGATCAAATCAAAGAGGTAGACATGAATGAGTCTGCTAGCCATATCTATACACGTGTATCCTTAATAAGTCATAAACCCATCATTCACCTTGCCAGTAGTTAAAATCCGCGTTGTTTAAAATATTCAGGTAAAAAAATCGACTAAACGAATACTTGTTGTTTATATTGAAGGTTTTTTTTTTATCAATTACATTTATGACCCATTGTACAAAAGATTTACTTTGCAATTTTGTAAGCTTTCCAATTTATCATTTTGTCGTAAACAATGTAAGACATTTAGAAGATAAACACTTTCTGTTTTAGATTTAGAGGGGGTTTATTCGATATTTAACCATGCTTGAATCATTAGATCCCGAGACCGCTTGCGGTCGAGGGTCTCTAATGGTATATTCAAGCATGGTTAAATATCGAATAAACCCCCTCTAAATCTAAAACAGAAAGTCGTTTATCGGAATTGTACCACAAATTGTGATGATTTTGTTCCCGGACTCTTTTTTTATGGATAATTTAGACATGGGCTATTCGGTTTTTATGACGTTAGGTGCAGTATGACGCACATAACAACAAACTGCACGTGCGCTATCGAATGAAAAAGACGACATCCTTTATATCATTAACATGATTTGTAACTAGTTCGCTGAAATTAATACGCCAAATTGCAAAGACATGATGTCAAATTGCTATTAAACCCCATGTATTTCGACCAATCAGAACTCAGAATTTTTGTTATTTGTGGTACATTCGGTTTTCAACGTCGTATTGTAGATTCTACCTCGTTACATGTTTTGACATATTTTCTGTATGTTGGGTTACCTCCGTCGAAATTAGGGTTTTTTTTAACCGTAAAGTGATCTAGATTGTAGAACAAAGAATGCTTTTACTAAATAACCACCCAATTTGAAAAATATTTATACTAATATACATATACAATTTACATAATACAACTTTCATATACAGTTTTAACTATGACATGTTTATCTTCCTTTACACAGTGACACTGCCAGCCAGGAAAACCAAAGATGAATGCCGTACATCTATGGAAACCTGTGTCCGACCTTATGCAATAGTCACCTCAGAAGCTATACTCGGACGTACATAGAAATGCATAGTGATGTCACAGCGCACAAGGATTTATTCCCAATGTATACATTTACAAGATAGCATGCGAAGCCCTTTTGTAACTAGTCAAAGTGCAATCTCACACTCAGTCCTACGGTACCTGTGTGATTTGTTGGCCAACAAATCTCGTTCATAGAAACCTAACAAAACGAGCCTAATCACCCTAACACAAACAAAGTTAGTCCCTAACAGCCCTACCACGACCCTAACCAAAACTCCACGTGAACCCTACTCACATCCTAACCTTAACAAACCTAACAACCACCAACACAATGGAGTGTGAGATTACTGTAGTCACAAAAGGGTGAACATGGTTATACATGCAGATGATAATTACAAATAAATCTTTAATTACCACAACATCATAATATGCGATGGATTCTGCTCTGGTGTCTGGTAGCATAGCGTAGATGGTGGCTTGAATCCGCTAATACCAGCTGAATCCTGAAATTCAGCTCAATGTCATAGTGAATAGTATTATTGAAATACATGTATATGAAACAGACACAAACACAAGACGAATCTTGTGAAAACCTATGTCTGATCTAATGAAATGGTCACATCTAAAACGTAGTGAATATATATATACACAATAGTCTTACAATCGGACAAAAATATGGATACAGTAGCTGACATCTCTCTACTCTTCTTCGCCATCTCCTCTCTTCCTCTCCATCTCTTCTCTGGTAAAAAGTCAGCCCCCAACATCTCAAACAGATATAACTAAAAATATCCGGGAGGGATATATTTAAATTTTGAACCTGGCTTAGTCCCAGACCTGAACCTCTCACGTCCCTAACGGGTCCCTAACAGTCCCTACTTATTAATTAGAATAATGACGGAAATCAAATTATCATGTTGCTGGCCAGCAACCCTTAAAAGAATTATCACGTCCACCCTAACAGGACACCTTAGGAAACCTAACACAAACCTAACTCGTGAGAGATACAAGTATGGGAGGCTGCAAGGTTTGCTACATCTGAGCTATTAAAGTATGAAGTATACCCATAAAAGACGAGGTGGACTGGACTTCCTCTAGATCACACCATTTCTTCTGTCGTTGTTCACCATTAAATCCATCCACCATAGACCATCAATTTCCAATATTTTTGTACCTAGGAATAAAAGCAAAGGGGGGTCAGCACACCGTGTACCCAGTAGGTGAAATTTGGGGACAGAATTGAAACCTTAACATCGAAACGGCAAGCAAAAAGGGAAACCTGCAAACAAAATTGTAATTAGTTTTATCTGAAAAATAAATATATGATTAGTTACAATGGATGGGGGGGGGAGGGGAGATGGGAAGGGGTGTGGTTTGACAAATATTGAGCGTCAAGTATGCTCTTCCTCTAGTCTTGGCCATGGAGGGAGGGGGGAAGAGTCACATTCTTCAATCATCAGCATGTCCTTCCTGCAGTCACCATCAGAAGCTGTAGAAATGCATAGTGATGCCACAGCTCATAAAAATTCATTTCCAATGTATTTACAAGTATAGCATGCGAAGCCCTTTTGTAACTAATCAAAGTGCAATCTCACACTCAGCCCTACAGTACCTGTGTGATTTGTTGGCCAACAAATCTTGTTCATAGAAACCTAACAAAACGAGCCTAATCACCCTAACACAAACAAAGTTAGTCCCTAACAGCCCTACCACGACCCTTCTCTAAACCATCAACACCAGTGCTGGATACAAGGCAGTGAATCGTACGTCCACATCCATATCAGGTAAAACAAGGGTACCAGCTAAACCACGTCACCGGTCGATACCTAAGATGCGAACAATGGGGGCAAGCACCTCATATCAGCACACACTCATCCAACGTCCACCGTCGCTTTCCCTTTCCAATACATACCGGAAATATTCCTACACGAATCCAACCAACCTACTCGACACCTACCTTTTTATAAGACTATCGTCGCCTTTGTTGACCATTTCATTTCCAATATTGCAAACATTACGTATGCCATAAACTTTTTTTTATAAGGCTACCTCCAGTCTTATAGACTGTTTATTTCCATACCTAGAATTAGAAGCGAAAGGGGGGTTAGCACACCATGTACCCAGTAGGAGTAAAGTGGAAACATGGAAACCCTAACATTGAAACACCGGAAATATTTATACATCAACCTACCTTATTATAAGACTTTCCCCACTTCTGATTGATTTCAATAACCAATGCCACTCGGTCCCACCAGGTTAGACCAAAAGTCTGAAATATGGAGACACTGTAAGTATAATCGGCTAAGAGTCAAGATTGTAATAGTTGTACACTGTGAATATGGGTGAACGAACGTTTACATACATACAAAAAGCAATGAAGAAAGAATTACCAAGAGATCGCTAGCAAGGAGTAGGGCAATCCCCCAGAAAAAAGTCTCAAAATATATAATTAATAATATCAAAACGGCAAATAAATACTACCCTTTAAGAATATCTAACATGGCCCGCGAACAATTAATTTTGGCTATGTGCCTTCCGATCGAACGTCGATTTCCAAAGATCAGTTTGTTGAAAATACCTTAGTCAATTGTGCCTATTTCAATGAATAAAAACAAATATTAAGTAAAAACTACATACCTTATAATTATAAAAGGCTCTCCCGGTGAAGTCCTTTATCCTACGACTTCGTCTAACAGTATGAATCCTTGGTTGCAAACACAGGTATTTTATTTTAACCCCTGATTTCAGCTCACATCCTAGTTACCATTTCAAACAAAAGGAACAGAGTTTGTTCAAGGTTTGATCGATTTGCCGTAGCGTTTTTTCATAATATAGCCCTAATAGAAGTAAACTCTTGATATAGACAAATTAAACCCACCGTATCAGGAGACTCTCTGACTGACGAGAAATCATCCCCTAATCAAGACCTCGAAACAAAAGTTTTAGTTTGCGAATTTAAACCTCTATTGTACTATACTGAGCACTATTCATCCCTTAACCACGACTTGTTGCTTTATGGCGTTTTATACTGTTTTTTTTTTAAAAAGGTGGGGTGGGGCTATTAATGTTTGATAAATATTACCCCTTTCTGTCCAGAGATATTGCTGGTACATAGTCGACTCTTATAAGAACAACCAAAGCAACAATAAAACGAAATTGAACCCAATTATTATGATATTATGTATTTTCGATTTTTTTCTTTTTTCTTTTTTTTTTTTTTCCAATGTATTGCCCCATGGGCTGAATGTGAGACAGGACCATGTCCTTGTGTATTGGGCTATTGGGCCTAATTCTGACCCATGTAAAATAAAGGGTTTATTATTATTATTATTAATAAGAGATAAATTAAATAAGACCCAAACGCCTTCAAATGTCTATAATCACAATTGCAAGGAACAGTTCCTGCACCAAGAATCCACAGTACGGTGGTCTAAATAGAGCCTTTAGCTCAATACGATACAACAATGTAAATTAAAATAGATTGATAGTAGATACGATTGAGGAGAATGAATGAATGAGCAAATGAATGAAGACAATGTAAATTAAAATAGATTGATAGTAGATACGATTAAGGGGAATGAATGAATGAAGACGGCAGTTAATAACTGATAGAAAGATAGTAAGTAAAGCTAAGAATGAATGACAATATTTAAAAAAAAGAGAGATGGAAAGTCTGAAGAGAATCCCGAATGAATAAAAACTTAGGCGTTAAATCGAACCAATGAATGGATGGAAGAAGACCTTAACGAAAGAATACAAGAATGAATAATTAATAGAACAAAATCTCGTATCTCGTATTCACCGATCTCAATCTTCTATTATACCATGCCATTATCACCAACTAACCTGGCTTTTAAAGGATAACCATAATGTCTTCTTTAAAGACGCCAACGTCGCGATTTATGTCGCCATTAGCATAAGAAATATAGTTAACTTTGCATTGTAATCCCAATAAACTTTCCTGATCCCAATCTAGCTGAAATCAGTCAAAATATATCACATAAGACGATAAGACTGGATACCTTTAAGCGAGAACTGCCTCTGTATGCGTGCAGTCAACGACAGAAGCAGTGCAGTTTGGGGTTCTAAAGCTTTGGACGAACTTCGATCGTCATTGAATCCGAAAATTTCACTCTATATCTATGACTTATCAAAATCTATTTTGTCGTGGTTCCGGAAACTGATAAAAAAGCTAGGAAGTCCAATGATTCTCTCATTTCTGCGATTCATAGAACTTAATGGGGGTTATCATTTACAAGATACCGCATATTTTAGGCAGAACTTCTAAGTTCAAGACCAAGATCCTATCCCCAACTAAGTCTAATACCGCGTGTGAATCATTAATAATGGCATTTTACGACTCATTCAGTTTTAAAAAATGGAAGTCATTATCTCATATAATATGACTGATAACATCGAAATGTTGATAAAAAATTTAAACTAGAAATGCTTACAATTATGAACGTATTTCGAGAGCCTTAAAATATTATGTAGGCTAAATTTGCAATGATCAACATCTAGACAATATATTGAATATCATTTGACCTAGTTTTCAAACTCATTAAATAATTAGGTCACACCTTCCGTAACGGTTAAAAATGGCAAAAATATGAAAATTATCAATTTTTGCTGTATTTAAGTACACTTATCTCTATGAATTTTTTAAGTAAGCCAAATTAAAAAAATACCTACTCGTAGACAATATATTGAATATTATTTGACTTAATTTTCACGGTCATAGATTAAGTGGGTCACACCTTCCGTAGCCGTTAAAATGACCTAATTTTGAAAAAATCGAAATTTGAATAATTCGAAATAAAATACGAAATTTAAAAATCGGCCTTCTAGAAAAGGTATATTATGATCCAATGTATCTATGTGCTAAATTTCATCGAAATCGGTCCATCAATAGTGTCTGAATTTCGGCTTTAAGAATTGTAATGAAAATTCAAAATGGCGGCCGATATGGTAGCTTGACTAAATTATTTAGGTCAAATCGATTACTATTGACAAGTTATTTATAAAACAGTTTTCACTTTTCACCTAGCTGTTATAGACCGGAAGTTACGTAATTACGTCATCTGAGGCTAAACCGGAAGTCGAAATTTTTTTCAAAATTTTTCAAAAATCATAATCATATCGCCTATCAACTGGTAAAGTTTCAAAATTTTACAATTTATATTAAACGAGAAATCACGCTCTGAAATTTTTGCCGATGACCCTTGAATATTGAATTGCAAATCGTGGGTAAAAGATTTAACCGAATTGCATATAACCTATAGTTGTTCGTTGACAAATACATTGAAGTTTTCAAATCTGAAAATTCGGTCGAAATCGAACTGACAAAATACTTGCTAAAGCAAAAAAAAACTCAACTCAACTCTCACTTCCGGTAAGAATTAGAACTTCCGGTTTGTTTTATTTGATAATAGAAATCATTCTAAGATCAACTGTAGATTTAGAATTTCTGTACATGTTACCAGTTTGTAAACTCATCCGGGAATTTCAAAAAAAAAAAAAAAAACTAGAGCCGTACGCCTAACGGCACTGAAGCAGTGCGTTGCATCATGGGATTCGTTTGTTAAGCAAAAGACAGAAAGGGTTTATTAAAAAAAATGTGCATTATAAAAGAAATTTAGATTTTATAACAAACGCTCCCATACCCCACCCCTTTCCCCCTTCCCCCCTCTTTGCCGCTTTCCCCCTCTTTGCCCCTTTCCCCTCTTTGCCCCTCCTCATCCTTAGCCCTCATCATCAATTAAGATTATAAGTTAAAATCATAATAAAAAATTGATAGAGGGTCGTTTAATCTAAAAAGATATTTGGATCGCCGAAACGCAGAGAATAATATCCAATAGATTGTTTTATATATTAAATTCGCAATTTTCAGATGGCGATGAAACCAAAAGTACACATTGTGCAAAAAATATATATATAGCATTGGATAGACATTGTCGAGAGCTATATACTTTGTACAAATCAAAGGTCAATAATCGTTTAAGTTGTCGTAAGTCGCCAGGGTATAACATTGAGAGACCACGTACATAGCGCGGCTTAACACTTTAAAATTTATATTGAATAGAGTTCCGTCCCTTAGACCACTATTCCACTCAACTGTATATTATTGTTGCATTAGAGATAAAATTTTAAATTCTAAAGGTTGTAATTTCGTTCCAAATATTCCATATTTACGTCACCCCTAACAGGAAATAAGCCACAATTCCATTTATTTAACATGTATGATAACTTTGAATCATTTTAACTGGATGTAGAACGATTAAACTTAAAAAATAAATTTGGATCGCTGAAACTCATATCTTGTAGATCGCCCAAATGCAACACACATTAAACAGATTGTTTTATAGCAAAAATTCGCAATTTTCAAATGGCGATGAAAGCGGAAGTATACATCTTACAATAAAGCTTTATATATCATTGGATAGAACTTCTCGAGAGCTATCGCGTTTGTACAGGTCAAAAATTCGTCAAAGGTCAACGTCACAATATACGACTCTTCAAAGTTTTTAAAACTTATAATCGTAAAAAAAATCAAAATCAAAATCGAAATGCAAAAATCGGTTTCCATATATATTTCGTCAATCGGTTATAGATTCTATATACATCAAACATCGTTAAATATTTTAAGAAAATCTAAAATTATGCATATATAAGATTTAACCCTGAGGCCCCATTTTGAGTTTTACAAAAATTAGTCATATCCAGATGGCGACTGATCCGTTACTGATCCGATTTTTTAAATTAAGCATCATTTAATAGACAATTGTAGCTAATTGCAAAATAAATTTTTCAAATATCTTCAATATTTCGGAAGTGCAAAATTCAACTTTAAAAGCAAATAACTTCAAAACCGGAAGTGATATCGAAATTTTGAAAATTAATCATAGTTCGCAATCAAAATGTCTATATATCTGTAAATTTTCAGATCGATCGAATTAAAATTGTACAAGTTGAGAAAACCGCAAAATTAAAATTAAAAAATTCAGCGACAAAGTTCAAAATTCTAAAAGTTTTGAAAAAACTATCTTGTAAAGAAAGATTGAAAGTAATAATTAAAAAAAACGCTATCAAAATTGATTAAAAACTAGCGTCGTAAATGAGAAAAAACCTAAAGTTAGGCCCGTACGTCTTTTTCGGTTGGACAAAATGGCGTCAAAATACATTCGTGTAGCTTAGTTTCGCGGGTTTTGCGGGAGAAATGTTAACAGTTTTTATGTGGCATTTGTAGTTTTGGCTGGGCTCGAGAGGAGAACGCACTGCAACTAGAATTGCTTACCATTATGAACGTATTTCGAGAGCCTTAAACTATTATGTAGGCTAAATTTGCAATGACCTACATCTAGACTATATATTGAATATCATTTGACCTAGTTTTCAAAGTCATAAACTAATAAGGTCACACCTTCCGTAACGGTTAATGATGGCGAAAATATGAAAATTATCAATTTTTGCTGTATTTAAGTACACTTATCTCTATGAATTTTTTAAGTAAGCCAAATTAAAAAAATACCTACTCGTAGACAATATATTGAATATTATTTGACTTAATTTCATAGATTAAGTGGGTCACACCTTCCGTAGCCGTTAAAATGACCTAATTTTGAAAAAATCGAAATTTGAATTATTCGAAATAAAATACGAAATTTAAAAATCGGCCTTCTAGAAAAGGTATATAATGATCCAATGTATCTATGTGCTAAATTTCATCGAAATCGGTCCATCAATAGTGTCTGAATTTCGGCTTTAAGAATTGTAATGAAAATCCAAAATGGCGGCCGATATGGTAGCTTGACTAAATTATTTAGGTCAAATCGATTACTATTGACAAGTTATTTATAAAACAGTTTTCACTTTTCACCTAGCAGTTATAGACCGGAAGTTACGTAATTACGTCATTTGAGGCTAAACCGGAAGTGGATTTTTTTTTTCACATTTTTTCAAAAATAATAATCATATCGCCTATCAACTGGTAAAGTTTCAAAATTTTACCATTTATATCAAACGAGAAATCACGGTCTGAAATTTTTGCCGATGACCCTTGAATATTGAATTGCAAATCGTGGGTAAAATATTTAACCTAATTGCATAAAACCTATAATTGTTAGTTGACAAATACATTGAAGTTTTCAAATCTGAAAATCCGGTCAAAATCGAACTTATTTGCTAAAGCATAAAACCCTCAACTTCCGGTTCTCACTTCCGGTCAGAGATAGAACTTCCGGTTTTGTTTTATTTGATAATAGAAATCATTCTAAGATCAACTGTAGATTTAGAATTTCTGCACCTTTTACCAGTTTGCCTGCAAACTCATCCAAGAATCGCAAAAAAAAAAAATAAATAAAACTAGAGCCGTACGCCTAACGGCACTGAAGCAGTGCGTTCCATCCAGGGATTCGTTCGTTAAGCAAATCCAGATTGCCGAAACTCATACTTGTAAATCGCCCAAACGTAGAGAATAATACCCAATACAATGTAGATTGTTTTATATATTAAATTCGCAATTTTCAGATGGCGATGAAACCAAAAGTAGATATCGTACAAAAAATATATATATAGCATTGGATAGACAATGTCGAAGCTATGTACAAATCGAAAGGTCACTAATGGTTCAAGTCGCCAGGGTATAACATTGAGACACCACATAAATAGCGCGGCCTAACATTTTAATTGAATAGAGTTTCGTCCCTTAGACCATTATTCCATTCAACTGTATATTATTGTTGCATAATTATAAGAGATAAAATTTAAAATTCTAAAGGTTGTAATTTCGTTCAAAATATTCAATATTTACATCACCCACAACAGGAAAATATATAACAACTTGGAATCATTTTAACTGGATGTAGAACGATTAAACTAAAAAATAATTTCAGATCGCTGAAACTTATATCTTGTAGGTCGCCCAAATGCAACACATTAAACAGATTGTTTTATAGGGAAAATTCGCAATTTTCAAATGGCGATAAAAGCGGAAGTATACATCTTACAATAAAGCTTTATATATCATTGGATAGAACTTCTCGAGAGCTATCATATTTGTACAGGTCAAAATTTCGTCAAAGGTCAACGTCACAATATACGACCCTTCAAAGTTTTTAAAAATTTTAATCGTTAAAAAATCAAAATCAAAATCAAAATTCAAAAATCGGTTTCCATATATATTTCGGCAATCGGTTATAGATTCTATATACATCAAAATAACACAAATCGAATTATCCCCTGAGACTCTATTTCGATTTAAAGAAAACACACACAGTTAGTATAGAAGAAATTACAGAATTTTGAAATTTTTAAACGCGCAATTTTGATAAAAATATCAAGTGTTATATATTAATGGAAAGATGACATTAAACGTAAAAGGAATATGTAAGAAATTCTGTCCTATGTAAATTAGGTCACGTGATAGAGCTCTTTAAAGTTAAACTGCAAAACCGGAAGTGAACACCGGACAACAAAAGTGAAGATACCATTGGGCAGATTTAATCAAGGGCAATAACTTTTGTTCAGGTCACAAGGTCACCAAAGGTCAATATGGCAAAATATGACCTTTAAAAGTTTTGACTATTACTGAAAAATTTCAACCGGAAATAAAGGAAAAGCAAAATCGAAATTCAAAAATCCCTTCGCATACTTTTTTGCGCAATCGATTGTCGTTTGCAGAAACCCGAAAATTATGCAAATTTAATTTAAACCTGAGCCTGAATTTTTAGTTTTACAAAAGTTAGTCATATCAAAATGGCGGCTGATCCGTTACTTCCGGTTCGGATTTTTCAAATTTAACATCATTTAATGAACAATTCTAGCTTATTGCAAAAGACATTTTTCAAATATTTTCAATATTCCGGAAGTGCAAATTCCAACTTTAAGAGCAAATAACATTAAAACCGGAAGTTATATCAAAATTTTGAAAATTTATTATAGTTCGCAATCAAAATATCTGATCGATCGAAATAAAAATGTAGAAGTTGAAAAAACGAAAAAATTAAAATTAAAAAAGTCAGCGACAAAGTTCAAAATTTTGAAAGTTTGAAAGTGCTACCTTATTAACAAAGATTAAAAGTAATAAACCAAAAAAACGCAATCCACATTGATTAAAAAGTAGCTTCGCTAATGAGAAAAAACCTAAAGTTTGAAATAGCGTCGTGCGTCATTTCCGGTTGGACAAAATGACGTGAAAATATATTCATATGATTTAGTTTCGCGACATTTGCGGGAGAAATGTTAACAGTTTGTACGTGGCACATGTAGTTTTGGCTGGGCGCTCTGAGCAGAATTCGAAAAAAAAAAAAAAAAAAAAAACATTTCGAAAACGCAATAATCCGAACGATTACAATACGTTTTCGCCAAAGTCGAAATACGTAATAATCCGAACGATTACAATACGTTTTCGCCAAAGTCGAAATACGTAATAATAATCAGAACGATTACAATACGTTTTCGCCAAAGTCGAAATACGTAATAATAATCAGAACGATTACAATACGTTTTCGCCAAAGTCGAAACCGTAAAAAGTCTAATGAAAACAAAGAGTGGCAAATTTCTAATTTTTTCATGAAATAATTTTATCTTTTCAAATTTCAACCAAACTATACAACTTTATGTAACTTTTGTAATTCAGATCAAGAACCCGTTGAAAACCTTTTTATCTACTGTTCATTTGGAGTCATGCCCTCAACATAATAGACACCAATATCATTAATGTTCAGCTTAACAATAAAGCAATTCATTTAGATATATACCAAAACAATTTTGAAACCAAAAATCACTATTATTAATAAATCCTATATGCAAATATTTCATATTCAATGCAAACATTCAAATTCAAAACCGTCAGTAACCAATTCATTTCTTTTACTAAAACACAAGCAATAATTGAAACAAATCAAAATCAAATGTATTGGAATAAATGGAAGTTTATTGACATCTAATTATGTAAATATTCTCGTATAATATTTAAATTTTACTATAATTTTTAAGTAAGAAACAATTGTATAATTATACTAGTTTTTATTACGAATTTAATGAAATATATATATTTATATCACCACATGATTGTATCTATGACTTACTAATCAACCAGAAAAAAATGTATGTATAGAAAATTTATTTAACATTTTGGCCTAATTTGTGAATATTTGTATGTTGAAATTATGTATGAGTTTGAATTTAAAAAAAAAATTCTGAATTTCAATAATTATTGTGTATAATACAATTAGTACAAAATAATTCTGCACAGTTCTCGCTTACCATTGGCTTTAAAATTAAAAATTACAGTATATTGTATAGCTTTTGGTCGTTAGTAATAAAAACATCTTTTTAGCCTGAATATATCTCTTGGCGGAATTTGCTTAAAATTAAGTGGCTGTTAAAACTGCTTCGTCAGACATGGTATCTAAACTCACGAATGCAACAAGTCGAGACCATACACCGTCAAAGTGAATTTAATCAATACTTTCAGCATATATGGCTCCAAGAAGTCAATCTATAGCTTGCAAACACCACGTCAAGGCCATACCATTTATCGTCTGTTACCCGTGCTTATAATGAATCAGGCGTGATCATTGCTTTTCCATCTGTTGTATATTGGTCTAAAGAAATATTTTCCTATTTAGTCTGAATTAACAAATACTCTAGACAGAAGTGATCGGTCAATTTTCAGGCCGTCAACATCGGTCTACCCACTGATATTATAAAGTCGTTACTTAACTCAAGTCCTTTGTTTATTTAATTTCAGACGAACACATGGGCAATGGGTAGCTGGCAAGGGAAGTGAAAATAAAGGAAAATGTTCCTTTTCTCAATTACTTTAAATTGAAATTGCTCTCCTCTGAGATACCAAATACAAATTACTTCAATAAGAATCCCAATTATCCTATGTCAAATATTTTAAGAATCCTTTCATGAAGGAGGAAAATGGCCACAAGAATTTTGTGTTTATAACTTCTAATTTCAGGTAAATTAGTAGTATTTAGAAGAGATTGTTCTACAACTAAGGAAAGTAAATGCCACGATGTGCCTGAAACTGGTCACCAAGCATGCTCAGAAGTATGTTTTACAGATAATTGCAACGCTTCCAACAAAGCTGCTTCCTCTAAGAACATTATTTTTATATCTTTTATATTAAGTTTTATGTGTATATTTGTTAGTTTTGTTTAGGTATCTCGTTGGAAAATTCAACGAAACAGACACAAAGAAAGATCTTTTGTTTTTTTATATCACATCAAGATAACATGGTCATAGGTCTCATAAATACTTCTGAAGGACAGGTAGACAAATTTAAATAAACATTACACAAGTACGCATGATGTGACAAGTAATTCTGATATCGATCAGACGTTTACCCAGGAAGATTCCAAGACAACACACGAAATATATAACCAGATAACGGTCGTATAACATAATCATTTTTTTTCATTTGTACAGACGACTATTTTATGTTAACAAAAATATTTGAATCTCTTTCTCTGTGGGCTATATTATTCATGATTATACTTTAGACAATGATGAATGTTGGCCTAAGCGTTATATAAATATTATAATCATTGCCTACATCTTTACGGTTCAATTATTACCCCGAATTTCAAAAAATAAATCATTAATCAGCATGTTATCATTAGAGATGCCATGGTATCGGTGTCACTGTCATGTATGTTGTCAATATAGCAATGTTTTATAACCGTTTCTTATTGTTCTTCCAAAATGTATATAAGAATCCATTGTGGTATTAAGTAGTTTTTGCTTAGAAATAAAACTTATATATATAAAATGTAGTATAGATTATGTTCTGCTACTAATACTACTACTACTACTCTTACTGCTACTAATAGAAGCAGTAGTAGTAGTAGTAGTACTTGTAGTAGTAGTAGTATTTGTAGTAGAAGTAGTAGTAGTAGTAATAGTAGAAGTAGTAGAAGAATATGTTCAATGGTTTTTAGTATTGATCTCTGTAGCTTGTAGACGGCTATGTGTAAGCTCATCAAGTATTGTAATATATCGATAATATTTCAAATAATATTTCGTTTTGGTTTACAACGCCTGGAATAAATAGGTTTCTTCTCAAGTCAGTGGCATTACCAAAAACACTAACAAACACACTAAAATATTTTTTGTTAACTGCTGAAAATGCTTGACATTCTGGTCTTGAATAAATCATATATAGAAATAGAGGATTATAAGTCGAAACTTTCTTTTCTCTTCAAGCTGACGGTTGAATGGACAGAAAATTGATAAGTAAGACATCACGATAAGAATTTTATGGAAAAAATCATATGAAAGTTTGAACAAAGTTTGATTAAACTTTATTCAATAACCAAGTGGTTGCAATTTGCTACAAACAAACACTGTGCGTTTATTGAACCACATAAATCAAAAAATCGTTCCAAATACAAACCTATTTAGAAGATAAGCACTTTCTGTTTAAGATTTAGAGGGGGTTTATTCGATATTTAACCATGCTTGAATCATTAGATCCCGAGATCGCTTGCGGTCGAGGGTCTCTTATAGGAATATTCAAGCATGGTTAAATATCGAATAAACACCCTCTAAATCTAAAACAGAAAGTCGTTTATCGGAATTGTACCACAAATTGTGATGATTTTGTTCCCGGGCTCTTTTTTATGGATAATTTAGAACATGGGTTATTCGGTTTTATGACGTCAGGTGCAGTATGACGCACATAACAACAAACTGCACGTGTGCTATCGAATGAAAAAGAAGACATCCTTTTTATCATTTAACATTAACAAGATTTGTAACTAGTTCGCTGAAATTAATACGCCAAATTGCAAAGACATGATGTCAAATTGCTATTAAACCCATAGAGTTATAATAAGAACTAGAGTCCACACTGACGTCATTTAACGTTAGAGATATCGTAACGTCACTGTGCCGACTATGGAGCGCGGCCGCCATTTTATAAGAGGTCTAGTTTGACGTTACGCTATATATCGTAATGTTAATTTCATTGTGTTGAACGGGCAATTCTTAACCCTTTCTTGCAGAATAAAAATAAACCACACTTTTGCTTGGATAAAACATCCATAAATAAAGGTATATAGACATGTAAACAAATTTTTCAATATGTTACAGTGCAAATAGACTTGCCGCAACGTCCTAGTGTACGGTATGGGATTATCAATATAGTAAAAATTAAATCTATAAATCTTGCGTTTTCTATAATATTAATAATTCTACACTGCACAAATAACGGACACAGTACTTCACCTATTTCCATCTTAAAGGCCAAATATTTTGTGTCTATATTCCTTATTTGGATTTTTAAAATTTATTTTTGGATATTTAGTAAAAGATATATGAAGAAAAGTTATATACATGTGCATGACATAATCAAATGTAACAAAACTAAAAAAGTGAAATCAGTTCAATCAATATGAAAGTCCACATAGACTTGTTGCTTACAAAAATAACGTTTAATTGAAATTAAGGGTCATCATTAACCTTTACAATAAAATTGTATAATACCATAGAACAAAACACATATAAATTTTCCACGCAATTTCTCTCATGTTCAGTTATTCGAAATACGTTACTAAATCCTACTAAACATTTTCGAAATACAAAGCTAAGTAGGCTTATAAATATCATTGTTTCACTGGCCAAGAAAAAGCACGGTCTTTGTTAGTTGGTGACGCCTAGACGCCTTGTTTTCTAGAATATAACGTTCTGTGAAGAGACGCCCATGATGATGCATTATTGTGCGCAAAAACAAAGAAGATATCCTGTTGAGCAATAAACCGAAGTGGTCGTCTTCAAAGATACCGACTTCCTGAAAGTGGTCATTCAATCCCAAAAATATCTTTCCTCTCAATTGTCCCAATACTTGGTTCTGGATAACCATTATGACATCACGGGATGACTTAAATGGTTTGCTTGAAAAGGTAGACCTGTAAAAGATGAAGTATTTAAGATTAAATCTTTAGGACGGGTTTAAGTGGTCACACAAATGTGCCAGGAAGTTGTTAACAAGTGATCGTTTCTTCATTTTCAATCTTTCATACGTTTACCGTTTACATTACAGTTTTCAAGCCGGTCTAAGATGGAATTTATTCGTGGCAATATTTTGAGAATATATATTACTTGCCTTAATATAGAATCAGTAGTTTTAATAACTTGATAAACATCGTGGGTAGCATGAATGAGACCACCTCTATTTTTTCTAATAGCCAGGGCTGCAGCATCATCTAACATTAGTTGGTCGACAGGTGAGGTGAAGGATTCATCTTGTAAAGCATTTTTACAATGATCACAGATACAATCTTTCAGAACATTCCGTATAACATATCCAGCCATATAATGAAGGACGTGGTCGTGGTATTCACTTGGTTCTCTCAATAACTCTGCGAACTTTACCATGTTTGGATTAGTGGGATGTAGATATGGTGAAGAAAAATTATTTGTAAATACAGATTCGTCAGTTTCGTCAGTTTGGTCCATTACTACATTCGCATTCTTAGACGGTAAGATAGAATTCTTCATAAGATTTGCCCGTAGAGCCCATTTAAATTGCAAACAATTTGGATTGTTGTTCCATCCTCCTTTACGTCTTATTCTACTTAAAAACATTTCAAGGTGATCTTTGACATCTTGAACGTGAGAACATAAGAAAGAGGTTTATCCATTTCTAAAAGAGACTTGGTCACGTACAAAACAGAGTCAATCGTAACCATAAAGCCTGTCCATGCTGTTTTTCGTTTTCCTTTACATAACAGATTGCCTGCTGAATCAGTCAGCTTTGAGATGAAATCTTTAATATCAAGAAGTTGCTGTTGTCGCAACTTGAAATTG
Source organism: Nipponacmea schrenckii (assembly GCA_030562195.1). NCBI lineage: Eukaryota > Metazoa > Mollusca > Gastropoda > Lottiidae > Nipponacmea > Nipponacmea schrenckii. The sequence goes on along the minus strand of JAUJPP010000003.1, from coordinate 13,222,465 downwards.
GTAAGGTTCATGGGTCTTTTAAATCCTTTTCCACAAGGTGTTTTTGAGTTCATCAAGTCGAACAGCTTGTCCATCTTTCGTATGAAATCTGTAGTGCTTTCACTTTTGGCAAATTGAGGTAAGCAAAGATCTTCTCGAAAAAAGTCAATTGCATCTGCAACAGACGAACTGAGGGTCTGGACAGCTAACTTAAATTCATTTTGTGTTGTTTCCACTGTACATGTTTGGCCTTCAATTTATTGGCAATAAACAAGTTTCGCTTTGCTGAATCTGATACAGTTTATCTATGTATTCCCATGAAATTCGATTGGTACCATAGTAAAGTGTCCCCAAAGTAGAGAAACAATTTCTTACAAGCTTAATTAGATGACAGGCATCAAAAAAAAACATATATCGTACTGTGGATTCACTGGATTTGGAAACTTGTTGATAATATTATCAGGATCTGTAGAACATCCTAGTTTGCTAGATGTAGCTTGATTTGCATAACTGCCATCACACACTATGCCATGAATATGAAGTCCAGCATCTTGGATTAGAGTAGTAATCAATAAATTCAGAATTTCAGCTTGGGTTTGACCATTCAAGTGATCTGAAAGAAAGTATGCCACTGGGAATTTCCATTTACCGCTTAATCCAACTACCATAAAGACCAGGGCTTCTGTAGCTAAGGTGTCTTCTGATGAGGGTTGAAAATGACCACAATCTACAAATCCTGCATATCTGGAAAGTTTCGGATCATAGACAACTTCTTTCTTTATCGACATGGCATCAAACATTAAACAGCAGTGTCTCAACTCTGGCTTTACCATAACCATTTCGTATATATGGCAGATAACTTCATTGAGAATTCCAGGTTGACAGTCTAAACTAGTACTCCATTTTCGAATAGTTTCAGCATGTGGTAGGTGTAGATAACTTCGCAAAAATTCATATGCTTGGGCGCTGTAGTAATGCATGGTAACAGCAAATTGTTTTACTTCATCCGAGTACCTGGCACCATGGTTTTTGACATCTACTTGATTCACTTCATTTTCGATTAACTTTAAAGGGGTTCTCTCCAAAATTCATTTTCAATAGGTCAGCCTCAGTTTCCGTTATCATGTTGTTGTCTGTTATTTTCTGAAGAAGATTAATTATTTTTTCACTTTTTCTCTTTACCTTTTGCTTCACAACTTTAAGTTCTTTTCTTGTGTTTTCTAAAATGGTTTTGGTCTTTTCAAGTTCACATACAAAATCAGATGAAGTAGGCTGAATTTCAAAATAAGAATGGTCATAATCTTTGCATAATGTTTTGGGTTCTGTAGGTGTTGACTCAACTGAATTTGAATTATTCTCCTGTAATACTCTCACTTTGGGGGGATTTCGACGTTTCCTTGAAAACCCGCTTGTACAGAGGATGAGCCTCAAATATGGTTGGTACAGCTTTAACAAGTAGTTGGTGGCGAACGTTATTTCCTATCTCCTCTCTTGGGTGAACTCCTGGAAGAAAAAAATGGAATTCATTATGATTTCATTTTCGTCACAGAGATCTGATAGAAAAAAATGTATTAGCAAAGAAAGAATATTCCATTAAGTTCAAGAAGGGATGCTGGTCAAAACATAATCGTACTGGTGTAGGAAACCATTTGTCGGAACCGTTGCAAAACACTAGCTGTCACTCGGGCTTAGAAAGTTCGGGTTTGCTCCTGGCCTAGGTCGAGAATATTCAACCTGGTTTCTTCCTGCTAATGATATAAGTCGGGGACTTACATGGCAACGGCATCTGGTTGTTCGGCTGGGACAAGGTGCCGAATGCTACAAACTATGTTAAAGATCTCTCGACAGTTGGAAATCACGAAAAGAGTAGGCCTAACAAAATGGATAATTTATCATCACTCATAGTCATAATGCTAGTCCACCCATCCGTAAATGGGTACGGATAATCCGGGAAAGATCAATACCAAGGGGTTTGGCCAAGGACCAGCTAGTAGAAAGGACCCTTGTCACAGCGGACATGTGAACCTGTTAGTTGTTATCTAACTATTTTTAATAAGTTAGCTGAATTATTTACACCATATATGTACCTCCAAGATAATCATTCTTCACAAAATGGTCGCTGCAAACTACTGAGAATTCAGATGGCTGGAAATCTTCTCGGCTTATATTATGTAACCATAATTTCAAAATATCAGGATGTTGCAATGGAAATCTGAAAATATTTTCAAAGGTTGCAAACCTTGTAAAATGGAAAAGGCCCTTAGAAAAGGCCCATTTTGAAATGTTAATGCGAAAAAGTAGCCTAGAACTTGTAGTTTTACTGATGTTGATTCTAGGTCGGAATTATTTAATCCATTTTTACATCTTAATCTAGGCCCAGGCCTAGACAGAATGTACCTGGGTGTAAAACTGCGAGAAAACCAAAGGCAAATAGATTAAAGCAGCAAAGACTTCGTTAAAGTCTGGTCAAAAAGTAACGAAGAGAGTAACACAATTTCCTTTCACACCTACACGTAAGTAACTGACATTTGCGATTATCGAATTCAATGAATTCCAATCATTTACCTTACTCCCCTGTGTCTGTGAATTTGTTTTTTTTCTTCAAAATATGGGTATTTTACAGCTTTAAATGTTATTTTAATACGACACCCTTCGAATAGCCCGTTGATCTACAACGCAGTGTCTGACAGTGATAGTGATATAACAAAAGGTAAACAAACAAACGTCAAACGATCATCGATCATCGGGACTAAACTATTATTCATAATGGTTAGAGCTGATTCTAAATCAATTAAGTAACTAAAAGTATGTCTTACTTATGAAGCGCTATTCCATTTTCTTTATTCCTCTGGTTATTGCAACCAAAACAACAACATTTTTGAGGCATGGTCGTCGACGACGTCAACTGTCGTTAACGCGAAGTAGACCTCTTATAAAATGGCCGCCGACCTCCAGTGACGGCACAACGTCACGTGATATGTGTGGACTCTAGTTCTATTTATAACTCTATGATTAAACCCCATGTATTTGGACCAATCAGAACTCAGAATTTTTGTTATTTGTGGTACAATATAGGATAACATAAATTTTATCATAATAAACGTATAGACATATTCACATATCTATACATACATCAGCACAAATATTATCAAAGGTTACTGAATCTCAATGCCACCCAGGAAAAACTGATATTTATACTGAGAAAACTGGGCACGTATGTAATGCAAAAAGACCCTACAAATTTTGCGTTGAGCAACCGCCTGTATTGATCCCACAAAAATAGCGATGGCCATCGTAATACGCCCATATTTGTAATGACAGCCAAAACAAGAAACCAGCTCCCTAACGTGTCCACAAAGAAATCAAGAACAAAGGCAATAACTCAAAGTAAATAATGTTTTATTGGTCTGATTTTCAATAGTGTTTATCCTTGATTTATCACAAACACTCACACCAAATTTCATAAAAATCCATCAAGAAACCACTTCTCTTTCGTGTCCACAATGGCAGATGAATTTTCAAGAACAGGGACAATAACTCATATTAAATATTTTTCGATTGCTCTGATTTTCAAACGGGTTCATCCTTGGCTTATAATAAACACTCACACCACATTTCGTCAAAATTCATCAATAAACCAGCTCTCCATCATGTCCACAAAGAATTCAAGAACAGGGGCAATAACTCCCTCATTTTTAATAGGATTCATCCTTGAGTTAATAAAACAGACAGAAAGGGGCGACGGCTATGTGTGGGCGTATAAATAGTACTGCTGAACTTAATTAAATATATACTCTCCAAATTATATCAATCATCAATTAACTATTTCATCCTTTTCACAACAATACCATACATATACCATTATCTGTATTTTTTATACTATTTGATTACGAGACCAAAGTAACTAGGCTTGTACTTAAATTTCTAAGAAATAAATGAATTTGCATGTACTTCATACAGTGAAAATCAAATCAAATAAAAACTAAAATATTCATTGCTTTGTATAAGACTGATTGCAATTTGCTACAGACAAATACTGCGACTACCAAGAAAGGTGAAAAGTAATAATATAAAATATATATATTATAAGCCTAACGATAAAGAAACCTTTAGTCTTTCTCTTATATCATCTCTACATCCTTAGAATTTTCACTTTTCCACCTGCTATGTCTCTTGAACATACGATCGATAAATCCATTTGTTGCATTAGTGGCTTTCCCAGACCTCAACTATAATATGAGCCAAAATTACCAATTTTATTTTCATAACATGGGGGCGATGGCTTCCTTAAATATTTCATGAAATTTGTAAAATGTCAGAGGCGTATCTTTTTTTTTCCAGTCTGAAATCATCAACATCTCTTAAGACTAATATATTCACAAAGCAGCGTCCCTGGACAATAAATAATAATATTAACATAACCTCATGGAAAAAATGTCAGTTTCACAATTATTCAATAAAGAAAACGCGAACGCCAATAACTAACAGCATATTGTTCTAAGATTATGCAAATTGGAACATTTTGCCAACTTTGCAAAGATCATATCTAACAAACTATGACCCCTTTTAAACAAGTTTACCCAAATTTTAGCTGAATCCAAAAATGTTAATCACTAACTTATCATCTGTTGGACAAGGCAAGCTTGCTAAATCATGTATATACGTATTTTTATCGAAAGCAGTATAAATAGGAGCAACAAATAGTGCGGATTGGCAAAACATCACTAAATAAAGTGAAAAGATAAATGGTTAAATTGGTAAAGTCCAACCCTATATATATCTATAATCTATATTCTAATAAAGTTATTTATAATTTCTTCACAGTATTATTAACTGTTTAATTCTGCCAGGTGTATTTCAGGTAAATACTTAAAATGTTTTACAAAATTTCTATATTGAATGCCATTATAAATCAAAGGCCAAGAAAATACCACTCTGGAATTACCGGAGTTTAATTATTCACATTTGATTCTACCCTCATTCACTAATCTCTGTGTATTTTGAACATCTCCTAGAATTCAACATATGAACATTGCCATCCCAAAGATTATGTTTCCCTCGAGAAGTGCTGACGAACAAACGTAATGGTTCCACGATCTGCTATCAACAAGGTCAATGGATAAACTTCTAGTTATAATTATTAGGCTACAGAATCTATTACTTAACTCGTTAATATTATTTTACCGACCATGGATGCCTTTATCTTAACAGGGACTGAATTTTGTCTGTCTCTGATTATTCTATCAAGCTCCAATAAACGCGATATATTTTCATTCGGAATGCTTAACAAAAATTCTTAGTATTAATAATAAATCCAAGCCAATCTAAGATTTGTATTGGATTCTATTAGGATTTTTCTGCTTTAGGTACAAATCCCAGAGACGGTTATCAAATTTGATGACCTCAGATATCTTCAAGTAAAAGCAAAATCCAAAGAACTATAAATATCATCGTCAAACAAGTCATTTAGGACTCCAATGGCGCAGGCCTACACATTGCCTTATTACTTATGTAAAGACATAAGGTGCCAAAGCGGAGGTATCACAAATTTGTAAAATTGATCACTCTAACAACAACCAAGAAATTTACAGTGCCCTGATTATATCCATACGATACGCTAACTGAATATCGAACCAATCATTTTTCTTAACATACATTTAAACTATTCTCCAATCTTCCTTTTGCACTCATCCGCCAAATATGCAAAGGCCTATTTATCAAACTAAGATCCAAAATTAAACGTTTCTTTCCACATATAATGGATTTACAACACGGGGTCTTATTGGACAGTTTACAACTAAATCACTCTTAATTTGTTAAGTTCAAACTGAGTAAAATTAGCCTGCATTGTATTTCTTTATAAATTTTCGTTTCAAGGGAAACAACTTTTGTAATATTTAAACGGTAAATATTTCAACCGAAGGCCAAAGAAGCGTGATTTCGATCGGTGGCCCAGCTACTGTCCTGAAGCACCCACCTCAAAGGGCCATCACAAGACTCCGATATAATAATAACAAAAACCTCAAAGGCATAATTCGATGTCATAAAACCGTTAGATCATAAGTGGTAGTTATGACCAAATACCATTTTTTCAATATAAAATTAGATGTTTTTAATGCGCATGTATATGCATCAAAAGATCTTATGTGCATCCATTCTTTACATGACCTTTATGGTGTAAGGGGCTTTTGCGTTTTTCTCTGAAAGAAAAAAAAATGTTCTGACCTGTCACCTTCGTGTTTTATGACGATGAATTATGGTATGAATAACAAAGCACATAATTTGCTAATGTCATCAGATGAAATGGAGTGGGTTCAGCATAAGAATAAAGGAGATAAATAACAGTAATGGCAAGTATGAAAACAATATCAGGATAATCAGGAAGACACACTGCAACTACAAAGGTATCAAAACTGAAAGATCAGATCCCGTGTGGGGCACGGGACAAATAACCACTTTAATCAATAAATATGAACCATAAACTAACATTAATAACAATTAACTTTTTTGAACAATGAATAATTAATCAAAACGTATTTACAGTCATAAAGATTCGGCATGTTTGACCAACTTCAAATCTCAAGCAAGGGAATTGATCAGGGGTCCAAGCATGCACTTAACGATCATTTTCAGTTAGATTTGATTTAAATACCGATAAAGCATAGGGTGCGGGTACGTGAAATCTATGACAGAAGTAAAACAAGCAATAATGGCCGCAGACAACGCTGTTTAATCCTTGAATCCATTGGGTGTTGTGTCGCACGGGTCCTTGACGTTGAGCAAATTCAGCGAAATCTTTACAATACATTTCTGAGGGACATCAATACGAGTCGAAGAAATCGCAGTGGTTTTTATCACACATAAAAACTGTCAAACCGGGCTGATCTTCGTCGTCGGTATTAACAACATATGCCACAGGATAGTTTATTGGTTTGGTGTTCCGTAACTGATTCCAGGTTTAAACGCTTCCAAATTGTTCAGGAATGTGACAGCCTAAAGCTTCCTCCAACTGTAACGTATACAGTGGTTTACCAGTCCACCAAAATTTGGCGGTTGGCATCGATTTCCAAGACATTATCGTATTCGGCAAACAGCAACAAATTGAGTGGATTCTGAGGTGCGTTTTCGAATCTCAATTCCAAAGACAAACTTCCAGACGTTTTGGGATTTGATCTGCTCCCTGATCGTTGGTCAAATCCAAACCAAAGATAGTGTAGCCTTTTATATAGTCGTCCAAATCTTCCTTGTGGTTGAGCATTCTTACGCGTTTCATCAAATCTAAATAGGGAGTCGTGGCTTGTTCACGTGGGAAATCAATGAAATACTTGTCTACCACATTTTTCGTCAATTAAAAGTATTCAAGTCGATGATGATGGAACTTGAATGGGTTCTTGATGGCATTACCGTCGTAAAAATCGTTCTCTACCAAACCCAAATAAATTATTCAAGACGTAAAATCGGCGACGACTGGGTATGCTGATGTCTTCACAACGACTCGTTTGAGTGGATATTTGGCGTTGTTTGTTTGCAGCTGTTCGGCAATGCGTGTGTACGTCGATGGTGCCAGTGTAACGAGAGGAACTTCCAAATAGGCTTTGATCAAATCCACTTTGAATGTTTCGTTGTTTTCGTTCCACATCAAATAAAGTTTGGGTCGTTGTTTTTCCAATTGAATTCTTACATCCACGCCGTCCAACAAATAACGGCACAAATAGACATGTAGTGTGGACTGCATTTCAAACTCGGAGCTTTCCCGCATTCTTTTCTTCTTTCTCCCATCCCTGGTTGGCGACGGGTACAAGAGCATCACCAGCGCCAGTTTGTACAGCTTGGGTCAGCCGTGTCTTTTCCCATAAAACTTGTTGATTGAGTTGATCGTTTTTGGTTCCACGATCAAAACTCAAAAGATTTTTCATGTAGGCTCGATAGGGATAGTTGGGCAACGACGCAGTAACCAACGTATCGGAATCTTTTCCCAGACGCATTTTAACATCCTTGAACAAGGAGTGAAAGAAATTGTTGACGGAGCCAACCTTCTGAGAGGCACCTACGGCCGAACCATCTTTGACGACTTTCAACTTCAGATACAAATTAATGTTGGCCAAATCGATGAAATCCGTACTTGAATTAGGAATGAAAAATTCCAATGGACCATCCTGATTCAAGTCGCTGGTCAGAGGATGCTTGCGAACTTTGGTGACTTTGGTGCACGCTGTTTGGGTGTCGGGAACGGTAAATAGTTGTTGTAGTTCATCTGGAGCACAGGGGCAGGAATCATTACGCATCATCGACGAATTCATCTTCTTTCGTTTCTTGATGTTGGCAGGACGAGCTGTGGTTGGTTTTGTCCGCTTTCGCCGTGGTTGTGGGTCTTTTATACTCTCGAAGGTCTTCTTCGGTGCTTCCGACATGGTGGATTTTAAAGCAGGTTGGACAGCACTTTGAAGTATGTTTTCAGTCCTCTACTGACGGTTTCCTTGCCTCGAACGACTTTTATTACTTCCTGTCAAACTTGATGGAGGTTATCTTTGACAGCTTGTTTACCCGCACTCCATAAAGATTTTCCTGCCATCACAATACCTTTTTGTGTCATGTTTATCAAACCAGACAAAAATCCAGACCCGCGTTGTTGGAGCACCTCTCCACCATACACTCGAATGTTACCGCCTCCCAATAACGTCATGGTTTTTTTCTAAAGTGAAGTTTAGCCAACACTTTACCGCGTACAAATGGTACGGGACGTCCCTGTCCCGTCCTTATATATACACCGATGGCCTTCAGACGGTCGTACTTGATCGGCACCTAATGTATGGTCGATGGTCGAAAGTATCCTGATTGACTGTGAAATACGTTCAAGACCGGGGCCACAATATCACCTACGCACTGAGGTTCCACAATATCCGAATAAAAGTAAAACAAATCGAAGGTCATATCCACAGACGGTTGAAAAGGTGACGTGATTCTGTCTTGTTTCTTCGTCGACATAATTGATCGAAACAAAACTGTTGGGAAAAGTCAGACCATCCTAACATGCCTGACATGGGTCCTTGATTTCAAAACTTACGGCAGTTAGCATGCGCATGAAATCGACGGCTTCTTTTTATATTCCTTTTCTTAGCGGATCCAATTTAAAGGATGCATAGGGGCACACTTTAGCTTTATTGGGCAATTTCAATCGATTTCGTACTCCATCTGTTCGGTATTTTCAAAGTGTGTCATCTGTTTGTTGTGGGGATCCAGTCTAACGGGTTTTTGATAAATGACCTCTTGTATTTCATTACATTTCCATAATCCATGCATAGTCACGTTCAGTACATTTAACAATTGTTATACGTGTTGGTTTCCATATGAGTTTCTTCTTCGGTCGAACCTTCGGCGTTGTTGGGGACTGTGTCACACTCGGGAGGTTCCAACCATTGGTCGCTAACACATTTGATGGTATCCATTCCAGGGATGATTTTCCAAAGAAAGATTTTCAATCACATTTTGTTTTCCCCATCCGTGAGGTTTTTGAATGAATTTTTTTCTCCTTGAGATACGCTTGAAATTTTCTGTTTAGAAATTCCGTCCCTTTATCCGTTTGCAATCTTAAGGTTGTTCTGTTTTTTTTAATTTTCTGGAACGCTTTGACTAACGTGGTGCCTGTCTTGTCTTTGGCACGACCTAAGCGGAAAAGACATCAATCACACACAACAAATAACGATAGCCATTGTTTTTCTTGGCCAAGCCACTCACATCACTCAAATCTCTCAAATCAGCTTGCCACTGGTGATCGATGCCAGCTACTCATGTGGGAGATCTCTTAAACCTTTTCTTGAGAGGCTTGTGTAATGTACAAGTTCTCTGTCCCCCTAACCAGGCTTTCAGTTTTTTAAAAGATACTCTAGTGGCCTTGGCCAATTTATGCGCGCCACTAAACCCTGCTGGGTGAGCCGGATCGTAGTAGACTTGTGCCAGCTTCTTTATCTTTGATCTGTGAAAGTCTGTACAATCTTCTTTTATAGGCTATCAAAAGACAGCCATTTTCTTTGCCCTCTCTATTGTTTTTTACGAGAGGCTTTTGAGGTGTTTCCATGGTGGTAGGAAAGGCTGGCTGTGAAGGTGTCGAAAACAATGCCCAGCGACGATCGTTCCCAATGGCTTCTCGCGGTATGTTGGATTTCTCCCAAACTTCTCATGACGGCCTCCCATCCATAGGCAGCATTGACAGTCTTGCGGTTGCGAATGAAATCCACCACATTGGTTCCTTTCATCACTTGGTCGTTTTGAGTCAAATCGTACTTGTCGTTCCAAGAGAAGGGAGTTTTCTCCTCTAAGTGTTCAAGTAACATACGGGCTTTGCCTTGGTAAGTTTTAGGCACCAACGTTAAAATGTTACTCGGCACTGCAACATTTGTCCATATTGGTCAATTTAAGTAGAGTCTGGAGCTCCAGACTTGAGTAAACGTTGCATTCTTGACTCAATTCGTCTAAAGCTTCTTTGACTGGATTTCGATCGTACACGGGTTCGTAAGGTTTTTTTACCGTGACAATCTTCTCTGGTTCATTTGCGGGGACCAACCTCATTTTTCTCGCAAATTTCATCGTTGTTTTAATTTGGTGAGCAAAGATAAAAGGCGGGTTTCCACAATCCTTTACCGTGTTGTTGAAGAAATCTTTTTCGCGTTTTCCAGGGTGTTTTAGGTGTACCTAAGCGTCTAAGTAAGGACGACTCTGAACGCAGGCGTTTCGTTTCTGCAGCTGATAATGGAAACGTACCCCGAATCAGGTTACCAATACGTATAGGTTAAATCACGATGTGATAGATCCGTGTGATATAACCTATTTAGACCATAACCCGTATAAGAAGATTTCATATTTGCATAAAATACTTAATTACATGTACACTGAAATGACGTCACGTGGTCAATATTATAAGTAGTTGATAAGTAAGGTTTACAAGTTAGGGTGAGTATTTCGGTGAATAATATTCAACACATGTTGGTGTCACGTGGTCCTAAATCAGTTCATTTTTGCACGGAAATTTGCCAGAAGTTTGTTGTGGTTACTGTGCTTAGGACGACCATTGTTTTTTCTCTTTTGGATACTTAATCTATTATAGATTATATCTATCAAGTATGGATAGTGATGACCATTTTCCTTTATCATCTCAAAGTGTTTATAGCCGTGCTTTATCGTTAGAAGAAAATGATGGTTCAAATTTTGAATTGTATTTTGATGACAATCACAGTTCTGGATCTATGAAAAGTGACAGTGCGGGATTCGTAAAAAGTGAGAACAAGTGATATTAGTGACGTAGAAACTGGCGAACAGTACAGTGATCGCTTCTCAGAGCCATTGGATGATGAAGAAATAACAAAGATGAGTAAAAAACTGGTAAGTTGCAAAATAATTTTCACTCTATGATCGTAGGAATAACTTCTAACATAAGAGATATTTTGCCAAATCAAACTATGGTGTCAGGTGTGTGATTCAGTGTCGGTGCACATTTTTATAAGCTTTTGATTTAACGTAATCGTTTAACTGCTGTTTAGTCTAAAAATTAAAGAATTTTTGCTTCTTTTTATATTTTTAGGTTTCTATACCAACCATTCTCTACGAGCTACATGTGCAACCCGGTTATTTCAACGTGGTGTTGACGAACAATTGATAGCAAAAACCACAGGTCACAGAAGCAACGCTATTCGTCAGTATAAAAGAACAGATGCGATAAAAGATGCAGTAGTAGTTAGTAGAGTGATTCAGACGAATATGCCATCTACATCTAAACGCCAATTGGTCGAAAATGTAGAAATTTTAGCATTACTCTTAATTTGAATTTGTAATAAAAATTATTGTTACGTGTTGGTTGTGATTAAAATATGAAAAAAGTAGTCCCGTCCCCGTGGTCTAATCAATCTTTTGGTTGGTTATACCATGGTAAAGATCAAAGGGGTCATGGTCTAAATTCACATAAACAATCCACGACCTGCTTATCGTTCAAAATGTGATTGCGCCAACTCAGGAGAGTTTTCAAGAAACCGTCCAGGGTCTGTTGAGGCTTCATGACTGAAACTAGCGTCCAAGGTTTGTATATACCCATCACCTACCTCGGACGGCACCGATGAGAGGCCCAATGACACCAGAGGCTAATGCGCCCAACAATGAGCCCAGAAAACCTGCCTTTTTTGTTTAATAACTTTCTCTTGGATCGATCGTTTGTTCGAGTAAGCAGGCGACGTTGTTGCGGCGTTAATCGAATGTTGCCGTTAAAAATGGCTTTACATTGGTTAGAAACACATTTGATGCTACGCTTCGGGGCCATGATCTCAAATGATATTGAATTTCTCAATGGGCCTTTTTATACTTTTCTCTTCTTGTTTCTTTTCTCAATCTTTTTTTTTTCTTTAATCTTTCTTTCCAACGCACCAAAATACGTATCGACACTCCACCGAAAAATCCTTAACCTCCGGGTTTCATGACCAAAGCTAACTTTTCTTTGGTTCCAATATTTTACGTTAATTGCTTCAATAAATCTTTATTCCTGGTTACCCATTTGACGTGTTCAGCGTGTTGAGTATTCAGACGTTTCAGCCGCTTGAGGAAATCGGTCATCTCTTTCAAATGTTTGTATTTTCGTCCTTGAGCCAGCGGATCTCCTGTTTGTCTGTTTCGGATGTTTTCGGATATTCGATTTTGTCGTGTTTGACGTGTTGACACGTCGAAGCGGAGACTTAGGCGTAGCTGGTCTGGGTGGTGTTGAAGGTGGACGTAAATCTGGTGCCAATATGTCATTCATTCTAGGCGGGATGGGTGGTAAAGGTGATATGGGTCTGGGTGGAGGAGTTAAAGAGGGCAGTGGTCTACTTGTAGCTCTGGGTCTGGCTCCAGGCGGGTCTGGTAGGTACTCGAGCCGTGGGATCTCTTAGATCAGGAGCCAACGAAGGGGTAAACCGCGCTCTTGGCAGACAAGTGGAACCTGGCGCTGGCTGGTGAAGTCTTTTGGTGTTTTTGGTGCGTGCCATCGTGAATGATCGATCCATGCAGTGGTGATGTAAGTCTCGCATGATTCTGGCGGGATCGTAAGGATGGTGAAGTTTCAAATCTTCAGTGGGTCCTGGATAGCATGTCTAACAGCCATGGTAACAACAGCCATGAAATTCATAAGCTGTTTGATTGGTGTGGTCGTATCCATGTAAACTAATTGGGCCGAATTTCATTTCTCTACCGTTTCTGGTAGGCCTATGTCTGATGTTGGGGCTGGGTTGTTGTTGCCTCAGGGCTTCGATGGTTTTTCATGTTTATTCCACTATAAGCAGAAAAGTCTTTGCTGCCGTGGTTGAAATTTCTTCCAATCTTCTCCGGGTTCTTGAGCCTGCATCAATGCTCTGGGTATGATGACTATGGTGTTGGGTTACATATAATGAGCTCGGTAAACTTTATTGCATGCACTGGCCAGCGTCAAGCTATCTAGAAAGGATCAATTCCCGTTTCTGCCATGAAGATCGTTCGAAAGGCCCCACAACATTTTCGTAAAACATCTACATCACTCTGACAATAGGTTACTAGTTCTCGTTTTCAAAGTCAAAATTCTCTACCTTAAATCAATAAGATATCCTTCTTTACTTTCCATTTTCACCTGATTAATATGTTTTTATAACAACATCCCGTACACTCTACTTTCGCTTTCTGATCAAATTTACGGTAGTCTAAATTTTACCAAAAACGAAATATTGAAGCCTTTACAGTACTTTATAATAATTGTCAATACGATGATATCTTTCAATATTAATCAGCAAAAAGCTATAAAATTAATCTGTAGAAGATTATCTAATTACCGATTAGCGATAATCTCATTGAATATCACGGACGCGTGAACTTGATTTTTGTTACGGGAGATAATCAAAAGTGTCATGGTCGCTTAATTGAGTTATTTTAATCAATTGGGAGTATAAATACATGGCCGCTGGTCGCGATATGAAGGTGGTCGCTTATTAGTCGATAATTACATTGAAAACTCGTAAGGGGGAATTTATTGTGGTCGTTTATTGAAGGTGGGCTCTTAATAAAGGTGGTCGTATGAGCAGGATATACTGTATTGACAATAATGTGACATGGTGAATATGTTCATCCCTTGCATTTAGTATTGCAGAATCGAAGCGACGAAGAACTGGTCAAATAGTCTATTGGAAGTTACGTAAATGCTGTCTAAAACTATTTATATTATATAAAGTTTCGTAAAGTTGATGCGTAGTGCCCGTGGCGACATTCTTAAACATCTTCGTATGTCAATTGAAGCTGAAATGTGAGTTCAAAAATGTTCCTTAACTAATTATTTCATTACGTAACATTTCTGGAAACCCCATCTTATCTGGAATATTTAGCTTTAGTGAATTCTAAATCTAATAACTTAGTGTTTCAGTGTGGTATTCTCATGTGTATGTGCAACCGAACTGATTGTAGTAGTTCATAGTGGAGTTAACCAGAGAAGCTGCTTTTAGACTGAATAAACATGGTACAACTATGCCCGGGTCACGTCGTTAAAATATTTGTAACAGTTTTTGTATTTGTATGGAATTTATTATAAATGTTGATATAAAACTATAAACCTGTATTGTCTGTTTAATGACTGGGACCACACGACCGATTTTCAGAACCTACTCCGTGACACAGTATGTGGGGTGTTATCCACCAGCGACTGATAACGATCCAGAAGGTATGAATGTAGGAGAAAGAGAAAAAATTTATACCTGGTACAAAGAACAACATACCAAAACCTGTTACATGTACATATTTATCAATACTTTTATAGTAATGTCAATCATATAATTACCAACTTAATTGGTATAATTAACAAAACCTTCCCAAGAAAGTCTTACGAAGACCAGTCCATCAGTCGTCACGTCTATATTAACAATGCCGATAGACATTCAATATTCACTCAATTTATACCCACTCACGCACGTGCATTCCATTCCACGTGCATACAAAGGCTCACACATCCAGTGGGGAAAATATCCTTTTTTCAATTTCGTGATTCCGAATGTCTTGGGCAAGTCGCAAAGTGGCATGGCTAAAAAAGTTAAGGAGTCTACAAATTTCACACATCCCAGCTGAAAATTCATAACCTTTCCACCATTTAAATGACTTTGGGTGCTTCCATAGCGTGTTTGTGTAACCCTTGCAAGATGATCAAAGCATCATAACCTCGAAAAATGTGTGCAACGACAGCAATATTTTGACCCTTGGTAGTGATGGAACCTCCGGGAACCAATTTCTTGGCTGATAAGTGTACAAAAAACTTGGCGACGTCATCTAAAATGTTGGGTCCTGAGAATATAACTTCCTTTTGATGATTAAAACTGGAATCGCAGTGATGACATGGCGCCGATTCACCAATACAAAAATGACAACAGAGTTGTAACACACATAAATTAGGTATGTTTTGGTGGCACTCGAAATCGTAAAAGACGAATCGCGTCAAATCTTTAGTTTGTTTTTTTCCACCTGGGTTTTGTCGATGTCTATGGTCTATATGTAACACCATTTATCGCCTTTTCCATGCCACTTTCGACATACCTTACACTGATATTCTCCACAAATATGTTCGTTCAATAGTCTGACTCGTCTTCTCGAGTCCCACTCCTTACCACATAAATTGCATTTTTTTTTTTTGCATCCATGGGACAATTCTTGCAGGGTCGCCGACAGTCAATACATACGCTGGTACATGAATGTGTCTCGATATGATTGTAGCCTTTTCCACACAGGTCACAATAATAGTTTCTTTCTAGAAAGGCTGACATAGATGCGATGACATCGTAATGATGGTCTGCATGGTAGAGATAAAGCTTTTTAGTTGTGCCGGAAACTTTGCCTTTGAACAGTAGTTTTCCAAAGAGTTTAGAATAAATCAATAGTTGGTAGCCTTGCTGTCTTAAGGTTTTTTTCGTATCTTTAAAGATCCGCCAATATAGAAACTGGAAAATCAAAGTTGTGTTTTTTTGGCCGCAGATAAACACGATTTAAAATCCGAATACACTTTGTGACTGGTTACCATGGTTTCGCCTCTTGATAATCCTCTCCATTCGTATCGATAACCTTTTCGGTAGACTTTTGGTTTGACCATTTTTAGATAGAGACAGTGAAAGAATGGCGTTCATGCTCCTCCCAGGGACAGTCGCCAGGTCGCCAATCTTTTATTTTTTTTCCACACACAAAACATTCTACAGTATCTTTGAATTGAAGGTAATGAAAACCCTCTTCGGCTAAAAAAGTTGGTGTAGATTTAGATTTAGGCCAATCGACAAACGTGTCCAGACGACCCTCGAACCACAAGCATCGTTCCATGTCTAATGAAAATTCTAATGTAGGTGTATTGTATTATAGCCAATCAAATGCCCAGAAACATGATCTGACACGTGATCTCTGGCCTTATAAAACCAGCGTGCCTCGAATAGGAAAAATTATGTTCGCCATGGACAAACCAGGATTCAAGGAATGTGACACTTGTCATAAGACAAGGCCTATGGCCTATTATCATCACTCGAAGGATGACTGGCTTCAGTGTCTCTGGTGTATGACCATAGTACGACCGACCTTCTGGAGAATTTCTAAACATCTGAGAGTATGTCCGAAGAAACCGAAAGAAGTTTGTACGTGTAGGCCGTCATATTTTGACTAGTAGTCATCATCAAAACAGCCCTTTTCAGGGCTACCAAATCAAAAAATGTAAAAAAGGAAAATGCGCGTAACAAATAAGCAATGTGTTATTGAGGGGGGTTGTGACATACATCTAATGTAATATGTTTTTTAGTAATGTTATATTCTACAAAAAACAAGAGTGATCTTACCGTTTAACATAAAACCTTTGTTTTAAAACAGTTTACTTTAAGAAAAGCTGTCATATGTCTTTAGACATTAAGGTATCTTACACATGTCATTTGACTTATTACAATGGAATTAGAACTTCTTCATCGCATCTAATTATGGCAGCTATTCCCTTTCATAATTATGGCCGCTAAAAAATGCAAACTTCACTACATTTTCATACATAATAATACGATAAAAATCCGTCCATAGGGGAGGCGCTTGAATTGTTTTCATTATTGCCGACGCCTAAATGGGGTGCCAATGGGGTGGAAGAAATATTCCAGACCCTGATATTAAATGCCTAGAATGAGGCAGCATGCTCCAACCCACCTATGAGCATTGAAATTGATAATCGCGTTATCGCGTTGTCGCCTATCGAGAACTCGACAATGCGAGGACACGACAGATTTTAAGGCGAGAGTGCGACAAGGCGACAACGCGATAACGCGACAACACGACAGCAAAAGGGGCGAGAACACGACAACACGAGGCACGACAGCGCGACAATACGAGAAAAAAGAAGGATGATACCAGAATTATTTGGGCGAGAACGCAAGAATACGAGGGATTTTTACATCACTTGGTAGACTTATTAGAGAAGACAAAACCAACCAATGTTTAAGATTTTATATGCGGAATATCCAAAAGCTGTCCTTACAGAAATGAATATTTATCATTATTTCCTTACGATTCCGTTAATATCAACGTGTTGTATCTAAGTATTCCGTTTGCGGTGACCCGAGAAGAACGCTGATATTAAGCAAACGATCCTTCCATTTTGGTTAGGTTCTTTAAGTATTTAAGTTATGTCGATTATGAGAAAGAAATGAAATTATATTTAGATTATTACTTAGATTTGCTACAATCATTTGATTGTTGTTCTGACGGAGTGATAATTATGAGAAAGAAATGAAATTATATTTAGATTATTACTTATGACTTGCTACAATCATTTGATTATTGTTCTGACGGAGTGATAATTATGAGAAAGGAATTAAATTATATTTAGATTATTACTTATGATTTTCTACAATCATTTGATTATTGTTCTGACGGAGTGATAATTATGAGAAAGGAATTAAATTATATTTAGATTATTACTTATGATTTGCTACAATCATTTGATTATTGTTCTGACGGAGTGATAATAATGAGAAAGGAATTAAATTATATTTAGATTATTACTTATGATTTTCTACAATCATTTGATTATTGTTCTGACGGAGTGATAATTATGAGAAAGGAATTAAATTATATTTAGATTATTACTTATGATTATGCATGGATATCACAGTCAGTCGGTAACACTCAAATGTTTATATCACTCTTTAGACAAAGATTATCAGACTGTTGTGAACAGGAATGGCATATCCAAATCACCGAAATCGGCTATCAAGTTATTGTCAATATAAAACCCTATTACAGCCTGAAAAATATCTATATTCTGTATGTATATCAAAATATAAGCGTGCATTAAGTAAGCTTAGATGTGGGGCAATCGGTTTTATGGCGACAGTCGGGAAATGGTTAAATATACCGATGGAAAACAGAACATGTAAATTATGTACCTTAGGTGAGATAGATGATGACTATCATTTCGTTGTAAGATGTTCAAAATTTCATGACTTTAGAACAAAGTACCTAAATGTAAATATATGTACATATAATGATTACATTAGACTTATATCCAGTTGTAACCCCACTGTAAATCTAAATCTATCGAAATATATTTACCACGCATGTATGCTTAGGACCAAGAGTCTAAATGACCTAAAGTAAATCGAGCTACACGGTATGAAATTAATGTAATATACATGTAAAACATCGTCATATTGTAAAAATATAGAAAACAATGAATCTAACATTATGTAAATAAAATATAACCATATTGTAAATACATACATGTTCAACACAATCACCTTGATTGTAATATTCTAACTAAATCAAATCATAAATTAAAGTCTATTTGTAAATGTACTTTGGGCCGCAAGGCTTATATAAATGAAATCTTAGATAAGATAATCTTTTCAAGTTCACGTTCTTCATGTATGAAATAAATATAAATCGGGATTAAAAAACTCTATTTTCTTTATTGTAGAAAACCAGTATTTCACCTTATGAATAGGAAAGAAATTTACACTATGATGATAAATCAAAGATTTTCTGGAACGGGGGGTGGCATGGTGCTACCAATTGGACAGTGTCATTGGCATTGTTTTTATCTATCTCTCAATGAGAATTCATGGTCATCTGGGGAGTAAGGGGGTCGTTTTCACCTTTATCTGCACTTTCACTATGTGATAGTTATGGGGCTTATATCATTGCTTGAGTATTAAAGTCTTCTTGAATGGTAGTCAAAGGGGGACAATGTTTCTATATAAAAACATGGGTGTTTCTATATGATATAGCGTGTGAGGTGTATATCATTTGTTAAGATGATATAGCATAACATGGAGTTATGTATGTGAACTTGTTCAGATGATAAAGCATGCGGGGTTTTGTTTGTGGGATATATATAAGTTGGTTAGATGATAATAGTATACGAGGTTTTGTTTGTGGTGGTATACATAACTTGGTTAAATGATATAGCGTGCGGGGCGTTGTTTGTTGGGTATATATTATATAACTTGGTTAGATGATAAAGCGTGGGGGGGGGGGGCGGCTTTTTTTGTGTGTTCTATTATATAACTATATATAACTTGGTTAGATGATAAAGCGTGGGGGGCTTTGTTTGTGTGGTATATATAAATATATATAACTATATAACTTGGTTAGATGATAAAGCGTGGGGACTTTGTTTGTGTGGTATATATAAGTATATATAACTTGGTTAGATGATAAAGGGGGGTGGGGGGGGGGGGGTGGTCTTTGTTTGTGTGGTATATATAAGTTTATATATCATGGTTAGATGATAAAGCGTGGGGGGTTTGTTTGTGTGGTATATATAAGTATATATAACTTGGTTAGATGATAAAGCGTGGGGGGGGGGGCTTTGTTTGTGTGGTATATATAAGTTTATATATCATGGTTAGATGATAAAGCGTGGGGGGTTTTGTTTGTGTGGTATATATAAGTATATATAACTTGGTTAGATAATAAAGCGTGGGGAAGGGGGGGCTTTTTTGTGTGGTAAATATAAGAATATATAACTTGGTTAGATGATAAATCGTGGGAAGCTTTGTTTGTGTGGTATATATTGGGAGTATATATAACTTGGTTAGATGATGAAGCGTGGGGGGCTTTGTTTGTGTGGTATATATAAGTATATATAACTTGGTTAGATGATGAAGCGTGGGGGGCTTTGTTTGTGTGGTATATATTAGAATGTATAACTTGGTAAGATGATAAATCATGCGGGGTTTTGTTTGTTGGGTAAAAGTATATACATGTATAACTTAGATAGATGTTACAGTCTGTGGGGTTTTGTTAGTGGGGTTTATATTATAATTTGGTTAGACGATAATGCTCTTGTTTTAGGGGCATACCTAATAATACGTGTTCAGCGTACCCCCCCCCCCCTCCCTCACATTGAATTTCAGTCAATTACTATTTCTTTGAAAAGAATTGTAGAAGTTTCTGACTTGACAAAGAGTTTGAAAACTATTGATGTTTGCTTTTTAAATACATAGGAACTGATTAATGAATCCATAGAAAATCGGGCAAAAATGGCTCAAGACTGCGACGACTCGTTAACAAAATTGGTCACAGAATCGGGTTTCACAAGAGTTGTTATAATCAACTTGTACGGACGACAATGGGACAGTGTGCGCATTGAAAAAACTTATAGCCACAATTCCAAATAGGTCTGTGGTGTACTTCAATACCTTCAATGGCGGTGGGTTCATTATACATACTCCAGACTCAAGACCCGGTCAAGGCCAAAGCCTCGTTGTAGTAATCAAGGGTCATGGAGAGTGAAAAAAGTGAATGGGACGTTTCGTACTCTACGTGGTATTTATTATTGTGTCTAGTATCTTATTGGAATAATAAAGCTTTCTCAAGATTAATGAGTATTGTTCACAGTTATACCATTTTCACAATTTTGTATAAAATACGTAATAAATACCAATAAATTAAATTCTTGTAGGTTGAATGTAATGAATTATACTAGAATTATTTTCTCCTGTTTGCTATTTAGCCACAGGGGCGTTGTCACGAGAAGCTATAAATAGCAAAGTGGTGTTCAGTTCATCATTCAGCGCTACGTCACCGTCTCACTGCACGTGAATTTTTGCTGTAGTTTTACACGTGTTATTATCATGACCGACGAATCCACAGAAAGTATTGGGAGTACCCTGAAACTTGTTTTAAATCAACTAAAGTAATTGAAAGAAGACAGAAGTAATATTTTACTGGGTTTTGATGCCAAGATCGATGAGAAATTGGTTACTTTAAAAATGATATTCAAGGTAACTCCTTAGCACTTCATAGTGAAGTGAAAAAACTTAAACTAGACACGGAACATAAATGGTCTAAAATTCAATACACTTTCAATTCGGAAGTTAGTGATAGTCTCACACAAACTTTATGGGCTCTTCAGCACAGTAAACTTGATTATGCTGAAGAGTGTTTGAACGAGGCGATTGACAAATTGAGGCAGAAAAATTAATAAATTGGCTGATACTTCCGAAGGGGGTTGGTAGACAGTGCGTCAATATTCTGCTTATCCCATTGCCAGTGATTCAGACGAAGAGTCAAAGAATCAAGGGCTCTGCAAGTTGTGAAACACAAAAAACAGAAAAAGCAGAAACCTGCTCGTAATTCTAAAATTGATGTGCCTTATACTAGTAGTTCTTCTTACAGGAATGATGGTTTTCTTTCACAAACTTCAGCTGGTTTCCCTGCTCATGGAATGTATCCTCCTAGCTTCTCCTCTAATGCTTTTGGCCATACGCTATTTTGTGGTCCCCAAAGCAATCCCAGATACAGTGGATCATGTTTTGCCTGCGGAGAATTTGGTCATTTCCGACAGTCATGCCCTAACATCAAGGCTGGCTCCAGTTACGGCTCCAGTTCTTCAACTCCACGGGCATGAAACAACGGAGGTGATTGAAGATGAGTATTTTACTGATAATTTTTTTGAATACGAGCAAGGCCAGTGAAAGGTAGACTAAAGTCTCATTTAAAATTTTGGAAGAATATGGAATGCAATTGTTTTGTGCTTGGCGTTATTTCCGATGGATATAAGATTCCTTTTATGTCCCTAAAGAGTTCAGATTTTGTAACTAAGGCTATTCTTGATCTAGAGAAAAGGGGTTTGATCGCAAATTGCAATACAATTACCTTTGTTGTCAACCCACTTTCATTTTCTATACAGAGTTCGGGAAAGAAAAGGCTTATTTTAGATTTGCGACATGTAAATAAGCATTTATGGAAACAATCTGTGAAGTTTGAAGATATACGTATTGCTTTGTCATATTTTAAATCCAATTCTTGGATTTTTAGCTTTGATATTCACTCTGCCTACCATATATTTTCCCCGCACTACATTTCCAGGCTTTTCTTGGAATATAGATGGCATTCTGAAATATTACAAATTTTTAGTTTTGCCTTTTGGATCGTGCTCGGCACCTTACGTGCTTACCAAGGTTACGAGGCCGTTAGTTTCCAAATGGCGAGGAGAAGGGAAATTAGGGTGATGGTTTTGGAACTTGTTTGGATAAGGATGTTGCAATATCAATAAGTTCACAGATGAAACAAGGTCTTATAGAAAGTGGGTTTGTTCCTAAAGTTGAAAAATCAATGTGGCATCCGGTTCAGAACCTGGTATGGTTGGGTATTAATATTGACTCCAAGTTATAGGTTCTATTTCCATTCCAGATAGAAGACTTTAAATTATAGAAACTATTTCTTGCATAGAAGATTCTGTATTTGGATCAAGGTATCATGGTAGAGTTCATGTACGGAAAATAGCAAGTTTAGTCGGTCAAATAATCTATGCCTCTGTGGTAATTGGAAATGTTGCTTTAATTATGACAAAATTTTCAAGTATGGATATTTTAATAACGGTGTTCTGACAGGTTATTTAAGCGTCATGGGAGGTGGAAGTCGGAGACTGCTTAAGACGGCTACATCAAAGATGATTTAAAGGGGCGTTTACTGGTGTCACAGGCTGCGTTTTCACCGAGTTTCATGTGAAACGTGACATTTCACGTGTCACGTGACAAGAAATAGAAACATATGATTTGGTAGGAACCGTTTCCATCAATGTGACGTTTCACATTTCACGCGCGAAATGACACGTTTTTTGAAGAATGAACATGTTCATTCTTTTACCGTGTCATGTGTCACGTCCGCCCGATATTGGCTTTTCCCTGGGTTTTTCCCAACTTTTACTTTCCCTTTTGGTAACCAATAGCTTCTTCTCTCCGGATATATTTCATCGCAATCGGACCATTTTTACTACCCTAATCGATTTTTTTGTTCGTACAATTGTCGCTCTTTTCATAAATAATGTTCGAATGTTCAATTTCAACATGAATAAAGGTAAAGAGTAAATATAAGAGTCGTTTCGTACTAATACACACTAACTCGAGACAATTTATGTGACTTTTCGTACCAAGTTAATAACATTCAAATATAATTCAAACTACTTGTTTTATGGACAATATATTCGTCTCCAAATTCGAAATAGACAAAAGTAAACGATGTGTCAGGGCCCATACTGTTTGCCAAAACAGGTACCGGTAGGTGAAATGATAATTCATGTTTTGATGATGTAATCAGAAAAAGTTATCGATTACTCACATGCCTCATGAGTCATCACACTGACAATAACTGACAATAACTCACAAGGCTTAAGAGTCACCTCACTGACCAACACTGCCCAGTAGCGGGTCTTTAAGTACGCTTAAATTTCGTCTACATTAGCCATATAGTCTCTACTTCAGTATACTACCGCTGAAGATGACTCACAAGGCTCTAGAGTCACTTCACTGACCCACACTGTCCAGTACAGGGCCTTTAAGTAAGCCTACATATCGTCTATATAAGCCATATAGCCCCTAATTCAGTATACTACCGCTACCGGAAATAAGGATCCAAAATTTTTGATTTTTTTTATGATGTGACCCACAGACACTGACACTAACTCACAAGGCTCGAGAGTCACCTCACTTACCCACATTGTCCAGTGGCGGGCCTTTAAGTAAGCCTACATATCGTCTATATAAGCCATATAGCACCTACTCAGTATATTACCGCTACCGGAAATGATGATCAAATTTTTTTTATTTTTCTATGATGTGACCCAAAGACACTGACGATGACTCACTTTGCTCGAGAGTCACCTCACTGACACACACTGTCCAGTACAGGGTCTTTATGTAAGCCTACATATCGTCTATATAAGATATATAGCCCCTACTTCAGTATACTACCGCTACCGATAATGATGATCCAATTTTTTTTATTTTTCTATGATGTGACCCACAGACACTGACGATGACTCACATGGCTCGAGAGTCACCTCACTGATCCACACTGTCCAGTACAGGGCCTTTATGTAAGCCTACATATCGTCTAAAGAGGCCATATAGCTCCTACTTCAGTATACTACCGCTACCGGAAATGATGATCCAAAAATTGTTATTTTTTTATGATGTGACCCACAGACACTGACAATGACTCACTACACTCGAGTTACCACACTGTCCCACACTGTCCAGTACAGGGCCTTTAAGTAATCCTACGTATCGTCTATATAAGACATATAGCCCCTACTTCAGTATACTACCGCTACCGGAAATGATGATCCAAAAATTTTTATTTTTCTATGATGTGATCCACAGACACTGACGATGACTCACATGGCTCGAGAGTCACCTCACTGACCCGCACTGCCCAGTACAGGGCCTTTATGTAAGCCTACATACATGTATCGTCTAAAGAGGCCATACAGCCCCTACTTCAGTATACTACCGCTACCGGAAATGATGATCCGAAAATTGTTATTTTTATACGCCCACATGAAATGGGGGGGGGGCGTATATTGTCGTCACCCACATCCGTCCGTCCGTCCGTCCGTCCGTCCGTCCGTCCGTCCGTCCGTCCGTCCGTCCGTCCGTCCGTCCGTCCGTCCGTCCGTCCGTCCACAATTGCTCGTAAACACTCTACACGGTGTTATTCTTGACGGATTTAGATGAAACTTAATATGAGTGTTTATGATCACGCAAGGATGAACCCTATTGAAAATCAGCGAAATCGGAAAAAAATTCTTGAAAACACGTTCAATTTTAGCTTGTAAATACCCTTGAGAGAACAATTTTTAATGGATTTTATTAAAACTTGGCCTGAGTATTTGTTATCACCCAAGGATGAAGCCTATTGAAAACCAGTCAAGTCGAAAAAAAATTAATATCAGTTATTGCCCTTGTTTTTGAAAACGCGTTCAATTTTTAGCTTGTAAACACTCTACAAAGCACAGTTATTGACCGATTTTGACGAAACTTGCTGAAATTGTTTAATATCACCCAAGAATGAACCCTTTTGAAAATAGCACATATCGAAATATATTTAATAGGAATTATTGCCCTTGTTCTATAAAATGTGTTGGATTTTTGCCTTGTAAACACTCTACAAGTCACAATTCTTGAGCGATTTTGACATAACTTGGCATGAGTATTTGTAATCACCTAAGGATGAACCCTATTGAAATTCAGTTAAATCGAAAAATATTTAGTATCAGTTATTGCCCTTGTGTTTGAAAACGCGTTCAATTTTAGCTTGTAAGCACTCTAGAAAGAATAATTCTTAATGGATTTTGATAAAACTTGGCTTGAGTATTTGTTTTTACCCAAGGATGAACCTTATTGAAAATCAAATAAATAGAACTTTTTGGCTAATAAACACTCTAGAAGCTACAATTCATGACCAATGTTGACAAAACTCACTGAAATTGTTGGATATCGCAAGGGATGAGCCTAATTGAAAATTAAAAATATCAAAATATATCTAATATGAATTATTGCCCTTGTTCTTTTAAACGCGTTCGATTTTTGTCTCGTAAACACTCTACATGGCACAATTCTTGATGGATTTCGATTGTCAGTGTCTGTGGGTCACATCATAAAAAAAATCTAATTTTTTGGATCTTTATTTCCGGTAGCGGTAGTATACTGAAGTAGGGGCTATATGGCCTATATTGCAGTGGCGGAGCCACAGGGGGCCACAGCCACAGCCCCCCCCCCTCGCAGCCCCAAAGGCTAGTTTTTCGGGCAAGGCATTTAAAAAAAAAATTTTAACGGCCCAATTTTTTTTTTTTTTTTTGGAATTTAAAAATGAAATCATATCTTTGCCCGAATATCCTATATTACTATAACTGTATTTTTTTAAATTGATAGCCCAATTTTATTCTCCTATAATAATATTTCATAATTCATATTATTTAAGGATCGAAATCACTGCCCGAATGTCATTGCTATGATTATATTTTACATATTTCAAAAATTGAAATCGCAGCCCGAAAGTAGAGTTTAGAACTTTTTTTTACACAACCAAAAAAAGACAATTCGGGCACATATTTCAATTTTTTCA